>JAJQQW010000023.1:2846443-3446443 GCA_025583905.1 Ia io
CAGGATGGCCACCGTTCCCGGGCGGAGCATCCGGCCCACGGGGGCATTTGCTAGCAAAGGCTCCTGGGAAGACCACAGACATCAGGAGGGAACGGAGACGCGTGTTTTGGAGGAAAGGGGTTTCCATGGATGACGTAAGTGATTTGATTAGAGAACAGCATGTGCCTTTGCCGTTAATAGGCTGGACACGGCCGTCAGACACACTGAGTACAAGCGTGCCCATTTCTGATTGTTTAACGAATGGGCTCTGTGTGAGAGCGTGTGTGTGCGTGTGTGTGTGTGCATGCCTGTGTGTGTGCATGCGTGCGTGCTTGCGTGTGTGTGTGTGTGTGTGTGTGTGTGTGTGGCATGCAAAAAGCACTCTCCGTCTCAACTACTACGTGTACAGCTCCACAACCATCAACTCCACAACCATCAGGAACGGTCCGGTGTGACTGACACTCCAAGATGACTCAGCATGACTCTGCACCTTTAGACGATGCAAGGCCACAGGCAGAGATCAGTGGTCAGACCTCAGCATGGATGGGCTGGACAGGAGTCACTCCCAAAGCCCCAGGCTCTGACCCAGCCCGGCCACTGGTCCCAGCCCAGCAGCGACGGGGGAGCCTCGGGGTGAGCTCAGAGAACGGCGCCATGGAGACCAGTGGGAGGAGGAGGCAGCTCCGAGCCTCTGGGACCAGGGACCTGGCCGAGGACGGAGACGCTGGCTTCATGGGTCACAGCCCAGGGCTGAGGGGACCCCAGGGGAACCCGCCTCAGGCCCCGCCTGCCGGGCACAGAACCCTGTGTCCGCAGCCGACAGGGCCCGGCCTCCTGTTCCTGTGGGTGCCTTTGTGGGGGGAGGAGCTGTGGGGTGACTGTGAGGACAAAGTGAGAGGAGGGGCCTTCAACCCGATGACACCCTCATGGACCTGGACCCGAGGGGCCGCAGCCACAGCAGCAGCAGAAGTCATGGCCAAGCCCCAGCAGGTGGCTGCCAGTGTCCCCATCCCAGCAGAGGGGCGGGGGCACTGGGGTCCCCATCCCCGCCGCGGGCGGGGGGCACTGGGGTCCCCATCCCCGCCGCGGGCGGGGGGCACTGGGGTCCCCATCCCCGCAGAGGGGCGGGGGGCACTGGGGTCCCCATCCCAGCAGAGGGGCGGGGGGCACTGGGGTCCCCATCCCAGCAGAGGGGCGGGGGGCACTGGGGTCCCCATCCCAGCAGAGAGGCGGGGAGTACTGGGGTGGGCTCCCCCAGGCCGGCCGCGCAGCGGGCACATGGAGAAGCAGCCTCACTCTCAGCCCAGCCCCGCCATGGACAGGAAGCCCCACCCCAGACTGGAGCCAGAGGGTCCATCCCAGACCCAGAGGCCGCCTCCACAGAGGAGCTGAGGGCGAGGGGGCTCCTGGGAACTTGGGGCCCCCCTAGTGGACATTATGCATGTGCTCCACTCAGGCACAGCTGCACCCTGGGACCCTGGTCCTGCCCTGACCCATCGTGGCCTCTGACCCAGGGCAGCTGCCCAGCATCCGGGAGTTTCTGCTCCATTTGAGGAAATCAAGGCTGGAGGGGAGGGGGCGGGATTGAAAGAATGGGGACAGATTGTCTGAACCAAGTTCACTGAATGGGTCTCAGGCCCCGGGGTCCGGGCAGGCACAGGAAGCAGCTGGCTTGTCGGAGGAGTGGGGTCTGCGAAGGGAGCCCCGATTCAAGAGGGACAGCAGGTTTTTGTCTCAGTTCCCCACAGGCCTGGGGCACTGTGGGACTGCTGATACTCTTATCATAGGACTGGGAGTAATAATCGGCCTCGTCCTCAGCCTGCAGCCCCGTGATGGTCAGGGTGCCTAAGCGGCCAGACCTGGAGCCGGAGAAACGATCAGGGACCCCTGAGGTCGGTTGCTATTACCATAGATGATGCATTTGGGGGCCTTTCCGGGGACCTGTTGGTGCCAGGACCCAGGGTAACCATCCCCAATGTTGGTGCTGCTTCCAGTACAGGAGATGGTGACCCTCTGGCCCGGGGACCCCGACACTGAGGACGGCTGAGTCAGCACAGGCTGGGCCCAGGATCCTGGAAGAAGGGAGACACAGAGAGGGTGAGTCTGGGTGTAGCGACAAGAGGAGGAAGCAGGGCCCATGTGTCTTCCCAAGGCCCCTTCCCCTGTCCCCTATCCAGTCACCTGTGCAGTGAGCCAGGCGGGTGAGGAGGAGAGGGGCCCAGACCATGGTGGAGGTCATCCCTGAGTCCTGCCTCCTGTGCCCCACAGCTGAAGCAGAGCTCCCCACATCTCTCCCTTCCCTCTTCATAGTCTGCGGGAGGGAGGGCCCACTCATGCAAATGAGACCCCCTGGTTTTGATCCCTCCCTGGCCCCTGGGTGGGTCCCTGTGCCTGAGGATGGCAGGGTGAGGGCAGGGGTGGGGCTGTGCGGGGCCCAGGGGGAGGCAAGGTCACAGCTGTGAGCCCTGAGCACAGGGCACCAGGCAGGGCCAGGGAACAGGTTGCAGCTCAGAGGAGCCCAGCCCTTCAGCAGCGGTGCCTGTGCGCCCCCTGGTGGCCAGGCCTGGACGCACCACTGTGTCCCCTGCTGACTAAGGCCCAGGAGGGACAGGTCCTGCCTCCCAACTGCTCTGTGCACTGACCCCCTGGCTCAGGGCATCCAGGTGCCCCCTGAGGTGGCCTCCCCGTCCCCTGAGGACACTGTCTCTGCTCCAATCCACCTCCTCCTGTGAGTCGGGGTCCGTCTCCCTGGCCGTTCATGGTCCGACCTGAGCTGGTGTCACTTATGGAACTTTCTTGGAGGGATCACCCTATGCTCCCCCTTTCACTTTGACAGCCCCTCTCCCCTCATGTCACTGAAGGTCAGGGTCCCAGCAGAGCTGACGCCAGCCCTGGGCCTAGGCTTCCTCCTGAGCCTGAGGCCCCCAGCCCCTCGCAGCTGAGGGCCTGGTCAGTGTGCACAGGGCTGGGCAGGAGCCTGGGGAGCAGGAGTCGGGGAGTGAGGGGTCACTGCTCTGACCTGTGGGCGCGGAGTCCCTGCTCGGGGGACGAGCCGCCTGCTGGGAGGGTCGTGGGCTCAGGGAACAGGTTACAAAGCTGTTTCCTTATTTCAAGTCAGAAACAGCCATCGCACGGGACCTGGTCTATTACCCATGGATGACAGGCCACCTCTCAGGGACGGAATGACCAGTGAGAGTTGGTGTTGGTTCTGTGTTTCTGAGACTCAGAGACATGGGATCGAACATGCAAAGTGACCCATTAGGAACCAGAGGGTTCTTCCCCGTGTAGTTTGCACTGGGAAGTTATGTTAACAGGGTCAGATGCGGTTGAGGTTTTTGTCCCACTTCCCCATCAGAGTGTGTCACTGTGGGGAGCACTACTGTAACCGATCGCACAGTAATAGTCAGCCTCGTCCTCAGGCTGCAGCCCCGAGATGAGCATGAGCCCCGCATTGGCCGAGGCGTCTTTGGATCCAGAGAAGCGGCTGGGGACCCCAGAGCCCTGGTGCTTATTGGAGTCTGAGTAGTAGGCCAGGAGATACCGGGGACGGCTCCCTGGCTTCTGCTGGTACCAGTATATAGTGTAGCTGCCAACATTGGAGCCACTGCTCAGGGTGCAGGTGAGTCTGACTGTGGCTCCCGGAGATGCAGAGAGGGAGGGCGGCTGGGTAAGCACAGGCTGCTGGGAGAGGGACCCTGCAGACACAGACACTTGTCAGTGATGGGCAGGGACCAGGGGCAGGTTCCCAGGAGACTGAGCAGGAAGGGAAGAAGCCTGGTCCCAGGCCTGGCCCTACCTGTGCAGTGAGAGAGGAGCGCGAGGAGCAGAGGAGTCCAGGCCATGGTGCTCACAGCCCTGAGCCCACAGTGGGGCTGGGCTGCCCAGGCCTCCTTTTCTCCCCACCCTCTGCCAGAGGAGGGGCTGCCATGCAAATGGGGGTCCCTCCAGGGACTGCCCAGCCCCTCCCTGGGCCCTGGGGCTGGAGCTCAGCTCACACCCCAGACTGAGGGGCATGGAGGTGGGCTCACCCCTTGGGAGGCCCTGGGAGGAAGCACCTGCTGAGACCACACAGAGGCTATTGCTCAGGGGGCGCTGCAAGCACAGACACAGCTGGTCCCCATCAGGGCGCACAGGGCCCAGCCCCCAGTCCAGGCTCCTGTGAGTGGAAAGTCCTCAGTGAGTAGCTGTGTGGGGGCCACAGAGCGATTCCACAGCGCCCCCTGCTGGCCACAGGACACACTACGTCACCCTGGTCCAAAGCCCTGAGCCCAGCTGGTGTCTGCTGCTCCCCAGGACACTGTCCCTGTTCCCACATCCTGGTCTAACTGGCACAGACGCTGATGCTCACTGCAGCGTCTCATCCTGCACAGCCGTGGGAGGTGCCAGCATGGACGTACCTGAGAGGTGATGGTCTGGGAGACAGTTAGAAATGCTGTCTCACACGTTCATAAAGAGTGAGCTGTAACCTAGCCCTCACGTGAGATGTTATGGTGCTGAGGGTCCTAAGGGTGTTGGGGATTGAGAAGGGACTGGAGCTTGGGACACACCCTGGGCTTCATCCCCATTCACAGAAGGGAGCGGCTCCTGAAATGCATGTCACTCATTAAGACTGTCTCTGTGGATGTGCTCATCCCTCTAATGAAGGGGGAGTTGGCTGATAACCCAGTGTCTTCTGGGCCAGGCCCTTTGTGATGCGGTGGGTGTGGCTTTCGTGGGCGTGGCTTTGGGAGAGCAATCTCTTCCTCGTCACAGGATCATCCACAGGCTTACTCCTACCAGCCTCCCACAGGGGATCCATCTGGAAACCTGGGTCTGTGCCCTGACCCAAAATACAACCCCTAAGACACAAAGAGCTGATGATATTGAATACCTGTGTGGATGGGACACCTGCAGATTGATGGAGGGTAAAGACACAGGAAACCATCAATGCCTGTTTGGGGGCATTTTGTGTGCTCATCAGTCTGGCCCTTTAAGAACACAGCCATGGGATGTAGGTTAGACCTGAGACCAGCCTTCTTGTCCAGGCCCCTGGAGAAAATGCTGGGGAAGCCCCGGAAGACCTTCCTTCTGATTCCAGGATGGACCCGCCTCAGAGAAGGGCCTGCACCCACCATAGTGTCCCACAGGTGCTCCCTGCCCAAGGCTGCAGAGGGCGATCCTATCGTTGGGGTGAGGAGAGTGACCTTCCCTCCTCCAGGGGCTCAGCTGTGCTCAGCTCTGTCTGTCCTGCCCCCGGGGAAGCTGCCAGAACCTGTGACCTCCTGCTGACCCGGGGGTGTGGGTGGGAGGACAGCAAGGAGATGAGCTCCCAACTCTTTTCTCTTGTGCTCACTGAACAAACACTCTGACCTGTGACGATGATGATGGTGACAATTCAACCTGGAGTCAGCTCCTCCTGGGAGAGACTGGGAGCCCAGGAAGGGGCCTCATCCCTGGGGCTGTGCTGGGAGGAGGGCGGGGCCTGGGGGTGGCCTGGTCAGTGATGCTCAGCCTCCTCTTCCACCTGTGACCAGGGGCCTCTGCTCTAGCTGTCATGCAGCCCAAAATGAGAACCAACATTCTTTTCTTTTTTAAAGTGTATTTTTATTGATGTCAGAGAGGAAGGAAGAGGCTGAGAGACAGAAAGAAGCATCAATTATGAGAGAGGATCCTCGACTGGCTGCTTCCTGCTCGTCCCGCACTGTGGATCAAGCCTCAACCTGGACCTGTACCCTGACCCAGAATACAACCCTGACCTCCTGGTTCAGGGGTTGATTCTTAACCACTGAGCCACGCCGGCCGGACTGAGGACCCCCATGTCCTGAGGATGTGGCTGTGTCATTGGGTGCAGAGTGTTGATGAGATGTCACCGGATCTGAGGGATCCAAATGACGCCTTTCCACCCAGTGCTGCTGCCTCGGCCAGGGCAGAGGCCTTGCTGTGTGTCCTGGGCCCCGGTCCCTGGAGGAAGAGGAGGAGGAGCAGGGGACATAAGGGACCCGTGTGCACAGCAGGATCCAGACTGCAGGGCGTGGCGAGGGCTGGGCGGGCAGTGCATGAGCATCCGAGAGCCTTTCCCTGGGTCATGTTTAATCCTGAGGACAAGGGGGACCCAGAACCTGGTGGACACAATCTGACACCCTGGTCCTTCGGCCCCGGAGCTCAGGCCTGGTGGCCTCTCCCCCATCATCCCATCCCCCAGCCAGACGCATCCACACGGAGCTCATGTGAATGTGGCCACAGAGAGGACGGTGTTATGTTTACATGTGGACAGTTCCTGCTGTCACACAGAATACACTCACTTCAGCACTAGAGTCCCGGTGCATGAAAATTCATGCACTGAGGGGAGTCCCTCAGCCCTGCCTGCCCCCTTTCACAGTCCAGGAGCCCTCAGGGCAGGAGGTGACCTGGCGATTAGGGGAAGGAGATGCCCCATCACACTTCTGCTGTTGCGACTGCTGGTGTTGCAAGCCTCGGCCGGCCCTGGTTACCTGAGCCTCAGGCCGTCCTGGGCGGCTGGGCGGCCACCATTTGATGCTTGCCTGTGGCTCGGCCGGTTCTGGGCAGCTGGGAGGCTGAGTGGACTGGGGGCTCCAGATGCAAACTCCAGGCAAGTCCTGCCGACACAGCAGAGCTGAGGGGACTGTGAGCCCCCATCTTGTGACTGAGGGCGCCATCATATTAAAGGGGGTGGCCGTCATTTAGCATATTCCCTCCTAATGCCTGTGGGCACCACCATCCTTGAGGTCAAGGCAGCCAATTAGCTTATTCCCTCCTTATTGGCTGTGGGCGCCGCCATCTAAGCAAAAGTATCAGGGTCAATTAGCATATTCCCTCTTTATTAGATAGGATAGGATGTTGGATTTTAATGCAAATTTCAGATTTGAGCCTTCAGACCCCAATTCTACCTCAGTCACTCCTCCACTCAGAGCTGAGCTTGGACTGAATGGATCTGATTCCACCTCCTCACATGTCTCCATGGGAACTGTTATCCCTGAGGAGTGTCACCTGTGAGAACGTGAGCATGGCAAACATGACATGAGCCACAAATCAATGGAAACGCTGACCTGACGTCAAAGCTGTGACCCTGTCAGGACCCCGAGTCCAAGGATAACCAGGTGCCAAATGGACACCGACCAGCAGTCAGGACTGAGCCAGAACTGGGCAGAGCCGCCAGCAGGGCCAAGGTCAGGCCAGGAGAGCGGAGAGGAGGTTTTTGTCTCACTTCCCTGTGGGTCTGGACCACTGTGTGAGTCTTAGAGCTGCTGTCCAATGTGCTACAGTAATAGTCAGCCTCGTCCTCAGGCTGCAGCCCTGAGATGAGCAGGAGCCCCGCATTGGCCGAGGCGTCTTTGGATCCAGAGAATCGGCTGGGGACCCCAGAGCCCTGGCCCTTAATGGAGTCTGAGTGGTAGTACAGGAGATAGCGGGGAGAGCTCCCTGGCTTTTGTTGGTACCAGTATATAATGTAGCTGCCAACATTGAAGCCGCTGCTCAGGGTGCAGGTGAGTCTGGGAGGGCGGCTGGGTCAGCACAGGCTGGGAGAGGGACCCTGCAGACACAGACACTTGTCAGTGATGGGCAGAGACCAGGAGCAGGTTCCCAGGAGACTGAGCAGGAAGGGAAGAAGCCTGGTCCCAGGCCTGGCCCTACCTGTGCAGTGAGAGAGGAGCGCGAGGAGCAGAGGAGTCCAGGCCATGGTGCTCACAGCCCTGAGCCCACAGTGGGGCTGGGCTGCCCAGGCCTCCTTTTCTCCCCCACCCTCTGCCAGAGGAGGGGCTGCCATGCAAATGGGGATCCCTCCAGGGACTGCCCAGCCCCTCCCTGGGCCCTGGGGCTGAAGCTCAGCTCACACCCCCGACTGAGGGGCATGTAGGTGGGCTCACCCCTTGGGGGGCCCTGGGAGGAAGCACCTGCTGAGACAGCACATCACTGAGCACAGGCCCAGCCACAGGCCCAGGCTCCTATTAGTTAAGGTCCTTAATGGGCAGCTGCATTGGGACCACAGGGCAGTCCCACAGCGCCACCTGCTGGTGGCATCACACACCTGCCCTTGGCCCAAAGCCCTGAGAGCCTGTCTGGACCTGCAGCTCAGAGGGGACTGTCTCTGGCCACACACCCTGGCCGGGTCCCAGGTCCTGTGACCTGATGCCCTGTAGCGCTCCCTGCAGCCTCACTCCCAGGAGGAGTCCCGTCTGTGGGAGGGGCCATCAGGCACACAAAGGACAGATGGATGTGGTTTCCCCTCCAGTGAAGATGGTGCACAAGTGAGTGCACAGGGACCCTCATGTCCCACGTCACAGCCCAGGGACACCCACATCTGGTTGCCAGGACTCAGAGGGCTGTTCAGGGAATTTCCTGAGAACACACTCAGGACCAAGGTCAAAGGAAGATGCTTCACCAGACCTTCCACGTCATGAGGTGCAGGTGCAGGGTCACAGCGATGTGATGCGACTGACGCATAAGCATCAGGACGTTTGCAGGCCTCCCATTGGCCAGTGGGAGGGGTCACAGCTCATTCATTTAGGAATTGACTTTTATCACGTGTGTGGTGATCTGCATATCTGTGTCCTGTGTTTTTTGTTGGGATTTTCTCAGGTGTCCTGACATTTGTTTATCTATATGTATGAAAGCTAAGTGACCATCACAACCAAAAGGATGACAGAACATGCTGCCTGGGGCCACTAGGCTGGCTAGGGGGTTAGTGAGTGATGATCAAACAACTGAACAAGTAGGCTATTTGGGGTGGCCACGTCCGCAGGGTGGGTAGCGAGGAGCAACCTAACGACTGAGCAGCAGGCTGCGTGCGGAGACCAGGCCCACAGGGGGCAGTGGGGAAGACCAGGCTAGCAGGGGTGGGCAGTTAGGAGCAATCAGGCAGGCAGGCAGATGAGCTGTTAGGAGCCAGTGGTCCCAGATTGTGAGAGGGATGTCCGACTGCCGCCTTAGGCCAGATCCTGGGGTCCTGGATTGGAGAGCGTTCAGGCGATGCTGAGGGGAACCACCCATGCATGAATTTCATGCACCAGGCCTCTAGTATTTTTAATAAAACTTTACCTACCTTTACTTTCTTACTCATTATACTATTTTTTTCATTTTCTTTTTTTTAATTTCTTTATTGATTAAGATATCACATATTTGTCCTCATCCCCCCATTCCCATCCCACACCCCTCCCCACGCATGCCCCTACCCCCCTGTTGTCCTTAACCACTGGTTAGGCTCATATGCATGCACACAAGTCCTTTGGTTGATCTCTCCCCTATATCCCTACCCTCCCCTACCCTCCCTCTGAGGCCCGACAGTCTGATCCATTCCTCCTTGTTTCTGGGTCTCTTCTTGTTCATCAGTTATGTTGTTCATCATTTCCCCTAGATGTGTGAGATCATGTGCTACTAGAAATACACTTATAAGAACCAAAAATGCGACAAGCAATAATGGTTATGCTGAAAGGCAAATGAATCAGTCTCTAGTGAGTTTCTTTCTGGGCCAACAGTTCTTTTGAGACCCAATTTCAATGCCAAACTGTTCCTTATGTGCATATGTTAGCAATGATATTTCAGTTCTGGATGGTGGACAAATGGAGGTAATGCAGGTACGACCCACTCTGGTTTGGTCCTGGGCAACCTGCAGAGATGCACAGCTGCTGACTGCTAGTATGGCAAGGCGACACCAGCATCTTCCATCTCTGGACTGCTTCTCTTCTGTCTTCATGGCTGGAGTAGTCCTGTCGATTCCTCTCTGTTGTCGGAATCCACATGGTCTCGGAGTTGTTTTCTGAAAATATACAAACATATTCTTGACCAAAAGTTAATAAAGGAATATTTCCTATAAATTTGACTTGGGATCCTTTTTCATTTTTTGCCCAAATGATTTTCCTCTGGCTTGTTTTGACACCATGTGTGTTTTTCATGGGTGTATTGCTGTTAGCATTACAATTAATTTTCTAAAGTATAAATTTTCTAGATGTAATTTACTTACAGGATATTTTTCCTTCCATGATATTCTTCTACTACCCCCCCTTTTTTTGGTTTAAATGTTAGGAGGCTTTTGAAAAAATTTTTATGTAGTCTTGATAGCTTTTAAATTTTAATTTTTTGCACTATAATATGACTGCTTTAGGTTCATTACATGTTATGCAATTTTATCATGAGATGAACTACCAATAAAAATTTTAGTTAACACTTTAAGAACGGCTTTTTGTCCAGTACTATTAATTTTTCTAGAATATTCGCTTGTTTCAATTAGCCAATTTAAATTAGCCTGAAAACTAGACTACTATTTTACTGTCAAATTTATTACTCTAACAACAATCTTATTTTACCCTGTAAATATTAGTGGAAAGGATTATTTGCCTTCTTGAGTAGGCCCTGAGCATTCCTGGTGGTAGGTTGGATTTAGATATCACAAACCCACTTCCCCACACCATGGGTTCAAGACAACTCAAACAATTCTTGTTGCAGTGAGAGGGCAGCTGCTGTAGGCCAAGTTTCTGTCTGTTACCCAGGTCCCGATTTGAGTTGGGCATGGGACGTTAAGCAGCAATGGGGGAAGGAGTCATTATACTATTTTAGTGTCAAATGTGAGATTGTGCTGTGTGTGCAGACTCCTTGACTGTCTGGGCAGTTGAACACAGAAACCATCACATCCTCACTGAATGGAAACCACAGTAAGAACTTGTCACTTTTCCCTGAAACCCTCACGTGAGGATGAACCCTGACCTAGGACCTGAGGAGCCCGAGGAGGAGAGGAGGAGGTGAGGGATGCAGCAGCCGAGGAGAAAAAGGGGGAGGGAGGGTGTGACTGAGAGTCTGTGCTGGTTGGAACCCACCTTCTGTGGGTTTGTTCAGAGAAGGAGAAGGCTGTGTCCATGACCAGGGTGAACACTAACATATCAGATGTGATGGGTCAGGAGTAACACAGGGTTCATACACATGACATGAATTTGTGGGGGAGCATGGCTGTCTGAGTGACCATGTGTAGTTGCAGACACAGTATGTGAGATGATAGGAAACTTACACTGCTCTCGGCCCCTGGCCCCAGAACAGGCTCCTGAGACCCTTGTCACTGCCTGTGGGACGGGCGGGCTTGTTGCTGATGAGGGGACGCTGGGTGGCCTCCTGGGTGAGGACGGGCCCCTGGAGAGACCTGGAGGATTAGAAACTTGGGAACCCCTCACTTGCTACCCATTCGCTGAAGGGGAGAGGGCTCAGGTGCAGTTAGCAAATTCATGGAACCCACGGGAGGGAACCTGGGAACCTTGGATTTAAGGCCAGAGGTTGTGTCAAACCTGGGACCTCCTGCCTGTGATTGGCACCTGAGCTGCGGGCAGTCAGGGGGACTGGCCCTATAAAGTGAGGAGGGGATCCAGAGAAGCGGCTGGGGACCCCGGAGCCCTGAGATCTTTACTCAGAGTCTGAGTAGTAGGCCAGGAGATACCAGGGACGGCTCCCTGGCTTCTGTTGGTACTAGTATATCCAGTAACTACCAACACTGATGTCACTTCTCAGGGTGCAGGTGAGTCTGGCTGTGGCTCCCGGAGATGCAGAGAAGGAGGGCGGCTGGGTCAGCACAGGCTGCTGGGAGAGGGACCCTGCAGACACAGACACTTGTCAGTGATGGGCAGGGACCAGGGGCAGGTCCCCAGGAGACTAAGCAGGAAGGGAATGAGCCTGGTCCCAGGCCTGGCCCTACCTGTGCAGTGAGAGAGGAGCGCGAGGAGCAGAGGATTCCAGGCCATGGTGCTCACAGCCCTGAGCCCACAGTGGGGCTGGGCTGCCCCAGGCCTCCTTTCTCTCCCCACCCTCTGCCAGAGGAGGGGCTGCCATGCAAATGGGGGTCCCTCCAGGGACTGCCCAGCCCCTCCCTGGGCCCTGGGGCTGGAGCTCAGCCCACACCCCAGACTGAGGGGCATGGAGGTGGGCTCACCCCTTGGGGGAACCTGGGAGGAAGCACCCGATGAGAACACACAGAGGCTATTGCTCAGGGGGTGCTGCCAGCACAGACACAGCTGGACCCCATCAGGGCACACAGGGGCCCAGCCCCCCCCCAGGCCAGGCTCTTGTGAGTGGAAAGTCCTCAGTGAGCAGCTGTGTGGGGGCCACAGGGCCATCCACAGCGCCCCCTGCTGGCCACAGGACACACTACGTCGCCCTGGTCCAAAGCCCTGAGCCCAGCTGGTGTCAGCTGCTCCCCAGGTCGCTGTCCCTCTTCCCTCATTCTGGTCTGACTGGCACAGACGCTGGCACTCACTGCAGCCATGGAATGCCAGCATGGACGTAACTGATAAATTAATTTGGTTTCAGTTCCAGTGAAGATGCTGCCAAGTTCATGCCCAGTGACCTCTTGATCCCACATCACACGTGATGAGGCGTCCATCCCGCTGGCAGGGCTCATAGTGAAGTATGGTAGCAATCATCTCAGGTAGAAACTGCTGTTTGGGTTCTGTACTTATTTGTTTGCTAAAACAATAGAAAGTTATTTTGATTTTCTGAACTTATGTATGCTATCCCAACACTCCATTGATGATGGTTTGAATGTCCCATTCCTTGGGATCTCACTGGTCATGGAAGCACATTCCTCTGGGACCCAGGACAGTTCAATTATCCTAAAGTGTCTCAGTAGCTACAGATAGTGCATTCCTGTTGACACAGGGATCCCAGAATCTGGAGAGCGCAATTATTCTAAATTGTCCAGGTGGTCCGTCCCAGATAATGTGTTTCTGCTGATTCAGTGATTCGCAGATACTTTAGATAACTAACTTGCTCTACTTCTGTAGCCAAGTGAAGGGAAATGTTCTCCATGTTTCTGTGTTCAGTGCGGTCGCCTCGTGCAACATGAGGAATGTGTAGTCTCCCACTTCTGTAAAATCGTGAAACAGGTCCCTCATTCCAGACCCAAAGATGTAATGGATACGTTTGTGATATTCTCCCAATGTAAGCCAGACGTGGCAAGCTGTTCGGGGCTGCGAGATTTGGAGCTTTAGCCCCTCGTATGAACCAGGCCTTTAATAAATGACTCCATAATTCGACTTTTCTGAGGCGTCCTTTGTAAGATGGGGTTACACTACAACAATAGGGGCTGTTCAGGTCCCGATGGGGGTGGGTGTCCAGGAACTCGCTCAGGGGCGTCTCCAAGGCCAGGTGAGCAGCCCTGTTAAGTCGGCGAGGCCCTCCCAGCCTGTGGGCACCGGATGTGGTCAGTACGTGGTGGAGGGAAGGGCTGGGGCGTCCCGGGGACCAGGGGGATCGGAGGGGCTCCCTGACTGCAGACGTGACTGGATGTGGTTCTGTGTGGGGCTCCCTGTACCTGTGTCACATGCTCCGTGTCAGGCTGTGTCTCAGGAGCCCTGGAGCGCGGTTCTGTGTTAAACAAACAAAGGAATTCCTGTCCCTCCTTCCTCCTTGTCTGGGTTCAGTGACTCTCCCAGCCCAGAGGCCACGAGGACCCCAGTGGTGAGGGAGCCCCAGGGAGAACCCAGGGCATTGCCGCAGCCCCACCTGCTGGTCACGTGCCCACTCGCAGTCTCCTCCAGGCCCTGAGGCCCAATGCCCAGAGCCCTGTCACTGGCATGGATCAGTCAGCATGTGCCCGGGTCTGATGGAGAGAACGTGTTCACATTTTCTGTGGGGGCAGAGGCTCACACAGAGAGAGGGAGGTCACCCAGACACAGACGTTCTTTTGAGGAGAACACCCTCTGCAGTCACATAAGGAGGGACTGGGTCCCTGTCTGGGACCTGGGAGCTGGTCTCCTCTCATCAGAGGCCTTAACGTCCACGTAGAGACGTGACCACAGGCCCTCCATGCGGAGTCCCTGCAGAACAATCCAGAGGACGTGAGGGTCTCCAGCAGGAGGTGCCCTGGGGGCTGGGGAGCAGTGGGGATGGGGTAGCAGCACAGGAGGGAGGAGCCGTGTGGTGGGAAGAACAATGTGGAGGGAGAAGAGGAGGCGGAGCTGCATGCAGATGGGGCAGAGGGAGACTCTCCAGGACTCTGGGCCAGAAAACACTCCGAGGGCGGGAGGAGGAAGGACATGGAGGAACCGGGAGGGTCTGGGGAAGGAGGAGTCAGATGGGAACCCCTTTAGTGGGAAGTATCGGGTCTGACATGGTTTCTCCCTGAACAAGGAGGTGATGACCTGGGAGACAGTTAGAAATGCTGCCTCACACGTTCACACAAAGTCAGCTGTGACCGAGCCTTCACGTGAGACGTTATGGTGCTGAGAGTCCTGAGGGTGTTGGGGATGGAGAAGCCGCGAGCAGGGCCCAGGTCAGGCCAGGAGAGCGGAGAGGAGGTTTTTGTCTCACTTCCCTGTGGGTCTGGACCACTGTGTGAGTCTTAGAGCTGTCATCCCATGTGTTACAGTAATAGTCAGCCTCGTCCTCAGGCTGCAGCCCCGAGATGAGCAGGAGCCCCGCATTGGCCGAGGCGTCTTTGGATCCAGAGAAGCGGCTGGGGACCCCGGAGCCCTGGTGCTTGTCTGAGTCTGATTTAAATCTTAGGATAAACCTGGGAGGGCTCCCTGGCTTCTGCTGGTACCAGTATATAGCATAGCTGCCAACATTGGAGCCACTGCTCAGGGTGCAGGTGAGTCTGGCTGTGGCTCCCGGAGATGCAGAGAGGGAGGGCGGCTGCGTCAGCACAGGCTGGGAGAGGGACCCTGCAGACACAGACACTTGTCAGTGATGGGCAGGGACCAGGGGCAGGTTCCCAGGAGACTGAGCAGGAAGGGAATAAGCCTGGTCCCAGGCCTGGCCCTACCTGTGCAGTGAGAGAGGAGCGCGAGGAGCAGAGGAGTCCAGGCCATGGTGCTCACAGCCCTGAGCCCACAGTGGGGCTGGGCTGCCCAGGCCTCCTTTTCTCTCCCCACCCTCTGCCAGAGGAGGGGCTGCCATGCAAATGGGGGTCCCTCCAGGGACTGCCCAGCCCCTCCCTGGGCCCTGGGGCTGGAGCTCAGCTCACACCCCAGACTGAGGGGCATGGAGGTGGGCTCCCCCCTTGGGGGGCCCTGGGAGGAAGCACCTGCTGAGACCACACACAGGTCCCTGCTCAGGGGGCGCTGCCAGGCCTGAGAAGACACAGCTGCTGAGTCCCCTGCAGGCAGCACAGGACTCCCTCTGAGTGAATGGTCCTCCCTCAGCTGCAGTGTGAGGCCCACAGAGCTGTCCCCCAGCGCCCCCTGCTGGCCACAGGCCCCACAGCTTCAGGTCCCTCTGCTCACAGGTGTGTGGGCTCATTCCAGCTGCTGTCACCCTGAGACACTGTGGGGGGGACTGCAGTGTTCAGTCCCAGAGCTCTCTTTTGAGAAAGGTCAAAGTGCACGTAGAGAACATGATGATTGGGGGTCACTCTCAGTGAAGCTGCTGCACAGCTGATGCGCAGTGAGCTTCTCCCCCACAGCACAGGGGAGGGGCCGTGGGGCCGGTGGGAAGGGCTCAGAGGGCTGCTCACTCCCTTAGGAGCCGGTCCTGTGGCAGGAGAGGCGTCTGTCCCCTTTTGTCCCTGCAGGCACACGACCCTCGGCTGCGGGGCCTTCAGTCCTCAGGAGGCACAGGGCAGGGTGAGCCCCAGCCCCCCTGTTTCTGTACTCACAGCACAGCCTGCCCCCCAGCTCCCTGCGGCCCCCAGATCCTCCCTGGGGGTGGCCAGGAGAGTGGGTACATTTACAGGAAAAAGGCTACTGCGTGGACTTCGCTAATCTGAGCGAAATGTGTGTGTGGAGGGGTAGCTGGGGGGTCTTGGTCCTGATGTTCATAAAATAAAAGTTTTCTCAGGAACAAGCAAACACCTGCCTGCATCCCAGTGATGGCTGTGGGGCCTCGGGATCGCTGAGGAGGAAACACTTCCATCCACAGCTCCGTGTGCACACAGGCAGCGGTGGGAGGGACGCATCCTCTCTGGGAAAATCAGTCACTGTCGTGTCCCAGTGAAGAGACGGGTTGAGGGCGGTGAGGAGGGACACCCTCAGGTGGAGGGGAGAGAGGGAATCGGACTCTGAAGGGATTCGATGCTGATTAGCTCCTGGGACTCACCCTCCCCAGAGATAGAGGCCTGGGGGGCAGGACCACAGCAGGAACTGGTCACTGTTCCCTGAAACCCTCCCGTGGGGATGGAGCTAAGAGCTGAGGGGCCCGAGGGAGGAGGAGGTGAGGGAGGCAGCAGCAGAGGAGGGAGGAGGGGAGGGAGGTGTGACTGAGAGTCTGTGCTGGTTGGGACCCACCTTCTGTGGGTTTGTTCAGAGAAGGAGAAGGCTGTGTCCATGACCAGGGTGAACACTAACATGTCAGATGTGATGGGTCAGGAGTAACACAGGGTCACACACATGACATGAATTTGTGGGGGAGCATGGCTGTCTGGGTGACCATGTGTAGTTGCAGACACAGGATGTGAGATGACAGGAAACACACGCTGGTCTCGGCCCCTGGCCCCGGCACAAGCTCCTGAGACCCTTGTCACTCCCTGGGGGACGGGCGGGCCTGTTGCTGATGAGGGGACGCTGGGTGGGCTCCTGGGTGAGGACAGGCCACTGGAGAGACAGGGAGGATAAGAAGTTTGGAACTCACTCACCTGCCCCCGATTTGCTTGAAGGGGTGAAGGGCTCGGTGGTGTTAGCAAATTAATACAGCAACTTAATTGAAATCATTGGGGGTTTCCTTGGAACCTTGGATTTAAGCCCAGAAGTTGTGTGAAACCTGGGACCTCCCAGCTGTGATTGGCACCTGACCTGCGGGCAGTCAGGGGACTGGCCCTTTAACTCGGGTCTGACCCCGTCTCTGGGCAGATGGTGTGAGCACTGAGTGCTGTTGGGGGACATCAGCTGGTGTCAGAGAACTGCTGTCGGGAAGCCACTCTCCACACCTTGGGGACCAGAAGGTCAGGAGGGAAGAGCTCTGGGTGAGAAGACAAGACAAACAATAGGAAAGAAAGGGATTTTTTTTTACAAATTTTTATTCACGCAGCCCTGGCTGGTTTGGCTCAGTGGATAGAGCGTCAGCCTGCAGATTGAAGGGTCCCAGGATAGATTCCAGTCAACGGTATGTGTATTGGTTACAGGCACATCCCCAGTAGGGTGTGTGCAGGAGGCAGCTGATCAATGTTTCTCATCCATGTTTCTAACTCTCTATCCCTCTCCCTTCCTCTCTTTAAAAAGATCAATAAAATAAATTTTGGGTAAAAAACTCCGTATTAACTCAGTCAGCCAGCCATGGGTCAGTGGTTCAGCGTCCCCTATGAACCAGGAGGTCACAGTCGATTCCTGGTCTGGGCACATGCCCCAGCTTGTATTCTCAATCCCCAGGAGGAGGCGTTCAGGGGCCAGCTGATCAATGATCCCTCACTTCATTGGTGTTTCTATCTTTCTCTTCTTTTCCCTTTGTCTCTGAAAGCAGTAAAAACCATTTTTAAAAGGGCTTTTAACTAAAAATATTCATTCAGTTTCATCAGCTCTCAATGTGCTCGTGACAACATGCAGTGTGGTTGTGGTGGGAATTAAACACTCATTGTTCGGTTGTGAACACAGTAAGTTCTCAGCAGGTGTCAGTCCTCAGGACAGTGAGGAAGGTATTGGTGATTTCAGGGGCATGCTCAGGGAGCCATAAAGGACGAGGAGGGTTCTGGGGTACGGCTTCAGTCTGTTCAGGCTCCAATGAAGATAAATGGAAGCCAAATTATTATATTCCTTCTTGTTAGAATTCCCCGACACGGGGTGGTGGGCGGGGCTCCATGACCTCCCGCCTGTGCTCCTGGGACGCCTGTGCTGCTGCTCCATCGAGTGTGACCTCCCTCCTCCCGGGGACACAGGTCCCTGCAGAGGAGCCCCCCTGACAGAGGCCCCACAGACACTCCTCGCTGATGGAGGCTCAGAGCCACCGCCTCGGGGCCCAGGGGTTTTTGTCTCACTTCCTCGTCCTCTGAGACACTGTGGGTAACGGTAGCTGCTCCCACTGCCATGAGCTGTAGCGCAGTAATAGTCAGCCTCGTCCTCAGGCTGCAGCCCCGAGATGAGCAGGAGCCCCGCATTGGCCGAGGCGTCTTTGGATCCAGAGAAGCGGCTGGGGACCCCGGAGCCCTGGCCCTTAATGGAGTCTGAGTGGTAGTACAGGAGATACCGGGGAGGGCTCCCTGGCTTCTGCTGGTACCAGTATATAATGTAGCTGCCAACATTGGAGCCACTGCTCAGGGTGCAGGTGAGTCTGGCTGTGGCTCCCGGAGATGCAGAGAGGGAGGGCGGCTGGGTCACTGCAAACTGGGAGAGGGACCCTGCAGACACAGACACTTGTCAGTGATGGGCAGGGACCAGGGGCAGGTTCCCAGGAGACTGAGCAGGAAGGGAATAAGCCTGGTCCCAGGCCTGGCCCTACCTGTGCAGAGAGAGAGGAGCGCGAGGAGCAGAGGAGTCCAGGCCATGGTGCTCACAGCCCTGAGCCCACAGTGGGGCTGGGCTGCCCAGGCCTCCTTTTCTCCCCCACCCTCTGCCAGAGGAGGGGCTGCCATGCAAATGGGGGTCCCTCCAGGGACTGCCCAGCCCCTCCCTGGGCCCTGGGGCTGGAGCTCAGCTCACACCCCAGACTGAGGGGCATGGAGGTGGGCTCACCCCTCGGGGGGCCCTGGGAGGAAGCACCTGCTGAGACCACACACAGGTGCCTGCTCAGGGGGCGCTGCCAGGCCCCCAAGGACAGCAGGGAGCCCCCAGTGCAGGTGCCTGTGTGTGAAGGTCTCCCTGAACAGCTGTGTGCTGATCACCTGCAGTCTCTCAGCGCCCCCTGCTGGCGGGAGGACACACCCTCCCTGCCCCAAAGCCCTGAGAGCCCAGCTGGCTGTGGGCTCCCAGGTCTCTGTCCCTCTCCCACCCCCACGGTCTGAGCCCAGACACTGGGATGTGAGTCTCTGTGTTGATCCCGTAGCTGTGCACTCTCAGGGGTGCATCTGTGTGAGGTGCTTACACATTCACACACGACACGTGAATGTGGTTTCTCTTCCAGGGAAGATGCTGCACAGTAAACACACAGTGAGCCTCTGTCCACGTCACAGGGGAGGGCGCTGCTCAGTGTGAGGAGCTCAGGGGGCTGTGCAGGTCGGTGAGGGAGAGAGGAATTTTCCAGAAACGCCCTCAGGGTCGTATTCAAAGGAGGACCATTCAGCAAACATTTCACACCAGGTGAGGCATTTAAGGTTTTCATGGAGATCTGATTGAGTTAGTGATTCATTAAAAAACCATAAACTGTTTGGTGGGCGTCACAGTTACCAGTGGAGCCTGTAGCACGTGGGGTTTTTAAATTTTAGGAAACGCCTTTGTATTCCGACATCTGTATGTTCTGCGTTCTGTGTACCAATGTTGTCTCCGTGTCCTCACATGTGCTGACATTTGTAAACATTCCCTCCTGTGTTCGTACACATTCCCTCCTTTCAGGCAGAAGCTGAACGGGGATGGGGAGGAGCTGGCAGATGGGGGACGGACACACGCAGTACGCGTCCCCCAGCAGCAGGTGGGCCCATGAGGCAGGAGGAGGGCGTGTCCCCAGAGACCAGGCGCAGACATGGGGCGCTCACCCCTCCTGGCTCAGGGTCCCCGGAGGAGCAGGCAGGGAGCTCCCAGGAGGAGGTGACGCCAGAACTCAGCACTGAGGGGCGTGGACAGCGGCTGTTCCCAGGGACCCTTGGGCGCTGCAGCCTGAGACCCATGGGCCGGGCAGCAGCGACAGAGGGACCTCTCTGTGCACAAAGGCCTCAGCCGCTCCTAATGAGCATCCGGGAGGAGGGAGCACGGCTGGGGCGGGAGACTGGACACAAGTCAGTGACCCTGATAGAGATGCAGGTCCCCTCGACGGGGTTCAAGCATGAAGTGACCCCAGATGGTCCCCAGCTCAGACCCGGGGCTTCAGGACAAAGAGGCTCAGGATCCCCGCTGATGGGGAGGGGCTCCTGTGAGGTGTCAGCCTTGTGTCCAGGAAGAGGCTGCTGGGAGGCCTCTGAGGGGAGAGGGAGGAGGCCCCGCATGCTCCAAGGGCTGCCCTGGGACCTGGCCCGTGGGGGGTGGAGGGGCAGGAGCAGTAGAAGCAGAGGCCACAGGCTGAGCCTGAGGGGCAGGTGCTGGGCGCCCCTCCTGGCAGGTGAGAAGGGCTCCCTGTGGCCTCAGTCCCACAGGACGGGCTCTGGGTGGGCACGGGGGCTGCGGGCACAGGAGGGGGGACAGGCAGCCTGGGCCTCAGTGCCCGCCCAGCGGGGCTCCCGGAGCCTGAGTTGCCAGACTTGCCCCCGGGAGCCGATCAGGGACACACAGGCACCTGCTCTCCGGCTGGTGGGGGGCCCAGGCTGTGTGGGGAGCCCCAGGTCACAGCACACACACGGGGCCTCCCTGAGGGGCTCTGACGCAGGCACAGCTGGACTCGGGGCCCTAGGTCTGCCCTGCCCCGTCCTGGCCGCCCAGGCAGCTGCCCCCTGACGCACAGGAAGGTCTGCTCAGGCTGAGACACGCACACCGAGTGCTGCTGCCACAGGCGGCTGGACAGGCAGGTTCACAGGGTGAGGACAGATTTGCCCACACAGTCCCCTGGCGGGGGGGGAGCCTCAGACCCCGGTTAAGGGCAACCCAGCAAAGGCACAGCCACCTTATCAGCGGATGGGACTGCCCTGGGACCCACTGCAGCGGGACAGTGGGTTTTTGTCTCACTTCCCCACAGGCCTGGGGCACTGTGTGACTGCTGATACTCTTGTCATAGGACTGGCAGTAATAATCGGCCTCGTCCTGAGCCTGCAGCCCCGTGATGGTCAGGGTGGCTAAGGTGCCAGACCTGGAGCCGGAGAATCGATCAGGGACCCCTGAGGGTCGGTTACTATATTGATAGATGAGGAGTTTGGGGGCCGATCCTGGGAGCTGCTGGTACCAGTGCACATAGTAACCATTCCCGATGTTGGTGCTGGTTCCAGTGCAGGAAATGGTGACCTTCTGGTCCGGGGCCCCCAACACTGAGGACGGCTGAGTCAGCACAGGCTGGGCCCAGGATCCTGAAAGAGGGGAGACACAGAGAGGGTGAGTCTGGGTGTAAAGACAAGAGGAGGAAGCAGGGCCCATGTGTCTTCCCAAGGCCCCTTCCCCTGTCCCCTATCCAGTCACCTGTGCAGTGAGCCAGGAGGGTGAGGAGGAGAGGGGCCCAGGCCATGGTGTAGGTCATCCCTGAGTCCTGCCTCCTGTGCCCCACAGCTGAAGCAGAGCTCCCCACATCTCTCCCTTCCCCTCTTCATAGTCTGCGGGAGGGAGGGCCCACTCATGCAAATGAGACCCCCTGGTTTTGATCCCTCCCTGGCCCCTGGGTGGGTCCCTGTGCCTGAGGATGGCAGGGTGAGGGCAGGGGTGGGGCTGTGCGGGGCCCAGGGGGAGGCAAGGTCACAGCTGTGAGCCCTGAGCACAGGGTACCAGGCAGGGCCAGGGAACAGGTTGCAGCTGTGATGAGCCCAGCCCTTCAGCAGGGGCCCCTGACTACCCCCTGGTGGCCAGGCCTGGACGCACCACTGTGTCCCCTGCTGACTAAGGCCCAGGAGGGACAGGTCCTGCCTCCCCACTGCTCTGTGCACTGACCCCCTGGCTCAGGGCATCCAGGTGCCCCCTGAGGTGGCCTCCCCGTCCCCTCAGGACACTCTCTCTGCTCCACTCCGCCTCCTCCTGTGAGTCGGGACCCGTCTCCCTGGCCGTTCATGGTCCGACCTGAGCTGGTGGCACTTAGGGAACTTTCTTCCCAGGATCAGGTCTAGAGCAGCCTTTCCCTGTGCCAAGGAGGCCTCTTCCTCCTGATGGCACTGACAGTGTTTAGGGTTTTTAATGTGATTCCTGCCCTGTGCCTGGGCTTCCTCTCTGGGCTGAGTTCACCCCAAACTGAGCTGGAATGACTTCCTGACGGTTCAGTGTCCTAATACATAATTGCACAAAGGCCCACATGATTTTCCGCTCAAGAGTTGCCTAGGAGATGGTCCCTCTCAGGGGTGGGGCTCTTGTCTGAATATCTGTCCCTCTCATGTTTTCTATCAGTAGGAGAGTCTGGGTGTCAAGATTGTTCAGAGTGAGCTCTCACTGTGATCCCAGGTCGGGGCTCTCTTGTCTCTTTCCAGCGTATGGAGTGATCCGCCCACCAGACCAGGGCCTTAGCTTGGGCTTCGGGGACTGACGATCTGTCCTCACAGGTGAGCCCTGTTGGAGCACGTGCCCAGTCCTCAGGTGTCAGTGGGAGAGGCTCTGTGGCAGAGGGTCCGGTTTAGGACGGCGTGTGTGTTGTGACCCCGTACAGGGTACTGTACTCCCCTCAGGGAGGTGTGAAGAGGAAGACAGGAAAAAAAAAGAGAGCTGGGATGGATGCTCCATGGCAGCCATGAAGTGGCTCCATTTCTCCTTCTGGGACTATAGGCCAGGCCTGGTGGGGAAATTTGTGCACATTATCAGGGCATTCCTTAGAGGAAATGGACCTCAGGTTGCAATTTGCCCTTTATAACAGAAGTGTCAGAGATGAAAGAAAATTAGAAAAAAATGTACTGTATTTTCTGGCGTATAAAACGACTCAGGGTTCTCAAACGTTGGTCATCTTATGAGGCAGGAAATACGGTATATGCGGGCTCTTGTCAGAGTTTTCGGAACACTGAAAGATCGAAAGTGAGGTCCCCGCACACCCACAGTGCCTCAAATTAACGCAAGACCCAGACCCAGCCAGGTCGACACCCATTGGGTGAAATCCACACGTGGCTGGCTACACCCTCATCAATCCCCACCAGGTGGGGGATGCAGCCTCAGTCCCTGCTGACTGCTGGTTAAGACTTGTTATGGGAACTGGGCCTCAGATGTGGGCCCAGCCATCTTGACGGTTAAGGAGTGATGGTCAATTTGCATATTTCCTCTTGATTAGATAAGATTGTTACATTTTATCTTGATTTTAAATGCTGGTCAAGTGAAAATGAGACTTGATGGTGTGTGTGAGTGTGAATGTGACTGTGTCTGTGAGTGTGAGTGTGAGGTTGACTTTTCCTTTGCTGCTCCTCTCCATTTCCTGTAAAAATGTTGATTAGATTGGCTCTTGTTTTCATGACATGATCACAGCTGAGAATAATTGATGAGATTGCCTGCAGATGTGGGGCTCAGAGAACAACACCTCAGAGTCCACACCAGCCCTGGACGCTGGGGCTGGGCACTCCAGACGGAGCCGTATGAAGCTGAGGGTGCACTGAGCTTGTGTTTGTGAGACACTTCCCCAAAGGCACCTGCCACTGTGGGAGCCCCTCAGAACCAGGGAGATGGTAGTACTCAGGGGTGGGGCTCAGGCTGTGCCCCTGTGAGGTTCAGGCAGCTTTGTCCCCTTGTGCACCCAGGGAACCGGGCCGGGGTCCAGGTAGTTTCTTGTTTGTCTCTTTCAAGCGACGTCTGGAGGCTCCGCCCAACCTCTGTTGCATCATGATCTCATTTTGGGCTTCGGTCCCTGACTCTGTCCTCACAGCTGAGCCCCTGGGGACACACGCCCTGAGTCCTCAGAGTGTCCACAGGGAACCTGCTCTGGGGCAGAGGGGACCAATGGTTTAGGAAGACACGGGTGCATCGACCCCCCTACAGGGGTATCTGCCCTCCAACCTCACACAGGTGTGAAGGGAAGACGAGCAAAAAATTCAGCTGAAATGGAGGCTCCAATTCTGCTTTAAGGTGGCTCCATTTCTACTGTTGTTATGCTATATTAGTGGCCTGGTGCACGAAATTTGTGCACATTAAAAAAGGGATTAATTACAGGAAATATTTTAAATATTGCAATTTGGACCCTTGCCCAGAGAGAGAGAGAAAAAACTGTGAAAAATTTATATGAAAATCTTCCTTCTGTCAGAGTCTGGGGCACACTGAAAGATCCAAAGTCAAGTCCCCGAACACCCGCAGTGCCTCAAAATAGCGAAAGACCCAGATCCAGCCAGCCCCATCCCCATTGGGTGAAATCTACACCTGGCCGGCCACACCCTCGTCAATCCCCACCAGGTGGGGGATGCAGCCTCAGGTCCCTGCTGATTGCTCATTAAGAATTTTTATGGGAACTGGGCCTCAGCTGTGGGCTGAGCCATCTTGACTGTTAAGGTGTGACAGGCAATTTGCATATTACCTCTTGATTAGATAAGATTGTTAAGTTTTATCTTGATTATTAAATGCTGGTTCTGAAATTCAGACTTGATGGTGTGTGTGAGTGAGTGTGAGTGTGAGTGTGTTGTCCTCTTCCCTTTGGACTTTTCCTTCTGCTGCTGCTGTCCATTTGGTGTGAGTGTGTTGATTATATTGGATCTTCTTTTCATAAAATGATCACAGCTGAGAATAATTGATGAGATTGTTTGGTCTGGGGCCTCAGAGAACAACCTCAGAGCCCACACCAGCTGGACGCAGCCCTGGGCACAGCAGATGGGGCCCTAGAAGCAGAGGGTGCACTGAGCTTGTGTTTGTGTTTCAGTTGATTTCAGAGGAAGGAAGAGGGAGAGATGAAACTCACTTCCCCATTGGCACCTGTCACTGTGGGAATAGTCTCTGAACCACAGAAGACAGTGATACTCGGCCTCGTCCTCAGGCTGTGCCCCTGTGAGGGTCAGGACAGCTTTGCCCCCTTGGATGGAGCCTGAGAACCGGGCCGGGGTCCAGGAGTGTCAGTTGTTCGTGTTGTAAATCAGCGCCTTGGGCACCTGGCCAGACTTCTGCTGGATCCAGTGTGGATAGTGACCATCAACGACAGCACCTGTGCTGGAGCCACAGGTGAGAGCCGACTGTCAAGTCCGGGGGACACAGTCATTGCAGGCTCTGGAGTCACCACAGCCTGAGACCTGGACCCTGAAACAAAAACAGACACAATCAGGAATGAAGAATGAAGGCAGAGGGAACCCCCACAGGCTGGTCTCTGAAATGGCCCTGAACCTGGGCAGAGAGCGAGGACGAGGAGGAGGGGAGTCCAGCTCATGGTGGAGGCTTTCCAAGGTGCCTTGATCTCTGGCACGTGCTGGGCTCGGTGTCCCTTTATCTCCTCCCCGGCCTCCTAGGTAAAGGGGTGTTTGCTGGTCATTATGCAAATGTGCGCCCACAGGACCCTCCTGTTCTGGGTCCTGGGCCCCGTTGGTACCTTCACTGCTAAGGAGGAGGCCAGGGAGGCTGTGGGCTCTGAGTCTGTCCCTTGAGGGGAAGCACCTGCTGTCACCTCACCCCCAGGCCAGGAGCATGGGCGCAGGGCCCACTCAATTAGATCCATTAGATTTGGCTTCAGGCCTGGAGCTCTGAGAAGGTCCACAGCGCCCCCTGGTGACACTTTAGAGAATAGTCACAGGAGTGGGAGCTATTTAGTAGGAATGATGGTGGCCCACTGAAAACCAAAATAAAAATATATATTAAAGAAAAAGACGCCATGGGCACAAATGAAGACCCAGTGAAGAGGGCTGACCCGTGGACTGTCCATCACCTGTGTCCTAGGTCACAAGGTCGCGTAGGGGCTCTGCCTGGAGCGGTGGGGACGGTTGCTATGGGAACGGTCAGTGTGTCTGTTGACCCAGGTTCAGGAGAAGGGGACCTGGGATCTGAGCTCATCAACAGCTTCCCAGCAGGAGTGACACAGGCACCTGTTGGGAAGGTCCTGCTCCCCAAGTCCCACAGCCCCCACACCCTTGTTGTTGGAAAGCCCCAGTGGGTGTGAGGAGAGACACAGTCAGAGCCTGAGGCTCAGGGAGCCCCACTCACGGGAGCCCCCAGGGCCTGAGTGGCGGCAGCTGTAAGAGCGTCTCCCCCATAGACCCAGGCGCCCGCATCCTTCCTGGAGCAGCTCAGCATTCCCCAGCCACAGTCCAGCTCGCTCCCCCCATCAAGACCCAAAGAGGATTTCCTGGGCTCAGGCCCCCCTTTCCCTGTGACAGCCCCTCTCCCCTGATGGCACTGAAGCTCAGGGTCCCAGCAGAGGTGACGCCAGCCCTGGGCCTGGGCTTCCTCCTGGGCCTGAGGCCCCCCCGCCCCTCCCAGCTGAGGGCCTGGTCAGTGTGCACAGGGCTGGGCAGGAGCCTGGGGCGCAGGAGCCGGGGAGTGAGGGGTCACTGCTCTGACCTCTGGGCCGGAGTCCCTGCTCCACGGGGGATGGGCCGCCTGCTGGGAGGGTCCTGGGCTCTGGGAACAGGTTACAAAGCTGTTTCCTTATTTCAAGTCAGAAACAGCCATCGCCCGGGACCTGGTCTATTACCCATGGATGACAGGCCACCTTTCAGGGACGGAATGACCAGTGAGTGTTGGTGCTGGTTCTGTGTTTCTGAGACTCAGAGACATGGGATCGAACATGGAAAGTGACCCATTAGGAACCAGAGGGTTCATCCCCGTGTAGTTTGCACAGGGAAGTTATGTTAACGGGGTCAGACGTTGTGAAATAAGACTCTGGGAGGGCGGAGGTTTTTGTCCCACTTCCCCATCTGAGTGTGTCACTGTGGGGAGCACTACTGTAACCGATCATACAGTAATAGTCAGCCTCGTCCTCAGGCTGCAGCCCCGAGATGAGCAGGAGCCCCGCATTGGCCGAGGCGTCTTTGGATCCAGAGAAGCGGCTGGGGACCCCGGAGCCCTGGTGCTTGTCTGAGTCTGATTTATATCTCAGGAGATACCGGGGAGGGCTCCCTGGCTTCTGCTGGTACCAGTATATGTTTTTACCACCAACACTGATGTCACTGCTCAGGGTGCAGGTGAGTCTGGCTGTGGCTCCCGGAGATGCAGAGAGGGAGGGCGGCTGGGTCAGCACAGGCTGGGAGAGGGACCCTGCAGACACAGACACTTGTCAGTGATGGGCAGGGACCAGGGGCAGGTTCCCAGGAGACTGAGCAGGAAGGGAATAAGCCTGGTCCCAGGCCTGGCCCTACCTGTGCAGTGAGAGAGGAGCGCGAGGAGCAGAGGAGTCCAGGCCATGGTGCTCACAGCCCTGAGCCCACAGTGGGGCTGGGCTGCCCAGGCCTCCTTTTCTCCCCACCCTCTGCCAGAGGAGGGGCTGCCATGCAAATGGGGGTCCCTCCAGGGACTGCCCAGCCCCTCCCTGGGCCCTGGGGCTGGAGCTCAGCTCACACCCCAGACTGAGGGGCATGGAGGTGGGCTCACCCCTTGGGGGGCCCTGGGAGGAAGCACCTGCTGAGACCACACAGAGGCTATTGCTCAGGGGGCGCTGCCAGCACAGACACAGCTGGTCCCCATCAGGGCGCACAGGGCCCAGCCCCCAGTCCAGGCTCCTGTGAGTGGAAAGTCCTCAGTGAGCAGCTGTGTGGGGGCCACAGGGCGATCCCACAGCGCCCCCTGCTGGCCACAGGACACACTACGTCGCCCTGGTCCAAAGCCCTGAGCCCAGCTGGTGTCTGCTGCTCCCCAGGTCACTGTCCCTGTTCCCACATCCTGGTCTGACTGGCACAGACGCTGGTGATCACTGCAGCGTCTCATCCTGGGCACAGCCATGGGAGGTGCCAGCATGGACGTAACTGAGAGGTGATGGTCTGGGGACAGTTAGAAATGCTGCCTCACACGTTCATAAAGAGTGAGCTGTGACCCAGCCCTCACGTGAGATGTTATGGTGCTGAGGGTCCTAAGGGTGTTGGGGATGGAGAAGGGACATGAGCTTGGGACACACCCTGGGCCTCATCCCCATTCACAGATGGGAGCGGCTCCTGAAATGCATGTCACTCATTAAGCCTGTCTCTGTGGATGTCCTCATCCCTCTAATAAAGGGGATGGTGGCTGATAACGCAGTGTCTTCTTAGGGCTGGCCCTCTGTGATGAGGTGGGCGTGGCTTTGGGGAGAGCAATCTCTTCCTGGTCCCCATGCAATTGCCACACAAAGAGCTGAGGACATTGAGTGCATGTGTGGGTGGGACATCGGCAGATCGATGGAGGGAAAAGCCACACAGGAAACCATCAATGCCTGTTTGGGGGCATTTTGTGTGACCATCAGTCTGGCCCTTTAAGAACACAGCCATGGGATGTGGGTTAAACCTGAGACCCAGCCTTCCTGTCCAGACCCCTGGAGAAAACTCGCTGGGGAAGCCCCGGATGACCTTCCTTCTGGTTCAGGATGGACCCGCCTCAGAGCAGGGCCTGCACCCACCATAGTGTCCCACAGGCCCTCCCGCCCAAGGCTGCAGAGGGCGCTCCTGACCTTGGGGTGAGGACAGTGACCTTCCTCCTCCAGGGACTCAGCTGTGCTCACTCTGTCTGTCCTGCCCCCAGGGAAGCTGCCAGAACCTGTGACCTCCTGCTGACCCGGGGGTGTGGGTGGGAGGACAGCAAGGAGATGAGCTCCCAACTCATTTCTCTTGTGCTCACTGAACAAACACTCTGACCTGTGACGATGATGATGGTGACAATTCAACCTGGAGTCAGCTCCTCCTGGGAGAGACTGGGAGCCCAGGAAGGGGCCTCATCCCCGGGGCTGTGCTGGGAGGAGGGCGGGGCCTGGGGTTGGGCTGGTCAGTGATGCTCAGCCTCGTCCTCCAGCTGTGACCAGGGGCCTCTGCTGTAGCTGACATGGAGCCCAAAATGAGAACCAACATTCCTTTCTTTTTTAAAGTATATTTTTATTGATGTCTGAGAGGAAGGAAGAGGCAGAGAGAGAAAGAAGCATCAATGATGAGAGAGGATCATCGACGGGCTGCCTCCTGCTCGCCCCCCAATGGTGATCAAGCCCGCAACATGGGCGTGTGCCCTGACCCGGAATACAACCCTGACCTCCTGGTTCATAGGGCAACGCTCAACCACTGAGCCATGCCGGCCGGGATGAGGACCCCCATTTCCTGAGGATGTGGCTGTGTCATTGGGTGCAGAGTGTTGATGAGATGTCACTGGAGCTGAGGGATCCAAATGACGCCTTTCCACCCAGTGCTGCTGCCTCGGCCAGGGCAGAGGCCTTGCTGTGTGTCCTGGGCGCCGGTCCCTGGAGGAGGAGGAGGAGCAGGGGACATGCAGGGACCCGTGTGCACAGGAGGGTACAGGCTGCAGGGAGTGGGGAGGGCTGGGCGGGCTGCGCATGAGCAGAGCATTTGGGCGCCTTTCCCTGGGTCGTGTTTAATCCTGAGGACAAGGGGGACCCAGAGCCTGGTGGACACAACCTGACACGCGGGTCCTTCGGCCCCGGAGCTCAGGCCTGGCGGCCTCTCCTCCATCATCCCATCCCCCAGCCACACGCATCCGCATGGAGCTCATGTGCATGTGGCCACCGAGAGGACGTTGTTATGTTTACATGTTGACAGTTCCTGCTGTTACACAGAATACACTTCATTTCATCACTGGAGGCCCAAGACATGAAAATTCATACACTGGAGGGGAGTCCCTCAGCCCAGCCTGCGCCCTTTCACAGTCCGGGAGCCCTCAGGGTGGTAGGTGACCTGGCGATTAGGGGAAGGAGATGCCCCATCACACTTCCCATGTTGCCACTGCTGGCAGCGCAAGCCTCGGCCAGCCCTGGTTACCTGAGCCTCAGGCCGTCCTGGGCAGCTGGGCAGCCACCATCTGATGCTTGCCTGGGGCTCGGGCTGGTCCTGGGCAGCTGGGAGGCAAGGGGACTGGGGAGCTCCAGTTGCAAACTCGAGGCAAGGCCTGCCATCCAAGTGGGGCTGAGGGGACTGTGCGCCGCCATCTTGTAGCGGGTCTTGAAGGGGGTGGCAGTCATTTTTCAGCATATTCCCTCCTAATGCCTGTGGGTGCCGCCATCTTTGAGGGCAAGGAAGCCAATTAGGGTATTCCCTCCTTATTGCTTGTGGGCGCTGCCATCTTTGCAAAAGTATCAGGGTCAATTAGCATATTCCCCCTTTATTAGATAGGATAGGATGTTGGTTTTTAATGCAAATTTCAGATTTCAGCCTTCAGACCCGGATCCTACCTCAGTCACTCCTCGACTCAGAGCTGAGCTTGGCCTGAATGGATCTGATTCCACCTCCTCACATGTCTCTGGGAACCGTTATCCCTGAGGAATGTCACCTGTGAGAACGTGAGCATGGCAAACATGACATGAGCCACAAATCAATGGAAATGCTGACCTGATGTCACAGCTGTGACACTGTCAGGACCACGGGTCCAAGGATAACCCGGTGCCGGATGGACACGGACCAGCACAGTCAGGGCTGAGCCAGAACTGGGCAGAGCCGCCAGTAGGGGCCAAGGTCAGGCCAGGGGAGCGGAGAGGAGGTTTTTGTCTCACTTCTCTGTGGGTCTGAACCACTGTGTACGTTTTAGAGCTGTCATCCCATGTGTTACAGTAATAGTCAGCCTCGTCCTCAGGCTGCAGCCCCGAGATGAGCAGGAGCCCCGCATTGGCCGAGGCGTCTTTGGATCCAGAGAAGCGGCTGGGGACCCCGGAGCCCTGGTGCTTATCTGAGTCTGATTTATATCTCAGGAGATACCGGGGAGGGCTCCCTGGCTTCTGCTGGTACCAGTATATATGGTATAGCTGCCAACATTGAAGCCACTGCTCAGGGTGCAGGTGAGTCTGGCTGTGGCTCCCGGAGATGCAGAGAGGGAGGGCGGCTGGGTCAGCACAGGCTGGGAGAGGGACCCTGCAGACACAGACACTTGTCAGTGATGGGCAGGGACCAGGGGCAGGTTCCCAGGAGACTGAGCAGGAAGGGAAGAAGCCTGGTCCCAGGCCTGGCCCTACCTGTGCAGTGAGAGAGGAGCGCGAGGAGCAGAGGAGTCCAGGCCATGGTGCTCACAGCCCTGAGCCCACAGTGGGGCTGGGCTGCCCAGGCCTCCTTTTCTCCCCACCCCTCTGCCAGAGGAGGGGCTGCCATGCAAATGGGGGTCCCTCCAGGGACTACCCAGCCCCTCCCTGGGCCCTGGGGCTGGAGCTCAGCCCACACCCCAGACTGAGGGGCATGGAGGTGGGCTCACCCCTTGGGGGGTCCTGGGAGGAAGCACCTGCTGAGACCACACACAGGTGCCTGCTCAGGGGGCGCTGCCAGGCCCCCAAGGACAGCAGGGAGCCCCCAGTGCAGGTGCCTATGTGTGAATGTCTCCCTGAACAGCTGTGTGCTCATCACCTGCAGTCTCACAGCGCCCCCTGCTGGCGGGAGGACACACCCTCCCTGCCCCAAAGCCCTGAGAGCCCAGCTGGCTGTGGGCTCCCAGGTCTCTGTCCCTCTCCCACCCCCACGGTCTGAGCCCAGACACTGGGATGTGAGTCTCTGTGTTGATCCCGTAGCTGTGCACTCTCAGGGGTGCATCTGTGTGAGGTGCTTACACATTCACACACGACACGTGAATGTGGTTTCTCTTCCAGGGAAGATGCTGCACAGTAAACACACAGTGAGCCTCTGTCCACGTCACAGGGGAGGGCGCTGCTCAGTGTGAGGAGCTCAGGGGGCTGTGCAGGTCGGTGATGGAGAGAGGAATTTTCCAGAAACGCCCTCAGGGTCGTATTCAAAGGAGGACCATTCAGCAAACATTTCACACCAGGTGAGGCATTTAAGGTTTTCATGGAGATCTGATTGAGTTAGTGATTCATTAAAAAACCATAAACTGTTTGGTGGGCATCACAGTTACCAGTGGAGCCTGTAGCACGTGGGGTTTTTAAATTTTAGGAAACGCCTTTGTATTCCGACATCTGTATGTTCTGCTTTCTGTGTACCAATGTTGTCTCCGTGTCCTCACATGTGCTGACATTTGTAAACATTCCCTCCTGTGTTCGTACACATTCCCTCCTTTCAGGCAGAAGCTGAACGGGGATGGGGAGGAGCTGGCAGATGGGGGACGGACACTCTCACCCACACGCACGACGCGTCCCCCAGCAGCGTGTGGGCCCCTGAGGCGGGAGGAGGGGGTGTCCCCAGAGACCAGGCACAGACTCGGGGCCCTCACCCCTCCTGGCTCAGGGTCCCGGGAGGAGCAGGCAGGGAGCTCCCAGGAGGAGGTGACGTCAGAGCTCAGCACTGAGGGGCGTGGACAGCGGCTGTTCCCAGGGACCCATGGGCACTGCAGCCTGAGACCCCTGGGCCAGGGCAGCAGGGACAGAGGGACCTCTCTGTGCACAAAGGCCTCAGCCGCTCCTGCTGAGCATCCGGGAGGAGGGGGCACGGCTGGGGGGGGGGGCCTGGACACAAGTCAATGACCCTGATAGAGATGCAGGTCCCCTCATTGGGGTTCAGGCCTGAAGTGACCACAGATGGTCCCCAGCTCAGACCCGGGGCTTCAGGGCAAAGAGGCTCAGGATCCCCGCTGATGGGGAGGGGCTCCTGTGTGGTGTCAGCCTTGTGTCCAGGAAGAGGCTGCTGGGAGGCCTCTGAGGGCAGAGGGAGGAGGCCCCTCATGCTCCAGGGGCTGCCCTGGGACCTGGCCCGTGGGGGGTGGAGGGGGCAGGAGCAGTAGAAGCAGAGGCCACAGGCTGAGCCTGAGGGGCAGGTGCTGGGCGCCCCTCCTGGCAGGTGAGAAGGGCTCCCTGTGGCCTCAGCCCCACAGGACGGGCTCTGGGTGGGCACGGGGGCTGTGGGCACAGGAGTGGGGACAGGCAGCCTGGGCCTCAGTGCCCGCCCATCGGGGCTCCCGGAGCCCAAGTTGCCAGACTTTCCCCCAGGAGCGGATCAGGGACACACAGGCGCCTACTCTCCGGCTGGAGGGGGGCCCAGGCTGTGTGGGGAGCCCCAGGTCACAGCACACACACGGGGCCTCCCTGAGGGGCTCTGACGCAGGCACAGCTGGACTTGGGGCCCTGAGTCTGCCCTGCCCCGTCCTGGCCGCCCAGGCAGCCACCCCCTGACGCACAGGAAGGTCTGCTCAGGCTGAGACACGCACACGGTGTGCTGCTGCCACGGGCGGCTGGACAGGCAGGTTCACAGGGTGAGGACAGATTTGCCCACACAGTCTCCTACGTGGGCCTCAAACCCCAGTTTCAGGCCACCCAGCAAAGGCACAGCCACCTTATCAGAGGATGGGACTGCCCTGGGACCCAAAGCTACGGGACAGCAGGGTTTTGTCTCACTTCCCCACAGGCCTGGGGCACTGTGTGAGCATTGAGACTGCTGTCAAAGGAATGGCAGTAATAATCAGCCTCATCTTCAGCCTGCAGCCCGTGATGGTCAGGGTGCCTGAGCTGCCAGACCTGGAGCCAGAGAATCGATCAGGGACCCCTGAGGGTCGGTTGCTATTACTATAGATGAGGAGTTTGGGGGCCTTTCCTGGGAACTGCTGGTACCACTGTACAGTGCAACCATCCCCGATGTTGGAGCTGCTTCCAGTGCAGGAGATGGTGACCTTCTGGCCCGGGGCCCCCGACACTGAGGACGGCTGAGTCAGCACAGACTGGGCCCAGGATCCTGGAAGAGGGGAGACACAGAGAGGGTGAGTCTGGGTGTAGAGACAGGAGGAGGAAGCAGGGCCCATGTGTCTCCCCAAGGCCCCTTCCCCTGTCCCCTATCCAGTCACCTGTGCAGTGAGCCAGGAGGGTGAGGAGGAGAGGGGCCCAGGCCATGGTGGAGGTCATCCCTGAGTCCTGCCTCCTGTGCCCCACAGCTGAAGCAGAGCTCCCCACATCTCTCCCTTCCCCTCTTCATAGTCTGCGGGAGGGAGGGCCCACTCATGCAAATGAGACCCCCTGGTTTTGATCCCTCCCTGGGCCCTGGGTAGGTCCCTGTGCCTGAGGATGGCAGGGTGAGGGCAGGGGTGGGGCTGTGCGGGGCCCAGGGGGAGGCAAGGTCACAGCTGTGAGCCCTGAGCACAGGGCACCAGGCAGGGCCAGGGAACAGGTTGCAGCTCTCATGAGCCCAGCCCTTCAGCAGCGGCCCCTGAGCGCCCCCTGGTGGCCAGGCCTGGACGCACCACTGTGTCCCCTGCTGACTAAGGCCCAGGAGGGACAGGTCCTGCCTCCCCACTGCTCTGTGCACTGACCCCCTGGCTCAGGGCATCCAGGTGCCCCCTGAGGTGGCCTCCCCGTCCCCTCAGGGCACTCTCTCTGCTCCACTCCGCCTCCTCCTGTGAGTCGGGGCCCGTCTCCCTGGCCGTTCATGGTCAGACCTGAGCTGGAGTCACTTAGGGAACTTTCTTCCCAGGATCAGGTCCAGAGCAGCCTCTATGCCCAGGAGCCAAGTCTCCTTATTGTCATGGCAGGTTTTTTTTTTATGTTCTCCTCTGTGAGAAATTGTCACTCTTTTTTCAAAACTCCAAGAAATATTTTCAATGTCCTCTTCTTTTATTCAGTAGATAATACATATTGAGTTCCTACACTTGCTTTTCGGTCAAGCTTTACCTAGTAACTGGTTTTCTCATTCATATGGAGATGGCATAAAATTTCACACTCGTCTATTTTATATCCATAGTAGAGGTGGGTTTCTGATTTTTTTGAGTCAAAACTGAGTGACTGTGATCCCAGCTCCCTGGACACGGAAGCGGACGGGGACAGTGATAGCACCACACGGACCAGGGCCTTGTGAGAGGGGGATACTAAGCAATGAATCAAGGTGACCTGGGGGAGCACTTTCTGGGACGGAAGCAGAAGGAGATGCATCATGGAGTGTGGGGTCAGAGGTCGTGTGCAGGGCCCCTGGGCCTGTCCTCCCCTGAGGGAGGGGTGAGGGAGCAAGAGGCTCCAAGGAGAGGGAGGCAGCGTCTCCATGGCAGCCATGAGCCTGCTTCCCAGGTCCTCCCTCTGGGACAGGGAGGCCAGGCTGTGGGGTTGGTGCTGCTTTCTCACTTTCCTGGGGGAACTGGACCTCAGGTCATGGCCCCCTGATGGGAGTGGCTGTGGCTTTTGTTGGACCTGAATGTGTCAGGACAGTGGGGAGGTGAGGGGTCAGAGCTGGTCATGGTGAGGCAGGAGCTACCGTGAGGGTTTCCCTGATCAGTTTCCAGACCCAAATGCACTAGTGATGAGGGTGGGGCAGAGGGAGGCCCAGGGGGCCCATTAGGGAACCTTCCCGTCTCTGTTTGCTCTGATCTGGACCCACACCTCCCAGCCATGGGGTCCGCAGGGGATGGAGCCCAGTTCCAGCTCCTGGGAGCTCAGAGATCCCTGCGATGTCCTCTCAGGAGAAAGAGCACATCCCTGCTCTGAGCAGGTGGCCAAGCTCCAGGAGAGTCCCCAAGCCCAGGCCAGGCGCTGTGGCTGCCCAGGCCTCCTCCCTCCCGCCCTCTGCCAGAGGAGGGGCCGTCCCTGCAGATGTGGTTCCTTCCAGGGACTGCCCAGCCCCCGGGCCCTGGTGCTGGGGCTCAGCTCACCCCACGCTGAGCAGGATGGACTGATCTGACAGGCTGTGTCCTGGAGACGCTGCCACAAAGGCCCACAGACTGAGCCCCTCAGAACCAGCGAGATGGTCCCTCTCAGGGGTGGGGTTCAAGTCTGAGGTCAAGGTGCTGGCAGCCCCGTGCTCCCAGGGAGGCCCCGGGTAGGTGCTCTCTTGTCTCTTTCCAGCGTCTGGAGGCTCCGCCCAACCTTGACATGATCTCAGCTTGGGGTTCAGTCCCTGACTCTGTCCTCACAGCTGAGGCCCACGGGACATGCACCCAGTCCTCAGAGAGTCTGTGGGAACCTGCTCTGGGACAGAGGGCCCGGTTTAGAAAGACACGGGTGCTGTGACCCCCCTACAGGGTATCTGCCCTCCAACCTCACACAGTTGTTAAGGGTAGATGGGCAAAACATTCAGCTGCGATGGAGACCCAAACTCTGCTTTAAAGTGGCTGCATTTCTACTGTTGTTATACCATACTATTGGCCTGGTGCACAAAATTTGTGCACATTAAAAAGGGATTAATTACAGGAAATATTTTAATATTGCAATTTGCCCTTTATAATAGAAGTGTCAGAGATGAAAGAAAATTAGAAAAATGTATATGAAAATCTTCCTTCTGTCAGAGTCTGGGGCACACTGAAAGATCCAAAGTCAAGTCCCCAAACACCCACGGTGCCTCAAAATAGCAAAAGACCCAGATCCACCCAGCTCCACCCCCACTGGGTGAAATCTACACCTGGCCTGCCACACCCTCGTCAATCCCCACCAGGTAGGGGATGCAGCCTCAGGTCCCTGCTGATTGCTCGTTAAGACTTGTTATTGGAACTGGGCCTCAGCTGTGGGCCGAGCTATATTGACTGTTAAGGTGTGACAGGCAATTTGCATATTACCTCTTGATTAGATAAGATTGTTAAGTTTTATCTTGATTATTAAATGCTGGCCAAGTGAAATTCAGACTTGACTATGAGTGTGAGTGTGAGTGTGAGTGTGAGTGTGAGTGTGACTTTTCCTTTTGCTGCTCCTGTCCATTTCCTGTGAGACTGTTGATCATATTGGCTCTTGTTTTCATAAAACGATCACAGCCAAGAACAATTGATGAGATTGCCTGGTCTGGGGCCTCAGAGAACAACCTCAGAGCCCACACCAGCTGGATGCAGCCCTGTGCACAGCAGACGGGGCCCTAGAAGCAGAGGGTGCACTGAGCTTGTGTTTGTGCCTCACTTCCCCACCGGCACCTGTCATTGTGGGAATGCCTGCTGTACGCCAGAGCACAGTAGTACTCGGCCTCGTCCTCAGGCTGCGCCCCTGCCAGGGTCAGGGCAGCTTTGCCCCCTTGGATGGAACCTGAGAACCTGGCTGGTGTCCAGGAGAGTTTACTGTTTGTGTCATAAATGAGTGTCCTGGGGGCCTGGCCAGACTTCTGCTGGACCCAGTACGGGTAGTGACTGCTGGTGATTTCTCCAGTGTTAGTGCTGCAGGTGAGAGTGACCGTCAGGCCTGGGGACACGCTCACTGAGGGCTCCTGAGTGACCACAGCCTGAGACCTGGACCCTGAAACAAAAACGGACGCAATCAGGAATGAAGAATAAAGGCAGAAGAACCCCCCCACAGGCTGGTATCTGAAATGGGCCTGAACCTGGGCAGAGAGCGAGGAGGAGGAGGAGGAGGGGAGTCCAGCTCATGGTGGAGACGTTCTAAGGTGCCTTGGTCTCTGGCACGTGCTGGGCTCAGGTGTCCCTTTATCTCCTCCCCAGCCTCCTGGGTAAAGGGGTGTTTGCTGGTCATTATGCAAATGTGCACCAACAGGACCCTCCTGTTCTGGGTCCTGGGCCCCGTTGGCAGATTCCCTGTGAGGAGGAGCCTGGGGAGGCTGTGGGCTCTGAGTCTGTCCCTTGATGGGAAGCACCTGCTGTCACTTCACACCCAGGCCAGGAGCATGGGCGCAGGGCCCACTCAATTAGAACCATTAGAGTTGGCTTCAGGCCTGGCAGCTCTGGGAAGGTCCACAGCACCCCCTGGTGACGCCCTAGGGAATAGTCATGGTGGTGGGAACTACAGAAGGAATGAGTGATGGACACTTCAAAACAACAAACAAATAAACCAGGTGTTTCCTCCTTCTCACTCCCTGCAGAGAGGTCCCCCTGTTCCCCCTGGTTTAGCTTTTGGTTCTATAACTGCCCTTTGGCTGTGCTCACAGAGTCCATCACATCCTGGTTCTCCTCTTCCCTTTGGACTGAGAAGCTTGTGCTGCTCCCCGATGGACTGGAGGGTTGTGTCCTCATTCTCTCCGCCCAGAATGCCCTCCTCTGGGTGCCTCAGGGTGGTGTCGGTCGATTCTCTTTTCTCCTTCACGTGTTTAACTTCCTGGGTCCTGACATTCTGAGGGGGAATGTATACAGATTCCCAGACACTTTGAAGATGCTGAGAGGAGACTCTGGGTCCCATTTACTCTTCCTTCTTAAAATAAATACATTTTTGTTGATTTCAGAGAGGAAGGGAGAGGAAGATGAAGATAGAAACATCAATGATGAGAGAGAATCATTGATCTACCGCCTCCTGCACGTCCCATAGAGGGGATGGAGCCTGCAACCCGGGCATGTGCCTTGACCAGAATTAAACCCGGAACTCTTCAGTCCATAGGCCGAGGTTCCGTCCACTGAGCCCAACCAGCTAGGGCTCTCGGTCTCATTTTTGAAAACGGGTGCAGGGTGAGTGGTCCTGCAGGAGAGGAGGGCAGGTGCGCCTCAGCCGCCCCAGTGCTGGCAGCTCTTTGTGGCAGCGGGTTTATTAAGTCACGTGACAGCGATAGGCAGCCTCCTCCTCAGGACAGAGACCAGGGCTGGTCACAGAGGCCGAGTCGGCCGACCATCGGGGCTCAGTGCTTGAGCATTGACCTAGGAACCAGGGGGTCACGGTTCAATTCCTGATCAGAGCACAAGCCCCAACTGCAGGCTCCATTCCCAATGTGGGGCATGCAGGAGGCAGCCGATCAATGAATCTCTCTCATCATTGATGTTTCTATCTCTCTCTTACTGTATCTTCCTTTCTGAAAAAAAAAAAAAAAAAAATATATATATATATATATTAAATATCCTATATAATAAAAGGTCACATGCTAATTAGGTAGACCAGAAGTCATTCCAGAAGTCCTTCCGGACCTCCCAGCTTGTCAGGGCGAGTGGCTTGGGCTGAGGAGGAAGCAGCTGCTGGGACCGGAGGGAAGCCAGGCGCCCAGGCACCTGGAGGCGGCAGCCAAGAGTAAACAAGGGGCGTGGGTGCCAGGGGATGCTGGTGCCCGCAGCCAGGGGAAGGAAGGACGACTCTTGCACAAATTTCTGACCATGGGGCCTCTGGTATATATATATTAAAGAAAAAGACGCCATGGGCACAAATGAAGACCCAGTGAAGAGGGCTGACCCGTGGACTGTCAATCACCTGTGTCCTGGGTCACAAGGTCCAGTAGAGGCTCTGCCTGGGAGCTGTGGGGACCGTTGCTATGGGAACGGTCGTGTGTCTGTTGACCCAGGTTCAGGAGAAGGGGACCTGGGATCTGAGCTCATCAACAGCTTCCCAGCGGCAGTGACACAGGCACCTGTTGGGAAGGTCCTGCTCCCCAAGTCCCACAGCCCCCACACCCTTGTTGTTGGAAAGCCCCAGTGGGTGTGAGGAGAGACACAGTCAGAGCCTGTGGCTCAGGGAGCCCCACTCACGGGAGCCCCCATGGCCTGAGTGGCGGCAGCTGTAAGAGCATCTCCCCCAGACCCAGGCGCCCGCATCCTTCCAGGAGCAGCTCAGCATTCACCAGCGACAGTCCAGCTGCTCCCCCCTTCAACACCCAAAGAGGATTTCCTGGGCTCAGGCCCCCCTTTCCCTGTGACAGCCCCTTTCCCCTGATGGCACTGAAGCTCAGGGTCCCAGCAGAGGTGACACCAGCCCTGTGCCTGGGCTTCCTCCTGGGTCTGAGGGTCCCCCCGCCCCTCGCAGCTGAGGGCCTGGTCAGTGTGCACAGGGCTGGGCAGGAGCCTGGGGCGCAGGAACCGGGGGAGTGAGGGGTCACTGCTCTGACCTCTGGGCCGGAGTCCCTGCTCCACGGATGGGCCGCCTCCTGGGAGGGTCCTGGACTCTGGGAACAGGTTACAAAGCTGTTTTCTTATTTCAAGCCAGAAACAGCCATCGCCGGAGTCCTGGTCTATGACCCATGGATGACAGACCACCTTTCAGGGACGGAATGACCAGTGAGTGTTGGTGCTGGTTCTGTGTTTCTGAGACTCAGAGACATGGGATCGAACATGGAAAGTGACCCGATAGTAACCAGAAGGATCTTCCCCGAGGAGTTTGCACAGGGAAGTTATGTTAACAGGGTCAGATGTTGTGAAATAAGACTCTGAGAGGGTGAGGTTTTTGTCCCACTTCCCCATTGAGTGTGTCACTGTGGGGAGCACTACTGTAACCGATCGCACAGTAATAGTCAGCCTCGTCCTCAGGCTGCAGCCCCGAGATGAGCAGGAGCCCCGCATTGGCCGAGGCGTCTTTGGATCCAGAGAAGCGGCTGGGGACCCCGGAGCCCTGGTGCTTGTCTGAGTCTGATTTATTTTTTTATTTTTTTTTTTTTCCACCATATATGCCCTCACCCCCCAGAGTTTTGCGTCCATTGGTTATGCTAATATGCATGCATACAAGTCCTTTGATTGATCTCTTATCTTCCCCACCTCTCCCTAACCTTCCTGCTGTAATTTGACAGACTGTTTGATGCTTTACTGCCTCTGTATCTATCTTTTTGTTCAAGTTTTTAATGTTCTTTATTATCCATAAATGAGTGAGATCATGTGGTATTTTTCTTTCATTGACTGGCTTATTTCACTTAACATAATGTTCTCCAATTCCATCCAGGTTGCTGCAAATGGTAAGAATTCCTTCTTTTTTATGGCAGCATAATATTCCATTGTGTAGATGTACCATAGTTTTCTGATCCAGTCATCTGCTGATGGGCACCTAGGCTGTTTCCAGATCTTAGCTATTGTAAATTTGTGCTGCTATGAACATAGGGGTGCATATTTCCTTTCTTATTGGTGTTCCCAGTTTTCTTCGGATATATTCCCAGGAGTGGGATTACTGGGTCAAATGGGAGTTCCATTTTCAGTTTTTTGAGGAAACTCCATACTGTTCTCCACAGTGGCTGCACCAGTCTGCATTCCCACCAGCAGTGCATGAGGGTTCCTTTTTCTCCGCATCCTCGCCAACACTTGTCGTTTGTTGATTTGTTGATGATAGCCATTCTGACAGGAGTGAGATGATAGCGCATTGTTGTTTTGATTTGCATCTCTCGGATAATTAGTGACCTTGAGCATGTTTTCATGTGTCTCTTGGCCTTCCTTCTGTCTTCTTTGGAAAAGATTCTATTTAGGTCTGTTGCCCATTTTTTTATTGGATCATTTATCTTCCTTTTATTAAGTTGTATAAGCTGCCTGTAGATGTTGGAGATTAAACCTTTATCAGTGATGCCATTTGCAAATATGTTCTCCCATGCAGTGGGCTTTCTTGTTGTTTTGTTGATAGTTTCTTTTGCTGTAAAAAAGCTTTTTATTTTGATGTAGTCCCATTTGTTTATTTTCTCTTTAGCTTCCATTGCCCTAGGGGCAGTATCGGTGAAGAAGTTCTTTTGACATATGTCTGAGATTTTGCTGCCTGTGGATTCCTCTAGTATTTTTATGGTTTCCCGTCTTATGTTTAAGTCCTGTATCCATTTTGAGTTTATTTTTGTGTATGGTGTAAGTTGGTGATCTAGCTTCATTTTTTTGCATGTGTCTGTCCAATTTTCCCAACACCATTTATTGAAGAGACTGTCTTTATTCCATTGTATGTTCATGCCTCCTTTGTCAAATATTAATTGAGCATAGTGGTTTGGATCAATATCTGGATTCTCTATTCTGTTCCATTGATCTATATGTCTGTTCTTGTGCCAGTACCAGGCTGTTTTGAGAATAGTGGCTTTGTAATACAGCTTGAAATCTGGTATTGAGATCCCTCCTACTTTTTTCTTCTTTCTCAGGATTGCTGTGGCTATTCGGGGTCTTTTTTTATTCCAGATGAATTTTTGGAGAGTTCTTTCAAGGTCTGTGAAATATGCCGTTGGTATTTTAATGGGGAGTGCATTGAATCTATAGATTGCTTTGGGTAGTATGGACATTTTAATGATGTTGATTCTACCAATCCATGAACATGGTATGTTCTTCCATCTGTTTACGTCTTCCTCTATCTCTTTTTTCAGTGTCCTGTAGTTTTCCGTGTATAGGTCTTTTACCTCCTTAGTTAAGTTTATTCCTAGATATCTTAATTTTTTTGGTGCGATGGTAAATGGGATTGCCTTTTTAGTCTCTCTGTCTGTAAGTTCACTATTGGTGTATAGAAAGGCCATAGATTTCTTGGCGTTAATTTTGTATCCTGCTACATTGCCGAATTCATTTATTAAGTCTATTAGTTTTTTGACGGAGTCTTTCGGATTTTTTATGTACAATATCATGTCCCCTGCAAATAAAGACAGCTTTACTTGTTCTTTTCCAATTTGGATGCCTTTTATTTCTTCTTCTTGTCTAATTGCATTAGCTAATACTTCCAGTACTATGTCAAACAGGAGTGGTGAGAGTGGGCATCCCTGTCTTGTTCCTGTTTTTAGGGGAAATGTTTTTAGCTTTTGTCCATTGAGTATGATGTTTGCTGTGGGTTTATCATATATAGCTTTTATTATGTTGAGGTATGAGCCTTCTATTCCCACCTTGTTGAGAGTTTTTATCAAGAAAGGGTGTTGGATTTTGTCAAATGCTTTTTCTGCATCAATTGATATGACTATGTGATTTTTATCTCTCAATTTGTTTATGTGATGTATCACGTTTATTGATTTGCGGATATTGTACCATCCTTGCATTCCTGGGATAAATCCTACTTGGTCATGGTGTATGATCTTTCTGATGTACTGCTGGAGCCGATTTGCTAGAATTTTGTTGAGGATTTTGGCATCTATGTTCATGAGGGATATTGGTCTGTAATTCTCTTTCATTGTGTTGTCTTTATCTGGTTTTGGTATTAGGGTGATGCTGGCTTCATAGAAGGAGCTTGGAAGTGTTCCTTCCTCTTGAATTTTTTGAAATAGTCTGAGGAGGATAGGTTTTAGTTCTTCCTTGAATGTTTGGTAGAACTCTCCTGTGAAGCCGTCAGGCCCCGGGCTTTTTGTTTGCCGGAAGCTTTTTGATGACTTCTTCAATTTCGTCCATAGTTATTGGCCTATTGAGCTGTTGAGATTCTTCTTGATTGATTTTTGGAAGGTTGTATTTTTCTAGGAATATGTCCATTTCCTCCAGGTTGTCCAGTTTGTTGGAATAGAGCTGTTCGTAGTATTTTGTAACAATCCTTTGTATCTCAGCAGGGTCTGTTGTTATTTCACCTCTTTCATTTCTGATTTTGTTTATTTGGGTCCTCTCTCTTTGCTTCTTGGTGAGCCTGGCTAGAGGTCCATCAATCTTGTTTATCTTTTCAAAGAACCAGCTCTTGGTTTTGTTGATCTTTTGTATTGTTTCTTTGGTCTCTATGTCATTTATCTCCGCTCTGATCTTTGTTATTTCCTTCCTTCTGGTTACACTGGGCTTTTCTTGCTGCTCTTTTTCTAGCTCTTTGAGTTGTAGGGTTAGGTAATTTATTACCATTGTTTCTTGTTTTTTGCAATAGGCTTGTAGAGCTATGAACTTCCCTCTCAAGACTGCTTTCGCTGTGTCCCATAGATTTTGGATTGTTGTGTTTTCATTGTCATTTGTTGCCATGATGTTTTTTATTTCTTCCTTGATCTCTCTGGTGACCCAGTCCTTGTTTAATAGCATGCTGTTTAGTCTCCATGTGTTTGATTTCTTTGGATTGTATTTATTGTAGTTGATTTCCAGTTTTATGCCACTGTGATCTGAGAAGATGCTTGATATAATTTCTATCTTCTTGAATTTGAAGAGACTTTGCCTGTGACCCAGCATATGGTCTATCTTTGAAAATGACCCATGTGCACTTGAGAAGAATGTATATTCTGTGGCTCTGGGGTGAAATGTTCTGAAGATATCAATTAATTCCATCTGGTCTAGCGAGTCATTTAGGATTGCTGTTTCTTTGCTGATTTTTTGTTTAGAGGATTTGTCCAATGGTGATAGTGGGGTATTAAAGTCTCCTACTATGATTGTATTCCTATTAATCTCTCCCTTGATATCTTCCAGGAGTTTTTTTATGTATTTGGGTGCTCCTATATTGGGAGCGTATATGTTTTACCAGAATTATTTCTTCTTGTTGGATTTCTCCCTTTAGTATTATGAAGTGGCCTTCCTTATCTCTTGTTATGGCATTTACTTTGAGGTCTAATTTGTCAGATATAAGTATTGCTACCCCAGCTTTTTTTTCATTTCCATTTGCCTGGAAGATATTTTTCCATCCCTTCACTTTCAATCTGTGTGAGTCTCTTGTTCTGAGGTGGGTCTCTTGTAGACAGCATATATATGGGTCATGCTTTTTTATCCATTCAGCCACTCGATGTCTTTTGATTGGAGCATTTAGTCCGTTTACATTTAAAGTTATTACTGAAAGGTATTTGTTTGTAGTCATATCTATTTTTGTGTCTGTATTCCTTCTTACCTGTTTATTTCTTCTTTTTACAGTATTCCCTTTAGCAATTCTTGCATTGCTGGTTTGGTAGTGATAAACTCCCTGAGTCTTTTTTTGTCTGCGAAGCTCCTGATTTCCCCTTCAATTTTGATTGATAGTCTTGCTGGATATAGTATTCTTGGATTCAGTCCTTTGCTTTGCAACACTTTGTATACCTCCTTCCATTCACTTCTAGCTTGTTGTGTTTCCGTTGAGTAATCATTTGACAATCTGATGGGTGTTCCTTTGTAGGTAACTCTCTGTCTCTCTCTTGCTGCCTTTAAGATTCTCTCTTTATCATTTATATTTGCCATTGAGATTATGACATGTCTTGGTGTGGGTCTTTTGGGGTTGATCCTGCTTGGGACTCTCTGTACTTGCGTGACTTTTATCTTTCCCATATCCGGGAAGTTTTCTGTCATTATTTCTTCAAATAGATTTTCTAATCCTGCTGCTCTTCTTGTCCTTCTGGCAGCCCTATTATACGCATGTTACTTTCGCTTCATGTTGTCCCGAAGCTCCCTTAGGCTTTCCTCCTGCTTTTTAATTTTTTTCCTCCAATTGCTGTTCAGATTGAGCTTGTTTCTGTACCTGATCTTCTAACTCACTAATTCGGTCCTCTGCTTCTTGTAGTCTACTGTTGAAACTTTCCATGGTGTTTTTGATTGTAGCTATATCACTTTTCATTTCTTCCTGATTCTTGCATAAGTTGTTGATTTTCTCATCCATCCGATGTATAAATTCCACGACCATTGCTCTGAACTCCTTTTCGGTCATGTTGCAAGCTTCAGTTTCACTAATTTCCTTTCTTGGCGACTCCACATTTTCTTTCCTCTGTGAGTTATTTCGTTTCCCCATTCTGGCTATCACCAGAAAGCTCAAGCTTCCGTTTGCGTGGACCTGGGCCGTGTGCTGTGGGGACTTCGCTCCACCCGAGTTTCACTGAAGTTTGGCTTCTGCTGGTACCAACGGATGACATAGCTACCAACACTGAGGCCACTGCTCAGGGTGCAGGTGAGTCTGGCTGTGGCTCCCGGAGATGCAGAGAGGGAGGGCGGCTGGGTCAGCACAAGCTGCTGGGAGAGGGACCCTGCAGACACAGACACTTGTCAGTGATGGGCAGGGACCAGGGGCAGGTTCCCAGGAGACTGAGCAGGAAGGGAAGAAGCCTGGTCCCAGGCCTGGCCCTACCTGTGCAGTGAGAGAGGAGCGCGAGGAGCAGAGGAGTCCAGGCCATGGTGCTCACAGCCCTGAGCCCACAGTGGGGCTGGGCTGCCCAGGCCTCCTTTTCTCCCCCACCCTCTGCCAGAGGAGGGGCTGCCATGCAAATGGGGGTCCCTCCAGGGACTGCCCAGCCCCTCCCTGGGCCCTGGGGCTGGAGCTCAGCTCACACCCCAGACTGAGGAGCAGTGAGGTGGGCTCACCCCTTGGGGGGCCCTGGGAGGAAGCACCTGCTGAGACAGCACATCACTGAGCACAGGCCCAGCCACAGGCCCAGGCTCCTATTAGTTAAGGTCCTTAATGTGCAGCTGCATTGGGACCACAGGGCGGTCCCACAGCGCCCCCTGCTGGTGGCAGCACACACCTGCCCTTGGCCCAAAGCCCTGAGAGCCCAGCTGGACCTGAGGCTCAGAGGGGACTGTCTCTGGCCACACACCCTGGCCGGGTCCCAGGTCCTGTGACCTGATGCCCTGTAGCGCTCCCTGCAGCCTCACTCCCAGGAGGAGTCCCGTCTGTGGGAGGCGCCATCAGGTACACAAAGGACAGATGGATGTGGTTTCCCCTCCAGTGAAGATGGTGCACAGGTGAGTGCACATGGACCCTCATGTCCCACGTCACAGCCCAGGGACACCTCCATCTGGTGACCAGGACTCAGAGGGCTGTTCACGGAATTTCCCGGGAGCACACTCAGGGACAAGGTCAAAGGAGGACGTTTCACCAGACCTTCCACGTCATGAGGTGCACGTGCAGGTTCACAGAGATCTGATGCAACTGACGCATAAGCATCATGGCGTTTGCAGGCCTCACATTGGCCAGTGGGAGAGGTCACAGCTCATTCATTTAGGAATTGACTTTTATCACGTGTGTGGTGATCTGCATATCTGTGACCTGTGTTTTTTGTTGGGATTTTCTCAGGTGTCCTGACATTTCTTTATATTTTAAAGAAAACTTTACCTCCTGTCTGTTCTGACTCATTGTCCTATTTTCTGACAAATGTGAGATTGCGATGTGTGTGCAGATGCGGGGAATTGTGGGCGGTTGATGTGCTGTCATCTGAGCGTGGACAGGAAGCTGGCTGTGGTGCTGATGGAAGCTGAAGGAGGGACAGGGCGTCCTGTGTGTGGAGCTGGGAGGGGATGGGTGACGTGTGGGAGCGGAATAAAAGCCAGACCGGCCCCTATGCCCTCAGCACTCATTGACCTGGTTCCTTCCCCCGCCTCACAGTGTGCGATCCTGTTTCATTCACACACAGACCTCAAGCCTCTCCTTTTCCCTTCATGAATTCCCCCCGACCCGACCCCCAGCTCCTCTGTGGCACTTGGGGTTCAAGAATTGAATACTACCCGTTATTGCTCCCACGGTAGACCCTAGGCTGTGTGAGTGTCATGTGACACCCGGTGACCTTACAGACTGTACATTCAGTGAAATGTGAGCAGACAGTCAATTGTCTGCCATGTGATGGGCAGGTCATGTGCCCGTGGAGGGTGTCCTGTCCCCCATCCTCACTGTTGGCTCCTCACACGCCTGCCCCTCCTGTCTGCTCTCTGGGATGCACATGGGGACTCCAAGGTGGGAGGCCTGGTCCTGAGGTCATTCATCTTTTATCTCATGCTTGTCACCTCCTCCCCGAGGGAATAAAGGAGGGTAGAGCCGGTACAGGGATGTGCACTGGGTCAATTTTAACTATTAAGTGGACTCCTAGTTCGGCCAGAAATGGCGCCCCGCTCTGGTTGAGAGGAGATTGCATGTGACTGTTGCACATGACTGGGTTCAGGCTCTGTGACCTCAGGTGAGTTTGTGTCACTGTTTGGTCTGATAGATGGGAACACAGAGGCACAGGGAGAGCCACATCTGGTCTCCATCCAGCTGATGGGCATGAACAGGCCTGAAGGTCCAAGGCTGCCTAAAAGCTGAGAACATGCGCTTTTGACAACGTGTTTCTCAAACTGGGGTGATTTGGCACCCCCAGGGGCCATTTGGAGACGTCGGGGGGTGTGTTCCTAGGTGAGAGCCTGGAGAAGAGGGAGCTGCTGCCTCTCCTGTGTGGAGCCCAGAGGAAGCTTCCAGATGTCCCAATGCGCAGAGCAGCCCCCTCCCAGGCCTCGCCCCCACCCCATTGTCAGAAGTTCCCAGGCCCAGCAACCCTGATCTGAACCCCCCGCCCCCAGGGAGTGACTGCACAGGACACAGGGCGCCATCCATCAAGTCAGGGGGAGACCTGAATGACACAGAGGGACTCAGAGCCTCCATCTCAACACAGACCTGCCAGCAGGAGGCAGCAGAGAGCGCCCCCTGGTGGGGCAGGTGAAGGCAGCCCCAGGGTGGAGGCTCTGGGGGTTTTTTTCTCACTTCCCCATGAGTCTGAATCACTGTGTGCTCATAGCTACCATCATAGGACTGACAGTAGTAGTCGGCCTCGTCCTCGGGCTGCAGCCCCGAGATGGTCAGGTGGGCGGCATTGGAGGAGCTGTCGATGGAGCCCGAGAACCGATCGGGGACCCCCGAGGGTCTTTGGTCATCTCCATAGATCACCATGGTGGGGGCACTGCCCGGGCGCTGCTGGTACCAGTGACACATAGCTGCCCCCAATGCTGCCGCTGCTGCGGGTGCAGGAGATGACGGCCTTCTGTCCCGGAGACCCCGACACAGAGCGGGGCTGCGTCAGCACAAACTGGGCCCAGGACCCTGCAAGGAGGGGGACACAGACATCAGAGGGGACAGCACCGACCCCAGGCCCAGGGAGGAGGGAGAGGTCATGCTACCAGGTGACAAACAGGTGCCCCCCAGAACCTCCTTAGGCACCACCTGTGCAGTGAGCCAGGAGGGCGAGGAGAAGGGGAGCCCGATCCATGGTGGACACGCCCCACACTCTGCTTCCTGAGCCCACAGCCAGGCCTGAGCCCTCACCTTCTTATAGCCCTGATCCCAAGGGGGAGGCTCCATGCAAATCCCCCCTGTCTGCAGCTGCTCAGGCTCCTCCTTCACACGTGGCCTTGGTTCCCCCAGAGAAGAGACTGCAGATGGGACCTCATTCCCACAGAAGACCTGCCTGAGGCTGGGGGGGGGGCGGGGAGGGGCACAGCTGAGCAACAGGGAGCAGCCAGCAGGGGCTTCTACCACAGCGCCCCCTGGGGGACACAGGGCACATGTCAGCTCTTAAGGAGTGAAAGGGAAGCCTGAGGAGGAGAGGGGTGCAGGCCAGGCACACAGCCAGAGGGACAGTGGATTGGGGCAGCCCTGCCCCCCCTGGCAGCCTTGCCCAATAACAGGGCTGGTCGTGGAGGTCCGGTCACAGCTTCTCTTTCTGCCCCCACCTTCCCTGCACAAGGATAAGAGACCTGGGCTCCGTCTGTGGGTGGAGGAGGCGCACAGCTGTGCCCCGCTGTCCCCTGGGAGCCGCCTGGGAGGGGCAGCTGCGGGGCCAGCACCTGTGGGAAGGTGGGAGCAGGAGCTTCTGCTCAGAAGGCTCTGGGCCAGCATCTCCCTCTGTGCGCACAGAGCTCAGTCCCGAGCTCAGCGGTGCCCTGACAGTCCCGCACGTGGGGCCCCCTCAGCCCCCCTCCATGGCCCCTCGGCTCCTGCCTCTCCTGCCTCGGTCAAGCTCTGGCCTTTTCCATGGCTCTGACGTCCTGTCCTCTGACCTGGCCGCTGGCTGATAACAGGGATTTACAACCTGTGTGGCCAGGGCTGCGGCCTCTTCCAAGGTGACTCAGATCTGTGTGTGTGTGTTTGTTTGGTGATCCTCACCCGAGGGTATTTCCCAATAATCTTTAGGGAGAGTGGAAGGGAGAGGGAGAGACATCGATGTCACAGAAAAATACCCATTGGTTGCCTGCTGCACGTGCCCCGACCAATATCCGGCCCAGGAGGAGCCTGAAATGGAGGTACATGCCCGTGACTGGAATCTACCCACGAACCTTTAGTCCCCACGGTGACGCTCTGTCCACCGAACCACACCGGCGAGGGGCTAATGTGACTAATACTAATACATTCAGTGTGCTGTGGACACTGGTACCTCATAGGGGAATAATTCCATCAATAAAGAAGAAGCAAGTGGATCAATGCTGGAGAACTGAGCTGTTGCCTGAGAAACCCTCCATCTAGGTCGGACAGGGAGTTAACAGAGCGGATAACTCCAGGCAAGTTACCTCTGCTTCTCTATATAACGTAAATATTTCTTAATTTTTCAATTACAGATCAGCAACTTGTCACTGTTCCCTGGAACCCTCCCGTGGGGATGGAGCTAAGAGCTGAGGGGCCCGAGGGAGGAGGAGGTGAGGGAGGCAGCAGCAGGGGAGGGAGGAGAGGAGGGAGGGTGTGACTGAGAGTCTGGGCTGGTTGGGACCCACCTTCTGTGGGTTTGTTCAGAGAAGGAGAAGGCTGTGTCCATGACCAGGGTGAACACTAACATGTCAGACGTGATGGGTCAGGAGTAACACAGGGTCACACACATGACATGAATTTGTGGGGGAGCATGGCTGTCTGGGTGACCATGTGTAGTTGCAGACACAGGATGTGAGATGACAGGAAACACACGCTGGTCTCGGCCCCTGGCCCCGGCACAGGCTCCTGAGACCCTTGTCACTCCCTGGGGGACGGGCGGGCCTGTTGCTCGAAAAGGTGACTCTGCATGGGCTCCAGTGATTGACACCCAAAGTGCAGGCAGCCACCGCTCTGGGCCCAGGGGTTTTTGTCTCACTTCCTCGTCCTCTGAGACACTGTGGGTAACGAAAGCTGCTCCCACTGCCATGACCTGTAGCACAGTAATAGTCAGCCTCGTCCTCAGGCTGCAGCCCCGAGATGAGCAGGAGCCCCGCATTGGCCGAGGCGTCTTTGGATCCAGAGAAGCGGCTGGGGACCCCAGGTCCCAAACTTGTACTTGAGTAGTAGTACAGGAGATACCGGGGAGGGCTCCCTGGCTTCTGCTGGTACCAGTATATGTAGTAGCTGCCAACATTGAAGCCACTGCTCAGGGTGCAGGTGAGTCTGGCTGTGGCTCCCGGAGATGCAGAGAGGGAGGGCGGCTGGGTCAGCACAGGCTGGGAGAGGGACCCTGCAGACACAGACACTTGTCAGTGATGGGCAGGGACCAGGGGCAGGTTCCCAGGAGACTGAGCAGGAAGGGAATGAGCCTGGTCCCAGGCCTGGCCCTACCTGTGCAGAGAGAGAGGAGCGCGAGGAGCAGAGGAGTCCAGGCCATGGTGAGCGCAGCCCGTTCCCAAGACACAGAGTTGGGGCTGTTCTGTCCAAGCCTCTTATGGCCTCCCTGGTCACAGAAAAGGGCTGCTCATGCAAATGTGCCCCCCCCCCCCCCTCTCCCCTAGGGGCGCTGACAGGGCCTTCGGCTCTTGCGCAGGGAGGGCAGCCTGGTGCACTGGTTTCCCCGTGGGTGTGGCTGGGAGGAAGCAGCTGCTGGAGGCGCACACAGCCACGTGCAGGGGAGCCCACACCCCCAGAGAGGACGCGCCTGCCCAGGCCTCACAGGAAGCCTAGAGCCAGCCCTGCTGCCTCCTGGAAGAGACCAGGCCCACGCAAACTCCAGAGACCGTCTCACAGCGACCCCTGCTGGTCGCTTGCAGAACTACCCCTTCCTTTAAGCCCCTCCAGCACCTCCCCTTCACCTGTTCCCTTGACTCCTGTGCTTCCAACACGTGAGGGTCATCCCTCCTGGGAAGGTCATTCTCACGGTTCATGTAATAATTTAGAAATGCTCCGTGTGGTCTTTTTAATTGTGTAAATTGTGCAAGGACGAATGACAAGAAATTGGTTGATTGAGGGTCAGAATTCATGTTGGCAACATGTGGTGACATTGGTGCATACTCAGGTCTGTGATGACAGTGTGATTTGGCCTCTATGCTTTAAAGGACATAATAATAAAAATAAAAATAAAGAACCCTCCGTTATAACCCTTTTTATCTGTAGGTGTTGAGGGCTTCGGCCGCTGTCATCCTGTGCCTGGAAGTTTCTCTTAAAGGCCTAGAACAGCCAAGTGAAGGGAAATGGAGACTCGTCCATGTTCCGTGTTCAGTGTGGTCGCCTCGTGCAACATGAGGAATGTGTAGTCTCCCAGGCACTCCATGCTCCTGAGGCCAAATCGTTCCAATGTTGAGCAGCTCTGAAACTGGATTTTCCTCTACTCGGGAGTAGAAAGAGAACATAAAAATCAATACATTGCTAAGATATGGTAGAGCGTGCTCTATTTCATCACAAATATCTCTAAGAACCACAGCATGGGCGGTTTATTATTTTTTAATTACGGTTTTCATTCAGTACTAATGTGTGTCGGTGTCTGGCGTTCGGCGTGGTGGCTGGACAACCATACACGGTAGAGAGCGTCCAGTGAGAGGGGCCTTAGTGCCCAGGGCCAGGGCCGTCCTGGGAGAGCAGGTCCACCGCCCCTCACAGATGGCATCGCAGATGCCCCGGAGCCAGTGCCAAGGGCCAGCGCTCCTGGCCAGGATGGCCACCGTTCCCGGGCGGAGCATCCGGCCCACGGGGGCATTGGCTAGCAAAGGCTCCTGGGAAGACCACAGACATCAGGAGGGAACGGAGACGCGTGTTTCGGAGGAAAGGGGTTTCCATGGATGACGTAAGTGATTTGATTAGAGAACAGCATGTGCCTTTGCCATTAATAGGCTGGACACGGCCGTCAGACACACTGAGTACAAGCGTGCCCATTTCTGATTGTTTAACGAATGGGCTCTATGTGAGAGCGTGTGTGTGCGTGTGTGTGTGTGCATGCCTGTGTGTGTGCATGCGTGCGTGCTTGCGTGTGTGTGTGTGTGTGTGTGTGTGTGTGTGTGTGTGTGTGTGGCATGCAAAAAGCACTCTCCGTCTCAACTACTACGTGTACAGCTCCACAACCATCAACTCCACAACCATCAGGAACGGGCCTGGGTGACTGACACTCCAAGATGACTCAGCATGACTCTGCACCTTTAGACGATGCAAGGCCACAGGCAGAGATCAGTGGTCAGACCTCAGCATGGATGGGCTGGACAGGAGTCACTCCCAAAGCCCCAGGCTCTGACCCAGCCCGGCCACTGGTCCCAGCCCAGCAGCGACGGGGGAGCCTCGGGGTGAGCTCAGAGAATGGCGCCATGGAGACCAGTGGGAGGAGGAGGCAGCTCCGAGCCTCTGGGACCAGGGACCTGGCCGAGGACGGAGACGCTGGCTTCATGGGTCACAGCCCAGGGCTGAGGGGACCCCAGGGGAACCCGCCTCAGGCCCCGCCTGCCGGGCACAGAACCCTGTGTCTGCAGCCGACAGGGCCCGGCCTCCTGTTCCTGTGGGTGCCTTTGTGGGGGGAGGAGCTGTGGGGGTGACTGTGAGGACAAAGCGAGAGGAGGGGCCTTCAACCCGGTGATGCCCTCATGGACCTGGACCCGAGGGGCCGCAGCCACAGTAGCAGCAGAAGTCACGGCCGAGCCCCAGCAGGTGGCTGCCGGGGTCCCCATCCCAGCAGAGGGGCGGGGGGCACTGGGGTCCCCATCCCAGCAGAGGGGCGGGGGGTACTGGGGGGGGCTCCCCCAGGCCAGCCGCGCGGCGGGCACATGGAGAAGCAGACTCGCTCTCAGCTCAGCCCGCCATGGACAGGAGGCCCCTCCCCAGACTGGAGCCAGAGGGTCCATCCCAGACCCAGGGGCCGCCTCCACAGAGGAGCTGAGGGCGAGGCTGCGCCTGGGAACTGGGGGCCCCCCTAGTGGACACTATGCATGTGCTCCACTCAGGCATAGCTGGACCCTGGGCCCCTGGTCCTGCCCTAACCCATCGTGGCCTCTGACCCAGGGCAGCTGCCCAGCATCGGGAGTTTCTGCTCCATTTGAGGAAATCAAGGCTGGAGGGGAGGGGGCGGGATTGAAAGAATGGGGACAGATTGTCTAAACCAAGTTCACTGAATGGGTCTCAGGCCCCGGGATCCGGGCAGGCACAGGAAGCAGCTGGCTTGTCGGAGTAGTGGGGTCTGCGAGGGGAGCCCCAATTCAAGAGGGACAGCAGGTTTTTGTCTCAGTTCCCCACAGGCCTGGAGCACTGTGCGACCGTTAAGACTCTTGTCCCATGCTGAGCAGTAATAATCGGCCTCGTCCTCAGCCTGCAGCCCCGTGATGGTCAGGGTGCCTGAGCTGCCAGACCTGGAGCCAGCGAATCGATCAGGGACCCCTGAGGGTCGGTTGCTATTACCATAGATGATGCATTTGGGGGCCTTTCCTGGGACCTGTTGGTACCAGGACACAGCGTAACCATCCCCGATGTTGGAGCTGCTTCCAGTGCAGGAGATGGTGACCCTCTGGCCCGGGGCCCCCGACACTGAGGACGTCTGAGTCAGCACAGGCTGGGCCCAGGATCCTGGAAGAGGGGAGACACAGAGAGGGTGAGTCTGGGTGTAGAGACAAGAGGAGGAAGCAGGGCCCATGACTCTTCCCAAGGCCCCTTCCCCTGTCCCCTATCCAGTCACCTGTGCAGTGAGCCAGGAGGGTGAGGAGGAGAGGGGCCCAGGCCATGGTGGAGGTCATCCCTGAGTCCTGCCTCCTGTGCCCCACAGCTGAAGCCCAGCTCCCCACATCTCTCCCTTCCCCTGTTCATAGTCTGCAGGAGGGAGGGCCCACTCATGCAAATGAGGACCCCATCTAATTGATCTCTGCCTGGGCCCTGGGGCAGGTGACTCTGCCTGAGGAGGGCCCTGGGTGTGTGCAGGGCGGGGCTGTGTGGGGCCCGTTGCTAAGGAAACCATAGCTGTGAGCCCTGAGAAGAGGCACCAGGTGCTGCCAGGAGGTTGGCCCCAGGTCAACCCCCACAGGTCCCTCAGGAGTGAGCCCAGGGAGCCCTCTAGTGTCCAGGCCCAGACACACCATTGAGTGAAATGTTGACCAAAACCTATGAGAGACCACCTCTGCCTTCCCACTGCTCTGTCCACTGCCCCTGCCCTAGGGCCAGGCCAGGGGTCCCCTCCCGTGGCCTCCCCATCACTTCGGGGCATCTTCAGTCTCTACTCAGCGTCCTCAGGGGGAGGCTGACCACAGCTCATGGGGCTGGTCAGGGGTCAGGACTGAAGTGGGGTCTCTGACATAAACTCTAGACCAGGGTCAGGTCCAGAGCAGTGACCAGCCCCGTGGAGGCGTGTCCCCTTCTGTGCAGGACACGGGTTCTTTCCTCTCTGGTGGCTGGAGGCCTCCTTCCCTGTGGCTTCCCAGCAGAACTGAGGACCTAGGGGCCCCTCCCTGGGGCTGGGCAGGTGGTGGGGCGAAGCCCTCGTGTGCTCTCCTCGTCCGTGGTCATGGGTAACTTCTATTTTCTGTCAATATTTCCCCCTCCTGACACCATCGTTCTCCATGAACCGTGGGCTGAGGTTCACTCCTAGGAGTCTGTTCTCAACGCACAGGCAGATGTTGGCATTCATCAGAGAGGGAAAAGAGAAAACTGAGCAGAAAGTTCTAGGCAGAATTTTTAAATTTCTGTGCTAGGGTTTTATTTTAAAACTTTACGTATTAGTCACCATTCCCCAACTTAAGATGAATGTATGTTATTATATGTAAACGTCACAATAAGGCTGATTTAAAAATCCTAGGAGGATGCACGTTGATGAAAATTGTGTGTCGAGGTGTTGGTGGAAAAGCATTGGAAATGCAATGCCTTCTGCTCTGGGTGGAAAGGTGTGAACAGACGTTCTTCTAACATCACTTCACATTTCAGGCGCGAGGTGGGAGCTGTCCGCTGTGATCTGGTCCTGCCGGTTGGAAATCCCGAGTCGCTGCCCAGTGAACCCCCGAGGAGTTTCTAGGAGCTTCCATCCGTCCCAGGAACAGAAGCACCGGCCACAGACAGAGCTCCCAGGACAGAGCGGTGCTGGGGGGGCACAGCGACCGTCCCTGCCCCTGGTGTCCAGCATCCTCAGGACAGAACCTGCTCCCCCAGCCACCCAGCGGCCCACAGGTCCTGCTCCCAGGAGACCCCTCCACACACACAGCCTTTCCCGCAAAGTCTGCCTCTTCTCTGCTTCTCTGGCCTTTGCCCGGGCCTGCTCTGCGGAGCCATCTGTGAGAAGGGGAGCAAAGGGAAACCTGAGCTCGGTGTCCCCCAAAGTCCCTGCGGGGTCACAGTCCCCGGAAAGCCATGCCTCCCTGCCCCTGCCCAGTGCCCCACAGGCCAGAGCCCTGGTGCCCAGTGGAGTCTGAGCAGGAGGCAGCAGGTGCTGGGCCGGGCTCCCTGGCTTCTGCCTAGTGGAGGGAGGAACTCTGTCCACATTCATCCCTCGGGGACACACGTCACAGCGGTGGGGTCCCCGGGCTCCGGAAGCACAGGGCACTTGGGGCCCACAGTCCCCTTCTTCCTGCCACTCCCTCCGCAGCCATGACCCGTAGTGGCCCTGGTCCCAGTGTTTTCCTGGGGTCATCAGGCTCACTGTCATATCAGGGGGAAAGGTGCGGGCCCACGGGGGCTGCTGGGATCACATATGATGAGCGGGCAACATTTCCCACGGTTTTTTGTTGTTTTATTTCTGTTGTATTTGTCCTTAGGCTTCAGAAACCTCCATGGGGAAATGGGAGTGGGTCCATTATCAACCAGGCGTGGGTTAATAGCGTGTGCACACGTGTGAGCTATGGCTCACTGTCTATGTGATCACGGAACAAGAAGCTGAGGTTTTTGTCCCACTTCCCCGTCCACGTGGGTCACCGTGGGAAGCGCCATCGTGCGAGATCAGACAGTAATAGTCAGCCTTGTCCTCAGCCTGCAGCCCCGCGATGAGCAGGAGCCCCGCATTGGCCGAGGCGTCCTTGGACCCAGAGAAGCGGCTGGGGACCCCGGAGCCCAAACTCGTGCTTTTGGAGTAAGACAGCAGGTACCGGGGACGGCTCCCTGGCTTCTGCTGGAACCAGAATAAGGTTTTACCAGCGATACTGACGTCACTTTTCACGGTGCAGGGGAGTGTGGCCGTGGCTCCCAGAGATTCAGACAGGGAGGGCAGCTGGGTGAGCACAGGCTGGGAGAGGGACCCTGTGGACACAGACACATGGGGGTGAATAGAGGGCTCAGGGGGCAGGTGCTCTGGGTCCCCGAGGCCTGTGGCTACCTGTGCAGTGAGCAAGGAGCAGGAGGAGCACAGGGGTCCAGGCCATGGTGAGTGCAGCCCCTTCCCAGGACACAGAGCTGGGGCTGGTCTTCCCAGACCTCTCTTATCCCCTCCCAGCTGGCCTCACAGAGAAGGGGCTGCTCATGCAAATGTGCCCCAGGTCCCGCCCCTTCTCAAAGGAGGGGCTGCTCATGCAAATGGCCCCTAGGCCCCACCCCTCTCTCAGAGGAGGAGCTTCTTATGCAAATGTGCCCAGGCCCCACCCCTCTCCCAGAGGAAGGGATTCTTATGCAAATGTACCCTAGGCCCCGCCCCTCTCCCAGAGGCGGGGCTTCTCATGCAAATGTAACCCAGATCCTGCCCTCTCCCAGAGGAGGGGCTTCTTATGCAAATGTAACCCAGGCCACACCCTTCTCAGAGGAGGGGCTTCACATGCAAATGACCCTCAGGCCCCACCCCTCTCCCAGGTGCACTGCCATTTATGACACAGGAACAGCCTGGCCTGTGTCTTCCTGCTGAGACCCCAGTGTCCACAGGGCATCTCCCAACCTGAACGTGCCAGGAGGGTGGAGGACAGGGTGAAGAACAGGAGAGATTATTGGTCAAATTTCTATCCTTTTCTTGTCCTGGTTGGACCCCACATCTCCCAGCAATGGGGTTACATTGTGACGAACCCCAGTTCCAGCGGGGCAGGCCTGTTACCTAAACCAAATTGACAATCCCCTTCCTTAGGACCATGATGGGGGCAGGGAGGTGGTGTGAGTCCTGGGGTCCAGTCACCTTGAAAGGAGGGGTTGCAGGTCCGTGGGTCAGGAAAGAGCCTCTCTCTTCCTGGGGGTTTGCCGTGTACACGCGGTGCCTGTGCCAGCAGAGACATGTTGTTCTTATGTAGAAAGCCAGTGTGCACAGCCCGGCTTCTCATCCCAGGACCCACATCGCCCACTTCCTCTAGAGCAGGCTCAGCATTTCCCTGGCAACTGAGGAGCACCCACCACCATCCTGTGGCCCCAGAAGGGATTTCCTGGGCTCAGGCCCACCTTTCCCCTTAGAGAAACCCCGTCTCCCTGACTTCACGACTGGAGGCTCAGGTGGCCAGTGAGGTGACAGGTGGGCTCTGGTCTGGAAATTCATCCATCCGGGCTGAGTCCTCACCCATCATCTCCCATCCTAGTTGCCTGGCTCTGAAATGCAGGGCGCCCCGGGGAGTCAGGCGCATTGGCGGGAAGGGGGAGCAGGGCTCATGTGCAGTTAGCAAAGGGCTCCAGTAAATGAAAGGAATCAAGGGAGGGACCATGGGAACCTTCAATTTATAGCGAAACTAGCAAAAAACCTGGCACCTCCTGCCTGTGATTGGCACCTGACCCGCGGGCAGTCAGGGGGACTGGCCCTTTAACTGCGGGTCTGACCCCGTCTCTGGGCAGATGGTGTGAGCACTGAGTGCTGTTGGGGGACATCAGCTGGTGTCAGAGAACTGCTGTCGGGAAGCCACTCCCCACACCTTGGGGACCAGAAGGGTCAGGAGGGAAGAGCTCTGGGTGAGAAGACAAGACAAACAATAGGAAAGAAGGGATTTTTATTTAAAAATATTCATTCAGTCCAGCCAGTAGGGTCAGGGTTGAGCATCGACCTATGAACCAGGAGGTCACAGTCGATTCCTGGTCAGGGCACATGCCCAGCTTGTGTTCTCTATCCCCAGGAGGGGCGGTCAGGGGGCAGCTGATCAATGATTCTCTCTTCATTGGTGTTTCTATCTGTCTTCTTTTCCTATCCTGTCTGAAATAAATAAAAAATATATTTTAAAAGTTTTTTTACTAAAAATATTCATTCAGTTTCATCAGCTATCAATGTGCTCATGACAACATGCAGTATGGTTGTGGTGAGGATTAAACACTCATGTACAGTAAGAACACAGTAAGTTCTCAGCAGGTGTCAGTCCTCAGGACAGTGAGGAAGGTATTGCTGATTTCAGTGGCATGCTCAGGGAGCCATAAAGGACGAGGAGGATACTGGGATTCAGTCTGTCCAGACCCCAATGAAGATAAACGGAAGCCAAATTACTATATTCCTTCTTGTTAGAATTCCCCCGACTCGGGGTGGTGGGCAGGGCTCCATCACCTCCCGTGTGCTCCTGGGACGCCTGTGCTGCTGCTCCATCGAGTGTGACCCCCCTCCTCCCGGGACACAGGTCCCTGCAGAGGAGCCCCCTGACAGAGGCCCCACAGACGCTCCTCGCTGATGGAGGCTCAGAGCCACCGCCTCGGGGCCCAGGGGTTTTGGTCTCACTTCCTCGTCCTCTGAGACACTGTGGGTAACGGTAGCTGCTCCCACTGCCATCATCTGTATTGCAGTGATAGTCAGCCTCGTCCTCAGGCTGCAGCCCCGAGATGAGCAGGAGCCCCGCATTGGCCGAAGTATCTTTGGATCCAGAGAAGCGGCTGGGGACCCCGGATACGTGGTACTTATCAGAATCTGACTTATATCTCAGGAGAAATCTGGGAGGGCTCCCTGGATTCTGCTGGAACCAGCGGATATGGTAGCCACCAACACTGTGGCCACTGCTCAGGGTGCAGGTGAGTCTGGCTGTGGCTCCCGGAGATGCAGAGAGGGAGGGCGGCTGGGTCAGCACAGGCTGGGAGAGGGACCCTGCAAACACAGACTCTTGTCAGTGATGGGCAGGGACCAGGGGCAGGTTCCCAGGACACTGAGCAGGAAGGGAATAAGCCTGGTCCCAGGCCTGGCCGTACCTGTGCAGAGAGAGAGGAGCGCGAGGAGCAGAGGAGTCCAGGCCATGGTGCTCACAGCCCTGAGCCCACAGTGGGGCTGGGCTGCCCAGGCCTCCTTTTCTCCCCACCCTCTGCCAGAGGAGGGGCTGCCATGCAAATGGGGGTGCCTCCATGGACAGCCCAGCCCCTCCCTGGGCCCTGGGGCTGGAGCTCAGCTCACACCCCAGACTGAGGAGCAGTGAGTTGGGCTCACCCCTTGGGGAGCCCTGGGAGGAAGCACCTGCTGAGACAGCACATCACTGAGCACAGGCCCAGCCACAGGTCCAGGCTCCTATTAGTTAAGGTCCTGAATGGGCAGCTGCATTAGGACCACAGGGCGGTCCCACAGCGCCCCCTGCTGGTGGCAGCACACACCTGCCCTTGGCCCAAAGCCCTGAGAGCCCAGCTGGACCTGAGGCTCAGAGGGGACTGTCTCTGGCCACACACCCTGGCCGGGTCCCAGGTCCTGTGACCTGATGCCCTGTAGCGCTCCCTGCAGCCTCACTCCCAGGAGGAGTCCTGTCTGGGGGAGGCGCCATCAGGTGCACAACGGACAGACTGATGTGGTTTCCCCTCCAGTGAAGATGGTGCACAAGTGAGTGCACAGGGACCCTCATGTCCCCCGTCACAGCCCAGGGACACCTCCATCTGGTGACCAGGACTCAGAGGGCTGTTCACGGAATTTCTCGGGAACACACTCAGGACCAAGGTCAAAGGAGGATGTTTCACCAGACCTTCCACGCCATGAGATGCACGTGCAAGGTTCACAGAGATCTGATGCGACTGACGCATAAGCATCATGGTGTCTGCAAGCCTCCCATTGGCCAGTGGGAGAGGTCACAGCTCATTCATTCAGGAACTGACTTTTATCACGTGTGTGGTGATCTGCATATCTGTGTCCTGTGTTTGTTGTTAGGATTTTCTCTTACTCATTGTCCTATTTTAGTGACAAATGTGAGATTGTGCTGTGTGTGCAGACTACGTGACTGTGTGGGATGGTGAACACAGAAACCCTCACATCCTCACTGAATGGAAACCACAGCAGGAACTTGTCACTTTTCTCTGAATCCCTCACGTGAGGATGAACCCTGACCTAGGACCTGAGGGGCCCGAGGGAGGAAGAGGTGAGGGAGGCAGCAGCAGAGGAGGGAGGAGAGGAGGGAGGGAGTGACTGAGAGTCTGTGCTGCTTGGGACCCACCTTCTGTGGGTTTGTTCAGAGAAGGAGAAGGCTGTGTCCATGTCCAGGGTGAACACTAACATGTCAGACGAGATGGGTCAGGAGTAACACAGGGTCACACACATGACATGAATTTGTGGGGGAGCATGTCTGTCTGGGTGACCATGTGTAGTTGCAGACACAGGATGTGAGATGACAGGAAACATACGCTGGTCTCGGCCCCTGGCCCCGGCACAGGCACCTGAGACCCTTGTCACTCCCTGGGGGACGGGCGGGACTGTTGCTGATGAGGGGACGCTGGGTCGGCTCCTGGGTGAGGACGGGCCACTGGAGAGAGTGGGAGGATTAGAAGCTTGGGAGCCCCTCAACTGCCCCCCATTCGCTGGAAGGGGAGAGGGCTCAGGTGCAGTTAGCAAATTCATGGAACCCACGAAAGGAATTATGGGAACCCTCAATTGATATCCAAGAATTTGTGTGAAACCTGGGACCTCCCAGCTGTGATTGGCACCTGACCTGCGGGCAGTCAGGGGGACTGGCCCTTTAACTGCGGGTCTGACCCTGTCTCTGGGCGGATGGTGTGAGCACTGAGTGCTGTTGGGGGACATCAGCTGGTGTCAGAGAACTGTTGTCGGGAAGCCACTCCCCACACCTTGGGGACCAGAAGGGTCAGGAGGGAAGAGCTCTGGGTGAGGAGCAGACAACACACAACAGGAGGAAAGAGCTGAGATTCTGACTCAGAAATGTTCCTTCTTAGAATTCCCCGACACGGGGTGGGGGGCGGGGCTCCATGACCTCCCGTGTGCTCCCAGGACGCCTGTGCTGCTGCTCCATTGAGTGTGACCCCCCTCCTCCCGGGGACACAGGTCCCTGCTGAGGAGCCCCCCTGACAGAGGCCCCACAGACGGTCCTCGCTGATGGAGGCTCAGAGCCACCGCCTCGGGGCCCAGGGGTTTTTGTCTCACTTCCTCGTCCTCTGAGACACTGTGGGTATCGGTTGCTGCTCCCACTATCCGGATCTGCATTGCAGTAATAGTCAGCCTCGTCCTCAGGCTGCAGCCCCGAGATGAGCAGGAGACCCGCATTGGCCGAGGCGTCTTTGGATCCAGAGAAGCGGCTGGGGACCCCGGAGCCCTGGTACTTATCTGAGTCTGATTTATATCTCAGGAGGTACCGGGGAGGGCTCCCTGGCTTCTGCTGGAACCAGCGTATATCATAGTCACCAACACTGAAGCCACTGCTCAGGGTGCAGGTGAGACTGGCTGTGGCTCCCGGAGATGCAGAGAGGGAGGGCGGCTGAGTCACCACAAACTGGGAGAGGGACCCTGCAGACAAGACACTCATGAGTGAGGGCTCAGGGAGCCAAGGAAAGTTTATCAAGACTCTGACCAAGAGAGGAGTGATGCTGGGAGGTAAGCGGAGTGCCCGAGGCCTGGCCCTACCTGTGCAGTGAGAGAGGAGCGCGAGGAGCAGAGGAGTCCAGGCCATGGTGCTCACAGCCCTGAGCCCACATTGGGGCTGTGCTGCCCAGGACTCCTTTTCTCCCCCACCCTCTGCCAGAGGAGGGGCTGCCATGCAAATGGGGGTCCCTCCAGGGACTGCCCAGCCCCTCCCTGGGCCCTGGGGCTGGAGCTCAGCCCACACCCCAGACTGAGGGGCATGGAGGTGGGCTCCCCCCTTGGGGGGCCCTGGGAGGAAGCACCTGCACAGAGGCTATTGCTCAGGCGGCGCTGCCAGCACAGACACAGCTGGTCCCCATCAGGGCGCACAGGGCCCAGCCCCCAGTCCAGGCTCCTGTGAGAGGAAAGTCCTCAGTGAGCAGCTGTGTGGGGGCCACAGGGCGATTCCACAGCGCCCCCTGCTGGCCACAGGACACACTACGTCGCCCTGGTCCAAAGCACTGAGGCCCATCAGCTCCCCAGGTCACTGTCCCTGTTCCCACAACCTGGTCTGACTGGCACAGACGCTGGCGCTCACTGCCGTCATGGGAGGTGCCAGCATGGACGTACCTGAGAGGTGATGGTCTGGGGACAGTTAGAAATGTTGCCTCACACGTTCATAAAGAGTGAGGAGTGACTGAGCCCTCAAGTGAGATGTTATGGTGCTGAGGGTCCTAAGAGTGTTGGGGATGGAGAAGGGACATGAGCTTGGGACACACCCTGGGCCTCATCCCCATTCACAGATGGGAGCGGCTCCTGAAACGCATGTCACTCATTAAGCCTGTCTCTGTGGATGCGCTCATCCCTCTAATGAAGGGGGTGCTGGCTGATAATGCAGTGTCTTCCAGGCCAGGCCCATTTTGATGTGGTGGCGTGGCTTTAGGGTGGGCGTGGCTTTGAGCAGAGCAATCTCTTCCTGGTCCCCATGCAATTGCCACACAAAGAGCTGAGGACATTGAGTGCTTGTGTAGGTGGGACATTGGCAGATCGATGGAGGGGAAAAGCCACACAGGAAACCATCAATGCCTGTTTGGGGGCATCTTGTGGATCACCAGTCTGGCCCTTTAAGAACACAGCCATGGGATGGGGGTTAGACCTCAGACCCAGCCTTCCTGCCCAGGCCCCTGGAGAAAACCCTGGAGAAACCCCAGAAGACCTTCCTTCTGGTTCCAGGATGGACCCGCCTCAGAGCAGGGCCTGCACCCACCATAGTGTCCCACAGGCCCTCCCGCCCAAGGCTGCAGAGGATGCTCCTGACCTTGGGGTGAGGACAGTGACCTTCCCTCCTCCAGGGGCTCAGCTGTGCTCACTCTGTCTATCCTGCCCCCGGGGAAGCTGCCAGAACCTGTGACCTCCTGCTGACCCGGGGGTGTGGGTGGGAGGACAGCAAGGAGGTGAGGTCCCAACTCATTTCTCTTGTGCTCACTGAACAAACACTCTGACCTGTGACGATGATGATGGTGACAATTCCACCTGGAGTCAGCTCCTCCCGGGAGAGACTGGGAGCCCAGGAAGCGGCCTCATCCCCGGGGGCTGTACTGGGAGGAGGGCAGGGCCTGGGGTTGGGCTGGTCAGTGATGCTCAGCCTCGTCCTCCAGCTGTGACCATGGGCCTCTGCTGTAGCTGACATGGAGCCCAAAATGAGAACCAACATTCCTTTCTTTTTTAAAGTATATTTTTATTGATGTCTGAGAGGAAGGAAGGTGCTGAGAGACAGAAAGAAGCATCAATGATGAGAGAGGATAATAGATGGACTTCCTCCTGCAAGCACCCCACTGGGGATCAAGCATGTAACCTGGGCCTGTGCCCAGACCCGGAATACAACCCTGACCTTCTGGTTCATAGGTCGATGCTCAACCACTGAGCCACGCCAACCGGGATGAGGACCCCGATGTCCTGAGGATGTGGCTGTGTCATTGGGTGCAGGGTGTTGATGAGATGTCACCGGAGCTGAGGGATCCAAATGACGCCTTTCAACCCAGTGCTGCTGCCTCGGCCAGGGCAGAGGTCTTGCTGTGTGTCCTGGGCCCCGGTCCCTGGAGGAGGAGGAGGAGCAGGGGACATGCAGGGACCCGTGTGTACTGAAAGGTCCTGAATAAAACTGATCCACCTCCTCAAATGTCTCCATGGGAACCGTTATCCCTGAGGAATGTTCTCTGTGAGAACGTGAGCATGGCAAACATGACATGATCCACAAATCCATGGAAACACTGACCTGACGTCAAAGCTGTGACACTGTCAGGACCACGTGTCCAAGGATGACCTGGTGCCGGATGGACACCGACCAGCACAGTCAGGGCTGAGCCAGAACTGGGCAGAGCCGCCAGCAGGGGCCAAGGCCCAGCCAGGAGAGCGAAGAGGAGGTTTTTGTCTCACTTCCCTGTCGGGTCTGGACCACTGTGTAAGTCTTAGAGACGTGGTCCCATGTGTGACAGTAATAGTCAGCCTCATCCTCAGGCTGCAGTCCCACGATGAGCAGGAGCGCCGCATGTGCCGAGGTGTCTTTGGGTCCGGAGAAGCGGCTGGGGACCCAGGAGCGATGGTGCTTATCGGAGTCTGATCTAAAACTCAGGAAATACTGGGGAGGGCTCCCTGGCTTCTGCTGGAGCCAGGATATCCTGGAGTTGTCAACACTGTGGTCACTCCTCAGGGTGCAGGTGAGTCTGGCTGTGGCTCCCAGGGATGCAGAGAGGGAGGGCGGCTGGGTCAGCACAGGCTGGGAGAGGGACCCTCCAGACACAGACACTTGTCAGTGATGGGCAGGGACCAGGGGCAGGTTCCCAGGAGACTGAGCAGGACAGGAATAAGCCTGGTCCCAGGCCTGTCCCTACCTGTGCAGTGAAAAAGGAGCGTGAGGAGCAGAGGAGTCCAGGCCATGGTGCTCACAGCCCTGAGCCCACAGTGGGGCTGGGCTGCCCAGGCCTCCTTTTCTCCCCACCTCTGCCAGAGGAGGGGCTGCCATGCAAATGGGGGTCCCTCCAGGGACTGCCCAGCCCCTCCCTGGGCCCTGGGGCTGGATCTCAGCTCACACCCCAGACTGAGGAGCAGTGAGGTGGGCTCACCCCTTGGGGGGCCCTGGGAGGAAGCACCTGCTGAGACAGCACATCACTGAGCACAGGCCCAGCCACAGGTCCAGGCTCCTATTAGTTAAGGTCCTTAATGTGCAGCTGCATTAGGACCACAGGGCGGTCCCACAGCGCCCCCTGCTGGTGGCAGCACACACCTGCCCTTGGCCCAAAGCCCTGAGAGCCCAGCTGGACCTGCAGCTCAGAGGGGACTGTCTCTGGCCACACACCCTGGCCGGGTCCCAGGTCCTGTGACCTGATGCCCTGCAGCGCTCCCTGCAGCCTCACTCCCAGGAGGAGTCCCGTCTGTGGGAGGCGCCATCAGGTACACAAAGGACAGATGGATGTGGTTTCCCCTCCAGTGAAGACGGTGCACAGGTGAGCGCACATGGACCCTCATGTCCCACGTCACAGCCCATGCACACCTCCATCTGGTGACCAGGACTCAGAGGGCTGTTCACGGAATTTCCCAGGAGCACACTCAGGGACAAGGTCAAAGGAGGATGTTTCACCAGACCTTCCACGTCATGAGGTGCACGTGCAGGTTCACAGAGATCTGATGCGACTGGCGCATAAGCATCATGGCATTTGCAGGCCTCCCATTGGCCAGTGGGAGAGGTCACAGCTCATTCATTCAGGAACTGACTTTTATCACGTGTGTGGTGATCTGCATATCTGTGTCCTGTGTTTGTTGTTAGGATTTTCTCTTACTCATTGTCCTATTTTAGTGACAAATGTGAGATTGTGCTGTGTGTGCAGACTACGTGACTGTGTGGGATGGTGAACACAGAAACCCTCACATCCTCACTGAATGGAAACCACAGCAGGAACTTGTCACTTTTCTCTGAATCCCTCACATGAGGATGAACCCTGACCTAGGACCTGAGGACCCTGAGGGAGAGAGGAGGTGAGGGAGGCAGCAGCAGAGGAGGGAGGAGGTGAGGAAGGGTGTGACTGAGAGTCTGTGCTGCTTGGGACCCACCTTCTGTGGGTTTGTTCAGACAAGGAGAAGGTTGTGTCCATGACCAGGGTGAACACTAACATGTCAGATGTGATGGGTCAGGAGTAACACAGGGTCACACACATGACATGAATGTGTGGGGGAGCATGGCTGTCTGGGTGACCATGTGTAGTTGCAGACACAGGATGTGAGATGACAGGAAACATATGCTGGTCTCGGCCCCTGGCCCCGGCACAGGCTCCTGAGACCCTTGTCACTCCCTGGGGGACGGGCAGGCCTGTTGCTGAGGATAGGACGCTGGGTGGGCTCCTGGGATTGACACCCAAAGGGCGGACAGCTCTCTCCTCAGGGCCCAGGGGTTTTGGTCCCACTTCCTCGTCCTCTGAGACACTCTGGGTAACGGTCACTGCTCCCACGACCCGGATCTGCAGCGCAGTAATAGACAGCCTCGTCCTCAGGCTGCAGCCCCGAGATGAGCAGGAGCCCCGCATTGGCCGAGGCATCTTTGGATCCAGAGAAGCGGCTGGGGACCCCGGAACCCTGGTCCTTATCTGAGTCTGAGTAGTAGTACAAGAGAAACCAGGGAGGGCTCCCTGGCTTCTGCTTGTACCAGGATATCCTGTAGCTGCCAACATTAGAGCCACTGCTCAGGGTGCAGGTGAGTCGGGCTGTGGCTCCTGGAGATGCAGAGAGGGAGGGCGGCTGGGTCAGCACAGGCTAGGAGAGGGACCCTGCAGACACAGACACAGGTGGTTACTGGGGCCGGGACTCCAAGTTGAGTTGCCTGAAATTCTGTGTCAGGGAGCCTGACACAGACTGTGTGGCTGCTCTGTGTCCCCGAGGCCTGTCCTACCTGTGCAGAGAGCGAGGAGCAGCAGGAGGAGAGGAGTCCAGGCCATGGTGCTCACAGCCCTTTGGGTCCCCTGAGTTGGGACTGGGCTGCCACCGGCATCTCTTATGGCCTAGAGCGACCTCAGGTGGGCGGGGGCTGTTCCGGGAAATCTGTTTCCGGTCCTAGAGCTCTTTGCTCCACCTGACGGACCGGCTGAGGTCTGCAGCTAAGCTCTGTAGACAGAGGGGGCTGATGGGTGTGGCTCAGAGTTTGCCCCCTGGGAGGGTCTAGGAAGGAAGCGGCTGCTGGCACCTTCCACAGACCTGTGAGCAGGAGACTCTGTCCCACCCACAGAGGACACTGCTGCTGAGTGCCCGTCAGCAAACCGAGGCCCCCAGGCCCCCGCCCTGGAACAGGTGGGCGATTTCACAGCAGCACGCGCCCTCTGTGCCCACACTGGGTGAGAGCCACAGCACCGCCTGCTGCCCACCGGCAAAACTTCAGTTTCTCCTTGGAAATAATGTTAATGGCGTTGGCCTGAGAGGCTGGTCATTGTCATTCCAGACACATCTGTGGACCATGTCCTTCAGTGCCCCAGGGTCACTGGCATTAACACACATCCTTTACAACGGAGGTATTTCTAGATGTTTAGGCGAAAGAGAGGCGGAAATAATGACCAGCATGCAGTGCGGCCTAGGCTGCAGTGAGGTGAGCGTGCAGAGGGCTCTAGGAACAAAGACTTGAGCAGCGCAGGCAACGGGCAGGAGAGGACGGTGACCTGGGTTTGTATGGAGACCGGTGGTCCTGCTGGTGGACAAATCGAGAAAAATGAGGAGGGGGAGCAAGGTGGTCAGATAGAAAGAGACATCAAGTAGTGTAGAGCAAGCATGTCAAACTCGCAGCCCGTGGACCACATGCCTCGTGAAGACAGTGCAGAATGAAGGAAGGTCCCGGCCAGCCCTGATTGCTGGCCAGGCCTAGGGACCCTACCCGTGCAAGAATTTTGTGCACCGGGCCTCTAGTTTCTCGTATTTCTGGGTTTCACGTTTCTCAGAGGCTTTTGTTGCTGGGCCACACCATGTTTCTTTGTTGCTGTTCCTCCTCATAGAGAAGATGTTGTCCCTGACACCCTGACACCCACCATGAGTCAGCCCATCCTGGGCACAGGAGCCTAACAGATCCGCATAATGACCACTTCCCATCTTGTTAGCAGGGGGAGCTAGATATTCATAAAGGAAGGGAGCTGAGGGGATCAGACATCAAGTCTAATAAACCAACGAGCTGAATGGGACGATAAGCCTGCTTCACCAGGACGTTGCAGCATTCGAAGGCTCCTCCCGGGACCGCTGCATTAGGACCTAATCTCGGAAGTGGGCAGGGAGGGTCATTACAGGTTTTTGCCGGGGGAGAAATAAGAAGGGCAGGAGAAACTCCTCTGCTGGGCTCAGGCCCAGGAGAAACCAAGATGGCACAGGGAAGGTGCTTCTGCTGTTAGGCATATGCAGTCGTGACCACAGAGGCCTGTCCGTTCTCCCCTCGGTTTATCTCTTTCCTTACACCTTTTCGTGCTGTGTCATATGAAGCCAATTTATATTACTTTTTCCAGAAGAACATGGGGCTTTGGAACCCATGGATTGCATAATTAACTTCACTTTCTTTTTTAAAAAAATATTTTTTTTTGTATTGATTTCAGAGAGGAAGGGAGAGAAAGAGAGAGATAGAGCTAGAAACATCCATGATGAGAGAGAATCATGGATCGGCTGCCTCCTGCACGCCCCCTACTGGGGATCAAGCCCGCAACCTGGGCATGTGCCCTGACCGGGAATGGAATCGTGACCTCCTGGTTCCTAGGTGGATGCTTAACCACTGAGCCACGCCGACCAGGCAGTTTCACTTTCAAAGGTTATAATTCCTTGGTCAGGAATCTTATTTGATCTGTAAGGGACTCTTACCTCCTGTCCCTCCTGATTCTTTTCTGGCCCTTTCACCTCTGTCCTCCTCCTCCTGGTCCCCCGTCACCGGTCCCTAATCCTCACCCCACCTGGTCACATCTTCTTGCGGACCCTGACTTTCCACGCAGGGAACACCTCACTCTGTACCTCCAGTTCTCGCCCTTATTCCCACACTCCATCTGACCAGCACTGACCGCCCGAGGGCCAGGGTCTCAGGGCATCCGAGGGAAGGTGTAAAGGTCCCGTGCCCAGGAGCCGGTGCTGATAAGCGCGCCCCACCTGCTCGAGGCTGATCATTAACCCAGAGCTCATATAAGGAAAGGGCCCCTCCCGAGCATGGGGACAGCTCCGCCCGCAGCCATGGCCAGCACCGTGAGCCCCAGCACCGTGACCGGGACCCCAGGCCCCCCCGAGATGTCAGAGCGCATCCAAAATGCCGCCGACATCTCCGTCATTGTCATCTACTTCGTGGTAGTGATGGCAGTCGGGCTGTGGGTATGTAGGAGCCCAGTGGGGGTTTGGGGTGGGTGCATGGCTTGGGGTCAAACATCTAAGGGAAGGAAAAGTGACGACACTGAGAGAACATTCACAGCTGTCCCAGATGTCATTGTCCGCCTCTCAGAATCATGTTCTTTTTAAAAAAATATTTTTTTATTGATTTCAGAGAGGAAGGGAGAGGGAGAGATAGAAACATCAATGATGAGAGAGAATCATTGATTGGCTGCCTCCTGCACACCCCCTACTGGGGATTGAGCCTGCAACCCAAGCACAAGCCCTTGACTGGAATTGAACCTGGGACCCTTCAGTCTGCAGGCCAAGGCTTTATCCACGGAGCCACACCAGCCAGGGCAGAATCATTTTCTTGTATGCGGCATCAATAATGCTGACACTGGCTTACTTTCTTCTCCTCACCCCATCCTGTGCAAGTGGCCAGCCCTGGGAGCTCCAGGCTTCATCTGTTCAGCATCTCCAGCACAAGGCAGATTGAATAAGGGCATTGTTTTTTTTTGTTGTTTTTTTTTAATTTTTTATTGATTTCAGAGAGGAAGGGTGAGGGAGAGAGAGAAACATCCATGATGAGAGAGAATCGTGGATCGGCTGCTTCCTGCATGCCCCCTACTGGGGATCGAGCCCGCAACCCAGACCTGTGCCCGAACCAGGCGTGGAACCATGACCTCCTGGGTCCTAGGTCGATGCTCAACCACTGGGCCACACCGGCCGGGCGACATTGTTTTTCTTATCTCACTTCTCTCATTTCCCTTTGTTATTTTCTCACTTTCTACCACAGCTGAGTTGGACGCTTAATTCGCTGATGCTCCTTCTTTCTTTGGTAACGGATTGGAGGCCACAGATTTTCTTCCACACTCACAGCTCCAGAGACCCCTCACTCACAGCGTTTTTCTGCTTTGTATTGTGGGCAGTGTTACAGATACCACCCCCCCGCATTGTCTTCCCTCCGCGCAGGCCATGCTGAGGACCAACCGGGGCACCGTTGGGGGCTTCTTTCTGGCTGGCCGGGACATGGTCTGGTGGCCGGTGAGTGGGCAGAGCTTCCGGGAGATGAAGTGTGTGTGTGTGTGTGTGTGTGTGTGTGTGTGTGTGAGAGAGAGAGAGAGAGAGAGAGAGAGAGAGAGAGAGAGAGAGAGGGAGAGGGAGAGAAACATCAATGATGAGAGAGAATCATTGATCAGGTGCCTCCTGCACGCCCCCTACTGGAGATCGAGCCTGCAACCCGGGAACGTGCCTTGACGGGTGGAAATCGAACTGTGACCTCCTAGTTCATAGGTCGACACACTCAACCACTGAGCTGCGCCCGATGGGCTAGATTTTTTTGTTAACCATTCAAACACGGAAGAAATGTTTTTGGCTCACCAGCCATTCGGAAACCGGGTTCGGCCCCGGGACGGTAGTTAGCTGGCTCCTGGCCTGAGGGGTGGGGGACGCCTCGCTGTTGTCCTACGCAGGAGGCCTGCTTGGCGTCCGTGACCTCTGACCCGCGTCTGTGCTCTTGGGTTCCAGATGGGCGCCTCCCTCTTCGCCAGCAACATCGGCAGCGGCCACTTCGTGGGGCTGGCGGGCACCGGGGCGGCCTCGGGCATCGCCACCGCCGTCTTCGAGTGGAACGTAAGTGAGGTCACGGCCGGGACAGGAAAGGAGGCCCGGCCGCCTTTTCTTCTCTGACCCCGAGGCCGTGGGACGCCGCGGCCCCAGGCCAGGCCTCTCTGACGCCGGCTCTCCGCTCGGCTTCCCGCAGGCCCTGCTGCTGCTGCTGGTGCTCGGCTGGTTCTTCGTCCCCATCTACATCAAGGCGGGCGTGAGTACCCCGGGGCCTGGGCACGCCTGGCCGGCACCCGTTTACCTGCTCATCGTCCCTGCTCAGCCGGAGACCTGGGGGAGACTGTCCCCGGGTCTGTCCCCGGGTCTCCGGGCTTCCAACGGCCCCAATCCACTGCATGCTGCCAGGCGGCTCTGCCAACGGCTCAGCCCGCCGCTCCCTTCCTTCGCCCACGTCCTCGCTACCTCGGGGCCTTTTCCTTCCTCCGGATCCGTGCTGTTCTGACACGTGTAAAGCCGTTTCTCCTTGTGCTGAGGCGTGGGATGTACCGCAGCTGCGGTGGCTTCCCTTCCGCCTGCTCTGTCTCTCCGGGCCTTTTTTTGTTTTTTTTTAACATATTTTTTATTGATTTCAGAGAGGAAGGGAGAGGGAGAGAGACATAGAAACATCCATGATGAGAGAGAATCATGGATCGGCTGCCTCCTGCACGCCCCACACTGGGGATCGAGCCTGCAACCTGGGCACGTGCCCTTGACCAGGAATCGAACCCTGACCTCCTGAGCTGCACCCGGCTAGGCTGCAAGTAACGTTTTAACTGGACTGCCACCGTTTGGGTGAAAATCATAGACATTACCCACTGAGCGTTGGCTGTGCATTAGGCGGTGGCGTGGGTATTTCCCATCCGCCATCCTAGGAAAACCCTACTTTCCAGAGGAGAGGAGCGGAGTCCAGAGAGAGGGCCACTCGCTCAGCATGACGTTTCTAGTCCGTGTCGGCTCCGGGAGCCAGTCCCAAGGTGGTCCGATCCCAGTACCCGTGTCCACCGGCCTAGCTGCTTTCCCGAGAGAGGATGCCTCCGTCCCCTTGATTCCCAAGGCCCCGCACGCCCCGCACAGGCCTGCCCACCCGCACATGTCCCCCCACCCCCCACCCCCGCGTGCTCAGTGCATGTGGAGTGACCCGTATGTGCTGGGAGCGCTGGTGAGCCCCTGCTGGTGTGTCCGCAGGTGATGACCATGCCCGAATACCTCAAGAAGCGCTTTGGGGGGAAGCGACTCCAGATCTACCTCTCCGTCCTCTCCCTCTTCATCTGCGTGGCTTTGAGGATCTCGGTGAGTTCCCTGCTCCTGGTGCGTTAAGCTTTGCAAGACTGCTCTTTAAAAATATATATATTGTATTGCTTTCCGAGAGGAAGGGAGAGGGAGAGGGAGAGAGAAACATCCGTGATGAGAGAGAATCATGGATCCGCTGCCTCCTGCATGCCCCACATTGGGGATCGAACCCGCAGCCCGGGCCTGTGCCCTTGACCAGGAATCGAACCAGCAGCCTCTAGGTGCACAGGACAGCATCCAACCAACTGAACCACACCAGCCAGGGCCCTTATTTATTTATTTTCTTTAATCTAAGGCTGCCCCTACAAAATATACTTCACAAATACGTGTTGGAAGAATTCTAAAGTTGTTGTGTGTGCGTGAATGTTTTAATTAAATTCCTTGGAGACAATCTCGGAGGAAGGCAGAGAGGAGTTTGAAGAGTCAGCAGCACGTGGAGAGAACGAAGAGTGAGCTTGCTGCTGGCCTATCAGTGACTCATGAGGTTGCGGCCTCGGGTGCAGAGTCTAGGCCGCTTCTGAGGGAGGACGCTGGCTCCCGGGATCGCTGTCTGTTGAGCGGAGTCTGGGCTGGAAGTAAGCCAGCCGCTCCGATGAGGGTGAGCCTGCCTGGCACAGCGTGAGCATCTCCCAGCGCTTCCTGCCCGTGAGGCGCTCTGTGCCGGGGGAGCGAGGGTCCCTGTGCACTAGGAGTTCACTGTGTGGTTAAGGAGTTAAGTATTTAACCAGAGCCCAGTGTGGCTCATCGGCCTGTGGACCACAGGGTCCCGGGTTCAAATCCAGTCAAGGACATGTACCTCAGTTGCAGGTTAGTTCCCTGCCCCCAGTTGGGGAATGTACGGGAGGCAGCCAATCAATGTGCGTGTCTCTCTCTGTGTCTCTCTCCCTCCCTTCTGCTCTCTCCAAAAAAAAAAAATCAATGGAGAGCCCTAGCCAGTGTGGCTCAGTGCATAGAACATCTGCCTGCTGGCTGAAGGGTCCCGGGTTTGATCCCCAGTCAGGGCACAGGCCTGGGTTGCCGGCTCGATCCCCAATAGGGGGCATGCAGGAGGCAGCCCATCCATGATTCTCTCTCATCATTGATGTTTCTATCTCTCCCTCTCCCTCCCTCTCTGAAATCAGTAAAAATATACTTTTTAAAAAAAGAGAGGTTGAGGCTATGGGCTGAGGTAACTGCCTATCCCCTTACAGTCAGACATATTCTCTGGAGCCATATTCATCAAGCTGGCCCTGGGCTTGGACCTTTACCTGGCCATCTTCATCCTCTTGGCGATCACCGCCATCTACACCATCACTGGTGAGTCCACTGAGCTCAGCCCTGCTCTCTCCTGCTCGCGTCACCCCGACCGGCAACGAGCAACCTCCGCGTCAGCCTTGTCACCGCCAAGGCGAGGCCATCCCTTCATTCCCGCCCTGAGCGTCAGGCGCGGCCTAGAAATACATGCAGAGCTGGGAACGCGGGCCCTGTATCAGTGCTGATCACCCTGATGGAGGCTAACGCTGTGACGGGTGGGACAGGGAAACGCTCTTGGGCTCAGCGATGTGTCACGTACCCAGACTGGCATCTGGAATTCAGTGCATCCTACCCATGGGAGACCAGGATGAAATAGCAGCTCAAACATGAGAGTGGCAAACCCAAGGCAGGGCCCAGATGAATACCGGAGCATGAGGGCTGCCCTGAAGGGCAGCATCAGAAAGGGGGGACTGGAACGGCGGGTTGATTGTGGAGAGAAGGTATGTGGCAGCGATCCAAGCAGGTTTCCATGAAAGTGAACGCTCCCAGCTCAGCTGGAAAAAAAAAAATAAAGAAAAAGGTAAAAGCTTGCACCATCCAGACAGTTCCGGAACTACATGATGCAATGAGTGTGCGTCTCAGAATAAGTGAGAGTGAGGGCATGGCTCTCCTGTGTGCAGGCGCAATCTTGTTTCCCCGAGACTCTCTCATGAAAGAAATGCTGGATTTCCCTTTCTGACTCTGACATGGCGGCTCAGAGCCCAGGGAGTCTGGAGTTGAAGGAGAAGTTGTTACTGGTGGTGGTGATTCTACGACACGGCAGCAAAACGCAGGTCAGCAGTAATGTATGGTATTTCCACTAATGCCGTGGTCAGCAAACCGCGGCTCACGAGCCACATGCGGCTCTTGGGCCCCTTGAGTGTGGCTCTTCCACAAAATACCACGGCCTGGGCGAGTCTATTTTGAAGAAGTGGCATGAGAAGAAGTTTGAGTTTAAAACATTTGGCTCTCCAAAGAAATTTCAATCGTTGTCCTGTTGAATTTGGCTCTGTTGACTAATGAGTTTGCCGACCACTGAGCTTATGAAACAAGGCCATGTTCCAACGATAGAACAAAAATGGCTTCACCCAGTCTTTTAGAACAGGTACACTGTGTTAGAGGAAATTGAGGGATTGTTATGGGAGATTTTCATGATATTAAAAAATGGCCTGGCCCCCTACTTCATATCCAAAAGTGCACACAAAGGTAGAACGCCTCCATAATTCATGAAACGTTGAGTCGAGGCACAGCGAGGAAGACAGGAGGACCAAAGAGAGACATGCCTTCCAAGGAGATAATGGTGCCGCCAGGAGCTGGTGGCCCAGCCAGGAGCTTGCTACTATTTTCTGCTGAGTCATCACCAGGGTTTAGGTAGGAGAGATCCTAACGGTGAAGGCAAGTAGGGGAGGGCGCCTGAGTCAAACATCCTGGCTCCTTTTCTTCCCTCCCCAGGGGGCTTGGCCTCGGTTATTTACACCGACACCCTGCAGACCATCATCATGCTCATAGGCTCCTTCATCCTCATGGGCTTTGGTGAGTGACGGCCATGGGAACAGAGCCATGGGGTGGAAGTCATGGGGCTGTGGGTCCCGAGAGAAGGATCCTGAGAATACGACCAGGCTGATCGGAGGTGCTGGAGTCCTCCCACCACGCAGGGGTCGTTAGGGAAACTGGGGGTCTTACGTTTCTGTGGGACATTGTCTTATGGCCGATGCCGTTTCAGCATTTGCCGAAGTCGGAGGCTACGAGAGTTTTACGGAGAAGTATATGCATGCCATCCCGTCCATAGTCAAAGGCGACAACCTGACCATCAGCCCCGCATGCTACACCCCTCGGCCAGACTCCTTCCACATTTTCCGAGACGCTGTCACCGGGGACATTCCGTGGCCAGGAATGATCATAGGAATGACCATCGTGGCTGCGTGGTACTGGTGCACAGACCAGGTAAAGCGTGTGCATGTGTGTGTGTGTGTATGTGTGTGTGACTGAGTGTGTGTGTGTGTGTGTGTATAGTTGAGACTGAGTGTGTGTGTGTGACTGAGTGTGTGTGTGTGTGTAACTGAGTGTATGTGTGAATACCTTTATGTTGTTCTTTTTCTTCTCCTAGACATCTAGTTTCACCATTTAAAAAGTCAAACACTTTGCCCTAGCTGGTTTGGCTCAGTGGGTAGAGTGTCAGCCTGTGGACTGAAGGGTCACAGGTTCGATTCCGGTCAGGACACATGCCTAGGCTACGGGCTCGATCCCCAGTGGGGGATGTGCAGGAGGCATCTGATCAATGGTTCTCTCTCATCATTGATGTTTCTGTCTCTCTCTCTCCCTCTCCCTTCCCCTCTGTAGTCAATATAAATATACTTTTTTTAAAAAAAGAAAGAAAGAACCCTATTCACAGATGAGAAACCTGAAACTCGCAGAAGTCAAATGCTCCTGTAGGAGAGGCAGGGATCCAAATCCAGATTTTACTCCAAAGCTCATTCTTCTCTCGCCGTCACCCCACTTCCTATGGGCTCACTAATCCCTGGAGAGGTGCGCCCCTTCTGTGACGCGTTCTCCGGTTGTCCCATGACGAGGCGTGTTCTCCTGGCAGGTCATTGTGCAGCGCTGCCTGTCCGGCAAGGACATGTCTCACGTGAAGGCCGCCTGCATCATGTGCGGGTACCTGAAGCTGCTGCCCATGTTCCTCATGGTGATGCCAGGGATGATCAGCCGCATCCTGTACACAGGCAAGTCCTGCGTCCATAAGGTCTCATCATTGATGCTTGAATTACAAACTGTGGTTTTAAGATGTTTTAAGTCAGCTAAGAGTAACTACTAGTGTTGAAAATCTCCCTTAAAAATCTTTATTATGCCTTAGCCGGTGTTGCTCAGTGGATAGAGCATCAGCCTGCAGACCAAAGAGTCCCGGGTTCGATCTTGGTCAAGGGCAGGGACCTTGATTGCAGGCTCCTCCCCAGCCTGGGCCATGGTCGGGGCACGTGCAGGAGGCAACTAATAGATGTGTTTCTCTCACATGGATGTTTCTCTCTGTCTTTCCCTCTATCTTCCACTCTCCCTAAAAATCCATGGAAAAATATCCTTCGGTGAGGAGTAACATAAATAAATAAATAAATAAATAAATAAATAAATAAATAAATAAATAGACAAACAAACATAAACTGCCATCTTTTCTTTAAAAAAAAGTATTATGAGGAATCAAGGAAACAGAGCAGAATATTTCTTGCCTAATCCAGAACCGCTGGTGTTTACTGGGGCAATCCATCAGCTAGCACTACACTCACTCCGTGTTTTCTCAACGGGGCATGGAGAAAACGTGTTTATTTACCTGAAAACCTGTGAAGATAAGTATCACGTGACCTGCTTATTGCAGCGTTAGAGTGTTGTCTGTAGCAATAAAGAACGGATAGATACCCAACAAGGAAGGAGTAGCCAAAGAGATGACCGTTCACTATCTCAAAACTTGGGACAATGCTGACGTCGTTATGTTGGATGTAAACAGCAGACGATAAAATATCATCTCAACAATGGCCGTAGTTGTGCAATAAGCACATTTCTCTCCGGAAAAAGATTAGAAAGGAACAACAAACTAAGAGACGCTCATGTGCGAAGGGGTTAGTATTCTGGATGACTTTTTATATCCAACTTTTCTTTCTCATTTAGCTAAAATGACTTTATGAAAACAGAGTAACTACTAATGTTGAAAAGCTCCCTTAAAAATCTTTATTATGCCTTACCCAGTTTGGCTCAGTGGATAGAGCATCGGCCTGCAGACCAAAGGGTCCCGGGTTCAATCCTGGTCAAGGGCACGTACCTTGGTTGCGGGCTCCTCCCCAGCCTGGGCCCTGGTCGGGGCACGTGCAGGAGGCAACTAATCGATGTGTTTTCATAATGTCATTTTAGCTAAAATATCAGCAAGGTATTGTGCAACTGCCACAATGAATGAGGAATCATCCCACCAGGGGCAGTCACCCCAACATCACAAGTGGCCCCTCTTCTTGGATGCGGGAGAAAGACACGGGGCTGAATGACTGCACACAGGGCCAGCTGCCCGAGTGCTGTGCTGCTGTTGTGTGATCTGTGGAGTTCGGTGCTCCGGGGAGGACGTATGCTCTTGCGGCTTTCCTGGAGGAGGGGGTCGCTCCCTCTAATGCTCTCATGCTCCAGCTGGGCCACATCCCAAGGCAGGCCAGTGCCAGGGGAGCTACAGCCGTGACACTTTGAAAGGTGTGTTCTAGCCAAAGAGGAAGCAGATCGATTGTACGCAGTTCAAAGTTGTGCCTCAGTTTCCAGGCAAACATCTTTCCTCTAACTCATGACCTTACAACTTGTCTCTGCGGCCAATGGAGGTAGATCTTACCTGTCTGGGCCCCACTCACTGAGCCCACTTATCTGGCTTCCTCTTCAGAGAAGGTGGCCTGTGTTGTTCCCTCTGAGTGTGTGAGACACTGTGGCACTGAAGTCGGCTGCACGAACTACGCCTACCCAATGCTGGTGATGGAACTGATGCCTGACGGTAAGAAAAGGTCCTGCCCAGGTAAATGGGCAAAGAAAGTGGGATGAGCCCTGACCGGTGTGGCTCAGTGGATAGAGCGTCGGCCTGCAGACTGAAAGGTCCCAGGTTCGATTCCGGTCAAGTGCATGTACCTGGGTTGCAGGCACATCCCCAGTAGGGGGTGTGCAGGAGGCAGCTGATTGATGTTTCTCTCTCATCCATGTTTCTAACTCTCTATCCCTCTCCCTTCCTCTCTGTAAAAAATCAATAAAATATATTTTTTTAAAAAGAAAGAAAGTGTGGTAAGCCCTGGCCCGTGTTTCTCAATGGTTAGAGCATCGGCCTAGGAGCCAGAGGGTCTCGGGTTTGAGTCCCAGTTTAGGGCATGTACCTGGGTTGCAGGTTCCATCCCTGCCCCCAGTAACTGCTCCCAGTGAGTATGGGAGGCAACCAATTGATGTGTCTCTCTCAAAGACAAATACTGCACAATGTCACTTTTATGTGGAGTCTAAAGAAATAGAGAAGTAGAATGGAGGTTGCCAGTGGATGGGGAATGCGGAAATAGGAAGATATTGGTCAAAGGGTACAAGCGTTCAGTGATGATATGGATAAGCTCTGGAGACTCCAGCATAAAGACTGCAGTTAATGATAATGTCTTGTGTACTTGAGATTTACTAAGAAAATAGATCTCAAGTATTCTCACAACAAAACAAGGTATTAGTTACTATGTGAGGTGATGACTGGGTTAATTAGCTTGATACACCTTAAATACATGCAAATTTTATTTGTCAATAATTCTTTCTTCCATTAGTTCAGTTGTCTTCGTCAGACATTTCTTGAGACATCTCTTCCATAGGCTACCAAATATAATCCCTATTAGAAGAATCCTTACTCCCTAAGATTCAAGATAGTCATGATCGTTTAAATGATGGATTTGTCCATAAAAGAGTTTCATAACCCAAAATAAACAACCAAACAAAACAGAAACAGACACATCGATACAGAGGACAGACGGATGGTTGCCAGGGAGGATGGGGGTTGAGGGACTGGGTGAGGGAAAGGTGAAGGGATGAAGAAGCACAAACAGGTGGTTATGAAACAGTCCCAGGGATGCAAAGCACAGCGTAAGGAATAAAGTCAATAACATTGTGATGACTCGGAATGGTGCCAGCTGGGTACTGGGAATACAGGGGGGAGCACTCTGTGATGATTTGACCACTGTGCCATACCCCTGAAACTAATCCAAAATAACATGAAATAGAAGTTCTCATTTAGCCCAGACAACTCGGTCCCCAGTGCTGGGCGTGCAGGAAGCAGCTGATCAGTGATTCTCTCTCATCATTAGTGTTTCTCTCTCTCTCTCTCTCTCTCTCTCTCCTTCTTTTTCCCTCTGTAAAATCAATAAAATGTTTTTTTAAGTTATAATTTAAAGAGTTGCATAACCATGAGCTTATAAACTCAGAGAACTAGAGGTTAACTATTTATCAGGAAACAGCTCCTCAAAAAAAAAAAAAAAAAATATATATATATATATATATATATATATATATATACACACATATATATATATATATATATATATATATATATATATATATATATATATATATATATATATATATATATATATATATGTATGACATTACACTGTTTCCTGTCTTCCAAATTTAGGTTCCAGCAAATAAGCTGTAAATTTGTATTTAGAACTAAAATTCTATATTGGATTATTCTCAAGTCACCAGATATTCTACACTGGAAATATGCAGAAAATGCTACACAATGGCACGTATTCATGGGCACATCAGTTAGGAAACAGTCGGCGTGACACTGTTACCTTTGAACAGCCCTCTGGTTTGGCAAGGTGATCACAGCTCATGGCATCCGGCTCCTAACGCGGGGTTACCTCCTCTTCCGGCCGCAGGGCTGCGAGGCCTGATGCTGTCCGTCATGCTGGCGTCTCTCATGAGCTCCTTGACCTCCATCTTCAACAGCGCCAGCACCCTCTTCACCATGGACCTCTACACCAAGATCCGGAAGCAGGCCTCGGAGAGAGAGCTCCTCATAGCTGGGCGGTGAGAGAACCCTGGTTTCTGTCTTAAATTTCTCTGGAAAGGTAGAGACATAGATGTGACATAGAGCCTCCTCATACTGGGGCTCAGAGAAACTACTCATAGAATTCTAGAGCGGGGAAAGGGACATGAGAGGATATTGGACCCAACTCTCTCTCTTTCCAGATACAAAATTTGGGGCCATACTTTCCAAGGAAATAGTTGCTTTTTCAGCTTTTCAAATGCCTCTGATTGTCTCTTTACTCCTCCCCTCACACCCACTCCCAACCACATCTTCGTGAAATCCCATCAATGTCTTTCATGGGGGTATTAAGTTTCCATCTACTTTCACAGGTTAAGACATCATCTCTAGAAGTTTCCATGCATATCACAGGCAGGAAGTAACAGATTAGGGACCTCCACACACTACTACAGATGAGTTTACCAACTGCATTTATTAAAAACGGGGTGACAAGAGAAACTAACCACCTCTTTAAAAGATGGTGCGTTGCTGAAGGTAGTAACAATCGCTTTGGTAAATGAAGCACCTGGGAAAATTCCAAGGGCTCAGTTGGTCCAGATCATGGCTCTGGATAAATGCTTCCGGAGAGGAAGACCAGGAAGGCCTTGTGTTTCTGTGGTAGAAAAAGCGTTGGGCTAGAATTCAGTAGATCCAGGATGCAGTAGTCCACTGATGGGGCAACGATCTTGGCTATGAATCCCCTCTAAGTCTCAATGATCAGTTAATGAGTTTCTCTTTTCCTCTCTTTCTTATCAAATGCCTACTATCTCCCAGAATACAAATATGAAAAAAATGGCATATATATGAAAAATAATTTCATGCTTCATGGGATTTTATGCCTTTGTGGGAAAGATAGATCATAAATATGTTCTATATCTGGTGACAAAAAAATGCTAGGAAGATGCCCAGTCGGCGTGGCTCCGTGGTTGAGCGTCCACCTAGGAACCAGGAAGTCACAGGTTTGACTCCCGGTCAGGGCACATGCCCGGGTTGTGGGCTCGATCCCCAGTGGAGGGTGTGCAGGAGGTAGCCAATCAATGATTCTCTCTCATCATTGATGTTTCTCTCTCTCTCTCTCTCTCTCTCTCTCTCTCTCTCTCTCTCTCCCCCCCCTTCCTCTCAGAAATCAATAAAAATATATTTTAAAAAACGCTAGGAAGAAAATTAAAGCAGGATTAAAGGATGGGGACTAACTTAAGACAGTGCTCAGGGGGTCCTCACGGAAGAAGTGGCATTTGAGCAGAGCCCTGGGGAGAGTGAGGGGGGAGCCCCGAGGCTCAATGTGGAGGAGGGAGCAGTAAGTGCTGCCCGCAGTCCTCCACAGTCACGTGTGGGGCGTGTGTAAGGACAGCGAGAGGTGAGGTTGGCCCGTGAGAGCGATAGGCAACAGATCAGAAAGGTGGGGGTTCGGGGAGATCATGCAGGCTACCCGGGCCATGAGAGGACTTTGGATTTTATTCTGCATGTGCCAGCAAACAGCTGAAGATAAGAGAGCACAGGAGACACACCATTTGCTTTCGGGTGATGATGGCAATGACCATGGGAGGTGTTATTTCTCGAATCTTTACTGTGTTCTAGGCCCTGTGCTCGGACCACCCATGGTTTATCACGCTTAGTTATTGCAAGGTTGCAGAAGTTTTGTAGAGCTTAAATGAGATCCTGTGCCTCAGTCTCCAGCCCAAATGCTTGTCCCCCGTTCTCCCAACTCCCACCTTTCTGTTTCAGGTGAGCACAGACCAGCGATGGCCTTTTACAGAGAGTCCCGTAAATTATTATTACTTGTTTATTCATATGACAAGCACAGAAGAATATGGCGAAGTTTTAAAAAAAAAATTAATCAGTCTTGCTCCCTGACCCCCAGGAGCAAAACCGAATAGATTTTTACTGCATCTCAATATTTTAGCCAATTCCTTCTACCTGCCAAAGTACTCAAGCAGCAAAAACACACAAATTAGCATTTCTGGCCAGTTCCCTCAGCATGCTGGGACAAAGGGAGGGTATTCTCATTCTAAAGCGTGCATCCTGACTCAGTTTCTCTCAAGCTAGGAAAAAAAGACCAACATAGGAGTCTGCTTTCTGAGTCCTACAAATAATTACTTAGAACTAGTGCTGTGTGTTTCTTTTTCTAATTGTTATGGTGCATGAACTGTATTAGAGAATTATTAACCAAATGCTGACATTGGAACTGTTTTTATAAATGAATACTTAATCTCATCATTGAAGCTATTAGCACTGATTATAGGCTAGCAATTGCTTTATTGGCATTTTACTCGCAGATCGTCATAAGCAATGGCCTGGCATGAGGTCAAGGAGCTTGAATTTCTTTGGGGAACAACAACAAAAACAACAACAACAATGAATGGCCCCAAGAATGAATTCAAGAACTAAAGCACAGCAGACATACCAGTGATGCTTCCGCTTACTAATCCCATCCTTTTGTTTGCTTCCCAGGCTGTTCATCATCCTATTAATTGTCATCAGCATTTTGTGGGTCCCGTTGGTACAAGTATCTCAAAATGGACAGCTGTTTCATTACATAGAATCCATTTCGAGCTACCTTGGGCCACCCATCGCCGCCGTCTTCCTGCTCGCCATCTTCTGCAAGCGAGTCAATGAACAGGTGTGTGGGAGTGCAGAGACTGTTTTTCCCGACTGGAGAAAAACATTTCTTTCCCTGGGAGGAAAATGCATCCTTTCCACCCAATTTATACAACTCGAGGCCCGTAGGCTCTGCAAATTGTGTCACATGAGTCATCGTTCTGTTCAATCTACAAAATAAGTCACACGTTTTTGAATCCATGTGCAACATAAAGGTCAAGGTCAACTTAAGCTTGGGTCAAAGTAGACTGTATAGGTTTCCTCCGCTAATCCATAAGCCTAAATGGCATAAAGTGAAGAGACATTGACCCTTGATTTATATGGAAATTTTTTGAGCATTTCAGACCCAAAAAAATATCCTCTCTTATGCTTTTTTTAAAACTTTTGTTAAAAAAAAATACTTATTTTTATTGATTTCAGAGAGGAAGGGAGTGGGAGGGAGAGATAGAAACATCAATAATGAAAGAGAATCATTGATCGGCTGCCTCCTGCACACCCCCTCGTGGGGATCCATTCCACAACCCGAGTATGTGCTCTTGACCAGAATCAAACCCAGGACCCTTCAGTCTGCAGGCCAACGCTCTCTCCACTGAGCCACACCAGCTAGGGGCCCTACCTCTCTTAGGCCTTTGATACATGAGGACACATCTTGCTAATGGACTCACTAAACAAATCCAGATGAAGCACAGATGCTCACAGACACCGCGCAAAGCTAGGCGGTCCGATGCTGAGATGCTGGGTGTGGTTCCGGGGAAGGAGCTTAGTGGGGGTCACTCTCATCGCTCCCCTGCATTGTGCCTCTGTAAGGGCTCACAGAAAACAAACGCTGAAAGCTATTTTCGACTTTTTTCATAAAAGTAAAAACCCTCTAGAAATTCCTTTCGGTTAGCGAAAACAGGTACTAACGTAGGTCTTTCGTGAAAGCCAAGTGGCGCATAATGCGAATTTCTGAAAAGCGGGGCGTACCTGTAGTGCCCCCCCATCCCGAGTTGGAGAATGAACAGCACCATGGTGTTTCAAGGGGCAATCCCACGCATCGGCATCTTTTCCCTGCCATGGTGGCCTTGCCCGCGAGGTTAGCCAGGGATCGGTTCTTTGTTGATGTTGTTGTTAATCCTTATCCAAGGATACCTTTCCACTGATTTTTAGAGAGAGTGGAAAGGAGGGGGAGAGACAGAGAGAAGCTCCGATGTGAGAGAGACACATCCATTGGTTACTTCCCGTAGGCACCCCAACCAGGGCTGGGGATCAAGCCGCAACCAGTACGTGCCCTTGACGGGAATCAAACCCGGGGCCCTTCAGTCCAGAGGCCGGTGCTCTATCCACTGAGCCGCACCAGCCAGGGCCATGTGTAGTTCTCAGTGGAGAAAGCAGAAAGGACGGCAATGATGACCTCCTAGAATGAGCATCTCCTCTTCTCTGAACCCCCTGGCTTTGCTCTTGCTTCCTTTGCAGGGAGCCTTCTGGGGCCTCATCATCGGACTGCTGATCGGCCTGTTTCGGATGATTGCGGAGTTTGCCTACGGAACAGGGACCTGCTTGGCCGCCAGCAACTGTCCCAAAATCATCTGCGGCGTGCACTACCTGTACTTCGCCATGATTCTCTTCGTAGTTTCCATCGTGGTCATCCTGGGAGTCTCCCTGCTAACCAAACCCATCCCTGATGTGCATGTGAGTAATGAGAAATAGCTAGATGCTCCTTTTATTTTTTTAAATATATTTTTATTGATGTCAGAGAGGAAGACAGAGGAAGAGAGAGAGAGAGAAACATCAATGACGAGAGAGAATCACTGATCAGCTGCCTCCTGCACGCCCCCACACTGGGGATGGAGCCCGCAACCCGGGCATGTGCCCTTGACCAGGAATCGAACCGTGACCTCCTGGTTCATAGGTCGATGCTCAACCACTGAGCCACGCTGGCCGGGCCAGAAATAATGTAAAGTGGTGTGTTTTTGTGAATGAGTGTGGGAGGAGCCCTTTTCTTTGCTGTGTGTGTTTTCCCGCGCTGTGTGGTTTTTTGCACTGTACGGTAAACGCACTGTTATGTTATTGTCAACACTCGCTCATCACGAATGGGCCTGCCTGTGGTCTCTGGGCAGCTGTATCGCCTGTGCTGGGCTCTTCGGAACCGGACAGAGGAGCGAATCGATTTAGACGCAGAAGAGCAGAGACAGGAAGAAGCTGCCGATGAAGCCGATGAAGGTAAAGTCTGATTTGCCTTTGGTTTGAGAACTATCTCTCTTGCTTTGAACTGTTGATTCATCACTCTAGTGTGTTTACACGGAGTTGTTTGTAGGATGTTCTCTATGTCAAGAAACTCATTACTACTAAGGATATCACACCCCGTGTGATATAAGATGCAAATGTTTTCCCCAACTTGTCACTTGTTTGACTTTGTCTATTGGGCTCTATGCTATGCAAAAGTTTTCTATTTTTCTCTTAATATATTTTTATTGATTGCAGAGAGGAAGGGAGAGGGAGAGAGAGAAACATCAATGATGAGAGTCATTGATCAGCTGCCTTCTGCACACCCCCACTGGGGACTGAGCCTGAAACCTGGGCATGTGCCCTGACTAGGAATCAAACCATGACCTCCAGGTTCACAGGTCAACGCTCAACCACTGAGCCACGCCGCCGGCCGGGCTCCATCTATATATATAAAAGGCTAATATGCAAAGTGTCTCCTTGGGAGTTTGACTGGGAGACCAGGAGTTCAATCGCTCGCTATGATGTGTGCTGACCACCAGGGGGTGGCATGGAATGAAGGAAGGCCCCAGCTGGCAGCTGGAAGGTCCCGATTGGCTCTGATCACCAGCCAGGCCTAGGGACCCTACCTGTGCATGAATTTCATGCACTGGGCCTCTAGTTCTTCTATAAGCGGAGTTATCTGTGTTTTCTCAGGGATGTTCCTCCTAAGGCATAGGAGTAGTGGTCGTCATTCTTTGCCGTCACTGCACGGCCTTGACGGGAGTCGGATTTCCCGAGCTTTGTGATCGTTCGTTTATCTTTCTTTGGTCTAGATGATCCCGGGGAAAAGCCAGGGTGTTTCAGGAGAGCCTACGAGGCGTTCTGCGGTTTGCAGAGGAGAGGCCCCAAGCTAAGCAAAGAGGAGGAAGAAGCCCAGAGGAAGAAGCTGACGGACACGTCCGAGAAGCCCTTCTGGAGGACCGTTGTGAACGTCAACGCCATCCTGCTGCTGGTCGTGGCCGTCTTCGCCCACGGCTATTTCGCCTGAACCCCGCCGGAGCCTCTAGAGGATTTATGAAGCAGAGGACCTCGTTGGTCTTTCACGTGTGGAGTTTGTTGTGATGCAACAGGGAGACAAGCAGTTGCTAATTTTATCCAATAACTCTAGGCATGACTTTCAGCGTTTGCTGTTCCTTTGTGTCCGTGGAGAAAGAGTGGATCATTTAGAAAGCCAGTGAGCTGACTCCATACGTGTGTGCATAGACTAGGAGAATTTGGGAATAAATTATTTTTGTATGTAGCTCATCGGATAGATTGCCCTGCGTCAAACTTGCTTCCTGCTATTTCCAGAGATTTCCACGTAGAAGGACTACCTCCCCCTACTCTGCCTCGCCTAGGACCCCCTCATCGGAAAAACAGTGACATTGTCCTCCCCAATTCACCTCGCTGATCTCAGGGGCTTGAAAAATAGGAAGAGTTCCTAGCAGTTGAGGGGAAGAGAGCTGGACATGCCTGTGGTGACTATTTTTACAAACTTTTTAGAAATTATTCGTTTCTGCCTTCAATAAACTCATCCCCCACCGAAAGTTAGCATATCGAGCCATTGATTTTCTTAAACCACTTTATTAAAATATAATTCACATACCATAAAATGTATCTATTTCAAGTGTACAGTTCAAATAGGGGGTTGGGGGGCTGGGTGAAAAAAAAGGTGAAAGGTTATGCAAAAACAACATATATATGTATATATGTGTATATATATATATATATATATATACGCACACACGCATGCATATAACAACACATAGACACAGACAACAGTGTGGTGACAGCCAGAGGGAAAGGGGGAGGGGGGAGGGGGAGAGGAGAGGGGTAGACAAAGGGGGATAAATGGGGAAAGAAAAAGACTTTTTTTTGGGGTGCTGAGCGCACAAGGCAGTGGGCAGATGATGTTTTATTGAGCTGCACATTGAAACCTGTATGGTTTTATTCACCAATGTCACCCAATAAATTCCATTGAAAGATAAATAATAAAGTGTGCAGTTCCATGTGTTTTAGAATTGTCACAGTTGTGCAGCATCGCCACAGTTTAATTTTATAGATTAATGTTAGCTAGCCAGTTTGGCTCAGTGGATAGAGCATCGGCCTGCAGACTGAAGGGTCCCAGGTTCGATTACAGTCAAGGGCACATACCTCGGTTGCGGGCTCCTCCCCGGCCCAGGCCTTGGCCTGGTGTGCAGGAGGCATCCAATTGATGTGTCTCTCTCACATCAATGTTTCTCTCTGTCTCTCCCTCTCCCTTCTACTCTCTCTAAAAATCAATGGAGCCATAGCTGGTGTAGCTCAGTGGATAGAGTGTGAGCCTGAGGACTAGAGTGTTCTGGGTTCAATTCCGGTCAAGGGCACATGGCTCAATCCCCAGTAGGGCGCGGGCAGGAGACAGCCGATCCATGATTCTCTCTCATCATTGATGTTTCTATCTCTCTCTTCCTCTCTAAAATTATGTATATATATATGGAAAAATATCCTCAGGTGAAAGTTTAAAAATAATAATAAATAAATAAGCAATCACTCTGCCCCATAACCCATTTTCCGTTTGAGGAAAGGAATAGCTCTTCCCTGTACCCTGAAATTATTCTAGTCCAGTTTGTCACTTACTGGTCCCTGGGCACCCCAGCGGCTCAGTCTGTTCCTACAGGACATGGTGCAGTGAAGGTAGAGCGACTCCCCTCGTGTTTACTGGAGATTTTGAAATAGAAGTCCTTCCCGAACTCGGCTACCTTTTGTTCCAGTTGCTATATTCTGTTCTCAGCTGCCTTGGTGCCTGCTTCCTAATCTACATCTCACATCAACCACAGCACCCCCTCCCCGCCCCCCCCCCCCCCCCCCCCCCCCCCCCGCCACAGACACGGTCGGTATTTGTCTAGACCCTCTAGAGAACAGGAAACCTGGAAGTCATGGTTTTTGGTGTGTTTATTTTTTATCAAAGTAATACATTTTCATTAGGGGACCAAATGCAGTTTAATAGGACAACCGTACGGCATCTCTCCTGGATGTATCGCCCATCCCCGTTTCCACGTGACCTCGTCACACCCAGAGGAGGTAGGTAGATCTATAAGCACCAAGGTTCCCATTTTTTCAAAGAGAAAACAATACACCGTCGAGACAAAATATCACAATAGACACGACGAATCATTGGCAAAGCCAGGCTCAGGCTCCAAGACCATCGAGATGCTTCATGCCCACGCCGTCCACCAGCCATCGATCCTGTCCCTGTATCCTCTCCAACCTCAACAGTACCACAGACTCCACACGAAGCCACGTGCGCCAAGCCATGCCAGCCACGTGGAACTCTCCACGCTTCCCTCTCCCCTTCCTAGCTTTAGGGGGAAATAAGGGCTCAGCAAATAGTGACCTCCAGGTTTCCTTCCACAGGAGCAAGCCCCTCCTTCACCTGCTGAGCCGTTTTTACACCCAGGGAGCACTCTCAGCCCCGTGGAGCCCCAGATCCCAGCTCTTCTCCATGCTCGCCTGAGATCGGTCCATGCTAACTAACATCCTGACCTTTCCTTCACCTTCCTGAGACTCTATTGCCATGTAGTTGAGATTTCACAGGTGGGATGGAAAGAATTCTATTTAAAGTCACTGCATTTTAAAACCTTCTCCCTAGGACACAAACACGTTCAACCAGAAATACACTCCGCTTAGCGAAATGTGTGGGGCGCTCCCACCCGGATCGGAGACCACCTGCCTAACCTTGGTCAATGGGTGATGGCCGGTCTAGACAACTGGGAAGAGTAAGGGCTGTGGTCACGTGAACTCGCAGGGAGGAGGATCTCAGGCTAATTGTCTCAATAGTTCAGGACAGCGTGGCGGCTTTGAGATGGCGGATCCCTCCCCCCCACCCCCCGACACACACACACACACACACACACACACACACACACACACACACACGAGGCACATTTGGTGTGGGACATGACACAGAGTCAACTTCTAAGCCAATATGTCAACACCTACATCATGGGGAAGAGAGGCCTCTGGGAAGGCATGATCGTCACTACAGAGTGTACTTCCTGCAGCCACAGGAAAGGGTGAACCCAAAAACAAAGCATGCGTTCATGAACAATGCCCCTATTAGTCATCCAGTCCACACACACGTTGTCGAGGGGCTAAAACATTCCAGGCACCGCGAATGCCAACGTGAGTGAAATCCCAAACACGGGGCACCCCCAGTGGACATTTTTAAGGAGACCAGGAAATCCTCTTGACTCAAGATTATCTCCCCACCCCCACCCCCCATGGGCCTTGAGAGTTGTGGATGGTTTGCTCAGTATCATTAGTCTTGACTATTTTTGAAAGGTTGCCTTGTTGGCGGTCGCTGCTTTGTGGCCGCTTTGTGGACCTTCCGAAACGGTAAAAATGCCTCTCTCGTGACAGCAATACTTCCATCTGGCTCTGTGCCCCTTTGGGGTAGGTACTACTCTCAGGCCCCCCATTGTTCTCTCCTTCAACGAACAAGCACCCAGGGTAGGGACCAGCAAGCTCCCACCCTCGGTTTCCATGAGTTGATCAGTTTATCGGATTGATTTTTCCTGCACCAAAAACACAACTTGACAGGGGTATGCTGAAGAGTGAAATCTTTCTTTAAAAAAAAAAAAAAAGGATAAGGGGGATCCGATAGAGAAAGTGGCAGGAACCAGGGAGGCCACAACTCTGGAAATTAATAGTCAAGGGTCACAAACAATGTGGACACGCTCAATCGACCTGAGACAACGTGCCCCCCGCATCGCCGGGATTCTGTTTCTCAGTCTGCACTCCCATCCATGAACGGACTTTTCCTCCGCGGCTCTGACACGCTATGTACAGCAGCCTGTATCACACTGGCCTCAAATGCATAAGTTCACAGCAAACTTGTTACCTTGGTCCGGCTCTCCTATAATGACACGTGGACACATTTATCGACTGGGCAAAATTTACAACCGGCTGGTTTCCCTTCAACACCCCAGGATGGGACTAGCAGGGGGCAGAGTAAGCAGTCTGGCCTTGATGATTGCGGTCGGCGGCCAAAGGCAGGACTCAGGCGAAGTACGCGTGGCAGAAGACGGCCACGGCCAACAGGATGATGCCGTTGATGTTCACCACGGTCCTCCACAGAGGCTTCTCGGACGTGTCGGTCAGCTTCAGCTTCATGGCTGCCTCCTCTTCCTTCGTCATCTTGGGGCCCTTCTGCTGGTCCAGGCCACAAAACAGGTCGTAGGCCTTCCTGCAGCATCCTTTTTTCTCCTCGGGAGCTTCTGTGTCGGGGAAAAGGAATAAAAGAATTGTTGGCTACAGAAGCAGGAGGAACTAAAAGGTGTGGCTCAGTGGTTAAACATTGACCTATGAACCAGGAGATCATGGTTCGATTCCCGGTCAGGGCACATGCCCGGGTTGTGGGCTCACTCTCCAGTGTGGGGCGTGTAGGAGGTAGCGGATCAATGATTCTCTCCCATCCTGGATGTTTCTCTATCTCTCTCTTCCTCCCTCTCTCTCTTCCTCTCTAGAATCAATAAAAATATATTTTTAAAAATTCTCTGGTGGGTAAAAAAACTCTCAATGGTGGTCACCTCTGGGCCAAGTAATGGAAGTGGGTCCATTTTTACTTTTTAATGCAGAACTTTATGTGTTGTTTGCTTTTAACCCATATACAGTAGCTATGATTCCATCTGCTCTCAGTTCACAGGCTGTGTCAGAAGAGCTCTGACTCTTCCCTGGTCCCTGGTCATGCCCAGATCAAGTCAGGGTGGCAAGTTCCTCACCCACCCTTCCTCACTGAAGGCTGTACACTGTGAGGGATGAGGGAGCTGCAATGATTCTATACCTCCCTCCTCCCCTTCTGTACCTCCTCCTCTGTACCTGCAAGCTTTGAGCGAATGTCCCAAAACCCATTTACTCCTCTCACACCTCCCCACCCTGCTCCCATCACCCCTCTAGGAGAGAGATCTGGGCTTTGATGAAGGCACTCACCTATTTCAAAGGTCTCCTCTGGGGCTTCATCAATGCTCTCCTCGGTGGCATCCAGGTCGATCCGCTCCTCTTTGCTGTTGCGCAGGCTCCAACACAGGCGGTAGAGCTGTGGAGAAAGCAGAACAGGTCAACAGGGAGATCCCAACAGGGTCTCAGGCCACGGAGCTGGGAGAACAAAGAGAGGTGCATCAAGAAAGAAAAAGGGCCGAAACCGGTTTGGCTCAGTGGATAGAGCGTCGGTCTGCGGACTGAAAGGTCCCAGGTTCGATTCCGGTCAAGGGCATGTACATTGGTTGCGGGCATGTCCCCAGTGGGGGATGTGCAGGAGGCAGCTGGTCGATGTTTCTCTCTCATCGATGTTTCTGGCTTTCTATCCCTCTCCCTTCCTCTCTGTAAAAAATCAATAAAATATATTTTAAAAAAAAGAAAGAAAAAGGAATGTGGCCTCTCAGGTCCAATAAGAACACAGATAACAGTTCCCATCCACAGCATTATATCTAAATATGTCAGGAACTTAGATGTAAATCACAGACGTGTACACATTAGCCCCTGTGACATATGCATATGCAGAGGCTAAGAAGATGCCTTGAATACAGAAATAAATGGTTTGAATGAATGAACTCTTGCTGCCTATGAGAAATGAATGTGTTCCTCTTAGCACTGGTTCTGGGAAACAAGACTAGACACCTATCTGTCCGGACCAACCGCATAAGATCATATTGTTGTACTGTGTGTGTTTGTCATAGTATGGGGAGAGAATCTGTAGAATCATGAGCCATTGAGAATTGGGAAGAACTGGAGGCACCATCTCTATTGACATGGGTTAACAAAACCCTTTGTCTTCCTCTATGGACAAATATGATCTTTCTCTGTTCCTTGGAAACCTGGAAAAGGTAGAATGCCAGCTGTATTGGGTTACCAGGCTATATTGCTTATGGTGAAAACTGCCTATAATTGGTCATCTTCACCTGCATTGGGAGGGCTGTGAATATACCCTAAACCAAGGGCGACATCTAGAGCTAAAGAAGAGTACTTGCCATTTTTGAAGTCTTAAATCAATTGGACTTTAATATTGTTTGAAATTTCTTTTGAATTCTATGGGCAACTGTTTATGGACTTAATTAGGACAAAATAAAGGGTAAATCATACTTCAGATTTCCCTGAGTGTAGTGATTTTTGTAACCAGGGATGTCCTTTGCTGGGACCCCTGAAGTTCTGACCATGGAACTATTACAAGAAATATAAGTTCCGCCCTGACTGGTTTGGCTCAGTGGTTAGAGCGTCAGCTTGCGGACTGAAGGGTCCCAGGTTCGATTCCCGGTCAAGGGCATGTACCTTGGTTGCGGGCACATCCCCAGTAGAGGGTGTGCAGGAGGCAACTGATCGATATTTCTCTCTCATCAATGTTTCTAACTCTCTGTCCCTCTTCCTTCCTCTCTGTAAAAAATCAATAAAAAATATATGTTATAAAAAAAAGAAAAAGAAATATAAGTTCCTATCTGGGGCATGGGCACCTAAGCCAGTGTAGCCCTGTACCTGCCCTAGTGACCTCATACCCTTGCACCTGAGCTGTCCCTTGGGGAGCATGATTCAGAGAAGACCCGCTGGATGGAAATGTAGAGCACTTGAGGACTCCTGCGGAAGACACATGCCTGAGACCGTGCAGCTGGCACGCTGAGCTTCCTGTCCTGTATGCTTCTGCACGACACCATTGGCAAGGATGCACTGTGTAGTCATGTGAGTGTGAGATGTCTCACTGAGCGAGGGCCAGCAAGATGGGCATTGCAGCCTGAACATATGAAACAAGGTCAGGGCAGGTTTCCCAAGTGGGTACTCACATGCACATCGGGAATGGGCTTGGTGCAGAGGGAGACGAGGAGGATGATGATGATAGAAATGGCAAACAGGATGATGGCAAAGTACAGATAGTGCACACCACAGATAATCGTGGGGCATTGGCTAGGCTCCATGCAGCTCCCGGTTCCATAAGCAAACTCGGCGATCATACGGGACACCCCAATCAGAAATCCTATGATCAGTCCCCAGAAGGCTCCCTGGGAAAGAAAACCGTGGGTTACCAACTGCTGTACACACAAGACAGCTGTGCACTCCGGAGCCAGAGAGGCCGGAGAAGAAAGGGGAGAGAAAAGACAGCTCCAGGCCCTCTGGAGCCAGAACACTGAGTGCAGAACATGGAAGCACTCCCGCCCAAACCCTCAGCAGCTCACCCATTCCCACTGGAGAACGCTGGGAAACAGAATCCCTCCCTCAGAGCAGGCACATCCGGGTGGGGAATTCTGCACCAGAAAGGGCCTTCCCGGCTGCACACGAATGCTACCTACGTGCTCATTGACTCTCTTGCAGAAAATAGCGAGCAGGAAGACAGCGGCGATGGGGGGTCCCAAGTAACTGGTGATGGACTGGATGTAGTCGAAGAGCTGCCCACTTTGTGCGGACTGTACGACGGGCACCCAGGCGATGCTGATGCCAATCAGCACCAGGATGAACACTCTGAAAGCAAAGCCCCCACAATAGTGTCAACAATTGGCTCTACATGAATAAATACATATACACTGAGTGGCCAGATTATTATGATCTCTGAACGCATAATAATCTGGCCACTCAGTGTATATCCTATATAATAAGAGGTTAATATGCAAATTGTCCCCTTGACCAGGAGTTCGACCAGCAGGCAGGCCAGCCAACCGCCCATGTCCCCTCTCCCTGGCCAGGCTGGCCAGACCCCACTCATGCACCAATTCATGCACCGGGCTTCTAATCCTATATAATAACAGTGTAATATGCTTAATGTTCAGTCAACTGCTTGACCAGTCTCTATGATGGGCACTGACCACCAGGGGCAGACTCTCTGACTGGTAGGTTAGCTTGGTGCTGGGGTCCGGCTGATCAGGACTGGGCAAGAGGGCCGGACACGCCCTGGAGCCCTCCTTTGGTCCCTCCCCGGTCAGCTGGCCCCTATCAGTCCCAATAGGGACTGGGCAAGATGGCCCCGATCAGCCCCGATCAATCCACTGGCCAGGCCAAGGGACCCCACCCATGCACAAATTTGTGCACTGGGCCTCTAGTGTGTGTGTACATACACACACACACACACACACACACACACACACACACTGAGTGGCCGGATTATTATGCATTCAGAGATCATAATAATCTGGCCACTCAGTGTATAAAATGAGCAAGTATGTATATACACACACACACACACACACGCACGCACACACACACACACACACACAATGTGACCACAGCAAGGAAACATCATTAGCAAATTAATTCTTGAGGCTTTTGTTCTCCCATATTCTGCCTCCTCGAGAAAGTCATCTGTACCTATAAGTGAAACGCACTTGACTTTCAATCGCCACTTAAACCAGCAGCTACCACAAGAGATCCCACTTTGAGAGGCAGTAGTGTGGGAACAAAGGGGTGTGGACTTTGGACCCAGACAGTCCTGGATTCAAATTGTTCTTCTCTCTTTGTGACATAGGACACCTTGCTTGACCGCTCAGAGCCTCCATTTCTCTCACTGTACGCTGGGAATAGCATCACTGATCTTGCCAGGTTGGGATAAGGATTAGCTATAGTCAAACAAATCGTGGGCAAATAGATCAGCCAATAGTAAGCACTCGTTTGGCTCACTGATAAATTGGGGGTTAGATTAGATGGTCCCTGATGTCACTTCTCCCTCCAGAGGGGCGTTTCAGAGCCGATGCCACTGGAAGGAAAATATAATGAGCCACGGGGGCTGCTCCCATGCTCCCCAAGCATCTGCCGTCTTCCCTGGCTTGAGGGAACCCTACAATTATTCCAGCTTCCCTGGTGGGGGCAGGTGGGAGCTTCACTGACCGTCCTGCAATCATGAGTTCTTTCTCAGTTGCTCTCTTCCGGATCTTGGTGTAGATGTCCATGGTGAAGAGGGTGCTGGCGCTGTTGAAGATGGAGGTCAAGGAGCTCATGAGAGAAGCCAGCATGACTGACAGCATCAGGCCTCGCAGTCCTGGAAGAGAAGGGGGTTCTGAGTGGTACACGCCGCACCTCAGCTCTTTTGCACTTGGAACATGTGAGGACTCAATGTTTGTTTGCTTTCTGAAATCATGTCACGGTTGGCCTTTGATTTATCTCTCCAGAAAAACCAGACATTTTAAGGAATGGACTGTGGCTTTACATTATATTGGAAACCCACAGCAGTCAACAAGGAGGTAGGAATAAAATATATATGAGGTTAACACTTTGCAGTTGGATGGTGGTGGTGATGGCGGTGATGGGGTGTGTGTGTGTGTGTGTGTGTGTGTGTGTGTGTGTGTGTGTTTCCATCTGAGCGGACTTTCATAAGATCTCTAACCCAAAAGATGCATGATATAGCAAAAATATTTAAACTAGGATTTGCCCTAGCTGGTTAGGCGCAGTGGATAGAGGGTCGACCTGCGGACCAAAGGGTCCCAGGTTTGATTCCGATCAAGGGCATATACCTTGGTTGCAGGCTCCTTCCCGGCCTGGGCCCTGGTCAGGGTGTATGCAGGAGACAACCAATCAATGTGTTTCTCTCACATCGATGTTTCTCTCTGTCTTTCCCTCTCTCTTCCACTCTCACTAAAAATCAATGGGAAAATATCCTCTGGCAAGGATTAACAAAAAAATAAAGTAGTAAAATAAAAGAGCCATGTGATTCTTACTAATTGCAACCTTAATTAATAAGCAGCCCAGCTAAGTGGAATAGTTAAGTATTACTCCCATGTTTATAGAATTTGAATCCAAATGGTTTGCCCAAGGTCATGCATCCAGTCTTTTTTTTTTTTTTTTTTTAAGACCATCTCAAATTCCTCAATTCCAGCCCTGAGCAGAATTATACAAGCCAGACACTGAGTTGCTGTGTGGCTTGGAAAAGTCACTTTCCTTCTGTGGGCCTCAGTTTCCCCAACTGCAGAATGAAGAGGTTTGATTGGATGCTCTTTACATTTTCTTTCAGTAATAAAATTGTATATAAGTTTATTCTAAATTTTCCTGGCCAATACCTTTGAATTTTGACTCTCCTGAGTCCCTGTAACCTAACTAAATTTGCACTCTTGAGCCAGAATTAGATTTTTTCTTCCTTATGAAATATGAAAAGTAACCCCACAGGTCTACCCCAAAACTCTAACCAAAGTGGACTCTATGTTCTCAGTCTTCTAGGAGAACACATTCTCTATAGTGAGAGGTTGTATCCCATCCATCAACTGCCTCAAACGTCCTCACTCTAGAGCTAAAACCACTCCTTGCTTTTCTCTCCATGTTTTTCATTCATTCTCCAGGGAAAAGTCTACTTAGTTCAAGCCGTCATGTCAACGTCTGTGGGAGAACTTCGAAAGACCTTCCAGATGAACGTGGAAACGCCATGTTTTTCCCTAACGCATTTTCAGATCATCTTTTTTCCGAGCCTGACTGACAACAGACCAGTCCCAGGTCTGAGAGCCAACCTAGTCCTATGCCTCCTTGGCACAAGGTAAGACCTACTCAAAAACTGAGGACACCTGGAATGAGGCTTTCCCTACTGGCCTCCAGGCATGGAAATGGCCTTGCCCAGAAGGCCCACAGAATCCACGGGAAGCCTGAGCCCAATCAGCCTCCCAAGAAAGACCGCGCCAGTGGGGATGAATCTTACCGTTGGGCATGAGCTCCACCACCATGGTCGGGTAGGCGATGTTGGTACAGCCAACCTTGGTGCCGCAATATTTCTCACATTCCGAGGGGAGGACACAGGCAATTTTTTCTGGAGAGAGATGAAGAGCCATGTCAGCAAGCAGACATCAGGGAAATACATTCAAGATTCACTTTCTTTCTTAAAGACATGTTTTCACTGATATCAGAGAACGGCAGAAAGAGGGAGAGATAGAGATAAAAACATCAATGCTGAGAGAGAATCGTGGATCGGCTGCCTCCTGCACGCTCCATATTGGGGATTAAGCCTGAAACCTGGGCATGTGCCCTGACCGGGAATCAAACCGTGACCTCCTGGTTCATGGGTCAACACTCAACCACTGAGCCACACCGACTGGGCAAAATTCACTTTCTTAAGACAAGGCTTCAAACAAGACATTCCTGCCCACGGCCCTGAAATGGTTCCACAAAGAGTGCAGATCTCTTTGCTGCCATGCCCTGCCCTGCTTGTCCTGACCATCTCCATGCTCTGACTGGGGAGGAGAGACAGTTCCTAGGCAGAGGAGGGGGAAGCAAGAAATGCTCAGAGTGGGAAGAGCGGGGGGCACCCTCCTTGGACTTGAGCTAGCTACCCGGCAGCTCAGGAGGAACCATTGTCTTCTTTGCCCAAAGACCACAGTGACTCATGGCTCCTAATTTTAAAGCTTATTTTAGGCAGCTCTTGCAAAAAGGGTTGAATGCCCAGACAACCGAGGGACTTCCCCAGTGGGAGGGCTGTTGGGTCATACTTCCAAGATGTAGAAAATCTAGGGCAGAGATAGAAAGGAGGCGGCCTGGGAGGGGAAAGAAATGTGATCTAGAGACCTGAAGACAATTCCAGAAACTTTTATAACATTTGTATTATATTTTACAAAATTTACATTAGAATGGACATAACACACACAAAAAATAAAAAATAAAAAAATTTGAGATGAATCAGTGCTGTAAGCAGCAGCCCTAAATGATACACTTGTAGCAGGTACCTAATAAATGTTTGTTGATGACTGACAAAAAACAAAAACAACAAAAACAATGGCGCCCAGCCGTTGTGGCTCAGTGGTTGAGCATCAACCAATGAACCTGGAGGTCACGGTTCGATTCCTGGTCAGGGCACATGCCCAGGTTGCGAGCTCGATCCCCAGTGTGGGCATGCAGGAGGCAGCCAATCAGTGATTCTCTATCATCGTTGATGTTTCTATCTCTCTTCCTTTCCCCTCCTTTCTGAAATCAATAAAAATATATTTAAAAAAAAAAAAAAAAAAAAAACGCAATGGCAATGCTTGAGAGGCCAAGAAAGGACCAAGAAAGAATCTGTCACCCTAGAAAGCAAAGAGCAAACTCAGGGCTCCTTCAAGGAGATGGTCCAGGAAGCAGGGCTCGGAGCAGCAGGCCATTTGAGACTAGCTGGAGTCCTGACATTAAGGCCATCGTACACGCTTCTACAGCCTGTATGGGCCTGAGCAAGAAGTGAGCAGCTATTAGCTGGAAGAAGCTACAGCTGCAGGCCTATCATGACTTCAGAGAATTTGCAAAAATCAGGGAAAGCAATTCTGTGGGTTCTGTGACCACAAGTTGCTCACTGTCTAGAGGGAGATCAATAATACTTGGCAATGCATGGCAAGAAAAGAAGGAGGAGGAGGGGAGGAGGAGGAGGAGGAGGAGGAGGAGGAGGAGGAGGAGGAGGAGGAGGAGGAGGAGGGGGGGAGAAGGGGGAAGGAGTAAGGAGCTACAGGGCTTTCGAAGTGGCTCAGAGCCAGGAATGGAGGAGAGTGGCCACTGAGTCCAGCAGAAGGCATCACCTGTGTACAGGATGCGGCTGATCATTCCTGGCATCACCATGAGGAACATGGGTAGCAGCTTCAGGTACCCACACATCACGCAGCCCGCCTTCACGTGAGACATGTTTTTGGCTGACAGGCAGCGCTGCACAATGACCTGGCAGGAAAGGCCGGGTGAGGTGCAGGTCCTGACGCCTTCTGGCCACCCCAACTCCCCTCCCTCGCATCCTGGGTGCTTGGCCTGGCACTCGCATGTTACCAAGGCTCAGTGACCCCCAGACCACGTGAGCCCGGCCTTACCTTTCCCAACCCCACAAGCCACAGACAGACAGACAGGAGTTCCTGCAGCACCCCGGGGGAGACCTTGTCCCCCCTGCACATCCAGTGTGGGTACCTGATCTGTGCACCAGTACCACAGGGCGAGGATGGACAGCCCAAAGACGAGGCCAGGCCACGGCAAGTCTCCCTTGAGGGGGTCTCGGAAGATGTGGAAGGAGTCGTTCCTGGGGGTGTAGCATTCCTTATTGATGGTGATGTGTCCATCAGAAACATTGGTCGGAATGGCGTTCATGTACTTTTCCATGAAGGCCTCATACCCTCCCACTTCGTTAAAAGCTGAAAAACATCAGTAATAAAAATCAGCATCCAGAAACTCTCCACCCTTCACAGCAGTTGCCTCCTGGGGATGCCCGAGAAACCGAGAGGTCCTGCCCCACAGCCAGAGCCCTCTGTGTGGCCTTGGGCAAGCCACTCTCTGGGCCTCGGCTTTGTCATCCTTACCCCTGCCCAGCCCCCTGAGGGACTATTGTGAGACTCCAAAGCAATGACCTGTGAAAGGACTCCAACCATAAGCCTCGCTACACAGGGAAGGTCCTTGACTTCTTGGAAGAAAGACCTTGGTTTGGAACCAGGTTCAAAAACTCTGTTTTCCCCCCACACCCCCTACTGTCAGCAGTGGCCTCTGGGACCCCAGACACAGACCTAGAGACACAGACTAGGCCCTGCCACCCCTGATCCCAGCCAAGTGCAGGGATGAGCAGAGCCTGGGCGAGGAGCCTGGCGCCCGGCCCCCTGGTGACTGTGTCCTTGAAGAAGGCATTCCAGTCCCTGCCCTGCAGACACCCCCCTCTACTCTCCCACCACCACCCCCCCCCCCCGGGGGAGGCGGGGACACCGCTGGGGAAAACCCAATGGAAGCTCTTAGAAGACAGAAGGCAGATCAGAGGCTTCTCAGGACACCCTGAGAACCTGGGCCCCCTCAGAATACAATGCATTTGCTATCCTCCCATACCAACTGCCTCTAGAGCGAGGGTCTCTATCCTTGCCTTTAAGGTTCCACAGACAGATACCATTTTACCACATTAGGGGGGAAATGGGCCAATAGAGAGTGGCCGAGCTTTAAAAATTTTGTCAAATAAGGACGTACGCAAGAAAATAACCACTCACTATCATCGACTCATAAAAGAAAGGACATTTAACACCAAAATGTAGACCAGATATAACCTGAGATTTAAGACACATTTGAATATATTTAATATTTAGTCTTATCCCTTTTTTTTTTTTTTTTTTTTTTTTTTTTGCCCAGTTTCTCTGTGGAGAGGAGACTACATCATCACAGACTCACAGTGGGGACCACTGGCCCCGAGTATCTAGAGGGGATAGCAGGGAATACAGGTGTTGTCCGGGCCAGGCCCACCCTGGGACCTCCAGGGCTGAGGGAGGTGCCCCCTGCACACCCACAGTGATGGCCACTCTGGGCTGGACCACTCCCCTGGGAAAGGCAGGCAGAGACCCTGGACTCCATTTTCTCTCCCTGGGGCCTCTACCTCGGCCTCCCCGCCTCCTCAGCCCCACTTACCAAACCCGGTCAGGATGAAAGACCCCACGAGCATGATGGCCGTCTGCAAGGTGTCCGTGTAAATCACAGCTGCCAGGCCCCCTGCGCGGACAAGGAGACAATGTATCTGACCTCACACAGGAGAGCAACCAGGCAGCCTGCTTCCTGTCCCCACTGCTGCCCCCCTCGCTCTGCACACCGAGTGAGCACACCCCTCAGTCACCCGCCTCCTCTTCCTTCCACCCTCCTGTTGTCCTGTGACAGCAGTCTGCTATCCAGGATGATCCAACATCTCCACTTCATCACAGAAATGCTGGGAAGACCTTGAGGAAAGGAGAAATGTTTCTCCCTGTTGGAGGAGGAAGAGCTCCATGTGATCCTTTTAAGCCAGGAGATGGCTCCTCTGTAGTAAGAAAAAGCAACTGGCCCAGCCAGTGTGACTCAGCGGTTGAGCATCAACCTAGGACCCAGGAGGTCAGGGTTCGATTCCTGGTCAGGGCACATGCCGGGGTTGCGGGCTCGATCCCCAATGTGGGGCATGCAGGAGGCAGCTGGTCAATGATTCTCTCTCATCATTGATGTTTCTCTCTCTCTCTCTCTCTCTCTCTCTCTCTCTCTCTCTCTCTCTCTTTCTCTCTCTCTCTCTCTCTCTCTCCTCTCCCTTCCTCTCTGAAATCAATAAAAATATATTTGAAAAAGAAAAAGCATCTGCCACAAATGAAGGCAGGGAAGAGCAAAGAGCTGACATCTCTGCAAAATGTCTGGGGACATTGCCAAATGGACACATTTAAAGGGCTACTTGTGTGTGGACTCTATTCCCAGACCATCGAAGTACTTCTTGTCCCCAAAGCTCATAGGAAGCTCCAGCTGAGCAGCAAGTTCCCTCACTGGGCCTGGCCCCGGGACTGGGCAGAGCAACACCTCCTCAGAGGTGCCCCCAATTGTTACAGCTTCTCCTGTCCCCTCTCGAGTCTCACTCTAAAATCTCTCTGCAGGTGCTACTCCCTGCTTTCTTCCCCGCAGTGCCTCCCAGTCCCGGTCACATCGATTCCAAGACCTCTGTTTGGCTTCTAAGGCCCCTGCCCTGTGACCTCATTTGAATTATCAAGACCTATCACTCCCCCTCCCTCCCCCCCCCGCCACACACACACACCTCCCATTGACTACCCTCCTCCAACTAAAAGCATCTGCTCTCTACCCTGCATCATGCCCGTTCCTGCCTCCATTCCTTGCTCTCACCTGTCCCTGCACCTGGCACTCCCTCCCTGATTCTCCCAACCTAGCCAAGTTCTCCCCACCACCTGCAAGGCCACGCCCTGCCCCGCCTCCTGGAAGAAGCTGTCTTGACTATTGCAGCCAACCCTGGAGTTTTCTGGGGCAGCCTGTATAACCTGTTAGGGTCTGTGATTCCCAAACCATTGTCCCAAGCAGATCCCCCATCCTCGACCTGTTTCCTGGGTGTAGCTCTTTCCCCCCGAGAGAAGACAGCTTGTTCCCTATGCCCTTTCCTCATGCCCAAGTGCCTAGCCCTGGACTGCGCTTGAGTCGAGTCATTTGAATAACTCACCTGTGATTGTGTAAATGCCAGTGATGGCCAGTAAGAGAAAGATGGCCAGGTACAGATCCAGGCCCAAGGCCAAGTTGATGAAGATGGCCCCGGAGAAGATGTCTGCCTGGAAGGAGAGGAGAGGTGAGTTAGGGGTGAGAGAGACCAGCTGGCTGCAGGGCCGGGGGGTGAACTTGAAGGAGTCAGCAAAAGCTGTCTTCTGGGTAATGTCAACGTCAGTGATTTCTAGGGTCTAGCATTGACCCACACTCATTTGCCCTTTGGCTGAAATACCACAATGAAAAGTTCATTTTTTTAACCCCAGTTAAGTATATGAAAGACAAGTACTGCTCAATTTCATGTATATCTAAAATAGTCAAATTCATAAAACCAAAGACTGGAATGGTGGGTACCGGGTGCTGGGGGGAAATGGGGAGTTACTCATCAGTAGGCATACATAGAGACTCAGTTACGTAGGGTGAACAAGCTCTCGGCGTCTGTGCACAACATTGTACTTAGAACTCAACAACAGTGAATGGTACACTCAACATCTATGACGGGGACAGGCCACATGCTGAGTGTTCCTCTCACAATGAAATAAAAATAAAAGGATACAAACACCTGAGAGTCATACTCTATTCCTAAGCTTTCCAACAAGCTTTATTTAAGATCATATTAGATATTCTAGGAAGAGAAAAGGATGCTGTGGTCAAAGAGGCCTGTGAAATGCCGGATTAAACAACGTTAAGGCAGTTTCTTTACCACACAGCTCCTCGGAGCCTTTAATACACAGCGTGTACTGTGAACCCCGGGAAGAAAGCATAGTAAAGGACCCTCCACAATCATATTTAACTGTGGGACTCTGTTTGCCAAGGAACCGTTTGTGTGTGTGTGTGTGTTTTTTTTTTCTTTCAGAGAGGAAGGGAGAGAGAAACTTCAATGATGAGAGAGAATCATTGATCAGCTGCCTCCTGCACACCTCACACTGGGGGATGGAGCCCACAGCCCGGGCCTGTGCCCTGACCAGGAATCGAACCGTGACCTCCTGACTCATAGGTCAACGCTCAACCCCTGAGCGACGCGCCGACCGGGCCAAGGAACCACTATTGATACCTTGAGGTTCCTCCCCACGCCCTTGTGGACTGCTGCTCGAAGCGATTACCCACTGTTCACACCTTTGTGTGCAAAGGGTTTTCAGACCTTGGTCCCAAAAGCAAGTTGGCGTGCTGGAGAGTCCCATGAGAGGGAAACCCCAGCCCCGCCTGGAGCGGAGAGACACTTGAGCAACATCATGACTGTATCTCTGCAGCCCAGATGGAGTCCATCTTGACCCTAACACAACCAGAACCTCGCCAAGAACCTCGTGCATGGCAGGCTTGGTGCGAGGTGGTTTTATCTAGATTCACTCATATAACTGGAGGGAGAATTGTTCCCTTTGCACCCCTAAATTCACCAGTTCTTGATACAGTTCTTTTTTCTCCTCCCTGCTTCATTTAGCCACATAGAGAACCTTCTACCTGGCTGGACAGTGCAGTTGCTCATTTAAACCAACAGAGAGCGCTGGAGTCACCCAAAAGGAGTTTTCCTGGCATCTCCAAAATACCACCAGGTGAATCTTTTCCTATCTCTAGGTTGGAAAGAAACTAGACTTCCCCTAGATGCAATGGACGAGGTGTTTTATTGCATGAGATCAAATGCATTTCAGGGCATGTAAGTGGCCACCCATTCAGAGCCCTGGAAAAATGGGCTCTCTGTTCTTATCTTCCCCTCTCTGCCTCCTTCCAGCTCCTCAGGACCCTCCAGGGACTTGGGTCCCCACCAATCAAATCTCCTATTCCCTGCCTCTTCTCCATCTGAGAGCTAGTCTCACATCAACTCCAAGCCTATGTGTGAATACATGACCTCCTCCCCCAAGAGGACCCTGTGCCTTGTGTCCCCTACAAATTCTCTAGCCCCCAGGGGACCTAATGTCATTGTATTTCCTGATGGAGGAGAAGAGGCAGAAGCAGGAGGTAGGGAGAATCATGGTGACTTAGAAAGAGAACCCCCTACCACCAACAACAGCAACCACCTCAGGGCTGCTGGTGAAAGGGCCTGGATTTTAACCCCAGCACTGCCACTATAGGCCTGAGTGACTGGATAAAACATTGTGCCTCTCCATGCCAATGGTTGAGTATCGACCTATGAACCAGGAGGTCAAGGTTCGATTCCCAGTCAGGGCACAAGCCCAGGTTGCAGGCTTGATCCCCAGTGTGGGGCTTGCAAGAGGCAGCCGATCCGTGATTCTCTCTCATCGTTGATACTTCTCTATCTCTCTCCTACTTTCTTCCTTTCTGAAATCAATAAAAATATTTTTTTAAAAAATAAATAAATAAACCATCAGTAGCCGGAAATGGGGAAGTCCTGCCATTGAGGAAGATATTTCTCTCCCAGGTCCTAGACCTGCTCCACCCTGCCCTCTGCAGCAGCTGAGAAAGAAGAGTCCCCAGCCACCCTTAGCCCTGCTTCTCCACACTGGGCCACTTGAAATTATGATGAGTAATCCCAAGGCTCCCCGCCCCCCCTCCCCCCCCCCATAGCTCCATATCTTCCACTGAAGGGCTCCATTCATAGATTTCAGTGGAATGTTGTTAAGTATGATTCAGTAGATTAGCTAATGAGCATAGTGAGCAAAAAAAAAAAAATGTATATACTCCAAGATTACTGCTGCCATTTAAAATACCCTTGATTGGTTTATTTTCAAGAGTAGTTAATTTGTCATGCTTTATGACAACACATCCTAGGACACTGTGATAGCCCCATTAATATTTGCCTGGCTGTTATTAGTCACAAATAAGTAACAACACAACTCCTAAGATAAGCTATAAACAAAATCTCTGAACTGTTAGGTCGAGGCAGGGGGGAAGTCCACAGCCATGCAAGCATCCGCAAGGTAGATGGTGACAAAGATAACTGGCGCCTTCCCAGACCCTTGCCAGCCTTCCCAGACCCCTGCCCGAGGCAGGAATTCCACACCTCTCATGCTCTCCACCCTCCCCTCACTAAACAGCTGTATAAAGGAAGTACCTAAGCCCCCGTTTCGGCGATAACTTCCCTGGCCCACTCTCGGACCGGTGAGTTTCGCCTGGGAGCGCAAGATTAAAACCTCCCCCCTTTCCATCGCCTGGACTCTGTGTCTTGTTTCCTGCGTTGCAAACCTTTCATAAACACTTATGAGAAGTGTTGGGCTAATAGAAACCTTGGTTTTTATAATACGAACTCTCCTTCCAGCGAACAGGGCAGATAAAGAATTCTAAGGAAAACTCCCTCATAAATAGGGAAAAAAACCTAAGACAAATTCTTCCTCCCATGAGTCACTCCTAACTTCAGAGAGGAATTCCTTCTGCCCTTGGGACCCCAAACGCCACCAGGAATGCCTGGGGATACCACAGCCACGTTCACATTAGCCTGGGTGCTCTGCCATTAGTCTCTGGATCCACATTAGCCTGGGTGCTCTGCCATTAGTCTCTGGATCCACATTAGCCTGGGTGCTCTGCCATTAGTCTCTGGATCTCCTGGGTGCCCATTGGTATCGTGCTTCGTGGGATATTTTTCCTCCATATCCGGGTGACTTTACACTTTACCAAGAGCGTTTAGACACACGCATTGTTTGGGTCCCCAAAATAAGGTGATGGAACAGGTAAACTGGCTCCGCTTTTCAGATGAGAGAAAGAAAGTCAGTGACTTGTTCACGGGCTAAAATCCAGATTACCTGCCACCAAGTCCAGTGACCTTCCAACAACTTTAAAAGATGAGGGTCCTTCTTTCTGGAATATTTTCTGCAGAGGGTAAAGTCTTTTTTAATCCAAAAAAAAAAAAAAATTTAAGTAAAATAACATGTATGTGGCTTAAAAATGAACAAAACAGAAAGTTCTACATTGAAAAGTAAAAGTGGACCCACTTCCATTACTTGGCCCAGAGGTGACCCTTATTGAGAGCATTTTGTCCCCCAGAGAATTTTTTAATTTCATTTTCCATTTCCTGGAAGAGAAAACCGAGTCTCAGAGAAGTTAGGTAATTTGTCCCAAATCACAGCTGGTGTGTGGCAAAGCCAGGATGGAATCTTAGGTGTCCCTAGTCCCAGAGTCTGTGTTCTCCACACAGTCCTTGATAGATCCTCCCTTCCCCCAACTGATGGACGGAGTATGACATAAACTCCACCTGTAGCCGGACATTCCTGAACACCTTATATGGACTGTACATTGAACCACCAATCAGCACCTGCCATATACCCTAAGCCCCCAATTCCTAAATCCCTAGGCCCCTAACCATGTACCTTACATGAAACCACCAATCAGCGTGGGCTGAGTGCCCTAAGCCCCGTCCCCTCTTTTCCTCCCCTTAAAAGGCACTCTCACCCCAGCAAGCTCTCTCTCTCTCTCTCTCTCTCTCTCTCTCTCTCTCTCTCTCTCTCTCTCTCTCTCTCTCTCTCTCTTCCCTTTTCCCCTCTGGAAGGCGGCCGGCAGGGTGATCGCCAATAAAGCCTGTGTCCTGGTATCCCATGGTCTCCGGCCCTCTGTTTCATCTTTCAGTCCTGCTCTGTCTTGGATGGAATGGAGGCAGAGGATGACAGAATGGGATATGTCATCTAGTCCCATGTTCCCCTCGTGACCTATTTCCTTTCTTCTTAAAAGGTAGACACTGTCTTGAACTTGGTATGTATTCTTCTGGTCTATGATTTTATATTTTTCTACATATAGGTATATCCTTAGATCCATAAAGAATATATTGTGTTTTAAAATTCCTGCTCCCCCAACTTTTAAAACTGTAAAAAGAAAAGTAACGACGGTATTTAAGGAAATCTGGGGGCGGGGGGAAGCACCCATAATTCAGTAGATTGGCCCTCAATAAAAAGCAGCTATCATCCGTCCTGTGCATTTTTCGAGGGAATGCTGGATATGGGAAGCAGGTAGAGCAGGTAGGACACTGGGCAAGGCCACCACTAAGGAGCCCCAGAAATCACCCAGAGCGGGAACATCCTACACCATGCCCTATTTAAAAGCAGAATTCCGAAAAAGCTGACTGCTAGGGAATGGGCTCCATCAGGACCTGAGCCGAGGGAGGCTGCCCCTCAGCTACCTGGGGGCTCCCATGTCCAGGGAGGTTTAATCAGTAACCTGAGCAACAGGTGAGTTGCTTGGGAAGGCAGGGAGTGAGGTTGGCTACTCCGTGTCTTTATATGACTACCCCTCTACTAGCTGTGAGGGCAAAAAGTGCCCTTTGCATAGCAACTGTAGTCAACAGACTTCCACCCACTTGAACTGTGGACTTGGAGACGTCTTGCTTCTGAGAAGGGGAGTCCAAGTGCCGTGCTCTACGTGTTCATTAAACAGGTGACAGCTCATAGGCTGAGCTGAGGAACTGTTCCCTTACCAACTGCCCGCAAGTTCAGGGTGACCTCCCCACCCTCCCCACTTACATTTCTTTTCTTCCTCTCCCATCGCTGCCCCTCACCCCTCAGGAAAGCTGGTTTCTCTACCCCCTCCCCCTCAGAATTTCCCAGTGCAGTGTGTGCACACTGATCTCTAATGGAATAGGATTGTAACTGAAAACTAACCCTGAAGGAGGGAAGGAAAAAGTGGAGGAGGTGGAATCATCCCTTTGGCAGGGGAAGCACAGAGCCACCAGGCAGGGGAGTCGCAGTTTGAAGCAGGAAGCTGGGCGTTGAGGGCGCAGTAATCTTGGGCATCAGTCCCAACTCCAAGACAAAGCCCATGGGCCAGAGCAGGTTTTCAATGAGTTGTGTGAAAAACATATGTGCAAGACCATTCCTTGGGGAAATGATAGTCTCTTCAAAAAAAAACAACAGTGGTGCTGGTAGAAGTGGATATCCACATGCAAAAGAATCAAGTTGGACCCCTACCTCACATCATACACAAAAATTAACTCAAAATGGATCAAAGACCTACATGGAAGAGCTAAGACTATAAAACTCTAAGGAGTAATATAGGAGTCAATCTTAGGACCTCGGCTCTGTCAATGGATTTTTTTGGTGTCACACAATCAGTGAATTCAGTGACGATATAAGCATAAGCAACAAAAGTAAAAGTAGATAAAATGAACTCCGTCAAGATTGAAAACTTTTGTGCATCAAAGGACACTATCAAGAAAGTGAGTCCTAACCGGTTTGGCTCAGTGGATAGAATGTCGGCCTGCAGACTGAAGGGTCCCACGTTCTATTCCGGTTAAGGGCATATACCTTGGTTGCAGGCACATCCCCAGTAGGGGGTGTGCAGGAGGCAGCTGATCGATGTTTCTCTATCATCAATGTTTCAAACTTTCTATCCCTCTCCCTTCCTCTCTGTAAAAAAAATCAATAAAATATATATTTTTAAAATGAAGTGAAAAGGCAACCTACAGAACAGGAGAAAATATTTGCAAATCATATATCTGATAGGGGTCTCCTATCCAGAATATATAAAAACTCTTTCAACTCAACAGCAAAAAAAAAGACAACTTGTGAAGAAAAGGGAATCCCGTGTGCACTGTTGGCGGGAGTGCAGATTGGTACGGCCACTGTGGAACACAGTATGGAAGTTCATCAAGAAATGAAAAAATGGAAAGATGGCGACCGGCAAGAAGGTAGGGAGAGAGAGAGTGTGAGTGAGGAACCCATAGAGGAGAGTGTAGACGTGTAGACGTGTGTGGTGTGTGTGTGTGTATGAGCTAGGGTCAGTTAGATTCTGCAGGGCTTCCAAGGGGCTACCTAACCGGGCAGTCCTAGACGGCGGAGCCCCGCGCACAAAACGGACACTTCTCGGCAGCTGGTGCGGACGCGGAGACCACACCATCTTGAGAAACAGAGCTGCCTGAGACTCGGATCCTGGCTTCTGACACAAACCAGGACCCTGCAGCCATGGGGGACAGAGAACTGCTATCACAGCTTCAGTGGAAGAAACAACAAGAATCCAGACTTCCCGGCAGATTCCCGTGAGTCAAAGAGCCTATCCCCCTCCCCGCAGGCGCACGCGGATAGCGCCATAGTAACTAATAGACACGCCCCTCGCGCAAGCTGCAGAGCTTTGCGCAGGGAATTTGGCGCGCAGGACAGAAGCAGCTCACCTTCGGGGAAATCTGTCAGTGCGCACAGAGGGCTCCCCTTTGGGGAATTGGGGGGAATTTGGCTTGCGGGTCACAGCTCCCCTTCGGGAAATCTTAGAGCGTGCACAAAGGGGCTTCCCTTTGGGGAATTGGGCGCGCAGGACGGACTCCGCCCCTCTTCGGGGATTCTGGGAGAGTGCACAAAGGCAGCTCACTTTCAGGGATTTGAGAGTGTGCGCCCTAGCCGGTTTGGCTCAGTAGAGAGAGCACACACAGGACGCAGCTCCACTTCAGGGAATTTGGCACGCCGGACACAGCTGCCTGGGATCCCTGACTCACAGCGCATTCACACTAAGAGCCAACGACCCCAATTGTTGGTGCATGCACACACAGGGACCCTGATTCTCAACGAGAAACTGCACAAGGCAACAGAGACTCTGACACTCGATTCTTGGTGCAGATACAGGGAAACTCTGACTCCTGGCACATGCTAAGGATCTCATTTTCGGCACATACCAACAGTGTGGTGCTGACAGGGCCCCTGATTCTAAGTGTGCACACGAGACCACACGGAACACTGGGGACACTGACCCTGGGCAAGTCTGGTTCCCACCAACCAAAGGCAGCCACACGTCCTAGTGTCAGAGCACTTCAGTGAAACTCGGGTGGAGCGAAGTCCCCACAGCGCACGGCCGAGGTCCACACAAACGGAAGCTTGAGCTTTCTGGTGATAGCCAGAATGGGGAAACGAAATAACTCACACAGGAAAGAAAATGTGGAGTCGCCAAGAAAGGAAATTAGTGAAACTGAAGCTTGCAACATGACCGAAAAGGAGTTCAGAGTAATGGTCGTGGAATTTATACATCGGATGGATGAGAAAATCAACAACTTATGCAAGAATCAGGAAGAAATGAAAAGTGATATAGCTACAATCAAAAACACCATGGAAAGTTTCAACAGTAGACTACAAGAAGCAGAGGACCGAATTAGTGAGTTAGAAGATCAGGTACAGAAACAAGCTCAATCTGAACAGCAATTGGAGAAAAAAATTAAAAAGCAGGAGGAGAGCCTAAGGGAGCTTCGGGACAACATGAAGCGAAGTAACATGCGTATAATAGGGCTGCCAGAAGGACAAGAAGAGCAGCAGGGATTAGAAAATCTATTTGAAGAAATAATGACAGAAAACTTCCCGGATATGGGAAAGATAAAAGTTACGCAAGTACAGAGAGTCCCAAGCAGGATCAACCCCAAAAGACCCACACCAAGACATGTCATAATCTCAATGGCAAATATAAATGATAAAGAGAGAATCTTAAAGGCGGCAAGAGAGAGACAGAGAGTTACCTACAAAGGAACACCCATCAGATTGTCAAATGATTACTCAACAGAAACACAACAAGCTAGAAGTGAATGGAAGGAGGTATACCAAGTGTTGCAAAGCAAAGGACTGAATCCAAGAATACTATATCCAGCAAGACTATCAATCAAAATTGAAGGGGAAATCAGGAGCTTCGCAGACAAAAAAAGACTCAGGGAGTTTATCACCACCAAACCAGCAATGCAAGAATTGCTAAAGGGAATACTGTAAAAAGAAGAAATGAACAGGTAAGAAGGAATACAGACACAAAAATAGATATGACTACAAACAAATACCTTTCAGTAATAACTTTAAATGTAAACGGACTAAATGCTCCAATCAAAAGACATCGAGTGGCTGAATGGATAAAAAAGCATGACCCATATATATGCTGTCTACAAGAGACCCACCTCAGAACAACAGACTCACACAGATTGAAAGTGAAGGGATGGAAAAATATCTTCCAGGCAAATGGAAATGAAAAAAAAGCTGGGGTAGCAATACTTATATCTGACAAATTAGACCTCAAAGTAAATGCCATAACAAGAGATAAGGAAGGCCACTTCATAATACTAAAGGGAGAAATCCAACAAGAAGAAATAATTCTGGTAAACATATACGCTCCCAATATAGGAGCACCCAAATAGATAAAAAAACTCCTGGAGGATATCAAGGGAGAGATTAATAGCAATACAATCATAGTAGGAGACTTTAATACCCCACTATCACCATTGGACAAATCCTCTAAACAAAAAATCAGCAAAGAAACAGCAATCCTAAATGACTCACTAGACCAGATGGAATTAATTGACATCTTCAGAACATTTCACCCCAAAGCCACAGAATATACATTCTTCTCAAGTGCACATGGGTCATTCTCAAAGATAGACCATATGCTGGGTCACAGGCAAAGTCTCTTCAAATTCAAGAAGATAGAAATTATATCAAGCATCTTCTCAGATCACAGTGGCATAAAACTGGAAATCAACTACAATAAATACAATCCAAAGAAATCAAACACATGGAGACTAAACAGCATGCTATTAAACAAGGACTGGGTCACCAGAGAGATCAAGGAAGAAATAAAAAACATCATGGCAACAAATGACAATGAAAACACAACAATCCAAAATCTATGGGACACAGCGAAAGCAGTCTTGAGAGGGAAGTTCATAGCTCTACAAGCCTATTGCAAAAAACAAGAAACAATGATAATAAATTACCTAACCCTACAACTCAAAGAGCTAGAAAAAGAGCAGCAAGAAAAGCCCAGTGTAACCAGATGGAAGGAAATAACAAAGATCAGAGCGGAGATAAATGACATAGAGACCAAAGAAACAATACAAAAGATCAACAAAACCAAGAGCTGGTTCTTTGAAAAGATAAACAAGATTGATGGACCTCTAGCCAGGCTCACCAAGAAGCAAAGAGAGAGGACCCAAATAAACAAAATCAGAAATGAAAGAGGTGAAATAACAACAGACCCCGCTGAGATACAAAGGATTGTTACAAAATACTATGAACAGCTCTATTCCAACAAACTGGACAACCTGGAGGAAATGGACATATTCCTAGAAAAATACAACCTTCCAAAAATCAATCAAGAAGAATCTCAACAGCTCAATAGGCCAATAACTATGGACGAAATTGAAGAAGTCATCAAAAAGCTTCCGGCAAACAAAAGCCCGGGGCCTGACGGCTTCACAGGAGAGTTTTACCAAACATTCAAGGAAGAACTAAAACCTATCCTCCTCAGACTATTCCAAAAAATTCAAGAGGAAGGAACACTTCCAAGCTCCTTCTATGAAGCCAGCATCACCCTAATACCAAAACCAGATAAAGACAACACAATGAAAGAGAATTACAGACCAATATCACTCATGAGCATAGATGCCAAAATCCTCAACAAAATTCTAGCAAATCAGCTCCAGCAGTACATCAGAAAGATCATACATCATGACCAAGTAGGATTTATCCCAGGAATGCAATGATGGTACAATATCCGCAAATCAATAAACGTGATACATCACATAAACAAATTGAGAGATAAAAATCACATAGTCATATCAATTGATGCAGAAAAAGCATTTGACAAAATCCAACACCCTTTCTTGATAAAAACTCTCAACAAGGTGGGAATGGAAGGCTCATACCTCAACATAATAAAAGCTATATATGATAAACCCACAGCAAACATCATACTCAATGGACAAAAGCTAAAAACATTTCCCCTAAGAACAGGAACAAGACAGGGATGCCCACTCTCACCACTCCTGTTTGACATAGTACTGGAAGTATTAGCTATTGCAATTAGACAAGAAGAAGAAATAAAAGGCATCCAAATTGGAAAAGAACAAGTAAAGCTGTCTTTATTTGCAGACGACATGATATTGTACATAAAAAATCCAAAAGACTCCATCAAAAAACTAATAGACTTAATAAATGAATTCGGCAATGTAGCAGGATACAAAATTAACGCCAAGAAATCTATGGCCTTTCTATACACCAATAGTGAACTTACAGACAGAGAGACTAAAAAGGCAATCCCATTTACCATCGCACCAAAAAAATTAAGATACCTAGGAATAAACTTAACTAAGGAGGTAAAAGACCTATACACGGAAAACTACAGGACACTGAAAAAAGAGATAGAGGAAGACGTAAACAGATGGAAGAACATACCATGTTCATGGATTGGTAGAATAAACATCATTAAAATGTCCATACTACCCAAAGCAATCTATAGATTCAATGCACTCCCCATTAAAATACCAACGGCATATTTCACAGACCTTGAAAGAACTCTCCAAAAATTCATCTGGAATAAAAAAAGACCCCGAATAGCCACAGCAATCCTGAGAAAGAAGAATAAAGTAGGAGGGATCTCAATACCAGATTTCAAGCTGTATTACAAAGCCACTATTCTCAAAACAGCCTGGTACTGGCACAAGAACAGACATATAGATCAATGGAACAGAATAGAGAATCCAGATATTGATCCAAACCACTATGCTCAATTAATATTTGACAAAGGAGGCATGAACATACAATGGAATAAAGACAGTCTCTTCAATAAATGGTGTTGGGAAAATTGGACAGACACATGCAAAAAAATGAAGCTAGATCACCAACTTACACCATACACAAAAATAAACTCAAAATGGATACAGGACTTAAACATAAGATAGGAAACCATAAAAATACTAGAGGAATCCACAGGCAGCAAAATCTCAGACATATGTCAAAAGAACTTCTTCACCGATACTGCCCCTAGGGCAATGGAAGCTAAAGAGAAAATAAACAAATGGGACTACATCAAAATAAAAAGCTTTTTTACAGCAAAAGAAACTATCAACAAAACAACAAGAAAGCCCACCGCATGGGAGAACATATTTGCAAATGGCATCACTGATAAAGGTTTAATCTCCAACATCTACAGGCAGCTTATACACCTTAATAAAAGGAAGATAAATGATCCAATAAAAAAATGGGCAACGGACCTAAATAGAATCTTTTCCAAAGAAGACAGAAGGAAGGCCAAGAGACACATGAAAACATGCTCAAGGTCACTAATTATCCGAGAGATGCAAATCAAAACAACAATGCGCTATCATCTCACACCTGTCAGAATGGCTATCATCAACAAATCAACAAACGACAAGTGTTGGCAAGGATGCGGAGAAAAAGGAACCCTCGTGCACTGCTGGTGGGAATGCAGACTGGTGCAGCCACTGTGGAGAACAGTATGGAGTTTCCTCAGAAAACTGAAAATGGAACTCCCATTTGACCCAGTAATCCCACTCCTAGGAATATATCCTAAGAAACTGGGAACACCAATAAGAAAGGAAATATGCACCCCTATGTTCATAGCAGCACAATTTACAATAGCTAAGATCTGGAAACAGCCTAGGTGCCCATCAGCAGATGACTGGATCAGAAAACTATGGTACATCTACACAATGGAATATTATGCTGGCATAAAAAAGAAGGAATTCTTACCATTTGCAGCAACCTGGATGGAATTGGAGAACATTATGTTAAGTGAAATAAGCAAGTCAATGAAAGAAAAATACCACATGATCTCACTCATTTATGGATAATAAAGAACATTAAAAACTTGAACAAAAAGATAGATACAGAGGCAGTAAAGCATCAAACAGTCTGTCAAATTACAGCAGGAAGGTTAGGGAGAGGTGGGGAAGATAAGAGATCAATCAAAGGACTTGTATGCATGCATATAAGCATAACCAATGGACGCAAAACTCTGGGGGGTGAGGGCATATATGGGAGTGGGGTGGGGGGGGCAATGGTAAGATATGTACACATATAATACCTTAATAAAAAAATTGGGAAGAAAAAAAAAAAAAAAGAAATGAAAAAATGGAACTGCCTAATGACCCATGGATTCCACTTCTGGGAATCTATTCAAATAAATCCAAGACTCTGAACTTCCGTGGGTTCCTGAGTCTTTTGCTTTGCTTTGTTTTGCCACCCAAAGAAGTTGACTTGCACACTTTTGAGGAAGGAAAGGTGAAATGAAGAAGGCATACATGTCTTGCTCCAGTGGGTCGGCCCGGAGCTCTGTCCAGTTCTTAAATACACCCCCATGGCCAGCCAACCCCTGAGGAGTCCCAGCTCTGGAAATTGGGGCCTGCAGCTCCAGGTTGGCAGGCAGACGGGCTAAATGATGGGGAGGCAGTGGACTCACCGAGATCTTGGTGAAAATGTAGAGCAACAGGGACAGAATGGAGAGGTATATCTGGATCCGTTTGCCTCCAAATCGCTTCCTCAGGTACTCTGGCATCGTCACCACCTGCATGGGATGTAAGGGAGGTCACTGCCAGCCAGAGTGGCCAGAAGGCCCAGAGCAAGCAGAACAGTGGCAGCCACAATGGTGTCAGAGGTGTAATCTAGGCTTAACCCTTGTTGGTCAGAGAAGTCTGTGATATGGCCGGACGGCTGTCCTCCAGCCATTTGCTCATTTCCATCGCACATGCCTTACTGCAGAGGTAACTGTGTATTATCCCAGGACATAGAAGGTGCCCGATAAACACTTTGTTTCATGAATACATGACTGCACATAACCAAGGAGGCAGATCTTTGCCCTGGAGGAGGTGGGGGTTGTTAGATAGATATTGCTATACAAAGCACCTACTGTGAACAAGACATCATAATAACAGTAGCATCTTTTCAATGCAAACAAGGCGGCCAGGTTGGGTGTGTGCTTCACCTGCTCTGCACACAGTCCTTGCCAAGGGTTGTGGCTGCGGGCCTGCTCAGCTGTTCTCCAAGTTCCTTTCTGCAAATGCCAACCACACTCGGTCTTGGTCCCTCAACCCTGAGCCTTCGGTCTCCTGGGATCACACAGCTTGTCACCAATAGCCTGCAGAAGGTGCACAGTCTGCCCCGTGTGTCTTCCATATCGCTCTCAACAGCCTTACACGTAGTAGGTACTCGTTATATCTCACTGAAGAGATGAACTAAAGCTGCCTTAGGTAAGATGGCAGCGCTTTCTTTGAGAGTCGGGGCATGCATTTGATAGCCGAGGGCCAGTTGCACACTCAGCAAACGAACCTGCGGGTGAACGTGAACAAAGGGGAAGTGTGATCCTTTGCTCATGCTGCTTCTCTTCCGGGGACAGAGGCACACAGCTACAGACCATGTGCAGATGCAGGGCAGTGCCTTATAAATACACACCCAGCCCGAAAGGACAGGAGGCTTCAGAGGGCTCCGACGAGAGTGAGGCTGCTTAGGAAGGCTTCCTACAGGGACACGGCATGGCTCAGTGCATCTAATTAGTGTCCCTACCGAGGCACAGGCTTCCTCTGCCATTTATCCCGTACAGTCTCCTCTGCTTTCTAGGAGGACAAGCTCGTGTGTGTGTGTGTGTGTGTGTGTGTGTGTGTAAAAGTGTGTGTGTACACACACGCGCATTAGATACTTACCCCAGCCTTGATGTAAATAGGGACAAACACCCAGCCCAGCACAACCACCAAAATCAGGGCCTAAAACCAAAAAAGAAATGGAGTCAGATCACGTCGCCTGGGGGCCCCCAGCCACTACAGAACAATCCCCCAGCGGCTTCTCTCTGGGCTCTGAGGACAGCTCCCTGTGTGGCCATCGGAGCTGGAGGGGTCTTTGCTGCCTGACTGGCCCAGGGGAATGGTCGTTGAGCCACCGTGAAGGGGGCCCCTGGTGACTGCCCAGGGATATCGCAATTCCTTTTTCCTCTTCCAGGGTTTACAAGGAGAAAAATACCATTTAGAGACCTTTTAAAAAATAAATAATAATAATAATGGGGATCTGGTGATAAGCATTTCCAAACCTCCAATATGGCTGAACGGGTAGAGGAGTGCTTGGCTTTTTAAGAGAAGAAAGAACCCCTGTTGCCTTCATATCAGTGGTTTTCTCACGCTAATCTGGTGGAAGGGGAGTGGAAGCCTGGGCCCTAAAGCTGGGCTGATCCTTCGTCTGCACCGCAGGGTGGCGGGGAGAGGTTCCCTAACACCTACAGCATCTACCTCTGAGCGTAGGTTCAACCAGCTGACTGACTGACTGCTAGAGCTCCTTCCAGCGCCAGGACACGGGGTCTCTGATGCTACTCACGTTCCATTCAAAGCCCCCGGTGGCAATGCCTGCCGCTGCTCCCGTCCCGGCCAGCCCCACAAAGTGGCCACTTCCGATGTTACTGGCGAAGAGAGACGCTCCAATCTGGAAACACAAAGATAAAGGAGGGTGAGGACCCCGTGCCCCCTCGGGACACTCAGGGGAGAGCCAAGGAGAGAAGAGGCATGTCAGCCAAGAGGAGGACAGGAAAGAGCAGAGACGGGCCAGGAACGTGACTGTGCTGGAGGTGCTTGTGGGACTTGGGTAACAGTAGTGAAGAGGAAAAGGAGAGGATTAGAGGAAGGGCCGGTAGGCTGTCTCCCCAACTCAGATCGTCTGTGAGTCCTTTGTGAGCTCAATGCACAACGGTGAAGAAGACTTGGGAAGCCCCACAGCCCACCAAAGTCAGCCACTCTGAGATCATTCCAGCAAAGCAAAGACCCCATGAGCAGGAAGGTCATCATAGTGGAGAAGCAGGGCCAAGGTCAGAGTGGCTGGAGTGTGGTGGGCAAGGAGCAGGGTGGTGTGAGATGAGGCTGGAAAGTTAGGTGGGGATACATCCTATAGGTCTTAGCAAACCAGGATAGGAAGTGTAGATTTTATTCCAAGTGTGATGGGAAGCCACTGGGTAGGGACAGGATCTAATTTGCTTTTTTCTTTTTTTTAATATATTTTTATTGATTTCAGAGAGGAAGGGAGAGGGAGAGATAGAAACATCAATGATGAGAGAGAATCATTGATCGGCTGCCTCCTGCACGCCCCCTACTAGGGATGGAGCCCACAACCCGGGCATGTGCTCTTGACTGGAATCGAACCCGGGACCCTTCAGTCTGCAGGCCAACCCTCTATCCACTGAGCCAAACCAAGTAGGGCTAATTTGCTTTCGAAAGATTGCTCTCAAGCATGTGGGAAGTGTAGTGCTGGGGACAAGGGAGAAAAGAGAAATCATGCGGGAGGCTGTTGTTGCATCTGGGTGAGAGAGTGGCAGCAGGAGAGACGAAGACCATCGCAGAGATTAGGGTCTGCTTTAGAAACAAAGTTGAGGGGCCTTGTTGATGGGTCAACTGTGGGAAGTGATGGAACGAGTCATTAAGGGTCACTCCAAATTCGGGACTTGAGTGCCTGGGCGGACACCATTCATTAAGAAAGGGAAACTGTGTACTTTGGCTAGTGCCACTGAAGAGTTTTAATCTTTGGTCATCTGTACTTGAAAGTGTGTTGTACAACGCAGGCATGCTTGCCTTTGCTAAAAGAATAGGACCAAGTAAAATTTGCACAAGAAATAAATTGCTATTGCCTCTGCCTGTAAGTGGAATTCTCAGGGTGTGGAAAGTTCTATTGGTCCAAACTGCATCTTGTCCTCCTTATAGCATAAACATTAAAATGTTTTGTATGTTTGGGGGAAAAGAAGAAAGATGGAGAGGAGAAGGGGGATATAGGGGAGGAGGGATAGGAGAAAAAGAATGAGGATGAAGAAGGAGAGACTGGAAGGAAAACAGGCTATTTAGAAATCTACATTTTTCTCCTCAAACCTTGATGGGGATAACAGTCCACTTTAATCAAATTTCCCTTATGCATGCAGCCTGCCTGTCCTGACCCATTATCTCTTCATTTATCACTTGACAAATTATTAAGCCTAATGTACTATTAAGGGCATAATTACCGGTAATGATTAACTGCATTAGATTAACCTTAAGTTCAAGAAGACCTCTCCAACATCCCCCAAAGAAGTGCATTGGACTCTAAGCAGTTACAGGCTTTCTTGATGTATCTCCTCACCACCTGATGTAATGGGGGCCAGGAGAGCTTTGGGGGTACCCGATGAATTGGGTACCCCCAAATGCATTTCATTTCCATCAGGGGCACTGTTGTCCTCCCAGTTGCTCTCCTTGGCCTCTCTCTTCCTGGACTCCCCGCCTTTGCCCATGGCCTGCACTCAATCATTTACCAAAGCCTGACTCTGACCTCACAATGTCATGGGAATCTAGCACTTTTTATATCGCCCTTGCTGGCTGTCATTATCTCTCAACAGTGTCATGGCAACAGGTTCTAGATGATCACCAGTCACCCACACCCACACTCCCACACATGGCCAGTTACCTCCCCAAAGCACAACTTGGATCACGTCTCTTCCCTATTCGAAGGCCCTCCCCAGACCCCCAAATGGACCTGCCATGCAGGCTTCTTGGCAACTCCAAGTTTAAAGACATAGTCCCTAGGAATTCAGCAAGGTTTCAATGGAAGTCCCCTCTCTGACATGGTGGCATGAGCTTAGAAATTAGAGTTTGAATGCTTTCTTGACCTCTTACTATCTGGGTGATCCTAACACCTGTGAGCTTCAGTCTTCTTTCATGACAGGGTTGTACAGGAGCCAAAAAAAAATCATGAATCAGTCATGACTGACACTCAGCTGGCCCTCAACCAGTTCCTTCCTCTCCTCCAAGAGGACAATCACTTCACCCTCAAAGACAATTTACAAGAACTGTAATGAACACTATCTTGGTCTGAATTATGTTCCCCCAAGATGGATATGTTGAAGCCCTAATCCCCAATGTGACTATATTTGGAGATAAGGTCTTTAGGAGGGCAATTAAGGTAAAATTAGGTCATAAGGATGGGTCTCTAATCTCATAGGACAGGTCAATGGGCACCCAGAAAAGGGGCCAGGTGAATCCCAAGAGAGAAGGCAGCCATCTACAAGCCAGAAAGAGACGTCTCACCAGAAACCCACCCTAACAACACCTTGATCATGGACTTGTAACCTCCAAATTGTTGGGGGGGAATACATTTCTGTTGTTTAGGCCACCCAGTCTGTGATGTTTTGTTATGGCAGCTCCTGCAAGCTAATACAGACAGACACCACTGCTTTATCATCTGCTCTCCCACGCCAGGTCTGAACACTGCCCTCCCTCTGATGGGAGCTCATTAACAATGCTTTCATCACCCTGATTTCCCAAAATACTCTCTGAGCCCACTCCTCACCCACGTTCATGCCCATCTGGGAATCGTGCCCCAACCAGGGAGTCACCCATCGGCGTATTCTTCTCTGTAATCTCCTCCCACATTCCTTCTGAACACAGGATTGCAGACTGGATCTAAAATTTCCCCAGCTTGACCTTGCTTCTGACTAACTTCTCAGCCAGCCTTTCTCATCCCCTGTGGGGCTCGGGCATTACAAGCATTCGGATGGTTTTGCTGTCACTGTGCAAGATGAGGTGAGTCTAACCAAACCCAACAGGTTTGTTTGATAGCGTGGTAATGGGCGGATAACATGATGTCACATCACAAAAGGCGAAAAGACTGTGTTTTCCTTTGACTTTAGGGAATTCACAATCACATTTTACTGCCTTCATTTCCTACCAGAACACAATTTTTTAAAACCTTTAACAAGAAAGGGCAACAATTCCAGAGATGTCTCAGAGTTACTCCCACAGCCTGAGACCTGGGAATAAACCATGCTGGGAAGTTACCTGTTTCTTTGCAGGGGGAGAGGGTTATAGAAAAAGACATGAAGACGTCACTGAATGCTAACTCAAATTTTGTTTTGTGTGTCAGGAAATAGAAAATAGACATCTTATGTTAGAATTATCTTGGAAATGATTAAGGTCAACCTTTCATTTTCGAGTGAAAACAAAGCAATAGCCCAGAGGAAGAAAGTAATTCAAGTTTACACATTAATTTTATTTTTACTTCCATACCCTCAGGAAAGTAACAGCATGTGTACACTCAACCACTAGCCCAGGAGTCAAGAATTGCCTAACTCACGTTGGCTGACCTTGGCCTGAAATTCCCAGGAGGCCCCAGGGCCAGCACACCGTGTGGACAGCTTCAGTCCGCAATGAAGAACCCCCAACCACCTCTACAAGCGACGCACTCAAGAGGCAGACTCAGCAGGCACCAAAGCCCCACTGAAGTAAGTCCTGCTCCATGGTGATCCCCCATGGTGGACACAGCCAGTCCTTGTAGTCGCTCAGCCTTGTGAGTAAATCCCATTGATGTACCAACAGCGATCAAGGCTTAACTATAACAGGAGGGTGTACCCAGCTCACATGGGAGGGGAAGTGGGAGCGGGGGGCACACCTGGATTGCCCGGCTCAGGGAACAGGGAGGCTATGCCACTGGACCCTACAGGACACCTACTACATAAGGCCACTCTAACAAGGCCAGGAGACATAGCAGCTCTACCTAATACATAGAAGCAAACACAGGGAGGCTGCCAAAATGAGGGGGCCAAGACACATGTCCCAAATGAAAGAACAGAACAAAACTCCAGGAAAATAATTCAACGCAATGGAGACGAGCAATGTGCTAGATGCAGAGTTCAAAACACTGGTTATAAAGATGCTCAATGAATTCAGGAGAAGAGTTAGATGAACTTAGAGAGAAGTTCAACAAAGAGATAGAAAACCTAAAAACAGGGCTAAAAAGCCCTGGCCAGTGTGACCCAATTGGTTGGAGCATGGCCTGTACACCAGAAGGTCACAAGTTTGATTCCCAGGCAGGGCACATACCCAGGTTGTGGTTTCAATCCCTAGTTGGGGCACGTGCGGGAAGCAACCAATTGATGTTCATGCTCACATCAGTGTTTCCTCTCTCTCTCTCTCCATTCCTCTCTCTCTCTAAAATCAATAAAAACATGTCCTCTGGTAAAGATTAAAGTGACAGAACTAGAAAACATTAAAAAGAACCAGTCAGAAATGAAGAATACGTTAACTGAAATATTCAAAGTGATGAAAAGCAAGGACCTACAACCATGATTACTCTACCCAGCAAAGCTTCATTTAGAATTGAAAGACGTATAAAGAGTTTCCGCACACAAGAAAAAGCTCAAGGAGTTCATCACCACCAAACCAGTAATAAATGAAATGTTAAAGGGTCTTCTTGAAGAAGAAGAAAAAGATTACAAATATGAGTAATAAAATAGCAATAGATACATTTCCATCAACAACTGAATCTAAAAAACAAAATAAATGAACAAACAGAACAGAAGCACTCCCATGGATACAGAGAACATTTTGACAATTGCCAGATGGGCAGGAAGTTGGGGGTACGGGTGGAAAAGGTGATGGGATTAAGAAGTACAAATTGGTAGTTACAGAATAGTCATGGGGATGTAAACTAGAGTATAGGGAATATAGTCAAATAATATTGTAATAACTATGTATGGTATCAAATTGTGCAATATTTACCGGATGACCAATTAGTAAGTTGTATAGTGTCTCATCACTGGATTGTACCCCTGAAACTAATGCAATATTTTATGTCAACTCTAACTGAAAAATAAAAAATTATTTAAAGTAAAAAAATAATAATAATCACCTCCGTCAACGAACAACATCTGCGTGTGTCTTCCTAGCATCAGAGGCTGCCAATGGATTTGATAAGAGCGCCCTGGATCACACTTGAAAGCACAAGTAATGGTGTGAGCCCCCTCTTCTTCCCTTCTGACCTGGTTCTCATCCTGATTTTACCCGAGCAAATCATGTGGCCATGGACCAATCACTTTGCTGCCTTGTGCCTCCGTTTCCTCCACTGAAAACCCAGGGTGAGAACCCTTCTTAACCGACCTCAAACGGATATTCCCGGGCTGAAATGAACTGATAAAATGAGAAACTCTTAAGAAAGTTTTGCCCCACATATGTATGTGATGCTGAAGGAATACTCTTCACGATGCTTTGCACAGCCCCTGTTTTGAAGGAGCACCCTGAGTTTCCTGAAGGACTCAGAATGGTCATTTTCTCTTGGAGGGAGCAAGATCGTCACAGTTCTAATGGCAAAGGCACTCAGCTAATTTCAGGAAACTGCTTCCTTTGTTCATGGACCATGTAATACCCAGAATGCCCAGAGCTCTGGCGATGGTTTCTGCTCCCAGCTTCTGCCTTCCCCTTTAAGAAAGGGAAAGAGGATGACTAACTATAACAGAGCCTCCTTTAAGCCAAGTGTGGGGCCATCTATCTTTTTGTTGAACTTCTCACTAAATTCATCTACTCTTCTCCTAAATTTATCTTACTTCAATCGCACAACAGCCTGCGAGGTAGGTATTATTCTCACCTTAATTTTACAGGCGAGGAAACTACGGGCCAGAGCAATGGCCTGATTTCCACAAGGTCTTACAAGCCAACGTGGCCGACAGCCAAGGGACAGAGGGGAGGCCAAAGGACCATGTTGACTTTCCTCCTTCCCCAGGCATTCTCCTCTGGACTTCCACGAAGGGCACAGTAGGGCCAGACGCTCTAGCCCTCTCACTGTAAACTCAGGAACAGCACATGCTTGCATGTCTGCCATCTCTCACAGAATCACACTTCCTGGACTGGGACAGAAGAGAAGGTGAGGCTTGTCTATTCAGGCTATTTTATTTCTGGGATTCAGGTAAATATTTAGACACAGGCCCTGTTCCAGACACATTATAATCTCTGTTTACTCTACATCGGCTCCCATCTGCCCCCCCTCGGCCCCCATGGACAATGGGTGCCTTTCACTCATTATCTTCACCAACACCTCTCCTTGCTCCAAGAACCAAAGAGGCAAGAAATCAGGAAACCACTGCCAACGTTGTCTTTTCCCACAGGTTATTTTCACAAAAGGCAGATAAGGCTTTCTGTTGGCCTTTATAGGTCAAGGAGGCTCATCGCATCCATTCAGATGAGCTCCCCTTGGCAATCATCAACCACTTGAGGCACCTAATCGATATGCATGGTCTCTCCCCCACACTGGTCCCCCTTTCAGTTCCTCCAGTGTCCCCAAACTCCTTTTCACCTCAGGCCTTGGACCATTCTTTTCCTAACAGGGTTGCGGGCTCCATCCCCAGTGTGGGGAGTGCAGGAGGCAGCCGATCAATGGTTCTCTCTCATCATTGATGTTTCTGTCTCTCTCTCCCCCTCTCCCTTCCTCTCTGAAATCAATGAAAATATTTTTTAAGAAGAGAGAGAGAGTAATAAAAACACAGCCTCAGCCCTGGGGAAAAGGAAAGCACACACAGCTACCTGCAAGTGGAAAGCAAGCAGAGCCGGAAGAGAGGGCCACCTGGCTTGGCACTCACCTCCACCCAGGCTCATGAAGGCCAAGTACTTGTCTGTCTTATGCCTTCCCATGCCTGGCTCCCTTGGTGAGCCTCTTCTATGGCCATTTGCCTTATTCCCATTCTTCCTCTCCTCTCTCCTTCGGGAGTGCCCACCTAGGTCTCAGGCCTGCTTAGGCTCTTCCAGGACAGCCAGTGGCCACTCTGGTAGCATCCTATGTGGCTGAACTTGGATGGGATCGTTAGATTTTTAGATACTTAAAGCTACAGTGAGATGCATGTTACTCAAGGGAGTTTAAGAAGTGTGCGAAGCTGTCCTCTTCCCTCAGAGAAAACTTCCATCGGGGTCTCGGGTCAGTCCTCAATGAAAGAATTTCTTGGTTTTCAGACAAACCTTTAGACCATACCTATTGGTCTCATAGATTTCCATCTCAAAGGATAAGGAGAAAGGGACCTGAATAACCAGAAGAACAGAGAGAGCCCTAGCTCTGGCATTAGCGTGTGTGAACTTGGGCAACCCGTGGGGTTAATCATCATTCTTGCTGGATTCAATCAGATAGGCAGCCCTGACCAGTTTGGCTCAGTGGATAGAGCATCGACCTGTGGACTGAAGGGTCCCAGGTTCGCTTCCGGTCAAGGGCATGTACCTTGGTTGCAGGCACATCCCCAGTAGGGGGTGTTCAGGAGTCAGCTGATCAATGTTTCTCTCTCATCGATGTTTCTAACTCTCTATCCCTCTCCCTTCCTCTCTGTAAAAAATCAATAAAATATTTTTAAAAAGTAAGTGATCACTTAAAAAATAATCAGATAGGTGATGTGACAGTCCTTCAAACAAAGACAAGCGCTAAACCAGAGAGTTTGCTGTGTGCCAAGCACTGTTCTGAGACTGTGCGTGTGTCCTCACAACTTCAAGTAGGCACCATATCCCTGTTGTAGAGATGACAAATGTAAGGCACAGAGATGTTTAGCAGCTCATCCAGGGTCACACAGCTAGTTAAGGGGCAGAGGCTGGGTTCGAACCCAACGAGCATGACTCCAGAGCCCAGGACTGAGCAAGGGGTCAATGAATGAGGGTCTATGGGCCAAACCTAGCCCTCCACCTGTTTTTTGTAAATAAAGTTTTATTAGAACATGGCCCCGCCTATCCATTTATGTATTATCGTGGCTGCTTTCACACTAGCAGCAGAGTTGAGTCGTTGTGATAGAAATCACACAGCCTCCAAAAATAGTTACAGTTGGGCCCTTTACAGAGACAGTTTTCAATTCTTACCCTAAACTATTTCCATGATGATTGTCTAGTCATAAAGGAAGGGAAGAAACCGGGCTATTGGGAGACACGGGCATTCCGTTTTCAAGACCCTCCCCGGTGATGGACTGACCAGCCTGCCCACACCCATTTCCCTCGTGCTCCTTCCCTCCTCTGTGGTGTGGAATCTTAGAATTTTATTCCTGGGAGAGTCTTTGAGATCCTCCATCTGACTGTCTCCCCTTGGAGAGGAGACTCCCTGAGGTTCAGAGTGGCTAATGCTTTGCCTGACGTCACAGAGCTGGGACAAGCCAAGTCCTCTGGTTCTTGCGAAGTCCCTACTCCCTTTGGAGTGCTTCCTTATGTGTTGAAGGGGGTTGTGGCAGGGTTGGCTCCATCCCATTGCACTGGCCACTCCCGTGGAGCTGCCTCTGGTATGTATACCCAGACTCTCCTCCAAATCAAGAGTCCTCCATTGGCCTGTGTCCCTGGGGCCCTGTAATTTCTGGTGCCACTAGCCAAGGACGGGGGAATTTCCCCTTCCAAGCTCACACTCTGCTTTCACATCTCTCACATCTCAAATAATCAGTACAACACAGCTCCCGGGCAGCTGTTGGTTAAAGGTGCCACCAACAAGGGAATCCCGGACCCGCAAACCAGCCCACAGTGATGACAGGTATCGCTTCGTGGTTTCATGTTACTCGGTTGGCTGGGCTAGCCTCCTGGGTGACTCAGGCTACTATGGGCCTGCCTGGCTGGCTGGCTCCCTGTGTAAGCTGACTCCTCCAGGAACCCAGCCCTGGCATTCTTGCTCCTCCCCTCCAATTGTCTCTCACGCCTATCCCCAGGCCAAGGCACAAGCCATTTCTCTCTCTGGGCCTTATCCGTGTTTGAGGAACAGGGTCTTCAGCCAGCGCTCCTGGATCTTCACCTGTTACAGGTTACAACCGCTCCTTTCAAAGTCCCCAAAGCTCCCCACCTGGCCTCTCCTCTGTCCAATCTCTTTTCAGACTTTAGGAGCTATGATTTCCTCCTGACTTATTTTCATGGCTGACTACCCAAGCCTTCCAGGCCTGGGATGTATCAACCCAAGGTCAACTCAGGTCCTCCCTTCCTAAGATTCCCCAAGGATTCTCTTTCCAATGCTCCTCTGGCTGCTAACTCTTCCTATAGCACCAAGTTGGGGCAAAGCAGATGAAGAGGGCCAAGTGTCCCATTGGAGGGCCTTTCTCCATATCCTAGTATTCCCATTTATTGAGCACTTGCCAAGCACAGTGCTGAATGATGTACATGCAATGTCTCATTTAATCCTGATAAGAACCCTCTTTTTTAATTTTTTTTTTTTATTTTGAGAGAGAGAGGAAGAGAGAAGGAGAGAGAGAAACATCGATGTGAGAGGACAGCCTCCCCCATGCACACCCACTGGGGATCAAACCCGCAGCCCAGGTATGTGCCCGGACTGGGAATTGAACCGGCAACCTTTCAGTGCACAGGACAATGCTCAGCCAACTGAGCCACACCAGCCAGGGCATTATTCTCCTCTTTCATAGAAGTAGAAATGGAAGCTCAGGGAAATTCAGCAACTTGCCCAAGTCGCACCACTAGTAAATGTGGCAGGTCAGATATGCTGACTTCAAAGCCCATGCCGTTCTACTTTCTAGAATATTCTAGAAAACTCTAGAGTTGGGAGAGACTTAGAGGTCACTGCTTCCTCATTTAAGAATCTCCCTTTCCAGCATCCCTAAGAGATGGTGATGTTTTCAGTAAGTCTGACCAGATAGAGAAGAATCTACCCAAACAAGTGACTGGCAAAACTGCCTGATCATCAAAAGCATCTAGGATGCTTTTAAAAGTGCAGATTCCTAGGACTATCTTATAAGGTGTGTTTTTTCCTAAGTAGGTCTGGGATGCAGCCCAGGGATCTTCATCTTTAGAAAGCACACCCCGGTGATTCCGATACACGGGCAGGTTTAGAAACCATGAATGCCACCTCATGACCCCTTACGTATATGCAAATCATCGTTGGGAGAAGAAAAGTTGAATTTCAGCCTCAGCAAGGAAGCAGTGACTTCTGCACAAAAAGAAGAATGACGCAATGTTTCTCTGTTGGTTACAATCACTCGATACTGAAACATGAGTAAGGAAAGCACCATTCACAGGAAACCCCACAAGAACCCTTGAACCCTGCCTGCCTTGGGTGGGGCTAATTCCTCTTACCAAACAACTCTCAGCCAGACCCACACCTGGGCACTCTCGGGAAGAGAGTCATCATTGCCGGTGCAGGTGTGAGGTGGTCCCGGGCCTAGCCCAAAATGCACGTCTCCTAAGGGGGGTTCTGCCCCATGCTTCCCCCTCATTGGCTTCCCCCAAGACCGTGGTCGGCAAACTGCGGCTTGCGAGCCACATGTGGCTCTTTGGCCCCTTGAGTGTGGCTCTTCCACAAAATACCACGGCCTGGGCAAGTCTATTTTGAAGAAGCAGCATTAGAAGAAGTTTAAGTTTAAAAAATTTGGCTCTCAAAAGAAATTTCAATCGTACTGTTGATATTTGGCTCTGTTGACTAATGAGTTTGCCGACCACTGCCCCAAGAGATTGGAAGCTAAGATCTTATCCCCAATAATTCTGTCATCATGGGGGGAGGAGGTCAGGAGGAGAAAAGGGGGACTGGATGAGCACTTGGCAGGTTTACTGCAGGGAGGACACTGAAGTATTCGATGGGGGTGGGGGTACAAAATAATCAAAGTAAACTTCAGGGTCTTTTTTAGCTATCTAATTCAGCAAATCCTCAGGCCCACGAGGATTTCATTCCAGCCTTGGCTCTGACACCTGTAGAGTGCCTCTGTCACTAGAACTTTCTACCACGCTGGAAGTGTTCTAGATCTGCACTGTCCGTTGTCAGGATAGACCATCCATGAGGGACCCACCACAGAAATCAGCCTCCATCCACACACACCTGTTAAGCACTTGAAATATGGCTACTGTGATTTAGGAATAAATGTTTAATTTTATCTCATTGTAATTTTAATTTAAATAGCCATCCAGGCTGGCCTGGCTCAGTGAACCAGAAGGTCACAGTTCAATTCCGGGTTGGGGCACATGCCAGGGTTGCAAGCTCCATCCCCAGTAGGGGGTGTGCAGGAGGCAGCCGATCAACGATTCTCTCTCATCATTGATGTTTCTAGCTCTCTCTCCCTCTCCCTTCCTCTCTCTGAAATCAATAAAAATATTTTTAAATAAATAAAATAATAATAATAAATAAATAAATAGCCAGTGTGATTCGTGGCTACCATATTGGACAGAGCAGTTCTAGAGGGACTATCCCAGCCTTGTCTTGCCCTTTGTGATCTAAGCTGCCTACTCAACACCAGCGTTTAGGAAATCACCAAAGTCCAAAGCATGAGAAGACAGAAGCCCTGACAAAGAACAGAAAGGAAGTGTCAGAATATGTACGCCTCTACCCACACGTGGTGTCAGGAGAGACCACCATGAAGGACGCCCCACAGAGATCAGCCTCTGCCCAGCGTTCTTGGAAACCCCACACGAACCACTGAACCCTGCCTGCCTTGGGTGGGGCTAATTCCTTAAGGATAAAGCAAAAATGACTTCAGGGGAATTCCAAGCAACAGTGATAATGCCAATGATTAAAACCCACCTCAAGCCCTAATTGGTTTGGCTCAGTGGATGGAGTGTCGGCCTGCGGACTCAAGGGTCCCAGGTTCGATTCCGGTCAAGGGCATGTACCTTGGTTGCAGGCACATACCCAATAGAGAGTGTGCAGGAGGCAGCTGATTGATGTTTCTCTCTCATTGATGTTTCTAACTCTCTATCCCTCTCCCTTCCTCTCTGTAAAAAATCAATAAAATATATATTTTTTTAAATCCACCTCAAAACAACAACCAAAGGCCAAATGTGGCGTGATTGCCTCATAACTTTTCTCTGTGCTATACGAGACAATGACTTTACTTTCTTATTTCTCTTCCTCCAATCAAGTCATAGCTGTCCCTCTCTTCTCATTGTATATATGTTTCATTACCCCACCTCTCACCAGCCACTCTTGCCTGTATCCCAAGCCCAACAAATGGCACAATTTAGCCAGTTTGGTCAACCAGTCATTTTGGTGAGAACTCTGGATCGAAATGGTCATTGGACTGAACGGATAAACCAGCCAGAGCCCTGTGCTGACAGCATGGATGGGACCTCACCTTTCTCTTTGGCCCATGCACATGTGCTTTGATTGGAATAGTTCTGCCCACATATAAGTGTCAGGGAAAGTGTCTCTTAAGGATACAAAACCCTCTTCCATCCATTTACCTAACATGTTCCCAGGGCCTCCCCTGTATCCATCACTGCATTAGGCTCCCACAGTAGGACAAATAGTCTTCCTTCCCTGGGACTTATAGTAGCAAAAAGGAGCTACCATTTAGTACGTTTCAGCTCATAAGAGGTGTCCACTTCTCATACACTGCTGGGAGGTAAATATTGCCATCCTTATTTTATAGATACAGAAGTGGAAGCTCACCGAAACCGGTTTGGCTCAGTGGCTAGAGCGTCGGCCTGTGGACTCAAGGGTCCCAGGTTCGATTCCGGTCAAAGGCATGTCCCTTGGTTGCGGGCACATCCCCAGTAGGGGGTGTGCAGGAGGCAGCTGATCGATGTTTCTCTCTCATCGATGCTTCTAACTCTCTATCCCTCTCTCTTCCTCTCTGTAAAAAAATCAATAAAATATATGAAAAGAAAAAAAAAAAAGAAGTGGAAGCTCGGATTTGCCCAAATCTCCTCGGTCCATGTGCTCTTTTTGCTTCTCTTCACCGCCTGCTTGTGCATTCTCTTCCTCTAGCTCGTCAAGGATTCCAACCATCATTGTGTAAGGCTGTTCCCTCACCACAAGAGACTGAGGGTGCCCAGAAAACCTGGTGAGCCAGAGACCCATTATCAGGGGTCTATGGCGGGAAGGAGAAATGACCGCCACCCCAACCCAAGGAGAACACGGCCTCCTACAGGGAATATCGCAGTTAAGCAAACGGTGTTTCAGGGAAAACTTACCGGCCACCACACCATACTTCGCCCTGCCAGGAAGAAGCCTCCAACAGTCCCACGATTCGTAGAAAACATGGCCTGAGGGGGAAAAGGTCAAACGTTTAATAGAAAACTAGAGCAGAGTGACCTTGCCAGCCAGAAGGACACACCTCCCCATAAGCTCGCGCTTTCTTCTACCCACCTCGCTTTCTGAAATATTTCCACATTCCTCGCCCCTGGGGCTCCAGTATACTCAGCCGGAGGAGGGAGGGACCTACATTTGACGGACAAGGACACTGAGGCTCAGCTTGCCCTGGTGCTAACTCTGCAGTGAGCTTATGGTGTGGCTTCGAGCAATTCACTCCACCTGGGTCTGTTTGTTTCTGTTAGGTAAGGGGACATGGACATGTTTATGGCCTTTTTACAAACATACTGAAGGTGCGTGATGAAGTGTCAGGTCTTAAAAGCACCATTTGGTATGTGAATTATACCTCAATAACACTGGGAGGGGGAGGGAGGGCGGGAGGGAGGGAAGGAGGGAGGGAGGGAGGGAGGGAGGAGGGGGAGGGAGGGAGGGAGGGAGGGAGGGAGGGAGAGAGAGAGAGAGAGAGAGAGAGAGAGAGAGAGAGAGAAGAAGAAGAAGAAGAAGAAGAAGAAGAAGAAGAAGAAGAAGAAGAAGAAGAAGAAGGAGGAGGAGGAGGAGGAGGAGGAGGAGGAGGAGGAGAAAGGGAAGGGGATGGGGAAAGGGAAAAGGGGAGGAAGAGGAAGGAGAGAAGGAGGAAGGAAGGGAGGGAGGAAGGGAGGGAGGGAGGAAAGGAGGGAGGGAGGGAGGGAGGGAGGGAGGGAGGGAGGGAGGGAGGGAGGGAGGGAGGGAGGGAAGCAAAGAAGTTACAAAAATGCACGATTTGTACCTAATGTTACATAAAAGACCAGGGCGTGGGGGAAATGGAGAGATTTTGGTCAGAGGCACAGAGTCTCAGTTATAAGATGACTAAGTTCTGAGAGCGCATGTACAGCATGGTGAGGGTAGTTCATAATACTGTATGGCATCGTTAAATTTGCTAAGCAAGTACATCCTAAGTGCTCTCGCCACATAAAAATACTGTCACCACAGGAGGGGATGGACGTGTTCATTAGCTAGATTGTGGTCATCATTTTACAAATGATGACCCTCCATAGTGCTTAACCCTCCATAGTGTTTAACCCTCCATAGTGCTTAATGTAATGCCTTGTGCATGGTGCATGGTCAGTAAAAAGTTAAAGGAATGGGATTCTCAGTTCCCTCAGGTTCCACTCCTCCCCTTTCTCCAACACACATACACACACACACACACACACACACACACACACACACACACACACACACACACACACACACACACACACGCGCGCGCGCGCGCGCACAGGCGAATGTTCTGCAGTCAGCAGCTTCCTGGTGCATGCACAGCAGCTCGTGTCCCCTGCCTCCTTTCTCCCCGCTGGTCACACCCTACAAATAAGAAGTCACCATCTCCATGAGCATGGGATGCTCAGCAGGAACCTCTAAGGTTCCAGACCCCACGCTGTAAACCAATTGGCCTGTGTAGTCCACCCCTAGAAGAGAAAGATCTCACTATGGCAAGCCTCGGGAGCCAAAGAATTGCTGACCCACACGCTTTTTTCTCAATGGAATGAAAATATCCTTGAGCAAAAGGAAGGCGCTTCAGACCTTCAAAGCTTAAAAAACCTCGGATGCTGGGCCTGGAGCAGAGAAGACTCGGGTGTGGCCTGTGGTCTTCCGATCCGTGAAGTGGGACAGACTCACTCCGTGTGGCCCGCACCAGGCACCAGACCCGACGGGAGACGCCCCGGGGCATGGGATCTGAGCTCAGAACAAGGAAGAACGGCCTTGCTGGCGGAAAAGCCGGAGAAGGAACTGGTGCCGCCAGGGAGAGTTTCTGCTGCAAGCATTCTAGTGAGGAGCTGGCAGCTTGTCAAGCTGACTGTGTCAAGCCGTTTAGAGGGGAGACTCAAGCGTACGGTGAAGATAAACGTAGGCCCTCGCGTTAGGAAAATATGTGAGGAGAGAAGGAATTCAGCATCCCCAGGACACTGCCACAGCAATGCACGTGGTGCTAAGGACGCTGGAGAGGATAGTCCCAGAGAAAAAAAAGAAAAAAAGTCGTATCTGAGGAAGGGGGAAAGGTGAGGTCATGCAGAGAGCATTGCCTCAGGAATCTTAAGCCCTGAGTTCTAGTCCCAGCTCGGATACTCGTGCATCTGAGCGACGCCTGGTCGCCCTCGCTGACCCTCATCTGTAAAATGAAAATGCCAGGCTCCCCCAGGGCCCACTGAGACCCAGGCATCCAATGATGCCCTTCGTGCAAACGATCCCACAAGCCAGGGGTCAGCACATGTTTTCTGCTCATAAAAAAGGGTCAGATAGTAAATGGGTGTTGTGGGAAACATGTGATCTCCATCACACATCCTTCTTGTTGTGTTTTGTATTTTATAACCGTTTAAAAGTGTGAAGACCATTCTTAACTTGTGGGCCACGCAAAACAGGCTGTGAGCCAGTGTGGCCCATGGGGAACAACCCTTGGCTTAACCCTTTGCACTCGCTTGCTTTTTTCTCGATTCCTTTATTCTAATGCTAAACACACTCGACATCCGAGTGCAAAAGGTTTAAAGGGTTTGAGGACAGCTTAATGAAATCTTCCAGAAAAAATCGGTTAAGAGATTCAGCCTACAAGGATACAAAATCCCCCCCAAGAAACAAACTGAGAGGTAGTGAAAAAAATGGAAATATATAGTTGATTCGTGAGCAACATGGGGGTTAGAGGTGCTGACCCCCCCACAAAATTGAAAATCCACATATAACTTTTGACTCCTCAAACACCTAACTACAGTGGCCCCTCGGTATGCACGGATTGGTCCCAGGACCCCCGTGGATACCAAATCCACAGGTGCCCAAGACCCTTATATAAAATGGTGTAGAACCATGCATACAGTCAGTCCTCCGTGTTTGTGAATTCCCAACCGAGGATTGAAAATAGTTTTCTAAAGCCAGACTGAGAAAGACAAATATCACATGATCTCCCTTATCTGTGGAATCTAATGAACAAAATGAATCGACCAACAAAATAAGACCCAAAGCAGGAAACAGCCATACCTCCATGTGGGGTTGGGGGGACGAGAAGAGTTAAACCAAAGAACTGATATGCTTATATGTATATCCCATGGACACAGGCAATAGGGTAATGAAGACTTGGCGGGGGCGGTAAGGGGCTGGGAGGAAGGGGGAGAAGGGGGGAATGGGAGATATCCGTAATACTATCAACAATAAAAAAAATACTTTAAAATGGGGAAAAAAGAAGAATATAGTGTTCTATCTGCAGTTGGTTGAATTCACGGATGTGAAACCCCAGGACACAGAGGGTCGACCAAATATTTATTGAAAAAAAATTCACGTAGATTCGGACCCACAGAGTTCACACACGTGTTGTTCAAGGGTCAACCGGAGACTGAAGGATAAGCTCACGCCCCAATATGATTGGATGAGGCAGCGTTGAAAGAGGACAAAACAGAACAAAATGATGTTGGGAGAGGTGGGGACGGTGACAGAGGGAGGGTAGTTGTGTCTTTTCTACGGTGAGGAAGCCCAGAGGGGCTGGCTCGCTCTGTCTCTGCAGCCCAGAGATCGTACAGGAGTCAGGACGCCTGCCCCCGAACCAAGCCACTCTTGATGCTCCAAGAGAAAAAAAAATGAGGAATGTAAACGGGAAAGAATCCAGCACATTCAGTGATCAGGGTCCGGAGGCACTGGCTAACGGGGGGAGAGGAAACGTGGACACATACTGGCGGGCTCGTTAAACAGCATTTAGCAGGACAAGTGATCCCGAATCGCAGATTTGTGAAAAGCGCAAACAGCATAATCACCAGGACTGGCGGGGCTAAATGAGATTGCTTAAGCCTTAAGGGAAAGGAGACTCGTGGATTGTCTGGGAAACAGGCAGCACGACACAGCTAGCCAACGATGGGCTCTCCTCCCGGCTCCAGCGCTTCTAAGCTGAGGAGGGGCAGGGAGAGGGAGGCAGGCCCAGTAGTCAAGTACCTGGTGCTGTGAAAGGGGCCTGAGTTCCAGGAACGGTTCCCTGCATTGCAACCTCAGACCAATCACCACCGAGTGAGGCTTCCATTTCCCCTTCTGTGAAATGGGGACTCACATGCCTGCCCTCCCTGTCTCCTGGCCTTTTTTTTTTTTTTGTCAAGTTGTCCTACCCAGCGAACCACTTGTGACTTGTGTCCATTTTACTTAAGAGAACAAAAGTAATTCAGGGACTGGGTCATAGACCCTCCAGGGCCAATAATAACTATTTTTAAAGATGTCTAGCATCCGGAATGAGCTTTCAGGTTCATCTCTGCCAATCTTCACAACAACCTGGGGGAGGCAGACAGATAGGTAGGATTGTGTCCGTTTTACACGGAAGTAAACTGGGGCTGAGGCAGGCTACCCGAGGTCATGTGTCCAAAATCATGTCAAAGCCGTGACTAGCCCTAGCCGGTTTAGCTCAGTGGATAGAACGTAGGTCTGCGGACTGAAGGGTCCCAGGTTCGATTCCGGCCGGGGGCACATGCCCGGGTTGTGGGCTTGATCCCCAATAGGGGGCGTGCAGGAGGCAGCTGATCCATGGTTCTCTTTCATCATTGATGTTTCTATCTCTCTATCCCTCTCCCTTCCTCTCTGAAATCAATAAAGAAATTTTTTTTTAAAAAAAAAAGCCGTAACTAAACTTGAGAATCCTGGCTCTTGGTTGGACACTTCAGAGAGGCTGAGCGTTTCGAGGAACAGTCAGCCACACCAACCCCTTGTGATGTGACACCTGGGGAGGCTTTTAGTCACCTCTGCTTTCTACGATTACTTTTTAAAAGAAATCTTCCTTTCATCAAAAAAAAAAAAAAACCAAAAAACAAGATCTTGTGGCCATGTCAGGGTTAATGTCCACCTTCCTCTTCTGCTGGCCTGCCACCCACCACAAACACCTTTGAGAGTGGCTGGGATTTCCGCACATTTAAAAACACCTCCTCGTCTGGCGGCTGGGTGTGCCAGACTCCATCACAAGTGAAATTTCCATATTCCAAGCTGCTGAGAACAAGTTCCTCTGGTTTGGTGTGTCCCCAGAGTCCCGAAGGGGAGCCACCCGCATTTCCCTCTTCCCGGTGCAGGTGCCGACTGCCCTCTGTCCCCCTCCTCCTCCTCCCCCTCCTCCTCCTCCTCTCCTTCCTCCCCACCAGCCTTCCCAACTCTCACTCACTCCAGCTCCTGGGATCCCAGGGCATCAGGCCTTCAGGTCAGCCTATCCCAGGAGGGGGACACCAGGCAGCCCCTTCCCTGGGCTGCCCTCCCCGCGCCCCGCCCCCCCCCCCCCACACACACACACACACCTGCAGCCGGCAGTGGCTGTGTCCTTCCCCATCTACAGTTTCTTTCCCATCGGAACTGGATGGCTAAGAGGCAGGACAACAGTCACCTCCTCCCAAGCCTGGGGACCCTCCCTGCAGCTACAGGCTGGCCCTCCCCTGCCCCTCACACCACTGACCCCCATCTCCCACCCTCCTTCAATGCGCACAGGCCCCAGGCGCCCACCTTCCGCGCTGGCCAGCACCCCTCTCCCTCTGCTCATCCTCACTCGCCCTCCTCACCTCACCCTGTGCGCCCTGACCTCCTCTTAAGCGCCTCCAAGTCATTGCCACTCCGCACGCCCTTAAGGCCATCCTCCCTCCCCTCTGGCGGCGTGCCCCCGCCTCATCCCTCCCGCTGGCCCTCGCTCCCCATCAGTGTCCCAGGGCCCCCACCTACCCACAGCCCGACAGCCATCACCACCACGAAGTAGATGACGATGACGGAGATGTCGGCGGCATTGCGGATGCGCTCGTGGGAGGCGAGGGGCGCCTCGGTGACAGCGGTCCTGGAGCTCCAGGTGGTACTGTCCATGGCTGCGGCGGCGCCCAGGTGTCCCTCTCTCTGAGGCCACTGGCTCCTTATAAGGCCTCCGGGTTAATGATCAGCCCCGGGGGAGGTGGTGCGTCGGGGACCCCTGCGCTGCGCTGCTGTGGCGCCGTCGGGGAGCGGTCCTGGGCACGGAGCTGGGAGCCAGGAGCGCGCTGAAGTGCTGGCGGGTCGGCTGCGGGCCGGCAGGTAAGGGCTTACCTGTCCGCGGGGAGGGGCCGGCCAGGGGGTGGTGCCCGCCTGGCACAAAGGCCCGCTGTGCTCCCTCCCGCAGCGGGCACGGGCCGGCCGCCTGGACAGCCCTGGGGCCGGCCCCTCCCCAGCGGAGCGGGAGCGGCTCCATGGAGGAAGCCGGCTGCCTGGGGCCAAGAGCCGAGGGGCTCCGAGTCACCTGGCACCTGCCCTGGGACCGGGTCCAAGTTCTCTGTGGGCCTGGCTACTGCTCCACGTGGCAAATGGGTGCGGGACTGTCTGTGCCCAGGAATCAGCTGCGTTCTTGGCCTCCGCGTGGAACCTTGGGGGGAGGATGGGAAGTTGTTGAACCCGCTGCTGGTACAAGTTCCCACAATTGCATTCTCTTGGCGGCTGGATGGCCACCCACCCACCCACATTTCTGACTCCCCTTCCGCAGCCTGCAGCCCTCGGCGGCCCTGTTCCCGCCACTGTGAGGAGGAAGAAAGGGAGAGGAGGCGAGGGAATCCCACCAGGAGCTATTGCCTTGCCCCGCACTTTGCCCAATAAGGATTCGGAGTCCTTCACAGGCAGGCAGGAGGGAAAAGACTAGAGAATCCGCTCCAAGGAGTTCACCCAGCCCTGGCCCCTCCTGGGGACTCAATGCGTCTGGAAACACACGGTGAGCCGGTGATAAATGTGGCCCCACGGCCCAGGCCAGGGCAGGCCCGGTTCAGAGGATGGTTGGGGGATGCTCTCCGGAGCTGGTGCTGGGGCACAGAGCAGCCCCTTTTAGGTGGAGGGAGCCTTGCTGGCGTGATGGGGTGCAGGAAGGGGAAGGACCACGCAATCCCTGCCCGGATGCTGTTCTGCCTCAGGCTCTCCCTGGCCTCCGCCAGCAACAACCACCCAGGGCCCAACCGCCAGCAGCCTGTCCCTTTCCACCGTGCTGCCTCTGCGGCCCAACCCACTCCTCCTGCATCAGTGCTCCATCTCCACTGAGGCTGCAGACTTCCCCATTTCCCCCCACCCACCCCAGGACTATAAACTCTGAGGCAACGTCCAGGGCCCGTCCTGATGCCTGACCACACGGGGCAGGAACTCTCTTTCCAGGGAACCTGGCAGCCGGGGGCTCTTCTCCAAGCTCCTCCACCGTGGCTGCTTGCAGAGCTTGGAGTAACTCACCTTTCATCGTGTCCATTCGTTCCCGCATTCAGCAAAGCTTTTGTACCCGACTCTGTGCCAAGCAGAGTCCCTGCCCTCAGGGAACTAACTGCTGGTCTGGTCTGATCCGGAAGTAAGCCCATCCACAGGAAAAATCCAGCCTTGCCCCCCTCCTCCCCGCTGCAGGCACTGGGCCCCTGCCAAGTTCCAAGAGGGACGTCTGTGGAAATGAACAAATCCAAAATGTGAGCAGGAGTGGAACTGGAAGTGCTAACGGACCTCAAAGGAGGGACCAGGATCATCCGTTGATCTCTCTAGGATAGCAGAACATGGGTGGCCAGAGAAGGAAAGGGATGGTAGCCCGGGGGGGACCAGAAAGTGCATTCATTCATTCATTCATTCACTCACTCTTGCAGCAACAGAGCCGCTTTCTGAGGCTATGGCCGTAAACAAGACTCACAGGGTTCCTGCCCTCACAAAGCTTCCAGACCATCGTCAGAGACAAACACTATAAAACTAGCATTATGGTATGTGTTTTGAAAGAGAAGCAGTAATGCTCCTTCCTAGCAAGGATTTTGACCTGGGGATGAGTGAGGGTGGAGGAAGGCGTGGAAAAGCGCTGGTTTGGGCAGGGCCCTGAGAGAGGAGTGAGTCAGGTAGGATGAGAGTGAGTGGTGTACCAAGAAAGGGCAAGTATGGGTGGAGAGAGACTGTCTGCAATAGGGAGGGACCAGCTGAGGTGAAAAATAAAACTATGGCCCAGCCCGTGTGACTCAGTGGTCGAGCATCGACCTATGAACCAGGAGATCACCGTTCAATTCCCAGTCAGGGCACATGCCCGGGTTGTGGGCTCAATCCCCTGTAGGGGGCGTGCAGGAGGCAGCTGATCCATGGTTCTTTCTCATCATTGATGTTTCTATCTCTCTCTCCCTCTCCCTTCCTCTATGAAATAAATAAAAAAATATTTAAATAATAATAATAATAATAATATCTAACATAAATGAGAGAACATACAGAAAACATTTTGGTGCACTGCTGAGCACATATGTGGTGCTCAATAACATGTTAACTTTTATCTTTATCATCATCACCTTACCTAGACCTCCAGATGTGGAGTCCTGCCCTCACAGAGCAGGAGACAGACAGATACAAAAAAAGAAAGCATATACTGTGTGTTGGACAAGTAGACCAACTTTAATCTTCATGATGACCCTATTGTTATTCCCATTTTATGGATGAGAGCACTGAGACTCACAGAGGTTAAATCACTTGCCAAGGGAGTAAAAGGCCAGGCTGGTGCTCAACCCCACGTCAATCTAATACCAACGTCTGTATTTTAACCCCTGGTGCAGAGGGCAGGGAGAGAATGGGGCAAAGAAAGGGTAAGTAAAGGCTTGGCCCTGATTCCAAGCCTACTCTCCAGCCAGCCTCCCTCTATTCCTCTTCCCACCTCAGCCCTGGCTTGACATTCAGCTGCCTGGAGGTGAAAGGCATTTCAGTGAGTCAGTAATTATATTATCTCAGGTGCAGGCAAAAGTCAGCAGCATTAACCACACTGTCTTCTGCCACATGCCTATGACTTCAGCTACTCTAGGCACCTCATGCAAGTGGAATCATACAGTCTTGGTCCTTTTGTGAATGGCTTAGTTCACTTCACATAATGTCCTCAAGGTTCCTCATCCATGTTGTAGCATGTGTCAGCATTCCCTTCCTTTTTAGAGCTGAGCAATTCCATTGTATGTACACGCTACATTTTGTTTGCCCATGCATTCATTGATGGACACTTGGATTGCTTCCACCTTCCAGACATTGTGAATAATGCTGCTATGAAGATGGGGGGTGTTTCTAGCCCTTTTTGAAATACAAGTAGTCAAAAATTGGCTGGGTGGATGGACGGATGGATGATAGTCAGATGGATGGATAAATGAAAGCGCTCTGAATGGAGAGTTAGATCTGTTTCCTGTCCACGTCCCATCTGCATGACACATCAGACATCACAGAGATTTTTTTTAAATAATAATAATATCCAACATAAATGAGAGGACATACAAAAGACATTTTGGTGCACATATGCGGTGCTCAATAACATGTTAACTTTTATCTTTATCATCATCGCCTTACCTACACCTCCAGATGTGGGCCCCCGAGCTGGAGCCCTGCCCTCACAGAGCAGGAGACAGGTACAAAAAAGAAAACATAGCCCTGACCGGTTTGGCTCAGTGGATAGAGCGTCAGCCTGCGGACTCAAGGGTCCTGGGTTTGATTCCGTTCAAGGGCATGTACCTTGGTTGCGGGCACATCCCCAGTAGGGGGTGTGCAGGAGGCAGCTGATCGATGTTTCTAACTCTCTCTCCCTCTCCCTTCCTCTCTGTAAAAAATCAATAAAATATATTTTTTTTAAAAAAGAAAACATATACTGTGTGTCAGACAAGTGGAACAACTTTAGTCTTCACAATGACAGTAGTGTTGAATCAAAGGCAACTCCAAAATACTTACAAGGATGAGTAACTCGGTGTTATTTCATGATCACAGTTGGCAGGCGTCGGTAAAAGAGTGATGTATGACACCTCAAGCTGCCGCTGACTAAAGAGGATACAGCTTCCTGGAGTAGGAACCCTGGAAGAGAGTGATCGTGTTGGGGAAACCACATTCAGTGTCAAATACGAAACAAACAAAACATCCGTCAAAACAGCAGAAACAGAGTCCCTGAGGTTCCAGGGCCTTGAGCCACAGCGGCTGCCGGCAGTGAATGGTTCCAGATGCCAAAGAAGCGTGAGTAAGCGGGAAGCACAGAAGCCGAGATTGTGAGGATATTGAACTCAGCTCTGAATCAGCCCACGGGGATTTCCTCAGCCGTCGTCTCACTATCCGTAACCAACCCCAATCGAAAAGATGAATGGTTCTTGTAAAAGGAAACACAAACGGCACATCGGCATATTAACAGCTACCCCCATCTCCCTCTCAAAAGAAAAATGCAAATTAATACTACAGGGATAGACTATTTTATACCTCCCAGACTGGAAACGATCACCCAAAAAGATGGGTAATATATTATGTTGTAAGAGAAATATGTACTCTCACACCACAGTGGTGGGAGCATAAATCAGCACCACCTCTAACAGACTAATGTGAGAACATCTATCAAAATGATTTCAAGAGGATGAGAAGACAAGCCACAGACCGCGGGGAAATTGCAAGGACACATCTATAGAGGACGGTTAACTAAAATATACAAAGAACTCTTAAGATTCAACAATAAGAAAATGAACACCTAATTTTAAAATGGGCAAAAGATCTAAACAGACACCTCATCCAAGAAGATATACAGATATATTCTGACATGCAAATAAAGATATGCAAATAAGCATATGAAAAAATGCTCAGCATCTTGTATCATTAGGGAATTGCAAATTAAAATGAGATGTCACTACACACCTATTAGAATGGCCAAAATCCAAAACACTGACACCACCAAATGCTGGTAAAGATGTGGAACAACAGGAACTCTCATTTATTGCCAGTGGGGATGCAAAATGGTACAGCCATGCCGAGCCGGCATGGGTCGGTGGTTGAGCATGGACCTATGAACCAGGAGGTTATGGTTCAATTCCCGGTCAGGGCATATGCCCAGGTTGCGGGCTCAATCCCCAGTCGATCAATGATTCTCTCTCATCAATGGTGTTTCTCTCTCTCTCTGTCTCCTTTCCTCTCTGAAATCAATAAAAAAAATATTTTTTTTAATCGTACAGCCACTTTAGAAGACAGTTCGGCAGTTTCTTACAAAACTAAGCATACATCTCTATGATTCAGCAACTGTACTCCTTAGTATTTACCCAAAGGAGTTAAAAACATGTTTGTACAAAAACCAGACACAGCTGTTTATAGCAGCTTTATTCATATCTGCAAAAACTTGGAAGCAACCAAGATGTCCCTCCGTAGATGAATGAATACATAAAATGCGGTACACCCAGACAATGGAGTATTATTCAGTGATAAGAAGAAATAAGCTATCAAGCCTCAAAAAAGACATGAAAGAATGTTAACTATATATTAATAAGTGAAAGAACCCAATGTGAGAAAGGCGAATATCACATGATCTCGCTTATTTGTGGAATCTGATGAACAAAATGAACTGACCAACAAAACAAGACCCGAAGCAGGGAGGCATGGAACAGACTGACATACCTTGATGTGGGGCTGGGGAGAAAAGAAGAAATAAACCAGCCCTAACTGGTTTGGCTCAGTGGATAGAGCGTCGGCCTGCGGACTGAAAGGTCCCCGGTTCGATTCCAGTCATGGGCATGTACCTTGGTTGCGGGCACATCCCCAGTAGGAGGTGTGCAGGAGGCAGCTGATCGATGTTTCTCTCTCATCAGTGTTTCTAACTCTCTGTCTCTCTCCCTTCCTCTCTGTAAAAAATCAATAAAATATATTTTTTTTTTTTTTTAAAAAAAAAAGAAGAAAAAATAAACCAAAGAGCTTATATACTTATGTGCATAGCCCATGGACACGGGCAATAGGGCAGTGAAGACCTAGGGGGTGGGAGGAGGGTAAAGCATGGGAGGAGGGGAGTAACAGGGGGGAATGGGAGATATCTGTAAAACTATCAACAATAACAAAATATATATTAATAATTAATTAATTAATTTTGTAAAAGAAGTCAATCTGAAAAGGTTATGTACTCTTATAATTCCAACTAGATGACATCTGGGAAAAGGCAAAACTATGGGTCAGGGGTTGCCAGGGGTTAGAGAGAAAAGGGGAATGAATAGGTGAGCACAGAGAATGTGAAATTTTAGAGCAATGAAATTATTCTATATGATACTCTAATCGTGGGTACATGTCATTATACGTTATCAAAACTCATAGAATGTACAATGTCAAGAGTGAGCCCCGATGATGGCGGGGGATGTGTGGGAACTCTCTGTACTTTCAGCTCAATTTCGCTGTAAACCTAAAACTGCCCTAAAAAAAATAAAGTCTACTAAAAAGTTAAACACAGCCCTGACCAGTTTGGCTCAGTGGATAGAGCGTTGGCCTGCGGACTGAGGGGTCCCGGGTTCGATTCCGGTCAAGGGCATGTGCCTTGGTTGTGGGCACATTCCCAGTGGGGAGTGTGCAGGAGGCAGCTGATCGATGTTTCTCTCTCATCGATGTTTCTGGCTCTCTATCCCTCTCCCTTCCTCTCTGTAAAAAATCAATAAAATATATTTAAAAATAAATAAATAAATAAAAATAAAATAAAAAGTTAAACACGTACACACCCTTTGACCCAACAATTTTAGAATTTGTGCTCCAGTTAGGCTTACATAAGGGCAAAAATGACCTTTGTTCAAAGCTTTTTATTGCCACAGTATGTATAATGGGAAAAGATTAAGGGCAACCTAAATGCACATCCATAAAGGATGGGTTAAATACATCACCGTTTATCCACCTAGAGGAACAATATGTGTAGCCATAAAGAAATGAAAGCTCTAGCATATTGATATAGATTGGTCTCAAAGGTATTTTGTTAGATTAAAAAAGCAAAGTGTGCAAAATGACATATAGTATGCTAAAATTATTGTAAAATATCAGGAGGTGGGGGAAGAATATACACTGAGCGGCCAGATTATTATGATCTCTGAACACATAATAATCTGGCCACTCAGTGTGTGTGTGTGTGTGTGTGTGTGTGTGTGTGTGTGTGTGTGTGTGTGTGTTTTAGAGGCCTGGTGCATGAATTCATGCATGGGTGGGGTCCGACCAGCCTGGCGAGGGGGAGGGGACATGGGCAGTTGGCCAGCCTGCCTGCTGGTTGAACTCCTGGTGGAGGGGACAATTTGCATATTAGCCTTTTATTATATAGGATATACACTGAGTGGCCAGATTATTATGCATTCAGAGATCATAATAATCTGGCCACTCAGTGTAGGTACATATTTGCCTACAAGTGCATTACAAAATATCTCTTGGGAAAAAATATATCGCCTGGATATACAAGAAGCTGGCAAAACTGATTGCCTTCAGGGAGAAAATTTGGAAGACTGGGGAGCTTTCTCTATATATGCATGTGTACTTGATGAACCATGAGAATGTATTATTCACAAGTTCAACAGATAGTAGGAGGAAGGGATGGAAAGAGAGAAAGAAAATAAATACTACCCTATGATCACTGAATAGCCAACCAAGCAGGAGATCTTCAAACTTGACTCCATGATGTATTCACTGACTCAGCAAATATCACCTGCGTGTCCTCTAGATGCCTGGCACTGCTCTAGGTGCTGTAGGAGGAAGGTGCAAAGATGTGGGAGAACACAATCTCATGGAAAAAGGCCTTACAGTTTACCAGTGAGAAACTGAGGCCCAGGTCAAGGTCAAGGTCACCCAGGTTGCTAGTGGGAGAGTTAGGGATAAAATCCATGTCTTCGGGCTCCTGTTTGGCTCTATTATCTGTAGGGCTTGAAGGACAGTGAAGGAAATGGACTTGATGACACACCCAACGTTTGCAAATGTGAAGATAAATGAACCACAAAACTGGCTCCCCGGAAAGAGAGCTTTCTTCTCCTGCACACTTTCAAACAGACCTTGTCCCTGCTGAGTCACCAAAAATGTGAAGACGAAGCAATAAGGCAGAAACTCAGCCAAAGAATGATCTTCTGTCTGGCCGGTGTGGCTCAATGGTTGAGTGTTGACCTATGAACCAGGAGGTCATAGTTCAATTCCCAGTGGAGGCACCTGTTCCGGTTGCGGGCTCGATCCCCAGTAGGGGGCATGCAGGAGGCAGCCGATCAATGATTCTCTCTCATCATTGATGTTTCTCTCTCTCTCTCTCTCTCTCTCTCTCTTTCCCTCTCTCTCTCTCTCTCTCTCCTTCTCCCTTACTCTCTGAAATCAATAAAAATACATTAAATTTTTTAAAAAGTATGTGTCCACAAATTATACATATACCAAATCATCGCATTGTACACTTTAAATATATACAATTTTATTTGTCGGTTATACCTAAATAAAGTTGGAAAGAAAAGCGGGGGCAGGGAATGTGCCAAGAGAGAGTATTCTGGGGGAGAAAAAATACGCTAGGAGGGAACTCCAAATGCAGGCGTCCAGGTCACCCCTGCCTCACAGCGTCATCCTGACCAATCCTTTCTCCTCTGTGACCTGCTGCTTCTCTATGAAACCATGAGATCTGACAGTACACCTCCTCCCGCACCTCCCTGGTCTCTCGGCCCATCGGCCTCCTTCATCCTTTCGGGGATCCCAGCATCATGCTAGGACCCCCCTTCCCACATTGCCAGCTGTGCCAGACTCAGGTTCTGACGGGGGCCCACGTCTTGACAGCCTGTGGGTGGAGGGATGGGAAGGAGATTCCAGGGTGCTCCGCTGGCTCGGCCCTTTCTCCGCGACCTTTAGCAAGCCCCTACCTGAGCCTTATCGCGTTGTAAGTCTGGTACTTTCAGAGGCCAATAAACAACACACTCCCCTTTCCGAAGGTACATCATTTAGGCGATAACCTAGGTCATGCCCACATGCCCCCACAGCAAAAAAATGCTGAAGGAAGCAGAGTATCAAAGGTTGTTATCACAGTCCCTGATTACACACATGTAACAAAGCCATCACAGCTCTTCAGCCAGCCCCACCCAGGAGCCCAGTGCTGAAGTCTTGGGAAAGCCAGCTCACCGCCTCCAGGAAACCATCTGGGCTGCATTTTCAAATCTGCCCACCTCGGTCCCAGCTCTCAGCTTCTTGCAAAGACCTGGAAATTACATGGCTTGAATGTGAGCCCTGGAAAGGCCATTTGAGATGATGTGACTCCTCTTCCGCCTTTCACAAATGGCCCACGGAGGCCCAATGAGGCAGTGTGGCTCAGCGGGGACAGAGCCCAGGCCTTCTGCCCCAAGACTGCCTCCTTGATCCTTGCCTCCATTTCACCCTCAGCCAGTGTCTAGAGCCCGAGAAGTCTTCCTCTCTCCCTGTGAAGCCTCTTCAATATTCCATTTCCTTTTTTTTTTTTTTTAATTTATTGATTTTATTTTTTTGTTTTTTGTTAATCCTCACCCGGGGATATTTTTCTGTTGATTTTTAGAGAGAGTGAAAGGGAGAGACAGAGAGAGAGATATCAATGTGACAGAGACACATCGATTGGTTGCCTCCCACACATGCCCCAACCAGGGCCAGGGATCGAGCCTGCAACCAAGGTATGTGCCCTTGACCGGAATCGAACCCTGGACCTTCAGTCTGCGGGCCAACACTGCATCCACTGAGCCAACCTGGATAGGGTTCTACTTTCAATGGAAGTAACTGCTTCCTCCTCTCAACCCTATGGGAGGTGGATTCACCTTAGACCTTAGGTATTCACCTACCTGTGTTTTCTCCTAGCAGGATACAAACCTTTTTAAAAGCAGAATACATATTGATTTGTCTGAAGGTTTCTCACAGGCCAAGCACAGCGCCTTTTACGCACTGATTCTCTTTTTCATTGCTAATGTACTGAACAGAGTTTTAGAGTCTAAGAGACCCGACTCCAAGCTCTTGTCACTCGCTGGTGGTATGACCTTGAGCAATGTGCTTTAACCATTCTGAGCCTCAGTGTTCTCCTCTGCAAAATGGGGGTTGTAACACTGAGTTCACAAAGTTACTGTAATGATCGATGAGCTCACATCGGGTATATACGTAGCACCATGCCTGACACATAGCAAGTGTTTGATTAATAGAGGTGACACTACTTCTATTAAAAATAAACACAGCTCCTGCTATGTGCCTGGAATTGTGAAGCATGCTGGGGATAAAGAGATCAAGAAAACTGGGCCTGTAGCTCTGAAGACTCAGAGACTGGCGGGGAAGCAGACAAGGAAACAGCGGACCTCCATAGCATACAGGGTGATGAGGGCTATGACCAACACACCCACACAGTGCTCTAGAGCAGGCGTCCTCAAACTACGGCCCACGGGCCACATGCGGGTGTTTTTGCCATTTTGTTTTTTTACTTCAAAATAAGATATGTGCAGTGTGCATAGGAATTTGTTCATAGTTTTTTTTTAAACTATAGTGCGGCCCTCCAACGGTCTGAGGGACAGTGAACTGGCCCCCTGTTTAAAAAGTTTGAGGACCCCTGCTCTAGACTTTCCAGAAAAGATACGGATGGGCTTGAGTCCTGGGAAACAGGAACTTGGGGAAAGCTCCCCAGAAGAGTGATGTGAGTGGAGTCTGGAAAGACCAGTGAGAAGGGAGCAAATTGGACAAGCTGGACACAAAGCACATCATGAGAGCCCTAGCCGGGTTTGGCTCAGTGGATAGAGCGCTGGCCTGTGGACCGAAGGGTCCCGGGTTCAATTCTGGTCAAGGGCACGTACCTCGGTTGCAGGTTCCCCCCGGCCCCCATCAGGGTGCGTGCAGGAGGCAACCAATCGATGTGACTCTCTCACATCGATGTTTCTCTCTGTCTCTCCCTCTCCTTTCCACTCTCTCTAAAAAATCAATGGAAAATTATCCTCAGGTGAGGATTAACAAAATAAAGGGGGAGCCCTAACCGGTTTGGCTCAGTGGATAGAGCCTCGGCCTGCAGACTCAAGGGTCCCGGGTTCGATTCCGGTCAAGGGCATGTACCTTGGTTGCGGGCACATCCCCAGTAGGGGGTGTGCAGGAGGCAGCTGATCGATGTGTCTCTCTCATCGATCTTTCTAACTCTATTCCTCTCCCTTCCTCTCTGTAAAAAAATCAATAAAATATATTAAAAAATAAAAATAAATAAAGGGGGAAAAAAGAGAGCACATCTTGAGACAAGGAGCACAGAGACAAGTTGGAGCATCATGGCATCCTGCACACAGCTGGTGCTTCGTAAGTATGTGCCACACAAGAGGCAGCCCGGGGTGGAGGGCAGTCATGGGATGTCTGTGACGTCGGGGAAGTCCCACCCCTGCCCTGAGCTCACTGTCCTCGGGTGATGCATGAGGCCAACCCCATTCCGTGGGGCGAGATTTGGGAAGGCGCCCTGGGCCTTGGGCTGGGACTCCGCCCCTCCCCCAGCTGAGTCAGGAGGCGCCTGTTTTCGCCCGCTCCATTCAAGAAGACTTTGGTCTAAGAAGCTGATGCCACCCTATTCGGGTCACACCTGTGTCTGAAGCAAGAAACACTAATCACTTTGGGTGCCTTGTCACACCCTCTCCCTGGGAAATTTTCCTCTTCACCGCTGGGGTGGGGAGCGCACACACTCCGGGGAGCCACCTGGCTTCAGAGTCTATCTATAGAACACCTGGGTGGGTCAGGGAGAGTCGCAGACTCCAGGGCAAAAATAAGCAACTTCGGGGAATGTAGGTTTGGTTAATCTGGTGAGAAACAAATCAATGACACTTTAAAACAATCATTTTGAAGGGAAAATACGCTGAATGATATAAAACTAGACAACTTTGTCAATTCAGCATATTTTCCTGCTTTGTTGAGGTATAATTGAGATATAACAAACAATATGTAAGTTTAAGGTGTACAGCCTGATGGTTTGATACATGTGTATATTGCAAAATGATTCCCACAATAAGGTTAAATGCTTCCGTCACTCACAATGTAAGCCACGTTTTCTGTGGATGGTGAGAATATTAAAGATCTACTCTCTTAGCAACTTTCCAAGTATATAATAATACAGTATTTTTAACTATAGTTCAATTCAGTGTTAGACTAGCTGATTGGTTTCTTTTTAAGTCTTCGTATTTGATGGAAAAAAAATCCATCTCAATCATTTGCATCGTGAGAAAGAGATAGAAACATCAATGATGAGAGAGAATCATGGATCAGCTGCCTCCTGCACATCCCCCACTGGGGATTGAGCCCACAACCCAGGCATGTGCCCTGACTGGGAATCGAACATGACCTCTTGGTTCATAGGTCGACGCTCAACCACTGAGCCACGCCGGCCAGGCTAGTCTCTTATGGTTTTGACTCCATGGTGAGAGATCTGAATCCAGTCCCACTGGCTGAAATCAAAGTGTCAGCAGGGATATGCTTTTTCAGGGAACTTATAGGAAGGAACCTAGGGGCTGGCAGGAAGTTCTGGAAAGTCCATGTGTGTAAGGTTTGGGTTAGAATTGAGCCCCTATCCTCCTTGTGTAGCACACTGCCATTATTTCAAAGGCACAGCAGAGACACAAAATTATTTGTAACTGTCTGAAATCTGATAGAAATTGAAATAGGGCAGTCTAATAAATCATCAATTTAAATTGTGAAGCCACACGATAGTCACAGTTTTATTTGTTGAATCATAGTGTGTGCACATTTCAGATGTTTTCCATCAAGATAGAAACTTGAAGCAAAGGAAGTGACAGTGCCTCCTTGTGGTGATACCCAACGCTTCACTGAGATAGTTCCCCCGACAAGACCATTCAGTTGCCTGTGCCTTGTCTGGGTCTGAAGTCTCTGGATGGGGTTGAGGGTCAGCAAAAGCTAAGAACAGACATGATCAGGAGTCAGGGGGCCCCGTTATGTAACTCCCTCGAAGTACTGGAGGCCTCCATCCTTCCCAACATCCTTCAGGCAAGATCGGGACAGCCAAAATCAGAAAGCCTGAAAAGTAAATGAAATGGGGGGAGGCAGGAGGAGGAATATAATACCCTTGAGGTTCCTAGTGGTGGAGCAATCTGGTATTGATTATCTATGAGCCTCAGACCTTCTTGAAAAGTATACAAATCCCTGATAGCAGAAGCAAGGTTCCTCAGCTATAGGACAATAGTCTTCATCTCAAGTGTCAACTGTCTAGAAATTGTTGGTAACTAATAGAACATTGTGCTAAGTAGGATTCTGAGGCAGAGTTGGAGTTCAGTGGAAAGAAGGCCATTAATGATTAACGAGTGTCTCTGGTATGGGAGGGCGGACTAACGATACACATATCCTAGTGAAGGTTCTGTTGATGAAGATCTCTATGTAGCTCTAACTTTTCTGATGTCAGTTTTTCTCATTATAAAATGAAGACAATGATGCCTTCTAGCCCTGTTTTACAAAAAGGAAGACCATGGACTTGAAGGGTCTTGAAAAGATCTAAGAATATATGTGTGAGATGGTACAAGGGTTTCTGTTGACTTCCCTACATGAACCAAAGAGAGGATGACACCAGAGCTGTCAGTTGCCATTCCCAACCTAAACACCCCTGAAAGACCTGAAGACGTTGTTTGAAGAATGTTAGGGGCTCGACCAGCTCATAACACTGAGCCAAACAAGTTGGGTAAACTGGGATCTAAAGAATTTAAATCATTAGCTGTGAGGCTGGTGCTGTAATTTTTTTCAGAGAATGGAATAAAATGAAATCAAATAGCATCATTGAGGGACCCGTAGAATAATTCACTCAACGATCACTTATTAACCATCCACTCGTTTGCTGGTTTTATAGATATTTACCGAGCACCTACCACGTACCAGTTCTGTGATAAGGTTAGGAATAGAGTTGAAGATAAAAGTTAAGTACCTGCCCAAACAGATTTACAGCCTAGTGAGAAAGCCTGTAATAAATAAATAAGTACTAGAAAATGGTGTGTTGTGAAAAGAGAAATATGACGTGCCAGGAAAGCCTCCTTCCAGAGAAAGGGGCTTTGTAGGACAGACGTTGCCAATTCCTGGCACCAGGGACAAATTCAACCACAGACAACTTTCATGGCCAGAGCATGTTTTCAAAGCACCTGAATGGCTTCAGTGGGACACGAACTCTCCAGTTTTCCTCAGTCCCCACCACTCCCTACTGTATTCTGCTCAGTACTCTCTCACATTGACGTAGTCTGGACCCTGAAAGACATGCCTTGAAGAAGAGCGCCAGGTAGTCAGAGAAAGACAAGGACCACGGGATCTCACTCACATGTGTAATCTAATGAACCAAATAAACGGATGAACAAAAACAGACCCAGAGACATAGGAGCATGAACAGACTGTTGAACCTCAGAGGGAAGGCAGGGGAGGGTGGGTGGGAAGAGATCAACCAAGGAACGTGTCTGCATGTACATGTCGCCCGTGGACACAGATAATAGGTTGGGGAGGGTCTGAAGGGGGGAGTGAGCTGGAAGAGGTTAATGGGAGGGGAAAGGAAAGGAGGACCTATATAATATTTTCAACAATAAAGATTTAAAAACAACAACAACAAAGTTTTCTTCTGTGGTTTACTAGTTGTGTGACCCCGGGCGAGGTACACCACAAGGCCTCCAAACTTGGATGTGCATGGAGACCCCTGGGGCTTCTGGATTTCACCACAGCCTCAGTCTCCCTGTGGGAAACAAGGGGATGCTAAAATCTACTTGATAGAATTGCTGAGATGATTAGATGAAGACAGTATATGTAATGTGCTTAACTTAATCACCAGCATTCGGTGAGCACTCAATGAATAACAATTAATATTCTTATTATTTATTTTTTTTCCACTTCGTTTCTGTCCTTCCAAACTTAAGAGTCTTCTAAGGGTGTGGGGTTGGGGGTGGTTTTATTGTGGTTTGGCTTGGTTTTTGATGTATGTGCACAATTGGGTAGATAAGATATCTTGCATGTGTGGCACATTTCCAGGAGCACGTGGGCCAGGATAGAGGTGCCCAGGGAGACACGTGTTTGCGTGTTGGTAGCTAGGCAGTGTGTGTGGATGTACATCTGTGTATATACAAAACATTGTTTCCTGCCCAGCTGGTGTGGCTCAGTGATTGAGCGGCGACCTATGAACCAGGAGGTCACGGTTCGATTCCCAGTCAGGGCACGTGTCCCGGGTTGCAGGCTCGATCCCCAATAGGCAGGAGGCAGCCAATCAATGACTCTCTCTCATCATTGATGTTCTATCTATCTATCTCTCTGAAATCAATAAAAATATTTTTTTTAAAAATAAAACACTGTTTCCTTAGAAGACTTTGTTATCAATGAAATAATTCAGAAGTCATTTTCTCTTACTTATCAACTAATGTTAGTGAGTAAGGAGATAATTAAAAATTGATTGGTCAAAGGGGAAGATTATGTTTTGATTGACGTCTCTTATACTATCCAAAGGTTCTAGATATTGAAGAGAATTGTGATGACTGGTTATAAACATTCTGTTCTAGCCTGGCCAGTGTGGTTCAGTGGTTGAGTGTGGACCTGTGAACCAAGAGATCACTGGTTCAATTCCTGGTCAGGGCACATGCCTGGGTTTCATCTCGATCCCCAGTTGCGGGGGAGGGTGCAGGAGGCAGCCAATTGATGTTTCTCATTGATGTTTCTATCTCTCTATCCCTCTTAGGTTCTGTACCCAGAAACCATCAACAAATGCATACAAAGGTAGGATCCAAACCTGCAGCATTACTGAACCTAAGTCCCAACCCCAGCCCCACACTAGGGATGGAGCCCGCAACCTGGGCATGTGCCTGACCGGGAATAGAACCGTGACCTCCTGGTTCATAAGTTGACGCTCAACCACTGAGCCACACCAGCTTCCAGTCCATTTTTAAGATCCAGAAAAGGCACTAGACTGAGGAGACCTGAGTTCAAATTCCAGCTCTCCCACTAACTCCCTGGCTAACCCAGTCTCCTCTCCTGGCTCAGTTTTGCCTCGGGAAAGGGTCTGGCTTGGACAGGGTGACTTCCAAGCCCCCCTCAGCTCTGCTCTGGGCCGCCCCACATCCTCCAGTTGTGTGTGTGCGTATGCCTGGGACAGGGTCCAAGTAATTCCTAAAGGGTCAGACGATTAACCATTGGCCTGGGCCAGTTCCAGAAAGGACTCAAAAATTAACCTTGTTCCTCCTATTTCCCCTTTTAATCTTTACCATTTGTAACTCTGGGAGGCATTGTTTCTCTCCTGCCTCCATGGTCTAGCTGCCATCCCTGACCCTCCACCCCTAACCCTCCATCACCCCAACTCCTCCACCCACCCCCCAACTAAACTTTGCCAATCCTCACTTCCTCCATGAAACCTTGCCTGACTCCCCGAGGCCCTGTGACCCACAGCCCTCTGACCACCTCGCTATACTATTACTATATCACTCTGGAGCTGAGACTGTGCTGTGTTCAACCGCTCATCCTGTGCACAGATTCAGTGTGCAGGATGCCGGGATACTTAACACGCCTTGCGCCAGGCTGAGAAAGGAGCCCTGGCCACTAGGAGAAGGTCTTCACTCTTCAAAGCTCCTGTGAGTTCTCTTTGCTCCCTGATCCTCCCTGTGAGGCAGGCAGACCACTTAGCTGGAGTGTGAGGCACCTAACCAGGAGGTGAAGCCATCCCCTTCAGACCATGTGGCAGGCCAGCTGTGGGAGAGCCCGAAGCTCGCACCGGAGTTCTAGCCTCCAGATCCTGGGCTTCGGGGTGTGCAGCAGGCAGTGAAATCACAGCCTTGCCCCCTTTTTAAGAAGCTGCAGCCTGGGGCCACCCCTACAACATGTGAACACACACACACACACACACACACACGCACACACTTTATAAATACCTCACACTGGCTCTACCCTGCTTGGGGTTTCTCCCCTTTAGACTCTACCGTTGTTTTTCTCCCCTCTTTTATCATCATTCTCTAAGGTGGGGGTGGGGGGACCTTTTTTCTGCCACGGGCCATTTGGATATTTATAACATCATTCAGGGGCCATACAAAATTATCCACTTAAAAGTTAGCCTGCTATATTTGGTCAAACATTTAATTAACTCACCCCCTAATGCCTTGCCAGGGCCAGACCAAATGATTTTGCAGGTCTTATACGGCCCACGGGCCGGATGAAATATCAACTTGGCCTGCTCTGAGTCCGTGGAACCATATTCTCTCCTCATAGCCATCACCTTTGCTGTTTAGCAAGGTCATTGGGGAATCTGTAAATACACACACATATTCATATACATATGACTAGCAGGTGCAGGTGTGTATGTATAGCTGCATTGATGCTATTCTGTTTAGTTTGAGTGTGTATGTGTGGGGGTGTTGGTGTGTGTGTGTGTATGTGTTATAGGCATACTGTGAACATCCATGGGTTTCACAGGTACCTTCCTCAAAATGTATACACATGTGGCCCGGCCAGTGTGGTTCAGTGGTTGAGCGTCAACCCAGGAACCAAGAGGTCACCGGTTCGATTCCCAATCAGGGCATATGCCTGGTTTGCAATCTCAATCCCCAGTAGGGGGGGTGCAGGAGGCAGCCAGTTGATGATGTTTCTCTCTCATCAATGTTTCTATCTCTTTACCCCTCTCCCTCTCTCTTTAAAAATCAATAAAAACTTTATTTTTAAATATATACACATATGGACGAGTATGTGGGAGGACATAAACATTTTTCATTCACTATTCATCCATCTGTCCAAGGAAGATGTCCTGATGTTGCAATAACTGGGTAAGGTTCTGGGGGTGAATAAGAGAGAGCATATGGATGGATATAGTCCCAGGTACATGAGTGGTAAGCATGTCTTTTCAGTCCTATGTAGATGCCTATGAAATCACTGTACATATGTGCATGTCCATCAGGGCCCACAGCAAACTAGGGAAGCTCCTGATTGCATGAGTGAGGGTGTATCTTCAATTGATGCTGAAAGATGCTGCTGTGTTCTCTCTCCAAGCCCCTGGACTCAAATTCTAAACAGTCCTCAGGCAATAGAGGCACCCTCTGCCCACCGCTCTGCCAGGGTGGAAGCCTGGAGTGGTGGGTCCCCCTCATCGTTCCAGCCGCCCCACCCTCCCCACCCATCGGGAGCAGAGCCAGCATTTCCTAATAACAGGGCACCAAGAGTCCAGGCCGCTGGGAGCCACCTGAGCCTCACGTGTTTTTATGGTTTCACAGTTAATGTTTGGCCCTGGGTTATTTCTGCTCTAGGAGGTCAGCCAGAGAGGCAGGGAAGAAATGGGGGCGGGGGAGATAAGGTGCCAGGTCACCTGCAGGAGGCACCTGCCCTGGCAGCCACCTTCGGTCCCACAACGCCAGAAGGATGCCAGGTCCGGCCGGCCGAAGGAGGGAGCCACCCAAAGAAAGGAAAGCAAGGGCTTCTGGGAACAGAGATGGAAAAGAGAGCCTTCGAAGGGATCTAGGAAGCTCCTCTGTCAACATGTCAGCCAATCTCTGCTTGGTCACCTCTGAGGACATGAGGAGTTCACCACCTCCAAATACTCTCAAACGTCTCTGTTAGACTAGAACAAAAATCTACGTCCTGGCAACTTCCATTTATTGGTCCTACTTTCCCTCTCAAAAAAAATTAATCTTCCTGGGAATAACCAACCACCCTTTGGTTAATGTCTCCAGAAAGTCCCTATTTCGGATGCTAATATATAACCTGGGGAAGATACAGTATTACTTTATAGCTTATTTGAGGACTTTTCTTTCCCACTTGAAGTCTCTAAATTCCTTAAGAGTAGGGAGATTATAGACATGTATTATTGACCCTTGAACAACACAGGTTTGAACTGCATGGGTTCAGTTGTACGTGGACTTTTTTCAATAAATACTGTAAATGCATTTTTCTCTTCCTGATGATTTTCTCTTTTTAATCTTTATTGTTGAGAGTATTACAGATGTCCCCCATTGGTTCCTCAAAAAAGACAAACATAGACCAACCACATGATCCAGCGAGTCCACTCCCAAGTATATACCCCAAAGAGCTGAAAACATGTCAACACAAAAACTTGTGCATGAATGTTCATAGCAGCACCATTCACAATAGCCAAAAGGTAAAAGCAACCCAAATGTCCATCAATTGATGAAAGGATAGACTCAATGTGGTCTATCCACACAACAGAATGTCATTCAGCTCTGGAAAGAAATAAAGTGTCGATGCCTGCTGCAACATGGATAACCTTGCAAATGTTATATTGAGTGAACGAAGACAGATACAAAAGACCACATATAAGCCCGGCCAGTGTGGTTCAGTGGTTGAGCATTGACCTATGAACCAGGAGATCACGGTTCAATTCCCCATCAGGACACATACCCAGATTGCAGGCTCGATCCCCAGCATGGGACTTGCAGGAGGCAGCTGATCCATGATTATCTCTCATCATTGATGTTTCTCTCTCTCCCTCTCCCTTTCTCTCTGAAATCAATAAAAATATATTATTTTTAAAAGGCCACCTATGATGGTCCTATATATGTGTGAAGCATCCAGAATAGGTAAACCCATAGAGACAGAAAGCAGATTAGTGGTTGTCAGGAACTGAGGGAGGAAGAAATAGAGCATGACCACATGTTTCCCTTTAGGGTGATAAAAACATTTTGCAACTAGATAGAGGGGATGATTGCACAGCAATGCCAATGTATTAAATGCCACTAAATTATACACCTAAATAATTAATGTTACGTTGTGTAAATTTTACCTCAATTTAAAAGGAAAAAGAAAAAGGTCTGGGCTACCTGGGCCTCTTAAATAACTCTGCATAGGCATTGCCTTCTCCACCAAGGTGGACACCAGGCCTCTGCCTAACAAAGTCAGGGAGTCATAGCTAGGGACCTTGACCAAACAGGCCAACCACTGAGGCAGAGCGCCCCTCAAGGCTCCCCTCTTCTCCACCTCAGCAACTCTCCCTCGGCTTAGTGAGGCCACAAGTGCCCCCCACTCCTTGCCCCCAGAGCTTGCAAAGGTGTTAGAGCAAGAAATGAGGGAAAAGGGCAGCTCCTTAGTGCTGACCTTCCTTTGAACTCACTGGGTGGCCCCTTCACGGGTTTGCACATTCAATAATTTACCAACTTGCCAAGGCGCCGGTGCTATTAAAGGGGCCTGAGCTGGTGAGGGACACTCTCTCTGCTCCCCCACAGATAATGACCATTCACCGATCGTCTACTATGGGCCATCACAATACATGGGATTTTACTTAATTATCATCTTTAATCCTCACAATAACCCTTTAAGGTGGACATTATCAGGACCACAGTAGGACTTTTGTGGGTGCAAAGTACTGTTGCCTCATGGGTCCCTTTCTCAACAAAAAAATGTTAAACATTCTTTCATGACTGCATTTGTATAAATATATTATTATTTATTGTCTTAATGTTGTATAGTAAGACATTTTCCTTGCCCTAACCGGTTTGGCTCAGTGGATAGAGTGTCAGCCTGCGGACTGAAGGGTCCCAGGTTCGATTCCGGTCAAGGGCATGTACCTTGGTCGCAGGCACATCCCCAGTAGGAGGTGTGCAGGAGGCAACTGATCAATGTTTCTCTCTTATCGATGTTTCTAACTCTCTATCCCTCTCCCTTCCTCTCTGTAAAGAATCAATAAAATATATATATTTTTCAAAAAGACATTTTCCTTGACCTAAATGTTCACTTCTGTTCTAATTTGAAAAAAGAAAAAAAAAAAATAAAAAAACATTTTCATGGACCTCTAACAACATCATGGCCCCTAGACCTTAAGCCTCCTGTGCTCGGTGAATATGTTGATTTGAATATTATTGTCACCATTTCACAGATTATAAAACCGAGGCTTATATTACAGGGTTAAAAAGTGGTAAGAATATATGAATGGTCAACTGACTTCTGACAAGGGTGCCAAGATACCTCAATGAATAAAGAGCAGCAAATGGTTCTAAGAAAACTGGGTATCCGCATACAAAAGAATGAATGAAGTGGACCCTCTACCTCACACCTCATACAATTCAGTTCCTCCTCAACAGCTCTTAAAGAGACTACAATCTGGCCCGGCTGGTGTGGCTCAGTGGACTGAGTGTTGTCCCATGCACCAAGAGGTTGCTGGTTTGATTCCCAGTCAGGGCATATGCAGGAAGCTGCTGATCAATGTTTCTATCTTCTCTCCCTCTCCCTTCCTCTCTCTCAAAAAAAAAAAAAAAAAAAATTAGTTAAAAAACTTGATTTTAAAGAGACTACAATCTAAAGCAAAATCCCCCTAACCTGGAAGTCCAGGCCTCTCAAGAGCTGGCACCAACTTTCTTTTCCTGGGACTTGTTCCACATGCCCAGCATTCTAGCCAAACAGTTCTGTCTGCACTTACCCGAATCAGGTCTTTTCCTGCTGCCACGTGGGCCTGGAGAACCCTCTCTCCACACCCTCCACTGCCTGGCCAAACCCTACTCTCTGCTCTGATGCCACCTTCTCTGAGGTCAAACTTAAACACACACACACACACACACACACACACACACACACACACACACACACACACACACACACACACACACACAGGCATTAATTTTGCTTCCTCTGTGCTCTCGTGGGTCTCTATTTATACCTCCATGCATTTGTCCCTGGGTTAGGCAGGGACAAATATATTTGAACATACATTGCTCGAGGACAGTTCAGTCAGCACCTCAAAGGACCCAGCACAGTTTCTGGCGCACAGTGGGTGCTCACAAACGTCACACCAAACTAACTGAAGCCGACTCAGTCTCACCCCCAGTCACCTCACTGCTCTTTTTCTACTAATGGCAGTTTTCCTGGCAACTGGAAACACCACAGGCGGTCTGAACAAGGTGTTTAGAATGTTAATGGGTGAAAATGGGTTCCAGCCACATCTATTTCAGGTAAATTATGAGCTTTATGGCCTTGGTTGCCTTGACTACCCCGCTGTTGGTTGGCACACCCTGCTTAGTCCCAGGGGTGGAAACGCTCCCCTGGCAGGACGATGTCCGCCAGGGGTGATATGAAGGGGATGAGAACTCAGCACCTAAGGTGCCAGCACCTTCTGAGTCCTTCACACTGTCACCATATTGGGACCCTTCCTCACTTCCAACTGAGACGGCCAGCGGGTTGGGAAGTCCAGAGGGGTGCGCAGGTGCATGACAGCTCTGCCATGAGAAGGTCTCAGGAAGGGGAGAGAGCAAGGGAGAGCCAGGCCAACAACCCCCAGTCTGGGTGTGACGTAGGATTGTCCTCATGGGAAGTGCCCTTCAAATTCCTAGCCACTGCTGCCCCCTGGTGTCCTGATCCGTCACATCTTACAACTCTCGACACGCTGGGACAGCACTCCCCAATAGAAATACGACTATGTGAACCACAAATGTAATTTTACATGTCTTAGTAGCCACATTTTTTAACATATTTTTTTATTAATTTCAGAGGGGAAGGAGGAGGGAGAGCGAGTTAGAACATCCATGAGGAGAGAGAATCATGGATCAGCTGCCCCCTGCATGCCCCCCACTGGGGATCGAGTCCACAACCCAGGCCTGTGCCCTGAATCGGGAATGAGCCACGCCAGGCGGGGCAGTAGCCACATTTTAAAAGGTAAAAAGAAACAGATGAAATTACTTATAATAATATATTTTATTTAACTCAAAATATCCAAAAAATTAGCACTTCAACATGTAATCACTATAAAACATTATTAATGAGATATTCTGTGTTCTTTTTTCCATGCTAACTCTTCAAAATCTGGTATGTAGCCCGACTGGCGTGGCTCAGTGGTCAAGCATCGACCCATGAACCAGGAAGTCACAGGGCACAGGCCCGGGTTGCGGGCTCCATCCCCAGTGGGGGGCGTGCAGTGCAGGAGGCAGCCGATCCATGATTCTCTCTCATCATGAATGTTTCTACCTCTCTCTCCCTCCCTTCCTCTCTGAAATCAATAAGAATATTTTTAATACAAAATCTGGTGTGTGTTTTACACTTGCCGGACACCTCAGTTCAGATAAGCCAAGTGCCCAAGGGCCACACGTGGCTAGTGGCTACCAGCAGCCAAATATCACCTCCCCTGAGCTCCAGGCCCGTGCCAGCCGCCCGCCTGTCATCTCCATTGCCTGTCATCTCCATTGCCTGTCATCTCCATTGCCTGTCGAACAGAAATCTCTCTAAGTCCTCATTCCAAAACTGCATCCTCGTTTCCCACCGTAAAATCTGCCTCCACAGCCCCATCAACGGCATCGCCACCCATCTGTCTGCTGGAATTAAAAATCCCAGGCGTCCTCCTCCTCCACTCCTGCCCCACTTCCGGACAGGCACCAAGGCCTCTCAGTTCCGCCCATGGCTGCAGCTGTCCACCTGCCTCCGTCATCTCGCCTGGACTCGCTGCTTCCACTCCTGCCCTCCCAGTGCCTGCAAGATCCCAACGGGCGGGAGGGAAAAGCCAAGACTGGGTGCCGCCTGCTCCCTCCCCTCGCCCACCCTCCTCGCCCTGCGGGGTGCAGGCCCAGCACCAGGGCACAGGCGACAGGGCGCCGTGATGGCCGCTGAGAGGCCCAGACACTGAACGGCTGAGGGACTGGAGGAGAACCTGTGGGGCCGGCGGCCATGCGACTTGACTACCTGCTGGTGGACTGACAGGCTGGCTGACAGGGTTGACAGACAGAGGGGATTGACAGGTTGACTGACAGGGTTGACGGACAGGCCGGTTGTGCTGGCTGACAGGGTTGACAGAGGGGACTGACAGGCTGGCTGACAGGGTTGACTGACAGGCCGGGTGTGCTGGCTGACAGGCTGGCTGACAGAGTTGACTGACAGGCCGGGTGTACTGGCTGACAGGCTGGCTGACAGAGCTGACTGACAGGCTGAGGGGGCTGACTGAGGGGCTGACTGACAGGCTGGTTGACAGAGTTGACTGACAGGCCGGGTGTACTGGCTGACAGGCTGGCTGGCAGGGTTGACTGACAGGCCGGGATTGACAGACAGAGGGGATTGACAGGCTGGCTGACGGGACTGACAGGCTGAGGGGGCTGACTGAGGGGCTGACTGACAGGCTGGCTGACAGGGTTGACTGACAGGCCGGGTGTGCTGGCTGACAGGCTGGCTGACAGGCTGGCTGACAGGGTTGACTGACAGGCCGGGTGTGCTGGCTGACAGGCTGGCTGACGGGACTGACAGGCTGAGGGGGCTGACTGAGGGGCTGGCTGACAGGCTGGCTGACAGAGTTGACTGACAGGCCGGGTGTGCTGGCTGACAGGCTGGCTGACAGGGTTGACTGACAGGCTGAGGGGGCTGACTGAGGGGCTGGCTGACAGGCTGGCTGGCGGGACTGACAGGCTGAGGGGGCTGACTGAGGGGCTGGCTGACAGGCTGGCTGACGGGACTGACAGGCTGAGGGGGCTGACTGAGGGGCTGGCTGACAGGCTGGCTGACAGAGTTGACTGACAGGCCGGGTGTGCTGGCTGACAGGCTGGCTGGCAGGGTTGACTGACAGGCCGGGTGTGCTGGCTGACAGGCTGGCTGACGGGACTGACAGGCTGAGGGGGCTGACTGAGGGGCTGGCTGACAGGCTGTACTGACTGGGCTGCTGCTGAGGGTGCTGCCGCCGGCCGCCCGCCTCTCCGCCTCCCGGTCACTTCGCGTCCACTCACCGCCGCCTCTCGCATCAGCCCCCGGAGTCTGAGCCGAAGCGCACGGAGCCGGGTGGGCGGCGCGGCTCCTTCCGAGGGCCCCGTGGATGGAGCCCGCGCAGTGCGTGGCGCCCCCTGGTGGCGGCGCTCGGAGGGCGGGGCTGTGGGCGGGGCTGTGGGCGGGGCCAGGGGAGGGCCCTGCCTCCGGGGGCGGGGCTAACGCCCAGAGCAGGGAGCTGCGGGCCGGGGCGGGAGGGGGCTCCCCAGCCCGCTCTGTTCCAGACTTCGCCCCTCTTCCCTTCCCTCTGTCCGCCCCAGGACCTCCCCTCCTGCTCTCTAGTCCGAGTGGCGGGTCCCCTGCAGACCTGAGGGCGGGAGAGAAGTTCCGCTTCCCCGGGACCCCTTGGCACCCTGGCACCCTGGCACCCTGGCACCCTGGCACCCTGGCATCCTGACGGCCCAAAGCCCAGTTGGCAGCGGGGCGGCGGGACCCTCCCAGGCCAGGCTGGCCGCAGAGCTCCACGGGGGTGGAGGGCCCCAGAAATCCCTGGTGATTGTAAGATACGTACACATGTAATACCTTAATAAAAAAATGAAAAAATGAAAAAAAGAAAGAAAGAAATCCCTGGTGATTGTAAGATATGTACACATGTAATACCTTAATAAAAAAATGAAAAAATGAAAAAAAGAAATCCCTGGTGATTGTAAGATATGTACACATGTAATACCTTAATGAAAAAATGAAAAAAAGAAAGAAAGAAATCCCTGGTGATTGTAAGCTATGTACACATGTAATACCTTAATAAAAAAATGAAAAAATGAGAAAAATGAAAATAAAAAAGAAAGAAATCCCTGGTGACTCTGCAGGGGCCTGGGGAGGACACACACACACACACACACTCACACACACACACACACACACACACACACACACACACACACACACACACACACTCACACACACACACACACACACACACACACACACACACACACTCACACACACACACACCCCCACACACACACACACACACACACACACACACTCACACACACACACACACACACACACACACACTCACACACACACACACACACACACACACACACACACACACACACACACTCACACACACACACTCACACACACACACACACTCACACACACACACACACACACACACACACACACACACACACACACACTCACACACACACACACACTCACACTCACACACACACACACACACACACACACACACTCACACACACTCACACTCACACACACACACACACACTCACACACACACACACACACACACACACACACACACACATTCACACACACACTCACACTCACACACACACACACACACACACTCACACACACACCCCCACACACTCACACACACACACACACACACACACACACACACACACACACTCACACACACTCACACACACACTCACACACACACACACACACACACACACACACACTCACACACACACACACACACCATTTGCTTCAAACACACCGCCCGCCCCCACGCCCCATCTGGCTGGGCCTCAGCAGCTCACCTGCACTCACCTGCCCTCAGAGGGAGAGCGTGGTGGACATCGGGGCGCCCCCTAGGTGGCAGCAAAGGCCCGGGAAGGTGATCGATCCCAGGATGGTTTCCCTCCGGCCCCAAAGCCAGACAGGTCTGGAAGGACCCTTCACAGAGGGGAGAACTGGGGTCCAGAGCGCAGGCACAGGCTCCCCCCACACAGCGCTGGGAACTCTGACTTCCTGCCCCAGGAGGAGAGAGAATCAGGGACGAGAAGGGCACCTGCTTCACAGGTGGTTTCGAAGATGAACTAAGAGGCCGCGTTGGACATCACTTGGTGCAGTGCCCGGCTCGGAGTCGGTGCTCAGGAAAGAGCCACATTAATCGTGGTGAGGCAGCATTCTCAGGCCACCAGAACCATATCTGGTTGGGACCTGGGTGTGGTGCTCTCGTGTCCAGTCGTCTAAGTTACAGTCCCAGTTATCCAATCGAACGCTGATTTAGATGTTGCTGGTGACGGCATTTTGTAGATGCAATCAGTGTCACGCTGAGCGAAATAAGCCAGAGAAAAACAAGTATCACATGATCTCACTCATATGCGGAGTCTAATGAACAAAATAAACCGATGAACAACATAGATCCAGAGACATAGAAGCACCCAACAGGCTGCGGAACCTCCGAGGGAAGGCGGGGGAGGGTGGGTAGGTGGGTGGGTGGGTGGTTGGGTGGGAAGAGATTAAAGAACTTGTATGCATGTATGCATAACCCATGGACACAGACAATAGGGTGGGGAAGGCCTGGGGTGGGCGGTGGGGGTGGGCTAGAAGGGGTCAATGGGGGGAAGGGAGGACGTATGTAATACTTTCAACAATAAAGATTTAATTTAAAAAAATAAAAATAAATAAAAGTCCATTATGAATTGACTTGAAGGGAGAGTATCCGAGATAATCTGGGTGGGCCTGATTCAATCGGTGGAAAGGCCTTAGGATCAGAGCTGAGGCTTCCCAGATGCAGAAATTCTGCCTGCGGACAGCAGCATCAGCCCTGAGCCAGGGTTCAAGCACCCACCTCATGACTTCAGCCTTGCCTCGCCAGCCCCACAACCGTATACATCAACTCCTTGCGCACACACACACACACACACACACACACACACACACAAAAACCTCTTAATATTCATCTCCTACTGGTACTGTTCCTCTGCTTGAACCCTGACTAATGCATAAAGGAAATGAAGGGTGTGTGTGTGCATGTGTGTGTGCGTGTGTACACGCATGCGCATGCCCTGGAATCATAGGGCCCAATCCTCCTGTTTATTCACTCCTTTTTTAAAATATATTTTTATTAATTTCAGAGAGGAAGGAAGAGAGAGAGAGAAACATCAATGATGAGAGAGAGAATCATTGATTGGCTGCCTCCTGAACACCCCACACTGGGGATCAAGCCTGCAACCCGAGCATGTGCCCTTGACCAGAATCGAACCCGAGACCCTTCAGTCCACAGACTGACGCTCTATCTATGAAGCCAAACCAGCTAGTAGGTTTCACTCTTTTTTAAACTCAGGGCGGTCTGTGCCTTTCCGAATCCTGCAGTTGGAGGCCGTAGCAAAACCATGGTTGTTTAATGGTGGGGCTGAGAGTAGGCCTAGGAGGTTATGGGGGCAGAGGGCCCAAGCACAGGCCGCTTAGTCCCTTCCACCACCAGGCCTCGTGGATGCCACCTCCTCGTTCCCAAGCTTTCCCTGCTTTTCCCGAGGGAGGCCGTGCCCATCCTCCTCCCCCAGCAGCAGGTGTAGGGCTGGGAATGAGGGGTACAAACATGCTGTCTCCTGGGGAGCCAGCTGGTGAGGAGGAGGCGCCTCCCGCAGCCAGCTGGTCCATATGTCACTGTACCCAGCCTCTCCCGCCTCCAGCCCCCAGGCGTGTGTCCTGTGCACACCCACACCTCTTGCCCTCCCGGCCTGATTCTAACCATCCCTAAGATTCATCAGTTACATCTCCTTCCGCCTCAGCACCAACCTAGGGGCAGACGCTGCTGCTGTCATCATCCCCATTTTACAGAGGAGAAAACTGAGGCACAGCCTCCCACCCATCCCTCCTCCTGGGGAGGCAGGCCTGGGCAGAACCTCTAAGGCCAGTGGAGAGCACCCGTGGTGGAGAGGAAGCAGCCGTGATGGGGCGGAGGGTCTCATCCCCTCTCAGACCTTCTCTCGGCTCCTCAGCACAAATGGTGGTGGTGATGAACCTGGCTTACCTTCCTTCCTTCCTTTCACGGGACCCTGGGGAGGCTGGGAAAACGTGGTCAGCAAGCCCTTGTCTGAGTTCTGGTGCGGCCCCTTGCAAACCGGGCGGACTTCAGCAAGTTCTGGAACCGGTCTGAGCCTCAGTGTCCTCATCTGTAGGATGGGCTCCCATGGGTGTAGGAAAGCAGCTGGTGCCCCTTGGCACTCAGGCCTCAGGTCTGCCACCTGTTCTCTCCCCGTTTATGAGGGGGTTGGTGAAAGGGAAGAGGCCACGCCTCCCTTAGGCCCAGTCCTTGCTTCCTCATCTGAGAGAAGTACAGTCACTCCCCCACCCCAAGTCATTCATGCCACGTACCATCCTTGGCATGAGTCATTCCTTTTTCTTTTTTTTTGGTTAATCCTCACCTGAGGATATTTTTCCATTGATTTTTTTTAGGGAGAGTGGAGGAGAGGGAGAGACAGAGAGAAACATCGATGTGAGAGAAACACATCGATTGGTTGCCTCCCGCACACGTGCCCTGACCAGGGCCTGGGCCAGGGACTCAGCCTGCAACTGAGGTACATGCCCTTGACCGGAATCGAACCTGGGACCCTTTGGTCCGCAGGCCGACGTTCTATCCACTGAGCCACACCAGCCAGGGCCTGAGTCCTTCCTTACCCTCACCCCACACTAGTCCTTCCGCAAATCCTGTCGGCTCCACCTCCCAAATATATCCACTATGCCCTCCGTTTCACTACCGCCACCCAGGTCCCACCACCACTCTCCCTCCTGGGCAGTCTGCTCTCCCATCTGCCCATGATCAGCAAGGATGAGATTTGAAAAGTACTAACAGGATCATGTCTCCCGCTGCTGAACACATTCCCTGGGGCCTCCCAGTGCTCTGGCCTCCAAAGTCCCTCCAGGCCTGGTCCCTGCCACCCTCTCCACCCTCATTCACACCCGGCTCCCTCCTGCCCTCTCCTTGGCCTCCCTGAGCTCCTGGTACTCTGTACACGCCCTTAGTGCATGCTGTTCTCTTTGCCAAAACAGACTTCTCCCTGACTCCATCCCATACCCTTTAGTTAGCTCTTCTCCTGCCCTGGCTGCTTCTGGTATTTTTTTTTTTGGGGGGGGGGGGCGGTTTAAAAAGATATTTTTATTGATTTCAGAGAGGAAGGGAGAGGGAGAGAGAGATAGAAACATCAATGTGAGAGAGAATCACGGATTGGCTGACTCCTGCACGCCCCCACACTGGGGATGGAGCCCGCAACCCCGGCATGTGCCCTGACCTGGAATCGAACTGTGACCTCCTGGTTCATAGGTTCGACACTCAATCCCTGAGCCACGCCACGCCGGCCTGGCTGGTCCTTTTGTTAACACATCCCTGGCATTCTGCATGTTCCCTTCCAAGCAGCGCTCTCAGTCCGCACCGCAGCGTTCCCTGGGTGACTGCAGGATTTCCCTCGGCCCCAGACACACAGGACTGTGCGCTCCATTAGGACAGGGACCGGGCTGGCTATGCTCACTGTGGGGTCCTGGTGCCCACACGCAGGAGGAGCCGAATCAATGCTAATGAGGTGAGGGAGGGAGGCGAGGCACCTCCCTGATGATGGGCGGGGCCCCCATGCCCTGGTTTACTTAAGAAGGCCCAGTTTTCACCTCTCATCCCAGCATCATCATAATGATGCCCTGGTTCACGCTCCAGTGTCCCAGTTGGGTGACATATTACGCGGTCAGCCTAGTTATTTGAAGGGAAGGATGGGGATTCACCCGAGAGCTCCTGCTCTTTCCCAGCCCCGCGCTGGGTTTCCACGTTTCCCCTCGAAGCCCAAAGCTTTTTCTTCTTGCTCCCAAGATGCTTCTCTTTTTTAAAATATGCTCCATGCATTGCCCCCAGCCCCCAGAAATACATAAGGATTCTGTTTGCCCATTTCACTGCAGAACTGTCCTCCTGGAGGGTTGCCACGGTGATCGAATGATGTCACTGCCCTGGAAACAGTTGCCTAGGAGATGAGTGATGTCACTTCCAGGAGATGATTGCCATGGTAACCATCTCAGTGGAACTAGGGGGAGGCCAGGAAAGCGAAGAGGGTGGAGGGCGGATGCAGAGGGGACAGATGTGAAGGGCGGAAGGAAAAGGGGGGCAGCGCAGGGGGGGAAAGGCCAGGAAGAGGATGAGGACCATCCCAGAGCAGTTGAAAATAACAGAATCTCAGAATCAGAAAGGCACCAGAGACCCCCCCCAAAAGCACTCACCTCCTTCTTAAGGGGCTGCTGAGAGGCCAGAACTTGCTCAAGGTCACACCACCAATTTAGAGATGATGTTAGAACCAACCCTGAGGCCTCATGACCCTCAGTCTCTTATATGGCTGGCTCATCGGTAGTAGACTTGGGTGAGACTATAAAGGATTCCCTTTGGTCATTGCATTTTTTTTTTAAATTCTGGCCTCAAGTCAATCAATTATTCATGAATTTTAAAAAAATTTATTTCAGAGAAGGGAGAGGGAGAAATAGAAACATCAATGATGAGAGAGAATCACTGATCAGTTGCCTCCTACACACCCCACACGGGCATGTGCCCTGACCAGGAATCGAACTGTGACCTTTTGGTTCATAGGTCGACACTCAACCACTCAACCACGACGACTGGGCATTTATGAATTTTTTTAAAACAAATTCTTATTGGGAGCTGTGTGCTAGACCCTCGAGAAGAACCTAAGTCCCATTTTCATAGTTACTTCATTATTTTATATTTTTAGTGTAGCTCCCCCACCGGAATGTCAGCACCAGGAGGACAGGTAACTCACCAAGGTACCCCCAGCACCTGCCCAATGTCAACCACGTAGTGTTGGTTAGATGAGTGAAGATGAAGTGGTAAGTGTGGGGTGTGGCCCAGAACCCACAGTACAGGAACCCAGAGAGGGGCTCACTGCAGCGGGCAGGAGAAGGTGGGATTTCATAGTGAGGGTTTGAGTGGGCCAAGAGAAGAAGGCCATTCCAGAGAGGAGAGTAATGGCTTGAGCCAAAGTGAGAGCAGGCTGAACAAGTTGGGTCCAGCCGGGGAAAGGATCCAACCGGTGGTAGATGGGTCCACCTCTGAGTCATGCTATAGCTGTAGCACCTGCAGGTACCTCCCCTCCTGGTAGAAGGGGCTCCGAGGAATAGGAGGAAGAAAAACAGCCGGGTACATGTCCCTGCATATGCCTGGTGGTGGGAGTGGGGCAGCAAAACATGGCCAGGCAGCCCAGCCGGCGTGGCTGAGCGCTGACCTAGGAACCAGGAGGTCACGCTTCCATTCCCCATCAGGGCACAGGCCCGGGTTGGGGGCTCCATCCCCAGTAGAGGATGTGCAGGAGGCAGCCAATCCATGATCCTCTCTCATCATTGATGTTCCTCTCTCTCTCTCTCCCTCTCCCTTTCTCTCTGAAATCAATCAATCAATCAATCAAGACTAGGGAGTGGGGCCTGGCTGAAGAGGCGAGGTAAGTCTGGTTGAGGAAGAAGAGGTCCCATCCAGGAAGATCTGGAATGTCAGGCTTCCACCCTCTGCCCGAAGGCAACATGTTTTTGCAGAGAACGAGGGCCTTCGGGCTCCGCACAGAGACGCCATTGCGCAACCATAGGAAAGTCACTGTTCCTCTCGGATCCCCTCCTCTGGAGCTACAACCTTCTTCACGGAAGGTCAGCTTTGAATGGTCAACGAAGTAAAGCCCCACTTTGTATGATGACTGCCACGTCACCCACAGCCGGCAACCAGCACATGTCCTTTCCTTTCCCCGGCTTTGCACGGTGGCATGGCAGTGGTACTTTGGGAAAATAAACCTAATGAGGGACCGGCGCCTTGAAGGCCGTGTGGCTTGTCAGGCTGCCTGGCACACGGGCAGCCAGCCCCTGCCGGAGCCCACGAGGGCAGGGAGCACTGGGACTCAGCAAGAGGTCTTGGGCAGAAGGGGTCCTCTGGCCTTCCCAGCTGTGTGGACCCCAGAGGTCCTCAAGCTCTGCTCCGCAGCTTCCTCATCTTATAGATGGGCACAAAACCTTTCGCACGACAGACGAGACGTGAAATGGAAGTTTTCCCCACAGCCCTTGCTCTGAAGAGCACTGCCAATGTCAGAAGTTTTGAGTGTGTTTTTATTGATTTCTAAGAGAAGGGAGAGAAACACCCGTGAGAAACGTTGGGCCCCAACCAGGGATCGAACCCGTAGCCTACGTGTGTACCCTGACTAGGAATCAAACCGCCCACCACCTCTGGGTGTACAGGACGACGCCCCCACCCAGCCACACCAGCCAGGGCGTGGGAACGCTTTTAGTGTCTACACGTTTGTCAAAGCCAAGTGTCTTGGCCAGGTAAAGCTTGTGGCTTTAAAATACCTGACCTAATTTGAAGTGAAACTCGGGAACCATGTTAGCTAGCAATTAGGCCAACTTGAGGCAGGCTTCCTCCGGAGTGTTTATTAACACGTGGGTCATTCCTCGACTTCAAAATGAGAAATCAGGTTAAACCTCACCGCTTAAAAGTTCTGTGCGCCACCACAATATAAGCTCAGGGGCAGAAATTGGGTCATTTCGCCAGTCTAATAGCAAGCTTTAGTCAAGAATAAAGTAGTTAAGCCCCGGCCGGTGGCTCGGTTGGTTGGAGCATCATCCTGTACACGAAGAGGTTGGGGGTTCGATTCCCGGTCAGGGCACATACCTAGGTTGCGGTGTCAGGGCATGTACCGGAGGCAACCGATGTTTCTCTCGAAAATCAACTGAACCAATCCGCTGGTCCCAGGCACCGCCCTGGGGGTGGTAACAATTGTGAGGTGCTAGAGTCATCACCTGAGGAAGAGTCCAACTGGTGATGCTGAGCCTCAAGTGCTGGGGAGCATTCTTAAGAGGTTAGGTCTTTTTCCTTTTTAAACTCACACGGAGGCTCATTTTTCAATTTTAAAGACTACTCAAAGCTTTCTTAATATTAACCAGTGAAGGTTATTTCAGGAATCCAGGTTGTGTCCCTAATTAACATTTTATTTCACCTAATACAGGAAAAATATTAAGAAAATTTGAGGTCTGGCTGGTGTGGCTCAGTGGCTGGTGGTTTCCCGGTCATGGGCACACGCCCCAGGTTGTGGCTCGATCCCCAGTGTGGGGTGTGCAGGGCGCAGCCGATCAATGGTTCTCTCTCATCATTGATGTTTCTCTCTCCCTCTCCCAAATCAGTTTTTTAAAAAAGGTTTAACCCTTTGCACTCGCTTGCTTTTTTCTCGAATCCTTTATTCTAATGCTAACCGTGTCGAGTCACACTCGACATCCGAGTGCAAAAGGTTAAAAAACAAATTTTTGAGGACATGTATAAGCTCAGTATGTACCTTGAGTTTTAATACCAACCAGCATCCCAGTAGGGTGGGACAAACACCCTCTCTCCCAAGCTAAACAAGGCCTGACCTTCACAGAGGCTCCCATATAAGCACCAGTTATCAGGGAGAGTGAGCGGATAAGAGAGGCTATGTTGGCTGGCTCACAGACTATTTAAAATGCAGAAGTCTTATGTGTGTATTACAAAATGTGTAATGGAATCAGAAGGCAAAAAAACTTACTGTATGAAAAATGCTTCATGTTTGAGACACAAACCAGGATTCAATGTGGTGAGCTGTTCCACAGCTCCTTGAGGAGGGGAAATGAAGACCATACACCTATAGCGATATCCCCAAAGCAGCATTTATTTACCCACTGAATTCCAAAACATTTAATTTAGAAGTCTGGCATTTCAATAATTACCCATCTTGATTGACATGGGCTGACACACATGGCGCTGTCAGGATACACAAGGACAATAGCCGAAGGGTTACAAAAAATAAATCCATGATTCTTAAACAATCGCAACCAAAAAAAAAGTTACAGGTATCAAAACTTTAGATGCATTGCATGTAAAAGGTTTGTGCACATCATAATTTAAAGAGGCAAAACAAGGCGCTACTGAAACCTCACGTTAACAGTTTCTAGAAAGCTGATGGAAAGAAGCAAGTGTTCTCTTTGTATCAGCTTCCCTTAACAGTTTTCCATTAGTTGAAGGAAGAAGAGGTGGGAGGGATGAATTCTTTTTTGCATGCACAAGATGTACTGCTTATTAACAAAACACTATCAGCTCATTTTAAATGGGTCATTTAAATATCATCGTAGCCGGTTTTGGCTAATTCTCCTTTCTAAACTTCCCCATTGCTTTCACAACTACCAACAGGCATCGTAAAATGCCTCGTTCAGAACGCACTTGTCTACACAACTCAAAAGAAAGCTCCCGTGGGCTCCAAGCAACCATCGATCCAGCAATGCCCATGACGGATCTGAACCTGCTTCCCGGGGGGCGGGGGAGCAGAACTGAGTAGCGGTGCTGCCAATACAGATAGGTTTAGCACTAGATACTTAGTGATTGTGGCCAGGAAGAATCAGTGATGGAGGGGGTGGTGGGTGAAGGAAGGGCCGGAACCTGAAGGCTCTTCAGTTGCCTTCTCCTGCGTCTTCATCCTGCTGGTCGCTCGTCCAGAGGGTGAGGTTGTCTCGCAGCAGCTGCATGATGAGCGTGGAGTCCTTATAGGAATCCTCGTTTAGTGTGTCCAGCTCAGCGATGGCGTCATCGAAGGCTTGTTTGGCTAAGAGGCAGGCCTGCTCGGGCGCGTTCTGGATCTCATAGTAGAACACAGAGAAGTTGAGGGCGAGGCCCAGCCGGATGGGGTGCGTCGGCTGCATGTGCTCTTTGCTGATTTCAAAGGCCTCCTTGTAGGCCGCCTCGGAAGCTTCGACCACACTGTTCTTCTTCTCCCCGGAAGCCACCTCCGCCAGGTAGCGGTAGTAGTCGCCTTTCATTTTCAGGTAGAACACCTTGCTCTCGTACTGGAAATCATTGCAGTTCTTGATGAGGAACTTGTCCAGCAGGGCCAGGACGTCGTTGCACACCGTCTCCAGCTCCTTCTCGATCTTCTCCCGGTAAGCTTTCACCTTCTCCAGCTTCTTCTCGTTCCCGTCAGCCATGGTCTTCTGCTCGATGCTGCTGATGACCCTCCAGGAAGATCGCCTGGCACCAACCACATTCTTATAGGCCACAGAGAGGAGGTTTCGATCTTCATTGGAGAGAGGTTCGTTGAGCTCTGTCACCTGCAAAATGCCGAAGATATTAACACTGAGACCCAGGTCCGACAACCTTGGAAAGAAACCTTCCCTTCACTCTAACCAACAACCCTTCTCAAAAGCAAGATTATGGACAAGCCAGTCTGGAGGAAAGCCAATCACACACGGATCCTATCTGAAGGAAGACTGCAATCTAACCAGAGAAACAACTACTTGAAACTCAAAGTATTAAATGACAAGGGCTTTGAGAAATCCCTAATTCAGACCTTGTAAGCTGTTGCCTTCGCTGGGCAGAGGTAAGGGGGGAAGGGAACCAGGGGAAGGTCGTAGGTGATGGCACGTAAAGGTGGGTGGGAAAGCCCCCAAGGTTCAGCTGTTCTGCACAAGATATTCTCGACAATAAGATCGTGCGATTCCTTTGTCAAATGTTCAAAACTTACAGACTAGAAGTCTGTTCCAGATTCTACTTCTAACTTTATATTCTAGAAAGAAGCAATGAAACCTCCCTCATACACTTATTAATAGGTAAACACTCCACAGATGAGATCACACACCACACAGATCTAGTGGCCAGAGTGTCGGCTTGTGTGGTTCCATGGAATCCCACTGGGACACCCGGCCCTCCCTCCCCTAAGCCACAGCGGATGCATTAGGGACAGTGAAGTGCCCTGGCCTCCGTTGAAAGGAAGCAGAGCTACTCAGCACCAAGCTTCACTCCACTGCCTGCCAGGAACCCTGACTGGCCCCAAGGATGGAAGCACCACCTGTTACCTGGTCCTGTTAAATGTCACAAGCTGGAACTTCCATTACTCAGTTCTCCATGATGCCACCTCCAAGCGCTATGTCATTGGTGGAAAGAACAATGGACTGTGTTGTTGTTGAACCGTGTCCCCCAAAAAGGTATGTTGAAGGCCTAATCTCTAGCACCTGGTTATGTGACCTTATTTGGAAACAGGGCCTTTGCAGATACAATCAGTTCAGATGAAGTCATACTGCATTAGGGTGGATCCTACAGCCAATGCCTGCTGTCCTTATAAGGAAAAGGAGGTTCGGAGACAAACAAACACACAGAGAACGCCCTGTGATGGTGGAGGCAGAACCGGAGTGCTATGCCTACAAGCCCAGGAACATCAATGACAACCAGAAGCTAGGACAGAGGCGAGGACAAGTTCTTCCCCAAAGCATCGGAGGGAGCACAGCTCTGCACACTTCTGGGGCTGTAAGCCACCCAATTTGTGGTCCTCTGGGGGGCAGCACTAGGAAACTAATGTCAACTTGGAGTAAAAAAACCTTGGTCTAGGCCTCAGCAAAGCCAGTAAGTTGCTAAACTGGCCTGTATCTTCTATAAAGTAGGGCGATTCCTTAATTATATGACCTGCTGGTCAAGAGAAGCACTTGGAAGCCATAAAATAATCAACAACACAAAGGTATTAGTGTAAATCAAACCAAATAAGGACAGAATCTCCTCCAGTGGAGGGGAAAAGCCAAGTTCAATGGAGAAAGCTATTAACAGCATATTAAAAACAGACATGCTTAACACGGACTGAGAAGACAGCAGTAAGAATCCAAAATTTTCAAAACAATCATTTTGTGTAAAATTAGGAAACTTGTGCCAAGTTCTTAAAAAGTGAAACAAGCAATTATCCACTACCCCCAACTTTTCAACAAAGCCCAGACAAAGTAAAATACCAGCTCCCTCTTCTAGTCGATTTATTTCCCTCTCCCCATCCCGCTATTCTTTTGCCATGATCCCTGGCCTGGATTTTCTCCTCCTCTGCATACTCAATGAATCCAACCCTTCTTTCTTCAGCGTTGTCTTTGCCTACAAGCCAGCCCCTGCCCATTCCCCAGGGCCGCTGCCTGCAAGCCCGGTTCCTCATTCCTCCTCACACTGGCAGAGTGGGTCTCTTAGCTCTGTGGTCTCTATGATCTGCCGATCTTCTCTCTACTAACCCACATCCATGCTCCCTTCAACTCCAGGTGGAGACCCGTAACCCGACTAGTTTTCTCCGACAGTGAGTACCTTCAGTCACTCATCGGTTTATCAGAAATACAGTCTTTGTAGACACTTGTTTGATAAGTTGGTCTTTTAAGGAAGAAACCCTTGTAAATTAAAATTCTGTCTCAAATACTCTGAAAAGTCTCAGAATGCTTGAATCCTCTGGAATAGCTCTTTTCTAGGGCCAATAGTCAATAAAATATAACTGAGGCAATGACAGAATTTGGAGAGCCCCTTAGATCTTGCAGTAAGTAAATCTGACGAAGGCCATTTGCCATGAAAATGCAAATGTATCCAACGGGGTCCCTGTACCCTTCATCCTTGACTGATGAAGCTGCTGTGTCAGCCTGCTGCAAAGATACACAAAGGTAACTCTCCACAGCACACCATCAAGCCCTAGTGCACATCCGAGGTACATTATACAGCACATAGGATGTTTGTACCAGGGGCAGTATCAGTACTTTAACAAAAAAACCTAAGCCATCGGAGTTTAGCCTGAGCTCGCTGTGTGAACTGGCAATCAATCACCACCCTGCATCAAAAGTAAAAGAAGGGGGATCAGCCCAAATAATCTCCAGGGACTGCAGCTCCCAAATCGCAGGATTCCATTTTTCCTGATAAATAAAGGCATGGTTAAGGCATGAGGCTGATGTTCTTCATGTACATGAAATGTGGGTGTGTCTGTGGATTTCAGGAATTCACGTAGCATTCCCTTTCCCCATCAGGAATAAACTGCCAGAAAAGGCTACTGGGCAGTATTCTTAATGACACCTCCACAAGGAAAATAATTTACTAGGAGTATGCGTGTTTATGTAACAATCACCTGGTTGCCTGCCAGTCTGAATGAATCACTGTCAGCATCAGCTGAGGGTGACTAACATTACCAGGCAAGCATTGTTCCGAGAACCCCGGCCAGGACCTAACTGGATACATTTAAATACGGTATTTTTTTTTTTTTTTTTATCATCCTGGGTTACAATTCAGTTAACAAAGAGAAACTTAGGGAATGAAGATAGGTTTATTACTTGATCAAATAACTAAAGAAAACTGGGCGTGTTCCCAGATGGGAAGAAAAATTATGTCAAAGGAAAATCAGATGGCCCATTAAAGCAAAACAGATTCATAGCCAGTGTTGACTGGCGATACTTATTGTAAAGAACCTCCATAACATTAGTTAGCCCCAGTTCCCAACACTTTAAATTCCAAAAACTGGAGCCAGGAGATCAAAGAGAAGTCTAGTCCTCCACTACGGGAGGCAGACGCTGGGAGGCGACGTGGCCTGATGGAAAGAAAGGAGAGCACCAACTGCTGGTCCCAACCACACGGACACGGAACCAGCATGACCATCTGGGGATTCTCTGGGGATGATTTACTGCGTCTCTGCAATCATGTTTCCCAAAGGTTCCCAATTAGGAACATGAAGGCAAGACAGAAAACTGTCACGATAGAAGAGACCTGGACAATGGCTCTCAGCCTTCCTTCCGCTCTGATGCCGGTTTCAACACTCGTCCCGCCGCAGGGCAAGGCACTAAGCCTTCGCCTGGCAACCCCATCTGTGAGGGCTCCCCCACCTCTGCTCACAGCCCCCAGCCCTCTCCCCACCTCGTTTCATCCTGCTTACACTCTTCCTGTAAATCTTGAATTGGTGGACCCTTGCCATTCATAAAGGCCCTGCTCTCCACTTCCTTTAAGGACTGGCTCCTGTCAGCCACTGGACTGGCATCCTTACCACACACACCAACCCCCAGCCCGGGCACTCACTTCCCCCTCCTCTCTGCTTCAGCATTACACAGCATTACGAAAAGTCACCAATAACCTGGCCCACCAAGAATCCACTTCTCTTCCTCTGACACTACTGGCTTACTCAAAAATCCCTCAGGGCCTCCTCCCACTAACTCACCAGGCAATAAACTATTCGTTTGTGAGTAAAAATAGACCCACTGCTAAAAATAGCACAGGGAGTATTTGGGAAAACTTAAAGTTCTTATTCTGGGAAACAGCGGCCTCAGAAGTAATACTGAGCAAACAAAAATGCCATCCCGAGCGCCAGACCACAGCTGGGGCTGTTACTTCCCCTGAACGGCACTCCCACCCTTCACAGCTACTCCACACGCTGCCACCCCCTTTCATACTTACCCCAACCACACACCACCAGCTAGTTTGCTTCTGATACTAGAGTTTATAACAGAAGGAAACCATTTTCATAAACAATCAGATAAACATAACCACATCATAAAATCTTTAAGCTTCAGTGGCAGAATCCTATACATCTGTCCATGTTTTATTTTTTAAACTGAGTTAGAGGGATGAAAGCTTTCTTGGCTGACTCTTCCTCAAGGCAAAGCCCTCAAAGTAAGGATTCCACCTGGTTCCAAGCTGGCAAATCACCATCAGTCACCACTTGCCTGGAAAGACGGCACCCTGTCCTCACAGGGGGAGGCTGCAGGTCCGTAAGCCACCAGAGAGGCTCAACGGCAAGCTCAGAGCATATGAGTTCAGGCAGTTCATATCCACTCAAACTTAATATTAATGAAAACAGCCACCCTTGCATCACTGAGAGTCTGCCTGGGTCTTGCTCTTGACATGACTGGACGTTTTCGTAGGCACTGGCAGGAGTGAAATACAGCCCCATCTGAATGGCATTCTGCATGCTCCTTCCCCTGGAAGCACCAGACTGAAGGTTCCAGAAGCCGTGCCAGACTCTGATCACAGGAAAGTGCCAACACCCATCACCAGCGAGGAATGCCATGGCAGCGAGGAGGAGGGGGGACAGAAAATAGGTGGCCTCCACTTGGACATTAACCATTTTACCAACAACCTAAAGCCTGAAATCAGGGTGTCTATGGGCTTATAACTTATACTAAAGGCAATATAGAAAAACAACTGGTGCCAAGTGTATCCGTTTCTTAAAATACCACATGTATAATTTAACATAGTCCTGCACTTAATTTATAGCAGGGACTCAAAGCCCATTATTATTTCGATTAAGCTGAAAAAAAAATCTTGGTCTTCAAGAGAATAAGCAAAATCCTGTCCTGACCAGTTTTCTCCATGGTTAGAGCATCAGCCTGCAGACCAAAGGGTCTTGTGTTTGATGCCCCAGTCAAGGGCAGGTACTTCGGTTGCAGGCTCGCCAGCCCCAGTAGAGGCACGTGTAGGAGGCAACCAATCAATGTCACTCTCTCGTTGCTTCCCTCTCCCCCCCAACACTCTCTCTAGAATCAATGGAAAAAATATCGTCGGGTAAGAATAAAAAAAATAAATAACTCGGTTAGTGTGGCTCAGTTGTTGATGAACCAGGTAGTCACGGTTCCATTCCAGGTCAGGGCACATGCCCAAGTTGCAGGCTCAATCCCCAATAGGGGGCATGCAGGAGGCAGCCAATCAATGATTCTAATCATCGATATTCTTCTCTCTCAAATCAATATATTTAAAAAACAAGAGAATAAGCAAAATCCAAATGTGTGATTTTGCCTTTTGTGCTCCTCTGCTGCAGCTAAGATGTTAAGTAGTAGATTCTGGTTTTATGTTTTTAATTGATTTAAGAGAAAGGAAAGGAGGGAAAGGCAAGCATTGATTTGTTGTCCCACTTATTTATGCGTTCATTAGTTGATTCTTGTATGTGCCCTGACTGGGGATAGAACCTGAAACCTCAACATATCGGGATGATGCTCCAACCAACTGAGCTATCCGGCCACGGCCAGTAGATTTCAGTCCTAATCAAACTTGGCAAAAATAACTTACATCTAATAGATGAACTTATGTGTTCAGGAAGCCCACTGATGTAAAAGGCTTGGAATTTCATCGCCGATAATGACAACAGCTAATATACCAGAACGTATATTAGAAATATTATCCCTTAGCCTCACGGGGCACTGTCGTATGGTGGTTAAAGTGAGAGTTCTGAATTTACGAGTTCAAATCCTGGCTTTACAACTTGACCATGAGAAAACTAACCTCTAAATTCCATTTGAAAAATAAAGTAACAGTATCTATCCAGAGTGGTTATGAAGATTAACTGAGAACGCACACATGGAATAACAGACCCCATTTACTAAGTGCCGCCTAATAAGTCAAATGATAAATTCCACAAACTTGGTGAACTGTAACATGGAAAATACATTTGGGGCCGAAACCGGTTTGGCTCAGTGGATAGAGCGTCGGCCTGCGGACTGAAAGGTCCCAGGTTCGATTCCGGTCAAGGGCATGTACCTTGGTTGCGGGCACATCCCCAGTAGGGGTTGTACAAGAGGCAACTGATCGATGTTTCTCTATCATCGATGTTTCTAACTCTCTATCCCTCTCTCTTCCTCTCTGTAAAAAATCAATAAAATATATTTAAAAAAAAAAAAAAAAAAGAAAATACATTTGGGGTACCCCCTTACAAACCATATTCTGGAACACAGCCTACCACTAATATAATTCCAGACAGAAAGGAGAAAACACATTTTGGGTTCCTTTAAGGCAGTGGTGGGTTCCTAGATTGTGGGAGCTCTTCTGGAGATATTTCAGGAACCACAAACCCAGACAGGGGCCACAGCTCTCACTTCGTGCAGCAAAGCTGTGACCTGTTCGCTATCTGAAGTGCCTTTTAACTCGGATGCTGCAAGGATCCAGAGCCTTCTTCCTTCCTCAGACAATAGATGACAAAGCAGTAATGACATTTCAAATGCTTGGTTAGTGGGAACAGGACTCGTGTTTATATCTGTATTTCAGACTATAGTACCCGGGTGGTTTTAAGGTTTCACACTAACCACAGTGCTGGTACACCTCAGATTATCGTTCGTTCTACACTCTGCAGCCCGGGCTCTCTCACCCCGGCCACTCGGCAGCACTCTCCTTTTACACGGCACCTGCTCACGCCCCCATTTTCCATAATCTCACAGCTGTCGGAATAGGAGCCCTTTGCCCCGGCCTGAGCCAAGTGCCTCTTCCTCTCTGACTCCCGTTTCCTTAACTGCAGCTTTGTTTCCGGCACTACAGATACTCAAGTCCTTCCGATGTATTTCTGCCCATCCTTTGTCAGTGCTGAGAAACACGTGGGGTTCTAGAATCTTTCCGTGTTTCTTCCCACTCTCATACTCCACGTAAGCTACTAGGTCTGAGATGAGGAGAGCTTGAAGGCACTCCTGTATTTCGCCTGAGCCATTTCTTGCCTCTTCAAATTATGGAGTGAGAGGGGAATGGCAGTTCTCAGCTGAGCGAGACACCCCGGATTCCGATGCCCATGACTTTTCTTAGAGCTTACCCACAGCCTCCTCCAGGTGGCGCTGGTATCATTAAAACATCGATCACTACAAGCAGGCAATATTATTAGATGACCATTTATATGATAAAGGAAAAAAGAAAAGTTAGAAGAATGCAGACTGAAATCAGTTGGATAGTTACACCAACATTAGTTTTACACTGCAGAGGACCCAAGCCCAGATGTAAGTTTCAAGGTCACAGAGCTGCTCCGTCCTCCTCACAGCAGTCCACTTACCCGCCCGGGGGAAAACCCTCAGAAAGCCAGAGGGCTGCTAGAACTCACTCTTTCCCAAAGCTCTTAAGGCCTGTGACATTAATAAAACGGAGACTGAGTCTTCTCAATAACATTAAGAATAGAACGTACAAACATCAACTTAGGTTTCCCACTGACCCCTGCCAAGTCCTTTCCAATAAACATATTCCATTAATTTTGATGACAAACATATTTTTAATAGACGAAACAGGCATACTGACACACAAGAAAAGTTTTTTTTTTTTTTTTTTTTTTTTTTACAGGAGTTACCTTGAGGAAGTGGTTTATCCCAATTCTGAGATGACATGATTACAGCTTGGATTGAATTTTTGATGCTGGATGGCTTATCCAACCCATCCATCAGTTCAGTTCCGCTATCAGATTCCCAGCACAGGGAGGGGGCCGTGGGTTTGTGAAATACTACCTTACAAGCCTCAGAGGAAAACTGGACACAGGAGCTGCAGGAAAGCATTTTTTCAAGCCTGGATATGAAGAACAGAAAGCCAATGTCGTCTCGCCCCAAACTATTTCTTATGCTGCTTCTCTCTCCACTCTTCTCTTCCTTCCCGCTTGAGGGTGCCTCAGGTTCCCTAGCTCTCAGAACACACCGTCTAGTCATTTTGCCGTAACCTCAACTCACCTTCTTTCAGGCCTCGTGCCTTCATTCCCCAAAAGGCTCCAACACACACAGGGTGAGGCCAGGGCCTCCCTAAAATGTCCAGAGAGCTCCCCCGCCCCCGCCTCCCCCCGCCCTAATCCCAGCACCACTGGGTTACTGGGGAGAAGAGGTCACTTAAGTGTGACTTGCTGTGTGGACAGAAGTGGCTTTATCACAAAGAAATTAAAGCTCAGGACCTCTTCCAAGGAAATGAGGCCACACGGCCAACTCCTGTTTGTGAAAAATTTTCCAAAACGAATTATCTTTTCCATTTATTTTCTTAAACGGGGGCCTCCAGAATCGCAGAGACTTCAGTTCCAAACCGAGATGGCCCAGGTTTGGGTGAAAAGCCCTTATCTAACCCACACCACGCCATGTCGCCATTGAATCAACACATGGGCTGTGGCTGTGGTTTCCGAACACGCCTTGTTCGTGTGCAATAAGGACGCTCCTGGAAACACGACGCTTCAAGTCTGTTTCTCACCTGGAGAGTCCCAAACACTGACCTCAGCAACATACCTCACATCGTATTAATATCAAAAGCCTTCAAAGGAGCTTTTCAGATGATTCAGAAATGTTATGGCACCTCTGGATTTGTGGCTTTTTCCCTAAGAAATCCCCTCACAAAGGCCGGCAAAACCCAGGGAAGTAATTCTCAAACTTAAGCCCACTAACAGTTGCCATGAGAGCTGGTAAAAGTGCAGATTTCTGGGCCCACACCCCCCCATAGTTTGAGACTCTTTAAGGTCTAAGGTGAGGCCCAGACGAATCCTTCCAGGTCTCAGGAGGTTGCACACGGGATGCACACAGCTAGGCTGGTGGCCGCAGGTGTAGCTCTACCCCTGTGTGACCTTGAGGCAGAGAGAAGCAATGTGCATTTAGAGAAAACGTTCCGATCAGGTTAGGAGACAGGGACAGTACCGGGATAACTGGAACTCCCAGAAACGCAGGTGGTGGGTGTCTAATGCACGGTTAGGGTGTGGCTGCCCCCCGCCCCCCAACCTCCACCGGAAATCGGGCTGCAGGATCCATCTGTGAGGGTCTCGAGAACGCAAAGGCACACACTGCCTCCTCTCGCTTCGGAGTCACGCCTCGTTTCCATCCCCAGGCAGATAGATGGGCGCAGCATCAAGCCCGGGAGTGGGGCCCCACGCCCGCCGCCCTCCCGCCCGAGCCCACGCCTAGCCTGCGGGATGGGGGTCTCCCGCACACAAAGCCAGACCCCGGGCGTGGGGAGCTGGGACGAGCACGATCCGAGCAAAGCGGAGCCGAACAGACCGGAAAGACAGACCTCAGGTCGTGGCAGCAAAAAAACAGGAGAGACGGGGCGCCACTAGCTAGGTGCCTCTTTATTGCAAGTTGGGGTACGGAGGAAGGCAAGCGGGGGGAGTGAGCCCCAGGTCTGGAAGAACGCTCTAGGAGGAGGGCTGTGTCTGCCTCACGATCCCTCGGGCCACCCCCTCCCCCCAGGCGGGGCTCCGAGCTGGGAGGCGGCGACCCCCGCCCGCCCGCCCGTCCATCAGGGCTGCACGCGCGACCCCGACTGGCTCCCTCCCCGGAGACCCCACCCGAGTCCGGCCGCAGGAAATGGCGGGGCGCCCGGCGGGCGCGGGAAGCACGGGCTACGGGCTACGGGCGACGGGCGGGCGGCCGCGCCCAACGGGGTCGCGGGGTCGCCTGTGGCCCGCAGGGCGCCGCCGCCAGGCCTCCCCTCCCGCCCCCACGCCGGGCCCCCGGGCTCTCGGCGCGCTCACCGCCTTCATGGCGGAGGCCATGTCGTCGTAGCGCTCCGCCTGCTCGGCCAGTCGCGCCCGCTGCAGCTGCTCCCGGTCCCCCATGTCGCTGTGGCTCGGCCTCGCCTCGCGCCCCGCACCGCTCGCTCGCTGACTCGCTCGCCCGGTCGCTCCCCCGGTCGCCGAGGAGGCCGCCGCCGCCGCCGCGCACGCGCACTGGCTCGCCGGCCGCCCGAGGCTCCGCTGCAGCAGCGCCGCTCGCGCCCTCTCGCTGGCTCGCCCCGCGCGCAGTGCCCGCCGCCGCCGCCGCCGCCGCCGCCGCCGAGGGAGGAGAGGCTGCTGCCGAGGGGCGGGGCGGGCCGGAGGGCGCCTGCGCAGTGGGAGCCGCCGGGGCGGGCGGCGGGGAGCGGCGGGAGTGGGGGGGGGGGGAGGGCGGGCCGGCCCTAACGGTCTATTTCAAGGTGACGTCACCTACTATAAATAGCTGCCGCCGCGGCCCCGCCCCCCGAGCCGCGCATGCGCCCTGCGCGTGCTGCAGTGTGCCGCCGCAGCGGGAGGTGGGAGCGGGGCGCGGGGCGCACTGCGGGCTGGAGGAGGGGGCGCGCGGGTGGCTCGTGCGCAGGCAGCGCGATGGCGCACCCCACCCAGCACAGCGCCCCCGAATCCGGGCGAGAGGTCTGGCCTGAGAAGGACCCGAAACGCAAATAAACCTGGTGCTTGGAGCATCCGGGAGGCCGTGTGCCCGGAGGGGCGGGTCGAACCCGCCCAGCCCTCTCGCCCGCCCCGAGCCCCGGCAGCAGCTCGGCTCCGCTGGGCCACACCCTGCACCGGCCCGGGCGAGACCGCGACGGGCCTTTGGGGACAGTCCCTCTCCCCCCCGCACCCCCGCACCCCCGCACGCACACACCCCCAGATCAGTGCGCGACCTGCCCCACCCTGATCCATGGCGTGAGGCATCCGATCGGAACTTTCCTTGAGAGGAGGGACACCTGCTAGGGGCCGGCACCAGGCGATGCCTTTAGGGGTGTCATCCTGTGTCACCCTCACAACCCACCGGGCACGTGGGCACGGCTGGGCTCTCCATCCTTTCAAAGCCAGGTTAGTGACTCGCTCAAGGTGGTTACTCAGCCTGTAAGTGGTGGGACCAGGATCTGCGTTCAGACCCAGGCTGGTCTTCCTCCTGTGCCCAAGAGCGGGGTGAAAGGCTGGCCGGTCACTAAGCCCCGCCCGGTCCTGCCATTCGACGCTGAGATGCTGAGGGTGCCCGTGCCAGGCCCTGGGCTGGGCCCGCCCTGGACGAACCAGGAAAATCCCAGCGACTAACACAGGCGCCAAGGAGAAAGTACAATAATGCAAAGAGCAGCTCAATATGCAAAGAGCAGCTCGGGGACCAAGGGCCTGGGGCGCTGCGAATTTAACTGAGCACCTACTGCGTGCTCAGCCCTGGGAGGGGGAGCTCCTACAGAGTCAGTCCTACAGCCCTGCGTTAGAAGGGAGAAGGGGATTCACTGGAACGTGGGTCTTTTCGGGACCTGAGGGTTACCCTCTGGAACTTGGACCGGAAGGACTGGTAAAAGCAACTGTAGAAGAGCAATCGCGGGATGTCAAAGGAAGGCTGGCAGGGCCCTTGAAAGTCGCCCGGCTGGTGTGGCTCAGCGGTTGAGCGTGGATTCCTGGTGGGGACCCTGTAGGAGGCAGCCAATCAATGACTTCCCCTCTCATGGATGTTTCTATCTCTCTATCCCTCTCCCTCTCTCTCTCTCTGTCTAAAAATCAATAAATATAAATATATATATATATATATATATATATATATTTTTTTTTTAAGTCAACCACTGCCCTAACTGGTTTGGCTCAGTGGATAGAGCATTGGCCTGCGGACTGAAGGGTCCCAGGTTCGATTCCGGTCAAGGGCATGTACCTTGGTTGCGGGCACATCCCCAGTAGGAGGTGTGCACGAGGCAGCTGACGGATGTTTCTCTCCCATCGGTGTTTCTAACTCTCTATCCCTCTCCCTTCCTCTCTGTTAAAAATCAATAAAATATATTAAAAAAAAAAAAAAGTCAACCACTGTCTGACCCTTTATCTAGCACAAGAGGAAACTGAGATTTGAGGGGGCGAAGAGGCTGGTCCCAGTTTGCACAGTCTCCCGCCTCCCCGGCCTCCTCCCCTTCGCTGTGATGCTAAAATGAGGAACACAGTCCCCGTGGAGTAGGATTTGCACGTGGGTGTGGGAGGAGGCCCCACCCCAGCCTTCACCCGGCTTTGAAGAGTCATCTTTGCTAACTGCACATGGAACCGAGGTTCACAAACCAGGCTCACGTTTCCCCTAGTGAGTATCTTTAAAGAGCCCGGTAGGTAATAACTGTCACCCACCGGCCCTGCCCTCCATGAGGCCAGGGTCCCCAGCACCGGAGGGGACCCCAGTTTCCTCCAGCTCTTAGAGGGGTTAGAGCCCTCCTAGCTTTTCTGATCATATTGGACTGAGATGGATTTCAACCCAGTGAGCATTAGGTAGACGGCAGCCTTCTAATCAAAGTCAGTCCTCATCCTAACTGATTTTGACATGCACGGGGGACACATTGGTTCGCCCACAGAGCTTTCTTTCCTTCTCACCAAACTTCAGTCTCCACTTCCGTGCCTTCCACCCAACCCTCAGCTCCGCGGACTCTGCCACTCCTCCACTGTGGCCACCCGTGGCTCCTGCTGTCGAATCCAAGGTCACTCCTAGTCCTCCCCTCCTTGGCCCTTTCAGCTTTCCTGACCCTGCACGCTCCTGGCTTCCCTCTGCTGCTCTGGCCACTCCTGTCTCCTGTGTGGGCTGATCTTCCCAGCCTACCCGGAAATGCAGGGGTTCCTCAGCAATGGGGAGAGCGGCTAATATCCCGATTCCTCCCAAACAAAGACCAGGACAGCCACCTCAGAGAGCTCACCTCGTCCCACGGTTCCAAGTCTCATCAAGAAACATGGCCTTGCCCTGGCCATTGTGGCCCAGTTGGTTAGAGCATCGTCCCAATATGCATGCCAAGGTTGTGGGTTCAATCCCCAGTCAGGGCACATAGGAGAATCAACCAATGGATGCATGTATAAGTGGAACAGCAAATCAATGTTTCTCTCTCTCTCTCTTCCCGCCCCCCCCCCCCCTCCCTTCCCTTCTCTCTCTCTCTCTCTCTCTCTCTCTCATCAATAAAAATTTTTAAAAAGAAAGGAAATGTGGCCTTTGAACACTTCCAAAGAGCGCTCCTGAGCCAGGTGTAGGGGGGCCGATGATTAAGATCACACAGAGCAGGTCCCGGTGCGGGGACCAGGTCTGCTGTGTCTTCCCCTGGTTCAGGTCTCCACAGGGAACAGAGCGAACCCCGTGGCTCCCTGAGGATGTGCCTGTGGTGTTTTGGGGGAGAAGGGTCTGGACTTGGGTTAGAACCCTCTCTGCCCGGTACCAGCTGAAGTACCCTTGCGCAAGCCACTTGCCAAATGGGACTAAGCACACCTGTCTCTTCGGATTGGGGATCAGCAAGACCGTGTTGGTCCCAGGCCAGCCTGGTGCCAGCAACAGGAAGCGCCGGCCGTCACAGCCGGTCATGCGTCCTTGCTCTCCCACCCGGAGCCAGTGGTACCGACAGCTCCTCACTCAGGACCGGATCTGCCAAGCGTTGCCAGCACCTGCTGCCGGAGCCCGGTGAGTGGGTGACCCAGAAAAGGCATGTCCTGCTTTTCCTCGCGGGCACTCTGGGACACTCTAGCTCCCCGACAAGTCTGGACACCAAGGGACATATTAAAAAGAAGCCCTGGCATTGTTCTGGAAGAGACGGCGGTGTTCACACCGTTGGCATGGTTACTGTCTTGAGCAGGAGGGGCCACCCGCCCACAGATCGGTGTCACCCAGATAGGATGTTAATTGTGCCCCCTCAAATACAGGTCTCCTGCTGCCCCAGGTGACCCCCACCATCAACAGCATCTTATTTTTAAAAAAATATATTTTATTGATTTTTAACAGAGAGGAAGGGAGAGGGATAGAGAGTTAGAAACATCGATGAGAGAGAAACATCGATCAGCTGCCCCCTGCACACCTCCTACTGGGGATGTGCCCGCAACCAAGGTACATGCCCTTGACTGGAATCGAACCCGGGACCTTTCAGTCCGCAGGCCGACGCTCTATCCACTGAGCCAAACAAGTTAGGGCATCATCAACAGCATCTTAGTTGGTGAATCCTGGCTGGCTCTCTGCCTGGCTTGAGGGTACTTTACCCCCATAGGCTGTCTCCCCACATCCTTACAACTCCCCGAGGGACGTGGTTATCCCCATGATACGGACGAGGAAAATGAGGCCTGGAAGGGTCAGGCGCTCACTTGCTCAGTGTTCAAGGCGGTCACCGCGGCCCCCCATTCATGCCCACTTCCTGTCCTTTTGCTGCTACCGAATGCTCCCGCTGTGTCTGAGCTCAGCCTGCGCCCACAGACTTCAGGACCGTCCAGAGCCTGCCGCCCCTCATTCAAAGCCCACTTCGGAAGCAGATTGGCTCCCGAGGCAGCTGCTGGCATTAAGACGTGTGAAAACGTCCTGGGAGCTGCAATCTGTGCACTGGAGGAGCTCAAAACCCCATTCCCAGCACCGGCCCCCCACCCCCTCCCTCCCCGTCCCCCGCCCCCCCAAGCTCAGCTCCGGGGGAGAAGGCGAGGCTGTGGGATCTGGTTAAAATCAGGGGGGAAAGGCTTTTGCTTCAGTCCTGCAGAGGGTCAAGCAGCTTGTGTCCCTTAGCCAGAATTTTCTAGATCCTTTGCCTGGAACCATCTGGATAATCGCCTCAGGCTTCTGTGTGATTCCCACAAGGTGAGGCCGAGGTGGGAGGGGCCATGTGGTCCAGGAAAGCTGGAGGACAGGGCCTGAGATGGCTGGGACTTTCCCTCTCTGGGCCTCGGAGTTCCTATCTGTGAAATGGGAGACTGCACTGGTGAGAGACAGAGTTCTTTCTTTTTCCCAGCTTGGGAGGGCTAGGTAGCTCGCCATCGGCAGTTCAGCAAACTCAAGAGGATGAACCAAGGATGCATCAGAGGCCCCGTGTTGGGACCAGGCCAGTCCACGGAGTGGGGGAAGGGAACAAGCGCCTAGCCCATAGCAGGCCCTGGGGCAGCAGGTGGCCCGGGAGCTCCCACTTAAGTAAAGATCAGGTCAGTGGTCATGTTCCCATTTTATAGGCGAGGAAACTGAGTCCCAGTGAGCTCAACCGCAGCACAGAGGTCGGGGGCAGGACGCAGAGTGCACCACCATCACCATGTTCCCACTGCTGCCCCTGCCCCTGCCCTTCCGGAGCCTGAGAACATTCTTTTTCTGCTGAAGCAGCGGCAGCCTGGGAAGTCAGGGGGAGGGTCGCTGAGTTCTCCCCAGGTTCCCTGCCAGGCATCTGTGCTGGAAACATCTTTTTCCTCCCAGGATGTTAGTAGGAGGCGAGCAGATGGCTAGAGCCTCGTGTCTTCTTCCAGACAACAGTGCCAGGCTGGCCCCAACTCTGGAAATAAGGGGTCTGGGAGGACCAAAGCCACGGGAGAAGGCTGACTCCAGGGGCCTGGTGCCTGCAGACAGCTCTGAGCTGCCTGCCGCCGCCGCGGGGGTCAGAGGTAGGACCCCTTAAAGGTACAGGCTCCTCCCCTGGCCCTTCAGAACCAGACCTGGCCCACCTTTCCAAGCTCATCCCCCACCCCTGCACATCCTAGGCCCACCAGGTCCCCAGACGCTGCCCATGAGTGTCTTCCAATGTGGAAACATAGAACGTCCTTTCTGATTCTTCCATCTCTCTCTGTTCCTTACGCCCTTTAATGCCCAACTGAAATCTCTTCTTTCGGAGAGGGAGGGAGAGGGAGAGAGAGAGAGAGAGAGAGAGAGAGAAACATCAATGATGCGAGGGAATCATGGATCGGCTGCCTCCTGCACGCCCCACACTGGGGATGGAGCCCACAACCCGGGCCTGTGCCCTGACTGGGAACCGAACTGTGACCTCCTGGTTCATAGGTTGATGCTCGACCACTGAGCCCCGCCAGCCACGCTATAGAGCTCTTTTATTAACAGCCCCCTCTCCCCCGCACCGCCCAAGCTCGCCCTGTTCATCAAGCCCTGTGCTATTGCTAGCCATGGCTTCACTCAGTTCTAGCAACCCTGTGAGGGGGACCCAGTCTGCAGATAAATGACTAGGAAGGGGGGAACCAGGATCTGAGCTCTGATCCGGTTCCCTCTGCCTGAAACATGTCCCCTGCCTCTTTCCAGACCTAACTCGAGCTTCTCCCTCCGTTTTCAGCACCACCCTAGCCTCTTTGGAGGAATCCCTCAGCCTCAGGCGGGGCGGGGCGGGGCGGGGCGGGCACAGGGCTGGGCTTTCCCCTCTGCAATGAGGCAGTTTCTCCATCTCCCCCACCAGACAGGGAGTCCCAGGATGCAGGGGTCTCATCACCCTCGCAGCCGTGCCCCCAGAGCCTAGCACCGTGCCTGGCATTCAGCAGGTGCTCAGCAAACACTCCCCAAACGGCTGAGTGCACTGTGGCAGCAGCAGGAAGCGGGGGCCTGAGGGAACTGAGACAGGAAGACAGCTCCAGAGCTCCTGCCACGCCTTCCATTAGCGCATCTTCTCCGCTCCTGACAGCCGGCCCCCGGGGACACCGTCTGAGCCAGCCGAACTGAATTCCCGGCACGGCTTCACCTTGGAAAGGCAGCCTGGGCCCCCACCAAGCAGCCCAGTAGCCAGCGGTGCCAGGAGCTCCCGGTTAATATTTAATGTGGCCGGCACTGCGGCAGAGCTGCGGGTCAGAGGAGCGGGAGGGGGGCGCACAGAGTCTCCGTGGGGCTATGAGGAGGGCGCAGCTGGGAAAGGGCTTCAGAAACCAGGAAGCCCCCAGCAGACAGCATTCAACACATCCATCTGAGCCCCCGGCTTAACTCAGAAACGGCCAGGGCAGCGTGTGCCTGCAGCGGGACAAAGAGGCTGCTGACTGAGCCCAAGCGATGACTGTATGGGGGACCAGGGGCTCCCCGGGAACATTTCCCGGAGACAGTGTGAGGGCAGAGCAGCGGCGCCAGCCAGACCGGGACTCCACTGTGTGGCCTGAGCAGCAACGGTACCACTGAGCCTCGGTTTTCTGATCTCTGAAATGGGTATAATAAAATACCTTCCTTGTGGGGCTGTTATGAGGCTTAAATGAGAGAAATGATGTAGAGGACCCAGCTCAGCCCATAGTAGGACCTCAGAAAATGCTGAGTTTCTTCTCCCAAACCAGGCACGGGTCCTGAGGTTGGGGAGAAGAGATGGGGCGGGGGGGAAGGGGGTGCGTGGAGCGGGGAGGAGGGCACATATTCATTAGCCAGAGTGACGAGGGGGCATAGGAAGGGTGACCTTGAAGCCAAACATCTCGAGTTTGGACTTGGCATCATGGTGGGGCAACATCTAGGAGAGATGTCAGAGAGAGGATGGGCAGAGAGCCCAGGACGGCAGGAACAGAACGGCCCTTTCGGACCATCATCTCTTCTCATCGTCCGACCCCTTCATTCAACAGATGAGCTGCTGAGGGCTCAGACCAGCCCTGGGTGCTCCCCAAAATGTAAATCCGACCAGCCCAGCTGTGGCATCAGGATGCTGTGTGACATGGAACAAACGACTTGCCCTCTCTGGACTCCGGTGTCCTCATCTATAAAACAGGTCACTCCTCCCTGACTTTCCAAACCCATAGGGTTGTTGGGAGGATCAGATAGCAAGTCCGATGGGAGAGCGCTTTGGAAAGCATGAGCTGTTTGGTAAATAACGGGGGGATTGCTGTTAAACCTGAAAACAATCGATCGGAAACCTCTACCTTCTGCTCAGTTTTGCTATGAACCTAAAATGGCTCTCACAGTAGTCTTTCTTTCTTTCTTTCTTTCTTTCTTTCTTTCTTTCTTTCTTTCTTTCTTTCTTTCTTTCTTTCTTTCTTTCTTTTTTAAAGGACCTCTAGCAAGACCCTCTAAAGCCTTTAATTCAGGCAACATAATACGGGTTCAAATGCTGGCTTGCAATTTTCATGACTTTGGGCAAATCCGTTAACCTCTGTCAGGGGTCTGGCTTTTCTTCTGCAGAGACAGGAACCCTGGGGCGAAAGAAGGGCTGGGAAGATGCTATGAGATATGATAAATGAGGGGAAGCCCACCAACCTGGGCGACTGAGGAGGAGGGTCCCCCACCTGACTGTGAGAGGAGGTGGGGCTACCTGTTCCTCTTTGCACCCCCCTCCCTTCCCCACAAGGAGACTCTCAGCTCCACCCCAGGTCGATGGTGACTCAAGTCATCCTGCAGCCACTGGTCCCTCTGCTCCTGTTGCCATGGCACTGCAGCACCACCGGGCCAATCAGGAAGGAGATGGGTGCCGGAGCCTCTGTTGCTAAAGCCGAAGCAGGATGCCTGGCCAATGGGAAGGGCGGTAGAGTGGAGCCACCATGGAAACCTCAGGCCTGAGATTCTGTTCCAACCAGGTTTTTGCTGCTTGCAGCGGGGAAGGGTTTCCTGCATTCCTTTTCTTGCAAAGAGCATCTTGCAGTCCAGGGAGGACATTCAGGAGCCACAGCCAGGGTGCGTGACAAGAGGCCTCTGCAGAGTCACCAAGGACCCAGCCTCATAGGGCTCAGCTTCAGATGTCCCCTCATCATCCTCCCCCGCCCCTCAGATGCGCACCATCCCCTGGCCTATGACCTCAGTCCTTCCCCCACAGCTCTCCCAGCCCCCTCTGTACTGAGAAATGGCTGTGGGCTGCAGGAAAATGCCCACCCCAAGGGGAAGGAACATGGAGCCCACCCCCAAGGGTACCCTTCCACCCTCCAGCTTCGAGGCTTTGCACCAACGCTCCGCCTCTTCTCCTACAAGCAGGGAACTGCAGGAGGACGGAGATGAGGGTGGGACAGGGGCTAGCCCCTCTGCAAAATTCAAAGATGGAGCCACAGGCTCTGGGATGCCTCTCAGATCTCACATTCCAGACTTCATGCTGTCTTCGCCTCCAGGCTCTGGATCAGGTGCGCCTACAAGGAATACATTTCCAAGGGGGAGCCCTGGCAGTAGTGCCAGGGGACACAAATAGGACTCAGGTTGCCCTTAAAATGCCAGACCAGCAGGGCCATCCATTCTAGAGCTGAGGCCCAGAGCGGCAAAACTGCCCCTCGATGCCACACAGCTAAGCCCTAGCTCCCAGGCCCAGCCCTCCAGCCGGCCCCGTGCAACCTCCTTCAACCAGCCTCCTCACCCTCCCCACCCCCTGCCCGCAGGCAGTCAGGGAGCTGTATTTCGCAAACACGGGCATAATCGCAACTGCAGGGGAAAGTGCGTCCCACCCCTTCCCAGCTCTGCCCTGGCTTTCACTCTGTTGCCTGGCAACAGTTCTTTCCAGAAACCTAGATGTCATCCTAAACAAAGGTCTGGTCCGCATCCTTCCCACCAAACCCATCGCCCGGCCATATCTCTTTTATCTCCTAAATGGCCGGCGAGTCACCCACGCCTCCCCTCCCCCCGCCACATCCCCCGTCTGAGGTTCCATCACAGATTTCCTGGACAAGCACACTGGCCTCTCCGAGGCTTCCTGCTTTTACACTCGCTCATCCTCCCCCCGCCCCCACTTCCATTCTGTATAACCACAGCCAGACATGCTGTTAAAAACCCAAACCTGATCGTGTCACCTGGTGCTGGCTTAGAAGCTTTAATGATAAAAACCAAAAAATGTTTTATGCCTGGCCAGTGTGGCTCAGTGGTTGAGCATCGACCTCAAAGATGCTCAGTGGTTGAGGGTTCGATTCCCGGTCAGGGCACATGCCCGAGTTGCAGGCTCGATCCCCAATGGGAGGCGTGCAGGAAGCAGCCCATCCATGATTCTCTCATCATCATCAATGTTTCTCTCTCTCTCTCTCCCTTCCTCTCTGAAATCAGTAAAAATATATCCATTTAAAAAATATAAAGGATAGCTCCAACTTTAAAAACAAACAAAAATGGCCCGTTACAGCTCACATTCAATGTTATTTTGTATGGGTTCAGGTGGACAGCCCAGGGGTCAGAAAACCATACCCTTCCCAAAGCGTGCCCGCTATTCCCAGGACCCACCTGGCACGACCATGGTTACTGAAGCGTCATTGACGATGTTCCCTGTGTGGTACTTTCCATGCCCGGGACTTCGGTCACAACCCATCTGTACTTCTCAGTCCCCGGTCTGCCATCCTCAGAAGTGTCCCAGCATGAAGTCTGGCCGCTCCTGTTGGTCTTTGCTCATCAACTGCCGCACGCTGTTCGTTCTCCGCGAGTCTCTCGCCCTCTGCCACGCTGTCAGGAAGCTCACACGCTATTGGTCTGACTTAACAAACTGCATCTTCTTCTTAAGATGACTAGTCATTTTCTTTTATAATCCCCCCCCCCCCCGCCCTGAGGATATTTTCCCATGGATGTTTAGGGAGAGTGGAAGGGAGAGGGAGAGACAGAGAGAAATATTGATGGGTTGCCTCCTGCACACACCCCGACCAGGGTCCGGGCCAGGGAGGAGCCTGCAACCAAGGTACGTGCCCTTGACCAGAATCGAACTCGGGACCCTTTGGTCCGCAGGCCGACACTCTATCCACTGAGCCAAATGGGCTGGGCTTATTTTTTAAATATATTTTTACTGATTTCAGAGAGGAAGGGAGAGGGAGAGACTGAAACATCAATGATGAGAATCATTGATCGGCTGCCTCCTGCACGCCCTGACCGGTGATCGAGCCCACAACCTGGGCATGTGCCCTGACCTGGAATGAAACCGGGACCTCCTGGTTCATAGGTCGACGCTCAACCACTGAGCCCCCGTGGCCGGGCTGCCTTCTCTTGCTTGGTTTTAGTGCCAAAGCCCTTTAGCCCTCCAGAATCCCTCCCCCTCCCGCTGTGCCTTGAAGGCCAGAACTCCTACACAGCCTTCAAATCCCAGCCCACAATTGCATGATTTCACCACCATAACAATAGTGACCTGTGTACATGGGTGTTTACAGCCCTTCTCCTCAGGGACCTGTACACAGATTGCTCTGAATATACTGTTGATGGGAGAACAATGAATGAGCGCATAAACCATAAATGAACCTCCCTCCGTCTTGTAGTGACGGGCTGGCTGCGACTCCACTGGAAGCAGGGGATGGATAAAGGGCCATCTCCCCGAGAGTCTAAGTCACAAAACCCGACAGCAACGGTATCTTCCAATCACAGGGTTGCCGGCCAAGGAGGCGTGTGACCAGATGCTGCCCAGGATGTGTGTGGTGGGAGGCAGACATGGGTGGGTCCCCAGACCAGGCCGGCTTCTCTCTGTCACCCCTCAACCTCAGACCCCAGCAGGAGACGGTGGTGAGGGGACGGTCCGACTCGCCTCCTGCAAGGGGAAGTGTGCCCCGTTTCGCTTCTGCTTTGAGGCGAGACACTTCCTGTGTCAGACCAGCCTGGGAGCGCTCCTGTCCTCCCGTGCCTGCCGCCCACGGAGGCCAGTGTGGTGACTGGGGACCGGAGGGCCTGTGGCCTTGGCCTCATCGCTGTGCAGGGAGCCAGGCCCCCAGCCTGCCCTCCCTCCTTCCCAATGCGGGAAACCACTCACAGTGGGCTTCTTTCTCCCACTCCTTTTTTCCAAAAATATATTTTTATTGATTTCAGAGAAAGGAAGGGAGAGGGAGACAGAAATGTCAATGATGAGAGAGAATCATTGATGGGCTGCCTCCTGCATGCCCACCACTGGGGATCGAGCCTGCAACCTGGGCATGTGCTCTGACTGGGAATCGAACCGTGGCCTCAAGGTTTATAGGTCGGTGCTCAACCACTGAGCCACAGCGGCCGGGCCAGGGGCTAGGGCCGGGCAATTCTTTGCTGTAGGAGCCACCCTGGGCAATGCAGGGTGTTGGGAAGCACCCATCAGATGCCAGTAACACTGCTGACTGTTATGACACCCGAGTGTCTCCAGATATTGCCAAATGTTTCTCAAACGGGGGTCAAAGTCACCCCCAGTGAGATCCCTGGCCAGCCCCTGGTGCTCCCCCAGCATGTACCAGGGGCCTGGGAAGGTGGGGGGGTGTAAGACGGCGCAGAAACCAGGCTGGGGACAGGGATGCCGCACGTGGCACTTTACTCCACTGCTGCTATGTACAGGTATGTACAGCCGGTGTGAGCCTATGTACACTATTTCACAACATTATCTTACATCCTGTGCGCACTCCTAGTGGGAAGTGCAGATCCTGCTCCAGGAGCCCACAGGGGGGTGTGCAGGAGGGGACTCTCAGAGCCGCCCCTCTGAGGACACTCCTGGGGGCTGCCTGTCCCCTTCCCACGGGCCATCTGGGCCTCCCACCTGCTCTGGGTGGGCGCTAGCTGCTTCCAGAATCCTTCTCCTCGAGCGGAAGAACACTGGGGGGAAGCAGCGGCGGCGGCCCCCGCCCCCTGACGGTGGCAAACTGCCATTGGTGCCCAGAGCCTGGCTGATCCTATTGAATACAATAGCCGACGGGCGCCCTCCAACCCTCTGACCCCACGCCGGCCTCAGGGGGCGCTGGCATGCATCTTCTCCAGGCAGCTCGCCCAGAACGCGACCAGCCGGTTGTCCCGGTTGACGCAGAAGTCGGTGAAGTCCCTCAGCAGCCGGTCGGCGAACTTCTCGTCGCCCGTGGCACTGGAGCGCCAGGTCTTGGTCAGCATGGTGTTGTAGGCCCAGTTGTAGCCGATCCGCTCCTCGCAGAACATATTCTGGTTGGCGGAGCTGGTGGAGTTGCGCCGCCGGCGCTGCTGCCCCGAGAACTTGCGCTTGGAGTAGGGCAGCTGCAGGAACACGGTGCCTGGAAGGAGGGGAGGGGGCTGGGTTGCAGCCACAGGAGGCGCCCGGGGTCGGGTCGGGGTTGGCTGGGCAGTTCTGCAACCACAGGTGGGGTGCAGACCCTGTGCATGCCCCGCCCGCCCCCCGCCTTCTGTCCAGAGCGCCTCACCTGTGACGTGGATGTACTGAGGCTTGTTCTCAGCTGGGAAGTTAAAAGCAGACGCGGAATATTTATCTTGCACAAACCCAAACCTAAGGGAAAGACAGGAGGACGTGCTGAGTAGGGCCTCTCAAGGGACCAGGTGCTAACAGGGTCCGACAGGCTGGCTAACAGGGCCTGGAAGATTTCCTTCAAGATGGAACGTGCAGGCTGCTTCCGTCTGTCCCCGCTGCGTCTCAGCGTCTACCTCTCCGATGGCTCACCGGACCTCCTCCCGCCCAGCCTCCATTCACCTCCGGGTGGCTGAAAGCCCCCTCCCCGCCGCCCTCTTCCTCACCCCCTGCTCCTGGCACCCCCAGCCGTCCCATCAGACCTTCCCACCGTGCCCAGCACATCCTAGGGACTGTCAGGCCCTCCAGGAAACGGTCCTGGTCTTTATTTACCATAGCCACACCTCTCTCCCTTTCGCCTCCCACACTAAGCACATAGTAGGTTCTCATTAAAGGCTCTGAAGGGAAACGAAGTATCTTAAGTGAAATTCTGTTCTTAGAAGCGAGGACCAGTCTGGGCTCTCTGCTTCGCCGCGGTCTGGAACGGGCAAGGGGCCGTTTTTCACGCACGGCTGTTCCTTCCGGCTCCTCGGCTCCGGCTGGTTCTATTCCTGGTTTTTCTATTTCGTGAGGCCCATTTGTCACAGCTCTACCTGCTAAGTGCCGCAAAGGACATGGTAATGGATGTGGCTCCTGCCTGAGCCCGACGGCTTATGTAACGCGGGCGGGGACACGGGCAGGACTCCAGGAGGTAAAAGGCCCCGCTCCTCCTGGACCAAGTTCCTCGGGGTGGTGCTGTGTGCCCGCCTCCACATTAGTCAGGTATGCAAATCACACGGACAGGCTAACACGCCTCGCAAGCCCCATCCATCGCCCGCAGGCTGATTCCATCAGGTGCAGGAGTGGCCTGGGTTTTCCCCTCTTCCTCTCCACTTCTAATCAAGTCCTTCATTTCCTCGGCGTGGATCAGCCTGAGCCAGATTCTTGCCTCATCTCTTCCTTAAGTCACCAGGAAGGAAGGACCTTCCATTTTAAAAAGGCAACTTAAGCTTTGCGCACTGGCAGTATCGTAACCAATGAGGTTTACCCGAGGCGCGATTATTGCTAAATGGAAAAAAAAAATGCGTGGCTCAGTGGCTGAGCATCAACCTATGAGCCTGGAGGTCACAGTTCGATTCCTGGTCAGGGCACATGCCGGGTTTCGGGCTCGATCCCCAGTGTGGGATGTGCAGGAGGCATCCAATCCCTGATTCTCGCTCATCATTGACGTTTCTATGTCTCTCTCCCTCTCCCTTCCTCTCTGAAATCCGTAATATATATATATACACATATATATATATACACATACATATACATATATATATACATATATACATACACATTTTAAAAGGCAATTTAACCACATGGTCCTTGGCCCCCTCACTATCTCCGGATGGACAGCCGAGGCTGGGGAAGGCTTCCCAGGAACACATCTGAAGCGCCAGGAAATGCCTATTGACTCCCCTACCGCTGCTTAAGCATTGACTGTCTTTTCAGCATGTGTCAAGGGACTCGATAAATTCCAGTTTTTGGTCTCCTGTCACCTCCCGGATAGCCTGTCTCAGGTCTTGCTGGAGGCTAAGGAGGGAGCTCTGCTCTCCCCTCAACTGGAAGGCGACGGAAATCAGGTCTGAGAAACAACAGCCGTAGGAACCAAGGCCGGGGTCCTATCGGAGATGAGCAGCGCACGTGACATTGGGGGGCTAGACCTGCTTCCCCGGAAATGGAACTAACGGGGCTTCGCTCTGGGAACTGCCATTCCAGACGACCGCGAGGGCCCCCCTGCTGTTCTCTTTTGCAAAGGGACGAACCTGTGCGCAATGGCTTCCTGGAAGAGGTGCATGCGGTCCCAGTAGGTTTCCGGCTCGAAGCCTGAAAGGGAGAACGAACAGGTGCTCGGCTGTGACGCGAAGGAACGTGACTGGCCCGGGGTCTGGCCTTCTGAGCCCTTCTCTGCTCTTGGCAATGCCTCTCCCTGGGTCACAGGCTCAGCTTTTCCACACGACCCGCCCCCGGGAAGACTGGCCTCCACCCCAAGGGGGGGGCGTGCCAAAGAAAGTGACAGCCACACATTCTCACCCTCCCCGCCCCTGCGTTCCATCAGGATCTAGAGAGGGGACGAACGCGAGTCCTGTGAGCTGCCAGGACTCATCCCTATGACCTTCTGTGTCAGCAGCGGAAAGGAGCATGATGTCCCAGTGCAAACAGGAGAGGAGTTTTAAGGGCAAGTCATCTGGCCCTGGCCGGTGTAACTCAATGGATAGAGCGTCAGCCTGCAGACCAAAGGGTCCCGGGTTCGAGCCCAGTCAAGGGCACATACCTTGGTTGCAGGCTCCTCCCCAGCCCGGGCCCTGGTTGGGGCTTGTGCAGGAGGCAACCAATCGATGTGTTTCTCTCACATCGATGTCTCCTCTGTCTTTCCCTCTCTCTTCCACTCTCCCTAAAAATCAATGGAAAAACATCCTTGGGTGAGGATGAACAAAAAGATAAAAGAATAAAGAAATGCATGTTATCAGCCTCTAAGGATCATCTTCCATTTCCCTATGAGGAAAGGCAATATTATAAGCTGGGTGGGGAAATGGAAGCAAATAAATATAAAAATAATTTTGGAAAAGTGATTGGCTGGGGAGGGGCGGGGACACCCCCTCCCCCATGGCCCACTTTGCGGCGGGGGCTGGGCAGCCTGTCCCACAGCAGCGGGCCAGGGGCCAGGGCCGCTCTCGGGACGGAGCAGCCACTGCAGGAGGCATCCCCAAGGCCCAGGGGCCTGCAGTGGCCTCGTCACTCCTTCTGCACTTGAAATCTTCTCTCTAGGACAGACCTGAGGATCCTGGGCAACGGGAGAGCAAGGGAGAAAAGGCTTTGGTTTCAGTAGGAAAACACACACACAGCAGATTCTTGTCGGGTTTTAAGGGTTTGAATTCACTATCATCAGAAGGGATGATAACTGGAAGAGAAGCAGCACAGAAGCAAGAAAATCGAATTTTAGATTCCAGCCCTTATTCCTTGAAGCTAGGGCTCCTTTCGTTCAGCTGTAACCATGGCAACCCACAGAGGCTGCTGGTCTTGATGACGGGGTTATGAGTGGCAGAGAAAACCATCAGCTCACACAAAATATGTCCCCCGATGCCAGCCCCTCGCGCTGTCCTGTGCTATCACCGTGAAGGTGGAAAACCCCAGAGGAGGCTCGGACGGTGCGGGGGACCATCTCTCTGTCCCCTCAACATATGAAAAACAGCACTATGAGGCGGCGCCTGGCTTAAAATCGTCAGATACCCACAATCATCAGGCATTTCCGAACTGCAAAGATGGTCCTGCTCAGCCACACTGTGAGGTCACGTGTGTGTGTGTGTGTGTGTGTGTGTAGTGCTTTATAGCCCCGCTGGCGTGGCTCCGTGGTTGAGCATCGACTTACGAACCAGGAGGTCAGGTTCCATTCCCAGTCAGGGCACAAGCCCAGGTTTTGGGCTCGATCCCCAGTGTGGGGTGTGCAGGAGGCAGCCAATCCATGATTCTCTCTCATCATTGATGTTTCTATCTCTCTCTCCCTCTCCATTCCTCTCTGAAATCAATAAAAATATGTAGAAAAATAAATAAAAAGGATTTTGAGGTTCAGATACATTAAGTGACTTGTCAGTCACTAAGTGAAGAACGAGGATTAAAACCCAGACCCTGTGGCCCCTTGTCCGAAGGCTCTCTCTGCGCAGGAGCCAATGGCCCCGAGGGGAGCCTCTCTTACTGTCAAACAGGTGCTCGCTGCCCTCCTTGAGCAGACAGCTGACGTTGAGCGGGATGAAGAGCTGGGCTCGAAGCGGGTCGCCGTACAGGTAACTGGGCAGCGCAAAGGGACCCTCCAGAACTGGGACCAGCAAAAAGCCGCAGGAGGTGGCTTTGCGATGCCACCCTTGGACCTGGTGGGAAACATAAACAGTGTCACCCCCAACCTGGTGCAGACAAGAGGAAGCACTGCTCAGGGAGCGAAGCGGCCAGGTGGCGTCACACACGTTGACGGGCACGTTAGTGATCGCCGGCTCCCAACCAGTCCCCGGCAGGAAAACACAGTCTCACCTCCTGACGAATACTCGAAACCCGTGAGCTAAGCACAGTTCCTACCCACAGCCCACGCGTCTGCAAGGCCAGTGTTTCTTTTGGGAGGAGGAGACTGGAGAGAGTTATTTCTTGCCTCAAAACCTTTCTCGCCTGGCCGGTGTGGCTCAGTGGTTGAGCATCAACCCAGGAACCAAGAGGTTGCCGGTTTGATTCCCGGTCAGGGCACATGCCTGGGTGTGGGCTCGATCCCCAGTAGGGGGGTGGGGGGGGCGTGCAGGAGGCAGCCGATTGAGGATGATGTTCCTCTCTCATCAATGTTTCTATCTCTCTATTCCTCTCTCTCTAAAAACCAATAAAAATATACTTTTTAAAAAACCCTTCTTATTCTATAGGGTTTTGGAGGAAGGTCACAGGATATAGGTTAAGTCCTAATTTTGTCCTTTATCAAAACTCTACTAAGTCCAAAGCATCGAATGGGAACATGATCCGCTCCAGCTGGCTGAGTGGGATGTGGCGCAGGGTGCGAGATGCCTGCCCTGTGGAATGAGCACTGCTCTTGGCAGACTCCCAAAGCTGTCTGTCTGAAGACTGGCCTGCGAACAAAGCTACTGGGGCGTGGAGACAAACCTTCCGTTATAATGTTTTCTTAGGAAACAGTGGCCATGTTCTTGGTCTTAAGATATTTTTTTTAAACCAGAAAACTGATCCTACCTAATAAAATAGTAATATGCAAATCGACTGCACCTTCGCCATGCCCAAGCCATGCCCACCAGCCAAAGCCACGCCCACCAGCCAATCAGGACGAGTATGCAAATTACCCAACAAAGATGGCGGTTAATTTACATACACTGAGGGAGGGAGGAGTGAAGACTGAAGACAACTCAGAAGGAAGAGGGAGGAAAAGCAGAAAGCAAGGTGGCTGCCAGAGGGAAAGCCCGGGCGGGGCGGGCGGCAGTGGTGCACGGGTGCAGGCGCGGCAGTTGCAACGGTGGTGGCAGCGTCAGCGCACGTGGCTGCAGCGGCCGCTTGCAGGATTCTTCCTGCAAATGGGCTACTAGTATATAAATAAAAACTGATGCATGTGGCTTTGGCATACAGATGAGATTTGTGCAAATACTATTTCAAAAAACTACAGTTTGGGCCATACCTCGATTTAAACAAATACAATTATGTTTAAAACTGCAGGGGACAACTCTTCAGTTTTCCCAGGAACGCTCAGATCAACAACAGCATAATCACACCTCAAAAAACAAGCTCTCTGTTTGACCAAAATACTTTCAAAGGCTTTAGTCAGTGACTTTTTCATTTGATGTGATACTCATCCTAATGAAATCTGATTCATAACCAGGTGGGGCATTGCCTCAGAATAATAATTAACATGCACTAGAGACTTCGGGCGATCTTTTAAAACCTGGACTTACAAATGCTCCCCTGATGAGACTCTCTCCGGGGGAGGGTGCTCGGAGGTGCTAATGCCCCCCGTCCCCGGGGATACGTGGCGGTATCTGGACACATGTTTGGCTGTCACAAGGCAAGCGTGCTCCTGGCATGTAGGGGTGGAGGCCAGGGACGCTGTGCAGCATCCTACAAAGCACAGGACAGCCCCCCACGGCAGAATGTTATATGGTCCAAGGTTGAGCAATTCTGATCTGCACCCTTTGTGACTGCTTGAATTTTTTACTATGCTTAAATATTTTTAAAGAGGCTATTTCAATAATCCAGGTGAGAGGTGATATATATATATATATATATATATATATATATATATATATATTAAAAAAAACAAGTGAGCCTGTATATATATATATATATATATATTAAAAAAAACAAGTGAGCCTGGCCGGCATGGCTCAGTGGTTGAGCGTTAACTTATGAACCAGGAGGTCGCAGTTCGATTCCCAGTCAGGGCTCATGCCCGGGTTGTGGGAAGTGCAGGAGGCAGCCGATCCATGATTCTCTCTCATCACTGATGTTTCTATCTCTCCCTCTCCCTTCCTCTCTCAAATCAATAAAAGGATATATTTTTAAAGTGACACGATTTGCTACTAAGCACCCACTGAGCCCCCTGCAAGGCGAGCCAGGGCCCCATCCGCAACGAGAGGAGGCGCTCACCATCTCGAAGAGGACCGCGGCGGTCACCGCCATCCAGTGGAGCTTGATCTCGAAGGCCGCGTTCAGGGAGAAGTTGCCATGGTAATAGCAGCTGCACCACTCCAGCCGGTCTGTTCGGTTGTTCACGTCCACGTCCAGCGTCACAGTCCTCTGCTCCGGGACAGTGGCAGCTATGTCCGTGCAGAGGAGGGGCCCCAAGAGAGAGGGAGAAGGAGGAGGGGATGAGGAGGAAGAATAAACACCAAGATAGGAAACTGCAGCATCACCGAAGAGGAAAATCGCAGATTCTAAAAGCTTCTGGGAAGATTCCAGAAGCATCCTGGAAATCATCTAGTCCAGGGGTTGCAAACTTCTGTCAAGGTCCAGATAATAAATAGGTTTTGCAGGCTATGTGGTCTCATACAGAGACTGTTTCAATGGCTCAGATCTGCCATTACAGTGCAAAAGCAGCCACAAGCATTTTATTTACAAAAACAGATGGATTTTTAGGGCGGTGAAACTGCTCTGTATGATACTACAATGGTGGATACATGTCATCATACATTTGTCAAAACCCATAAAATGTACACCACCAAGAGTGAACCCTAATGCAAACTACAGACTTTGGGTGATGATAATGGTAACGTCAATGTAGGTTCATCGTTATAACAACCGTCCCACTCGGGTGAGAGATGTTGATAGTGGAGGAGGCTGAGTGTGTGTTGGGACAGGGAGCATATAGAAAGTCTACTTTGCGCTCAATTTTGCTTTGAGCCTAAAAGTGCTCTAAAAAGAAAACTTATGCCCTGTCTGGTTTGGCTCAGTGGATAGAGTGTTGGCCTGTGGACTGAAGGGTCCCGGTTTAATTCCGGTCAAGGGCACATGCCCGGGTTGTGGGCTCGATACCCAGTAGGAGGCATGCAGGAGGCAGCTGATCAATGGTTCTCTCATCATTGATGTTTCTCTCTCTCCCTCTCCCTTCCTCTCTGATATCAATAAAAATATATTTTAAAAAAAGAAAATTTATTATAAAACAAATTTTACCAGGTAAGCCATAGTTTACCTCCCCCAATCTAACCCCGCCCCTTCATTTATAGCTGAAGAAACAGCAGCCAAGGAAGGAAATGCCTCGGTCAAGATCACAGAGTCAGAACCTCCGCCAGCTGAACTCCAGATTTTCCGATCCCAGTGACCCAAGAAGGGACACAACTGGACCAGCCATCCAACCACATCACACTCTGGGGGACATCTTGCTTTTCTGGTCTCGACCCCGGAAGGCAACAGTTCTATAATCTTGCCTCAAGAAACCTCATCATGAGGCCTAATGCCCTGTTTCATCAACCATGTACTGCTCAAAAATTCCAGGTCGGCATCACACTAGCTCATCCGCCCTGGGCCTCCTGCTCAGAAATCCTACGCAGCCACAGAGGAGCGTTCAGATCAATGAAACATGGATGAGTCACAGCCTCCCACGTGCCTTCTCCTCTGGCCACACTCGCTTGTAATCGTCCCCTTTCCTCCTGTTCCTGGTAACCTTCCTCCCAGTGTAAGCCACGCACTCACCCATGCTCACCCGAGGCCTGGCCAGGATCCCACGGACACTTCTTGGCCGGCTACAATACTTAAGGCAAAATAATTTAGTGGCTCTGATGCTAAAAGTTTCATTGAAACTGGCACACAGATCCCTCCAGCCCTGCCCGGCTCTGACTCCTGTCTTCCTGAGGCCGTAGTGCAGTACAGTCAGGGCTCAGACAGTAGAGAAAACGCCAGTCCTAACACTGCATAGAAGCAGCGCCTTGGGGAATTCCTTGCCCTCCCTGAGCCTCAGTGTCACGAGCTCTGCAACATAAATCACAGCATGGCTCCGGCACGGGAGGAGGAGTAAATGAGGTGACTGTCTGCTTGCTGCAGTGCCGGCTCATGAGTGATCCAGAAATCAGGGCAAGAAGGCTGTCGTCCGCACGGCACTGCCTGGGGCAGGGCTAGAGCAGCCACATTGCCCGCTCACGGAAAGCACTGGAGGAGCCCAGGGCCGGGAGGGCAGAGGACAGCGCTTGCTTCGGCTGCAGCTCACTCCTCCCACCAGCTCTGAAAACACCTCGCTCGGCCTGACACCTGCTGAGGGAGGTGACCGACGAGCTTCAGGGCCTCCCCGGGTTGCTGAGCTCCCCGATCTTGGCTCCTTCCTGGAATCTTCAATTCCCTCCCAGGCAGCCGTTCCCAACTGGGGGCAAGTTGGCACTCCCCTGGGGACGCCGGGCAATGTCTGGAGACATTTTGCCAGTGGGCGGTGCCACTGGCATCTAGTGGGTAGAGGTCTGAGAGGCTAAGCACGCTACGAGGCACAGGACAGCGCCCCCCCGCCCCCGAATGATCTGGACCCCAATATCCACAGTGCCGAGGTCGAGGCCCCTGCTCTCTGGTTTTGCACGAGGGACTCACATCAGAAGAAGCCCTTCTATCAAACACTTTAAAGGAAAAGACGTTCTTCAAATAACTGCTAGTTACTCCCAACCTGAAAAGAGCCCAAATCTAACAGATGTGTTTTGCAAAACATTTTCCTACAACATGTTTGTGCACTTGCTGCCATCAGTGCCCCTGATTCTCTGCCTCTGACCTGGGCGATGCTGAGCGACTGGTAGCCAAGCCCGTAAGAGCAAAGAGCGCTCTGTGCTGGCCTGCGGGGCGCTCCATGAGAGGCGACGCCTGGACTTCTGGCCCTGGGTCAGGTTCTTCGGAAATCTCTCTTGCTTCCTTCAGCACTCAGGAAAATCAAGTACCACCGCACACCCTCCAATATTTATTTAAAGCAACCCATTGTGCCTCTGTCTCTGAAAGTGACCTTGGTAAGAGTGGGACGCCGATGAACACTGTTTGTCAGGACAATAACGAGCTCGGCCCACTCAGCAGAAGCCAGCGCAGGAGCCTGCAGTGCCGACAGACCCAATGGCCAGTGTGACCACCACAGCGGCTCCGATCCCGGGTCCCGTGGCCTCGTCCCCTTGGCTGGCGGCCACTCGGCCTCAGCCACCCGCCAGCGCGCCGCCAGACCCTACGCGGATCAGGCACCTACCTAAAAGCGCCGCGGCCTGGCTCCGTCCTCCGAAGCTGCGGCTGAAGGAGCTGTGCCTGCTGGCGTAGGAGGCTGGCCGGCTGGGCAGCCAGGGCAGGAGGAAGGCCGGGATCTCCGAGTGCAGGAGCTCTTCGGCCACGAAAGGCCACCTCAAACCACTTGCGCTGGAAGCTGGCGAAGTCGTCCACCGCGGGCGTGTGCCAGGTGGTGGGCTGCTGCATGGCCACTGGGGAAGCAGAAGGGAGAGAGAGCGCCTTGGGCACGAAGGCTTGTTTTCTTACGGATGCACGCTACAACATGGGTGAGCCTTGAACACATCATGCTAAGCAGAAGAAGCTAGGCACAAAAGGCCACCCTGTAAGAGTCCCCTTAATAAAATGTCCAGAAAAGACCAATCTTTAGAGATGGACAGCAGACTGGTGGTGGCCAGGGCCTGGGGGCGGAGGAGTCTGGGACTGGCTGCTATGGGCCCAGGGTTCCCTGCTGGGGGATGGAATGATCCGGAACTAGAGACAGAGGTGGATGGATGACATCGTGAATGTAGCAGATGCCACTGCATCATTCACGTTGCCCGGCATTTCTTCAACTTGAAGGTATAATGGGTCACACTCAGAAATGAAGGGGAGAAGGGGCAGGGAAACACTAGCGGCCACAAGGGAGACGACCTGCCTGATCCTTGGGGAAGAGCGGCACAGGATGCCTTATTGGCTGCACGATTCCTGAGACCCAGCAGCCGACGCCCTTCGTCTGCAGGACAGGAGTCACACAGCCCTGCGCACCAGGGGACCGGAGCGGCCTGTCTGCGTCCTGGCTGCCTCCAGAGCTGTGCGAGCCAGCTCTGACCAGCTGGGATCGCTCTCCTCTTGGGGATCCCTTTTCCTCATTAAAACAACCCGCAAACAAACCCATAAAACGCATCTTGGGAAATATGTTAGGTCTTGATGGTCTTCCTGGGGGAAGAAATGGGTCTGCAGGCCCAGCGAGGAGAAAGTGCTGTTAGACATGCAGGTTAGAGCCCATCATGTCATACTCAGGACCACCTGCACTGGGTGGGGGCGCTCTAATCAAAGCCAGCCACCGAAACTTGACCCGCGGGAATTTGCTCACACCAGGTCCCTTGCCCTCCTTTAGGGTTATCTCCCATTCACACTGCTCTCACAAGAACGTCCTGTAGCTTTAAGAAACCCGCGTCGCTCCAGCTATGCTTAAATTAAACACGAACGCTCACGGAAGCTGACAGGCCCGGCACAACTTGGAAAACAAAGTGACCCAAGAAGCTCAAGCAGCAGCGCCATCTGAGAGAGCAAGTCACCGGGCAAAGCACCAGCCCCCGGGGCACCAGCGTGCCACGTCTCTGACCTCGGTCGGGCTCCCTGTCCACGACTATCTTGTAGAAATAGAAGCCGTAGATGAAGGTCCGCCAGACTTCGCCGGACGCGTGCGTGATGAGCTGCTCCTCCAGCATTTTCTGAGGGAGAGACAGTGAAACTCTGAAATTCCTGCAGAGGGACATGCGAGAGGTGCAGCCGCCAGTACAGGACCGAGTGGAGGGAATGACAGGGCCCTCAGGAGACCGTACCCTGCACCCCCATCAGCCATAGCTGCACCCTGCTAAGTGCTGTGCCTGGTGCAGCCAATGCTATAAGATACAAATGCATATTTTAACATCATCAAATATTTCAAACATACAGAAAAGTATAAAGAAAATCCGACTTCAACAAATTTAATATCTTACTATACTGACATCAGATCTTTTAAAAATACATTTTTATTAGCGGGCTCTGTGCGCAATGGATAGCGCATTGGGCTTCTAAATATATTTTTTATTGATTTCCGAGAGGAAGGGAGAGGGAGAGAGAGACAGAAATCCATGATGAGTGAGAATCATTGATCGGCTGCCTCCTGCATGCCCCCACTAGGGATGGAGCCCACAACCTGGGCATGTCCCCTGACCGGGAATCGAACCGTGACCTCCTGGTTCCTAGGTCGACGCTCAACCACTGAGCCACACTGGCCGGGCTCAGCCAGATTTTTAAGTTGTGTCTTTCAAAGCAAGACAAGCTCCTTCCTCGACTCCGGACAGTCCTCACACTTATTAAAACAGACCCTCCCCGCACCTCCAGACCTGGCTGCTAGAAAGGGCGGCTCCTTCAGAGACGGGTTCCAGCTTCCCGGGCCCGAGCAGACGGTGCTGCGGGCCCCGCCTGGGCTGTCTCACCTGCATGATGTCGATGGCCATGGCCGGCGTCTGGACGCCCTCCAGGTTGTTCACCAGCCAGTGCACCACCTCGGCGCTGATGAAGCAGGAGGGCGAGAGGCCCTTCTGTTCCGAGAGCAGCTGGACGCCTGTCCTGCGTTCCATCGCGGCGGGCAGGGAGCAGGTGCGTGCGCACCACGGCAGCAGCGGAAAGAGAAGACGGTAAGAAGGGACTCATGCTAAAGCGCTTACTATCTGACGTGAGGATCCCCCAAGTGCGATTGCTCTCCACTATTTCTAGACCCCAAGAAACCCCCGGACAGAACAAAAAATGGTGTAAAAGGGGGGAAAGGAGAAGAGAAAGCAAAAAGGACCTGGCATTTAGAGAACACCTATACTCGTCAGGTATTAGACTAGGTGAGTTACGTAACTATTTTAAGTAATCCTTACATCAAACCTGTGACTTCTATTACCCATTTTGCAAATAAGGTAAATCTCAGAGACCAGAGAGGTCAAGTAACTTGCCCAAGGTCTCACAGCTAGTGAGCAACCAAGTCAGGTAAGAATCCGCCAAACTGCACTGCCCGAGCCTGGCCCGGCTTGGGCCTGCCGGACCCTCCCGCCCCAGTGCTCACACACGCGCCCAGCACTTACGAGGGATGTTTCATGGCTTCCAGGATCTCGGCCAGCGTGGAGGCCGACGTCAAGGCGCTCGCCACCACCTGCTGAGAGCTGGGACACAGAGTGCCTGGTCAGCAGGGCCAGGGCAGGGGCCTTAGGAGCCTTCCTTCATACAGAGTTGGGAACCTGGACAGCACTGACATCAAAGGCGCCCCAGAAAATTCTGGATCGCTACATCCTGGGGTTATCTTATGGGAGGGAGGGGGGTTTCCTATTTCCTAAGTGTGTACATTAAAAAACAAAAAGAATTCCAAGTGATTTTATGTCCACACTTGCTTATTTTTTTAAAAAATACGTTTTGTTGATTTTAGAGAGGGGAGAAGGGGTTCCTCCCACACCCACGCTGAATGGGACTGAACCAAGCACCCCGAGTCCCCACTCCCAGGCTCAGACAGGAGGTGGTCCCACCCGTGTGAGTGCCGTCAGTGGTACAGAACTCAGCTCCTCCGAGGCAGCCGGCCGCTAGCAAGTTCTTTACCACGAAATGGAACCTGTTCTAATTTTCGGTCACTGGTCCTGATTCCTGTCAATGTTGGTCTCCTTGTCTCCAGCCTAAACACCCCTAGTTCCTCTTTTCTTTCAAAAGCAGAAGAAAACCTGAGCCCCTGGTCTTGCAAGCAATGAGGAAGCAGGGACATACACTCCGTCCCTAGGAACCAGGCAGCCCCTCCAGCCCTCCCCGGCCAGAGCCAGGCTTGATGGGGATGAGCCTGGGAGACGCCAGAGACGAGAGCCGCCCAGGCCTGCCTGCGCCTCTGAACTGATCCTCCACTGGCCCCAGGGAACGGGCTGCGTGTGTGAGACATGGGAGGCCGGCCCTGCACCTGCGACGTGAGGCAATGGGGTGCTTCCGACAGCGCCGGCCAGGCAGGCTGCCCGGGGCCCCTCTCTCGGGGAGCGGGTGCCAGAGTCAGGTTCCTCAGGCCACGCAGCTCAGGGCTGCTCCGTCAGCCCAGGGAGGCGGCAGGAACAGCCTGGGCAGATGGCTAGGGAGCCATTATGCAACCAAGGAAATAAAAAAGAAGTTTGTCTGATCTGCCAGCGGTGTAACAAGCTGGGGTGTGGGCACTTCCTCAAGCAAATGAGGTCCGAGCGGCTTCTGCTCCCTCTGGATGCTCGCGAGTTTCCCATTTCCCGGCATGGCCCTATCTGGCCACAAAGAGGGACCCATTCACTATCCGTGCATTTCCTCCAGCGGCACAGACCCCCTGCACGCTACCACATGCGAGGCCTCTGCCACGGGAGCCACGTGGAACAGGACGGACTGGGTCAAGGCCCCCTCCCCAAGGCCCACCCTGCACGTCTGATCCCCTGCGGGGACCTCTGAGCTCTCCTGTGAGCAAGGCAGGGCGCAGGTCACCAGCCCCAGCACAGGTGCTGGTGAGAACGGACTGGGAGTCAGGACTCGGGCCTCCCAGCCTCCGCAGCCTCTGCGGGCGGACCATCCCCACCGCCCAGGAGGCGTCTCACCTGCTGTCACTGGGGTTCGAGGAGGTGAAGCCCGGCTCCCCCGAGTTCTGGGAGCTCCCGAAGGTCTGGCTGTTGCCTCTGTCCACGGACTGGCCTGTGCTTACCCCCAAGCTGGTGCCGTCCAACCCCGGGATGGCCGTCTGGTCCATGGACACCTGTACGTTAAAAAAAAAAAAAAAAATTCTTTAAGCCTATTTGCATTTATGGTCCTTTTCCTTTCTTTTTTAAAGGGGACTAGGAGGACTCGAGCACTTCTAAAATGAAGCCTTACATGATCAGCTATGTTGTTAGATGCCGCACAAATTACTCCTGCTAAGTCAGGGTGTCTCAACCTGGACACTACTGCCACTTGGGGACAGATCAGTCTGCTGTGGAGGCTGTCCTGTGTGGGACATAAAGCAGCATCCCCAGCTTCTACCCACGAGGTGCCAGGAACACTACTCTCATTATCTCCCCCAGCCCAGGTGTAATGAATAAAAATGTCTCCAGATAGTACCAAATGTGCCTTGGGAGGCAAAATTGCCTCTGATTCTGAAAGAGCCATTTGGGTCTTGGTTTGGGGGTGGGGGGAGGGGGGAGAGAGACACCAAAACACGTAGACTCTGCCAGCACCCTAAGTGCACGGAGAAAGGCAGCAAGAGGCAACTTGCAGTTACCAATCCCCATCTGCGTCTAACCAGCAAGACTCAGGAACGGGTACCGCGCTGTCCTTCTAAGTTAGAAGCGAATGGAGGACTCGACCCAGCTCCATCAGAAATTGGCAAACATTTTCTGGAAAGGACCAGACTAACTATTTTAGGCTTTGTGGGCCATATAGGGCTTGTGGCAACTACTCAATTCTGCATGGAGAGCCACAGAAGCAGCCGTAGACAATGTAAACAAATGGACATGGCTTTGTTCCCATAAAACTTTATTCATAAAAGCAGACAGTGGGCCAGATCAACAGATCTGGAATAAGAGAGTTGTGTTATAAATCCCGAAATAGTCCTTCATCTCACGACCACTGTTCTCTGGCTGCCAGGAGGGTCAGGGCTGAACGTAGCATGAAACTCGAGGGACTTTAGAAGGCCTCACACGATGTCCTATCGGACTTTTCCTTTTCCTGAACTTCCCCCAAATCTGAAAATGCAGTCACGTGTTTATTCTGGAGGTATGTTTATTTCCATCGTCCACCTGAAGTAGTTTTTTGGACCAAGGCCAGTGGAAAACCGACGATGGACAGAATGGCTGTCTTCTCGCGCAGAGGCCTGGAAAGAGCCACGTGGAGGGGGGGCTGGGTCTAGAGCAGCGGTCGCCAACCGGTGGTCCGTAGACCACTGGTGGTCCGTGAGGCCCGAAAGGTTGGCGACCGCTGGTCTAGAAGGCATTTCTTCTTAGAAACCGTGTTCAAAGTCTTCGTCGCAGAGACTGCAGGTACTCCCTCTCCCAGGAGGTGGAGTTTCATCTCCCCATCCTCTTCCGAGTGGGCTAGATGAGCATGGAAAGGGAAACCGTAACGTCACAGAGGAGACAGCTGGCAGATGCGACATCACGGCGTGATGACTTCTGTCACCAGTGATGTATGGGCCCTGTGGCCCCTCTCCACGCTATGTGTTAAAAAACAAAGCAAACAGCCCAGCCGGCGAGGCTCAGTGGTTGAGCGTCGACCTATGAACCAGGAGATCATGGTTTGATTCCTGGTCAGGGCCCATGCCCGGGTTGTGGGCTCGATCCCCGGGGGGTGGGAGGGAGTGGAGGGGGGAGGCGTGCAAGAGGCAGCTGACTTATGATTCTCTCTCAGCATTGATGTTTCTATCTCTCTCTCTCTCCTCTCCCTTCCTCTCTGAAATCAATAAAAATAACAAATTTCTAAAGAAAACAAAGCAAGCAGGTTTTATGTTATGCATATTTAACACAGAAATAAAGTGCAATTTAATTTTGTGTAAGTATAGGGAGCTCCCTTACTGTATCCGATTTGAGTAGAGATAATTTTCTAAAATGTTATATGTCCTCTTAACAACATACCTGGTGGGAGATATAAATATTTTCATGTGTCCTCCTAAGATCTCAACTCTGTTATTTCCAATTGTGGGAACTCATCCACTTTTGTTCTACTGGTGAATTCTACCATTTGAAGCTGTGTGAACTATTACGGGATTTATAACAGAATTCTCTTATTCCAGATCTGTTGATCTTTTTAAAGTATTTTTTTAATTGATTTCAGAGAGGAATGAAGAGGGAGAGGGAGAGAAACATCAATGATGAGAGAGAATCATTGACCGGCTGCCTTCTGCACGCCCCCCACTGGGGATCAAGCCTGCAACCCAGGCATGTGCCCTTGACCGTAATCAAACCAGGGACCCTTCAGTCCGCAGGCCAACGCTCTAGCCACTGAGCCAAACCGGCTAGGGATTGCTTTTTCTTATGTTAAATTCTAATCTAAGTCCAAGAGGGTCTCTCTTGTTAGAAAGCAAAAAGTCCAACCTGAGTCTGTTTTAAACCAAAGATGCAGCGCGCCGCCCCCACTCAGAGATCACAGGTTCTGGCTTGGACTCAGAGGCCCCAGCAGGGATCCGCCCCGAGTCGAGCAGCTCCCTGGGAAGAGGTAGGTGCGGACCGCACAGACAGGTGGGCAGAATGGTGCAGGGGCTCAGCCACTCGCCAGCTGGATGCCACTTGACCAGCTAACATCGTCAAGCCCCAGTTTCCTCATCCGGAAAGTGGGGCAATAATCCCTGCACCTCACACCCTGCTGGGAAGATCGTACTTGCAGAGCCCACTGCATAGTGGGTGGCAGATAGGTACTTAATGCTGGTTTTCCAACTTCTACCCAATAAGGGTCCCTTAACCCCACCCTTAAACTCCCAAGTCCCATCCTCCTTAGCTTGCCCTGCTCCGCATAAACCTTCTCAGCTCTCCCAAGTCCCTGTAACTAGGCCAATGTCACGCACTCAGGGGTCTTGGTAAAGGACTGGGAGCCCCGTTTATCGTCACCTAGGACCTGTCGGGACAGTCATTGCTAATGTTGACTACAGAGCAGGGGGAGGTCACAGGTCAAGCCTGTTGGTCCTGGATTTAAACCCCAGGTGGGCACCACGCTGTGTAAAGTACAACTTTCTTTGCCTCTCAATTTTTCCGTTTGTCAACTGGCCCTAACACTTCCACCTAACGCACAGGTGACGGCGTGAGGACAGAGTGAGACGGTACTACGTGCGCGGCAGACAGCAACTGAAGAATGGCAAGGCTTCCGAGGAAGGCCCTTGGCGATCTGGCCCAAACCCTTCCTTTGACACACGTGTTCAGGGAAGTCCAGTGGCCGGACGAGCTGCCCGGGGCCGCACACGTTAGCCTCTGACAGCACATGCCTGTTAGTAAACGTGTGCTGGTTTCCACCACTTCCCGCTTCTCACCCCACGATTACAAACTTCTCTGGTTGTATTAGGAGGGGGAAAAAAGAAAGCATTCAGTCCTTAAGCAGGCCTTGTCCGTGCTGCTTGTATTACATGGACAGAAACACCTAAAGGGGAAGATGCTGCCACTTGGCGAAGAACCAGTGGCAACTCCGAGGCAGAGACAGGAAGTGTGAGTCAGCACTGATGCGACCATTTGGTCTCTTACATCCATCATTTCCATCCCCCTCTGCCACGGCCAAAACCACGGACGGGAACGTACGCCTCGGAGACCAAAGTCAATGTCAGCTGCCCTTGAATCTCAGCCGAGGTCCCATCCCATCTGTCCCGAGCCGAGCAGAAGGCTCCTGCCGATCGGGCAGGCGTGCGTGGGCTGCAGGGTTTGACTGACCTGCAAGTAGAAGGCAGACGACGCTGTGCGGGGACTGCGGACAGACTCCATAGAGAAGGCCCCGTCCTGGAGTCAGAGGAGGAGGAGGAGGAGGAGGCAGTGGCGGCAGCAGGTGCAAGAGAGCGAAGGAACGGAATGTGGGCCGGTGGTGAGCCATCAAGGGGCCGAGGGGGGACAAAAGAAAAACAAAAAACAAAAACAGGGAGAGAAGGAGAGAAACAATGGCTCATGAAGAGAATGGGGGAAGAGAGAGCCACAGGGAAGACAATATCCAAACGCAAAGCACAGGCAGGACTCGCACCTTCGTGGGCAAAGCACCCCATCGCGTGGGAGCAAGCACCGGGCGTAGAAGTCGGGTCCAAGCTCCCCCAGGCCTCCTCGGAGCCCGGCTCGGATGCTCGTGCCCTCCCACACAGCTCTGAGCTCCCTTCAGGCCTGTGCCAAGGGGGAGGGAGAGCCGGAGAGCAGCTTGGAGGGGGTGGTAGGGAAGATGCTTCCGTGGTCACTGCCTGGCCTCCCACCAGACTGGGTGACCAGCGGGCCTCTTGGAAAGATACTCAGCGGCTTTCAATTCTGTCGGTCCCTAAGCATGGCAGCCAGATGGGAGAAGAGGATTCCATGCAGGACAAGTTCTTGCTTTTTATGTTCTGAGCAAACAGGGGATAAAGAGGCAGCAATCCCTTTTCCTCCACAGTCTGTGTGACAATGTCAGAATGTCGGACGCACAGGCACTGGTGGGAGCTTCTGAAACTGCCTTCCTCTCCCAGCCTGTCCTTGTAGGCCTCAAGTTGCCATGTACTTGAAACAAAAATGACATAGAAGCCCAGGCAGTGTGGCTCAGTGGTTGAGCATCAACCCATGAACCAGGAGGTCACGGTTCAATTCCCGGGCAGGGCACATGCCCGGGTTGCAGGCTCCATCCCCAGTGTAGGGCGTGCAGGAGGCAGCCGACCAATGGTTCTCTCTCATCATTGATGTTTCTATCTCTCCCTCCCGCTCCCTTCCTCTCTGAAACCAATAAAAATATATATTTTAAAAATGGCACAGAGGACTTTTCCAATGACCCCTCCTTCCACCTTCCTTGTAGCTCAGAAGGCCTCTCTTGTTCTGTCAAAATGTTTTTACTTTGGGTGCATTATCACTGAAATTCAGAACCGACACTCGATAGATCTGAAGGCCTCTGCTTTCCTACCCCCTTCCTTCAATCCTGTCAGCAGAATCACTGAACCGCTTGGCTGTGTGTTTGATCAATACTGCTGCCATTTCCCACAAGCCATTGGAAACTCGGGTAACCAACCATGAAAATACGCGGCTGTGGGGATGCAAACTCGGGTACCCTTCCACGCATCCCAGCCCAGACGTTGCCTGGAGACATCGCCAGGCAGTTCTGAGCATGTCAGCCAGGGTTCTTCACGCTGGCCATCGCATCACACTTTTCATTCTCCTTGCCTCCACGGGAATCCACACCCGGCATGGCGGACGGCCATCCATCTGGGTTTTAGTGTTCAGTGGGAAGATTAGGAGAGTGTTCCGAACAGCAATCGAATCTCTGGTTGTTGCCACATTTTAGCCAGGATGCTTGTGGCTCTGTAATTTCTCTGCTTTTCAGGCCTGTCCCTGGCACTGCTTCTAATCCTCACAGATGGCAATGAGCAGAGGTCAAAGTGAGGGTACATAGGGATTCTCACTGTTCCATCCGGGTCCCTTCTCTGCCAGAACATACAGAAGCAGAGGCGCTGATACTGCTGAGATGTATGTACATGCAAGTGAGGATGGGTGAAAAGCCTCTTCCTTGACCAACAGATCATTCCTTACGCACAGACTGTCCTTAGAACTACACCTGAAGCCACAGCAAACTACAGCCTGCAGGCCAAATCCAGCCACTGGCCTATCACAGCCTGTGAGCGAGGAGAGGGTTCCAACTGCTTATGGAAGTACCTGCACAAAATCCTTGATCTTGCCTCTTGGCCCACAAAGCCTGTATTCCTCAAGGTTTGCCAACCCCTGACCTGCAGATTACACAAGCTGCCTACAGCCTCAGTTATACTTTTCCTCAGATTTTAACCCCTCCATCCTTGTAGTCTAATGCTAGTAATTTATCCTGAAAAAATAACCAGCGATGTGGTCAAATAATTATCTGCAAAGATGTTATTTGCAGTATTATTGATCACTGTAGAATAATTATACTAGTAAAGATTTATGGAAGAATTTTCAAAAGTTGTTTTTAAAACCAGATGAAAGAAAGTAAATTATAAATGAAGGGCCATCCATATGATGAAATATTATATCATTATTTTTAAAAATCATTCTTTTGAAAAATAATGATATATGGGCAAATGTTCATGACATGGAAGTAAAAGAAATAAATACCAGGTGGGTAGACAATTTGACCACAATTTTTAAAAGAAAATACATCTATTAAATCTCCTTCGTTTCTTCTTAATAGAGATCAGATGAAAGGACATCTGATCGGCTCACCTACCGCACCAGGACGATCTCAGGTTCTGGATTTCCCAGAGGCGCTGACAGAGCCCAGGCTACTTGTCTTAAAGGATGTAAGACGCCTGACCTACAGTTCCCGCCCCTCTGCTGGACCTCCTATTCTGCACGGAGGCCCCCAGCCTCAGGACTGTGTTTTTTGTGGTTGTTGTCGCTTTTAGGAGTCTAAGCAAATTGACGGGAATTTCATTATCAAAGAGAGAGCTCTCTGATCCTGGACTTTTGCTTGTAGATCATTAAAAACAAAGAAAAAGGAAAAAAGTGAACCCTCATGGCAGATGCTTCAGGAGCTTCCTACCTGCCCTGCGGGGGAGCCGGAGATGTGGCTAAAGGACAACCAGATGGCCAATGCCAAGGCTCAAGCCAGATCCTGGGCCTTGACCAATACCGTTTAGCCCGGCTGCTTTCTATCTGCATCTACCGAGCAGTCAGCCTCCTGACAGTTCAGAGCAGGCAAGTTCCTCAGTAACAGTAGTCACGCTGCAAAGGGCGCAGGGCAGAACTCCTCCAAATCCTCAGCACGCCGGTCCTAGACCCCACCCTCCCCATCAGGCCCTTGGGGGCACGTTTCCTATTCCCCGCTGGAGTGGCCCCCTTTACCTTTCTCGGGCTGTCCACGTAGGTGGGAGTCATGGCAACACTGCTGCTGCTCTCGGCTGGCTGGGCGGAGCTCTTGCCCCCGTGCACGGCTGCCTGCTGCTCTCCCAGGCACCTGGAAGGACACACACATGCCCATGGCTCGTGCGGAGCCCCCCCGACCCCCAGGAAGGCCCCGCAGTAGACAAGATGACGTGAAGACAGAGCTGTTGCTGTCATCTTTGTTGTTGTTTTTTTAATCTTCACCAGAGGATATTTTTTCCATTGATTTTTAGAGGGAGTGGAAGGGAGAGGGAGAGACAGAGAGAAACATCAGTGTGAGAGAGACACATCGACTGGTTGCCTCCCCAACACACCCCGACTGAGGTGATCAAACCTTCAACCCAGGTACGCGCCCTTGACCAGGAATCGAACCCGCGACCCTCTGGTGCGCAGGCCGATGCTCTAACCACTGAGAAACACCAGCCAGGGCTCAAAAACCTTTTTTTAAAGTTTTCTAATATCAAATATTTCGCCTATCACCTTCAAACATTTCTTGGCAGTTGGTTTGTTCAAAACAGGATTCAACTAAGGTCCCTACATTGCAATACGTTGTGTCTCTTAAGTCTCTTTTAAGCTATAAACGCCTTCGCATCGCTCCTGATCCCTGCAGTTTATCTGTTGAAAGCAGCTCGTGTGCCCTGTGAACGGACAGCCTGGGAGAGCCGACGGCGTCCCTTCCCTGCGATCCCGCTCCTCGGGGCCTGCGCTGCCTGCGGCCGGAGAGGATGCTGAGCGGCGGGCAGACCTATGTCTGGAGGCCCCTCGGCCCCTCTCTGGCGACGGCAGTTGCCGCTGATCATCTCTGCTGGGTCTTCGCGTCATCAGTGCCCACGCACAGCGATGTTCTATCATCCGTCCCCACCTATTCGCTGGAACACCGAGGAAAAGAACATTCCCCCCACCAGCGACGTGGCTGCTCCGGGGTGCAGTTCATACGGGAAACGTGGAGCCAGGGCTGGTTCCTTCCCTTGTCCCCTCACATCACTGTCTGCCTCCCCCCGCCCCCCTCACCGTGTTTCCTCTGAGCCTCACGCTCAGTCGCACACCGTGCCATTCCCTTGGGTGGCCACGGCCGGAGAGCAGGGCCAGGAAGGCTTGGCTACCCCCAGCGGCCTCACCTGATGCCCACGTCAACCCCCATCTACTGAGCTGCCGTCCGGCCCGTGGACTAGCAATCAGGGATCCAGGGACCCTTGTCTAATGGCTCAAGGGACGGGGCTGCCACAAAATGACCAGTCATACGTATTGTACACGTACACACGTGAGAACATGCATAGGGGTACACGGCCTTCCGCCGGGAGGGCACACCAAGGTAGTAACAGCCACCATGGCGGGGTGGGGCCTGCTCGGACTCAGCTGTCACCATGGTCCTCATCTACCAGGAGCAGCGAAGCCTGCTGCTTGGTACCTGCTGCCCAGACGGCTCACAGCCACGCTGCTCATTGGCCCAAGGCCCAGATCCCAGGGCCGCCGCCCTCCAGGAGGGCCTAACTGAACGGACACGCCTCCGAGAAAGACGGGAGCGAAGTGGAAGAAATAAACAGTTATGCCGGGATGGCAGGACTACGGGGGACATTTAAAAGTTATTTTTCATGCCTGGCCATGGTGGCTCAGTGGATACAGCATCAGCCTGTGGACTGAAGGGTCGCAGGTTCGATTCCAGTCAAGGGCATGTACCTTGGTTGCGGGCACATCCCCAGTAGGGGGTGGGCAGGAGGCAGCTGATTGATGTTTCTCTCTCATCGATGTTTCCAGCTCTCTATCCCTCTCCCTTCCTCTCTGTAAAAAATCAATAAAATATATTAAAAAAATAAATAAATAAAAGTTCATTTTCATGCCTGGCCGTGGTGGCTCAGTGGTTGAGCATCGACCTATGAACCAGGAGGTCATGGTTCCATTCCCGGTCAGGGCACATGCCCAAGTTGCGGGCTCGATCCCCAGTGTGGGGTGTGCAGGAGGCTGCAGATCCATGATTCTCTCTCATCATTGATGTTTCTGTCTCTCTCTCTCTCTCCCTCTCCCTTCCTCTCTGAAATCAATTTAAAAATTATACTTAAAAAATTATTTTTCATAATAAATAAAGTTGGGTCAGCTTGGTGCAGAAACTTAAAAAAGCACACAAATGAAAAACGCTGTGTGAGCAAACACTCTACTAAGGTCTGTTCCCTCTGCTCTGCCTCCAGCACTGAGAGAATGTACCACGTCACGGAACAGTCCCCCAGGGAGGCACGGATCTCGCCTCTCTGTCCTGCCTCTTGCTCTGGGGCTAGCTGAGTCTCGCCCCTCACACGGGGACCCCCACCCCAAGCCATCCCTTCTCTTCCAGGCTGAGCAGCAGCAGGCTCCTCGGAGCGTCCTGAATGATGACTCACTGACACATTAAAATAAGATCCCCCCACCCTCAGCTTCACACCCTTCCCAGCAACATATGCTCCTTGTGCTTTTTTCCAGCAGGAAAGGCCTGGGACTAGTTGCAGGGAGAACCTGCCAGGCGGGTCCTGGGGTCTCTCCTCAGGCACAGAAGGTATTTTTGGAAGAGGACCCCTCAGTCATGAGCCCAGCCTATCCCCACTCTCTTCCTCTCATTTGCTCCCCGTCAGCCTGCTATGCTCTCCGTGTCCCCACCTGGTCCCTTCCTTCCCGTGTCACCATCGCCCTCCCTCCACCTCTGCATTCTCCCCTGCACCAGCGAGAGCCCACCCAGGGGCCCCTGCCTCCTGGGCCCACCCACCAGGCCTTCCTACACGTGGGGCTCGGCTCTGAAAACACCACTTCTGGCAAAGACACTGAAGGGCTATTTCGTGATGTTAAGGAATTGCTGTAACTTTCTAGGTGAATAATGGTATCGTGGTTTCGTTTTGCTTTGTTTAGGAAAGAGTACTTATTGTTCAGAGACATACTGAAATGTTACAGAGGAAGGGATACATGTGTGGGATTGAATAAGAAATAAAAAAAGGCCCTGGCCGGTTTGGCTCGGTGGATGGAGTGTCGGCCTGCGGACTGAAAGGTCCCGGGTTCGATTCCAGTCGGGGGCATGTACCTGGGTTGCGGGCACATCCCCAGTGGGAGGTGTGCAGGAGGCAGCTGATCGATGTTTCTCTCTCATCAATGTTTCTAACTCTCTATCTCTCTCCCTTCCTCTCTGTGAAGAATCAATAAAATATATTAAAGAAAAAAAAGAAATAAAACTGGAAGATGAGAACAAGTGGGATATAAAAGAAACAAGATTGGCCATGAGGTGATAACCAGTGAAGCTGAGTGATGGGTAAGTGGGGAGTTATTATACCAGCCTGTCTACTTCTTTAATCTGTTGGAAATTTTCCATGAAAAGAAAAGGCCTTTCCAAGGATCGCTCTTGCTAAGGTAAGGACAGCCTGAACCCAACTTCCCACGCAGGCTTTGTAATGGCATCTCCCCCTCGGCCTCCTCCTTACGCCGTATCACTTTCTGAACGCTGAATGGATGCAGGCTCCTGCTGGGACCCTCACACCAGACACACACGGTCCAGTCCCCTATAACATCTCATCCAGGGACCCTTGCATCCCTTTCTCCATCATTCACGTCTATCGTCCACCTACTACGTGCCAGGCACAGCACACAGCCTCTGTCCTCAGCGCACAGACAAGTCGGGAGAAGATGAGCTAACCAGGTGCGGCCTGGAAGAATACTGACGGACACAGGCCCAGGCCGCCGGGGAGCACCGAGGCTCCCGGACCTGGCTGGGAGAGTCAAGGGCAGCACAGAAATGACTCTGCCATGGTGACGACATGTAATCCTGCATTTGTCTAAACCCACAGAAGGTACACCACCGAGAGAGAACCCTGGGGTCAATGAACTATGGGCTTTGGGTGACTATGTGTCCTTGTAGCTTCATCAGTTGTAATAATTGTACCACTCTGGTGGGGGGATGCTGATACATGGGGGAAGATATGTATATGTGGGTACAGAGATGTCTCATTTGTATGTATGGGAAATCCCTGTACCTTGCACTCAATTTTGCTTTGAACCTAAAACTGTTCTACAAAATAAATTCTACTAAAAACAAAACAAAAACAAACAAACAAAAAAACAACCAACCAATAAAACAAAACAAAAACCACTCTCTGGGCCACTACATGTAGCTGCGGCCTCTCTCCGCCCAGGCACTTACTTCTGGCTGGCCTCCATCTCCAACAGGGCAGACAGGGCCGAGGTCCCCTTCTTCCCAACCGGGGGGCCGGCCGCTTCAAGGGAGTGCGTGGAAATGGGCCCCGTCATCTGTAAGCCTTTCATGGCGGCCCCTTTCTGAGGCAGAGAAAGGAGAGGACCCCTCAGTCAGGAGCCCAGCCTATCCCCACTCCCTTCCTCTCATTTGCTCCCGTCAGCCTGCCCCGGGAGCCCCCCAGTGGAGGCCTGATGCTGAGTGAGAGCAGGCAGCCCCGAAAGGTCACGTAGGGTAGGATGCCATTCCTATGACATTTGGGAAGGACGAAAAGCACAGTGACGGAGAACAGGCCACTGGCTGGCAGGGGTGAGAGATGAGGGGAGAAGGTGGCTGTAAGGCAGGGATGGGGGACCTTTCTTCTGCCGGGGGACATGTGGATATTTATAACATCATTCGAGGGCCACACAAAATTATCAACTTAAAAATTAGCCCGCCGTGTTTGGTCGAACATTTAATGAACTTCTAATGCCTTGGCAGGGCCAGACCAAATGGTTTCGAGGGCCTTATACGGCCCGTGGGCCGGACATTCCCCACCTATTACACAGGGTGGCACGAGGGAGATTTTTTTTGAGTGATGGAAACTATTCCATCTCCTGGAATCTCCTGGAGAGGTCCCTGAGATAGGAGGAGACGGTTCCCGAATCCCAGACCAAGCGCTGTCCCCAAGGGGCCGCGGAGCCCTCACCCGCATCATGCGATCTGAGCGGTGGCGCCTGCGGATGCGGTTCAGGCCCTCCACGAAGCGGATAAAGCCGTCCAGCAGCTGCCACTCCTCCTCGTCGGCCCGGGGCCGGTCCCCGTAGATGTCGCAGTGGGCCTCGCCCTCCGTGATGCGCTTGGTGGCAGTGACACAGGCGGGCAGCAGCAGGAAGCGGGTCCTCCAGAACTTCAGAGACTCGATTAAGCTGTGGAGGAGCCAACGAAGAACGGGGGGTGGTGGTGAGAAAGAGTGGATCAGGAAAGCACCGTCTCAACCCTCTCCCTGAAGTTGGGGTGCGAGGGTCCCTCTCCCCATGATGTACAATTCAGGGGGCTTCACTCACAACACAAGCTCATTGTATGCTGAAGATAATTAAAAAATAAATTCTGGAAAAACAAAAAAATCGACCTCAAGATCACGGTTCGATTCCTGATCAGGGCACATGCCTGGGTAGCGGGCTCGATCACCAGTGTGGAGTGTGCAGGAGGCAGCCGATCCATGAATCTCTCTCATCATTGATGTTTCTATCTCTCTCTCCCTCCCCCTTCCTCTCTGAAACCCATAAAAATGTATTTTAAAAATAATAACAAAATTAAAAATTAAAAAAAAAGACACAAAAACACAAGCTCAGAAGGAAAGACTGGAAGGTTGCATTAGCTTTCTATCCCAGAGATGCCAGAATGCTTCTGTGCGCCCGGTCCAGGGGAGTGGTGGCTTTTTAATCCCCGCAGTCATAAATCACACAGAAAAATTAACAGCAAAGCACCACGAGTAGTCAGGAAAACGTTAAGCGAACATGACCTGCCCTGACATTCCACCCCCAAGTTTTCTGGCTGTTTGTTTTTAGGTGGTAAAATCGACGTAGCAAAGTTGACCACTTTAATGATGGTTAAGTGGACATGTCAGTGGCACTAGCACATTCCCACGGTGGTGCAACCATCACCACCATCCACCCCATCGTTGAGTTTTTAACCCAAATGCAGATGTGCTTTTGTTCTCCCAGGTTCTTCTAAAACTGACATCATTTTGTAATCAAAGGCCGGAAGCGTTAAAATATGGACACACCCAAAGAACTTGTATGCATACATGCCTAACCCATGGACACAGACAATACGTGGTGAAGGCCTGGGGTGGGGGGCGGGGGCAGACTGGAAGGCTCAATGGGGGGAAGGGGGACATATGTAACACTTTCAACAATAAAGATTTTTAAAATAATAATAATAAAATAATAAACGAATAAATATTGTTTAGACAAAAACAAACAAAAAATATGGCTACACCCAAGGCGGCCCAATGGAGAGCCGAAGCGCCCTCCGACCTGAAGTCCTCCGAGCCGGCGGAGCAGATGTACTGATCTAAGTAGTTCCACTTGTACTCCTCCAGCCGCTCGTGGGAGAATTCCACCCAGCAGGACACGAACTCCGAGTCTGAGTGGGAAGGGCACAGGCTGTAGGTGTAGTGGATCTGGGCCGATTCGTATGGGTACCTGAAATAAAACAGGCACGGCTGGAAGTCCAAAAGAGAACCTTCCCCGATTCCTCCCTACCTTTTCCAAAACACTTAGCAACCCCCTCGGCATTCAACCACCTCATCCCTGGGGGCTGGTAGAGATTTCTCAGATCTCCACGTTCTCCTTCTTCTCTCCTCACGTTCTTCATTTTCACTTGGCTTGTTAAGAATCAGGCGAAACGGCCGAGACCGGTTTGGCTCAGTGGATAGAGCGTCGGCCTGAGGACTGAAGGGTCCCGGGTTCGGTTCCGGTCAAGGGCATGTGCCTAGGTTGCGGGCACATCCCCAGTGGGGGGTGTGCAGGAGGCGGCTGATCAATGTTTCTAACTCTCTATCCCTCTCCCTTCCTCTCTGTAAAAAATCAATAAAATATATTAAAAAAAAAAAAAAGAATCAGGCGAAACGTTATAAAAGGAATCAAATCCCTTTTGGGAGTCTGGGAGCTCAAACCCTAACATGAGCCTAGGAAACGAAACAGTAACTCCAGAAGAAGACAACGACACTCACTCCGACGCCTCCGTGTGCACTGCGTGTGACACACGTAACTGAGCATGTGGGCAGCATGTGGACGCAATGCAGGACAGGAGCTGGAAGCCTGACCCATCCCAGCACTCACTTGGGCAGGTAGCGCGTCACTGTGATCATCTTGTCCTTCAGGGTCACTTTGTGGAACGTGCGGCCCATGCTCAGCCAGTACTGGTCCTCCTCCTCAGGGTGGTTCCGGGACACCAGGCCTAAGAGAGGGGGAAAAATCATTTTCTACATTTGGTTGCAGGTCATTCCATTAACAGGCAATTGCCTCTCTTCTGTATAGATTCAGAAAAGGAGAGACAAAAGAACACTTTCTTTGGAGGGGTAGTTTCATGGAAAAGCGTTATCCTTTGGAGAAAAAAAAAAACACGTGAAACTCCTGAAGTTAGCAGATTTTTCTGTTATGAACCAACCAGCTGCAGATGAGAGCCTGGGGCTGCTGATAGCACCGGGATGACACACTCAAAGCCAAAAGGCCGGCGTGGCTCAGTGGTTAAGCATCAACCTAGGAACCAAGGAGGTCAGGGTTCGATTCCCGGTCAGGGCACATGCCTGGGTTCGGGGCTCGATTCCCAGGGTGGGGCCTGCAGGAGGCATCTGATCCATGATTCTCTCTCACCATTGGTGTTTCTATCTTTCCCTCTCCCTTCCTCTCTGTAATCAATAAAAATCTATATTTTTTAAGAAATGAAGCTAAAATAGTCCCGGTACTCAGAAAGGTTCCTATTCAGTAGAGTCCAGAATAGGAAAAGAAGGCAACACGTGATAGATATCACAGGGGGCTTTCAAGGAAAATCCAGAGGGAGCCTGAGGCTTCGCCATCAACAACAGGGCCTGGACCGGGTGACCTCTGAGCTCCCTCTAACAAAACCACACTTCTCTGATCCTCTGGCCAGGGGCGGTTTAATGGAGCCAAAGACGGGCGGAGATTTTGAGCTGGTGGTTCGGGGATCAGGGGGTCTCATTAGCTCTCCGGAGGGAGCAGAAGATTAATGGCTGCTCATCGATTGTTCCAGGAAATGACCGCTGCTTTCTGATTCTGGGCACCCGCACCGATTTTCTCTGCCTGTGTTACTTTAGAAGGGCCCTCCAGCGCCTGGCTCCAACTTAGCCGGCGTCACCCAGTCTCTGCCACTGATTAGCCCCTGTCACTCACAGATGGCCCACCCATTCTTGCTCCAAGTCAATAAGCGTCAGTGATAAACAAGAGAGGAATCCAGAATAGAAAAAAAAAAAAAAAAAAAAAAGGAAGTATAAACTTCAGGGTTAGGTGACATTTGAGAACCTGCTGTGTGTCAGGACCCGTGTCAAAAACAAATGCAAGTGTCTGGGTCCAGAATAGTCACTGCGTACTTGGCCATCTCAGTCATGGCTCAGCTGAGGTGTTGCCCAAGCCAGGCTGTGACATTCCTGAACTTGGCCATTCTCGTCCTTAAAAGGAGAGCTATAGATGAGAGTTTTAGGGTAAGTCTGTGCCTAGTGGAGACTCTATTCCTCCTGTAAAGTAAAATTTAGGGGAAGGATTTTTGTGTTGAAAAACAATTACTGCCGGGACCGGTTTGGCTCAGTGGATAGAGCGTCAGCCTGCGGACTCAAGGGTCCCAGGTTCGATTCCGGTCAAGGGCATGTACCTTGGTTGAGGGCACATCCCCAGTGGGGGGTGTGCAAGAGGCAGCTGATCGATGTTTCTCTCTCATTGATGTTTCTAACTCTCTGTCCCTCTCTCTTCCTCTCTGTAAAAAATCAATAAAATATATTAAAAAAAAATAAAAGAAAAACAATTACTCCTAGCCCTGCTGGTGTGGCTCAGTGGTTGAGCGTTAACCTATGAACCCGGAGGTTACTGTTCAATGCCTGGTCAGGGCACATGCCCAGGTTGCGGGCTCCATCCCCAGTGTGGGGGCGAGCAGGAGGCAGCCCATCAATGATTCTCTCTCATCACTGATGTTTGTATCTCTCTCTTCCTCTCCCTTCCTCTCTGAAATCAATAAAGATATATTTGAAAAAGAGAAAAGAAAAATAATTACTCCTAAATGTATCTATTCCCTACCATCTTGAGAGTCTACTTGCACAAATTTAGTAGAAAAGAAAAAAATACAGCCCTAGCCGGTCTGGCTCAGTGGATAGAGCATCGGTCTGTGAACTAAAGAGTCCTGGACCCTCCAATAAAAATGTATTTTAAAAAAAGTTACATACTAGTATATACCTCTCTCTCTCTCTCTCTCCCCATATATATATATATATATATATATATATATATATATATATATGTATGTATTTTTTTAAATTTTTTTTTAAGAAAAAGAAAACATGTAAGTCCAAGGAGAAGAACTCACCTCGGCTGTACAGGGGGCTGCTGCTCAGCGGAGGTGGGGCGGCGGGGTTGGGTTTCGGCGCCTTGGGCTGCACGATGATCTGGTAGCCCTGCATGAGTCGCTGGCAAATGAACTCCTCAAACACCTGCTGGGCCGTCATCTGCACACCCTCCTCGTCCCTCCTGAAAAAGCAAACGCTTGCTCGCACGCATATGCTTAGCCCAGGGCGGAGCGACACTGGGAGTCCACACTCCCATCCGCTCCTTCGCTTCAACCCCACAAGCCAGCCCTGATAACCAGTCCACAGTGGTTCCGAAAACAAACAGTCTAAATCTGTTCTGGGAGAAACGATCAGTTCCAGAGGTGGAAGAAGAAGGCAGGTAACTTGATGCCCAAATGAGTAATCTTAGAAAAGAAAATCACAACAACTGTCACAGAAACATGAGAAGGGATCAATGAGGGGAAATGGTTAAAGGAGGCGGGTCAACAGAACTCCAAAGAAAAATAGCCCAGTTGGTGTCGCTCAGTGGTTGAGCATCGACCTATGAACCAGGAGGTCAGCGTTCATTCAATTCCTGGTCTGGGCACTTTCCCGGGTTGTGGGCTTGATCCTCAGCCGGGGGCGTGCAGGAGGCAGCCGATCAGTGATTCTCTCTCATCATGGATGTTTCTCTCTCCCTCTCCCTCTCCCTTCCTCTCTGAAATCAATAAAAGTATTTTCTTTTAAAAAAGAAAAATGAACAGTTCTTGCATCAAACATTTCCTAAGTATAAGATGACAAGGGTTTGAAACTTCAGTGTTTTGACGTACACCTGGCCATGCCCGGACTGCCCGCCAACACCGTCCCCTGACACGCACCTGTCCATGTCCGCCTCCGGGAGGAGGTCGTAGCAGCCCTCGGTGTAGTCGTTCTGCAGGCCCTGGCGGTCGGGGAAGTAGTCGGTGGTGAGGGGGAGGCACGCCGGAGTCGTGAGAGACTTCCAGTCCACTCCAACTGTGCAACAGAAGCCTGGCACTACAGGGGGGGCAGACAGTGTCAGAACTGCCTCGTGTCAACGGGGGAGGCACGTGTGGTCGCCACGGCAAGCGTGGACAGTGGCGGGCAGGGAGGGGAGCCAGAGGAGGGGGGAGGGGAGGAGGGGAGTTCACGGTGAAAGGTGACAAAATTTCCAGGCATGGGGATGGGGAGGGAGAAAGAGAAAGAGAGAAACAGTTTGTTAGACAATGCAATGCGCGTGCTGCTTATTCAATCCCCTCATGCAAATGGGATTCAGAGCTGATCCTTTCGTTTTCTGCTGATTGTGAGCTCTAAGCTGTGATGGCAAGGAGGTTACTGCGGGGCAGGCAGAGGTACACATTGAACAAAGCAAATCACGTCCCCAGAGCAGGAGAGGGCTCGAGGCCGAGCCTCCTGAGCCGGCAGAGGGGCTGGCGGAGCGAGGAGGAGAGCTCAGCTGGGTTTGGGAGCAAGCGGCACACGGTAGCAGAATTTAGGAATTCTTTCGGAATTGCAAAAATAAGTCACAGATCCAAAAGGGCAGGAAGAGAAGTCAAGGGTGCTTGGGACCGTTATAAGGCTGGAAGTGTACGAGACTGAGCTGAACAACCTAGAAAGGAAAGCTTCAATGGGTAGGTAGCGTGGGCCTGACCACAGGGGTCTGCCCCCAAATTGCCTGCTCTTTGTTAAAGCGGGGTTTCTCCACCTCGGCACGACTGAGGTGTTCACATTGGATGATTCTGTGTTGGGGGGGGAGGGGCTGCCCTGTGCATTGTGGGATGTGGAGCAGCACCTTGGACGCTACTCACTAGACGCCAATGGCATCTCCTGGTTGTGAAAACCAAACATGTCTGCAGACATGGCCACGTGTCCCCCCGGGGACAGCATCCCCCTCCCCCAGTGGAGCATCAATGAGTTAAGGTAAACAGGGCGGCTATTCTTTAAGTCACTGAAGTGAAGACTATCTTCCAAGTCTCTGTACAAAGGAGCGATATGAAACAGAAACATCCCCACACCTTTGCCCCTGAACCCCAGGCGAGACCCTAATACAGCTTCTTTGAACAGTACTGTGTCCTTCAGTGTGGTTTACCTGTTACCTGAGCAGCCCTCACCCTGCCTCCTCGGGGCAGCTGGATGTGTCCACCAACCCCAAATACACAGCTGGCCAAGCCTGACCTCCCAGCAGTGACCGGACCAGAACCCTCTGCTCAGGCGCCTTTCCAACATGTAGACACACCCTGACCAGCGCAAGGGATCCCACTGAACCCGGGGCAGCAGGACAGGAGGGCCGTGTGCTCAGTCAGAGCAGGAAATATGCCCCACGCAGCACTGCTTTCTTGGGGAATCTCATCTGACCTACAATCGGCCCAACTCCATGAGCCACACAGGTCTTGGGCTGATGTTTAGTTTGTTTATTTCAATTTTACTTTATTATTATGGTAAGAACACTGAACACGAGATCCACCCTCTTATGCATTTTTAAGTGTACCACACAGTATTATTAACTGGGCACAATGTTATACTGCAGAGCTCTAGAACTTACTCATCTTGCATGACTGAAACTTCATGTCCACCGACTAGCAACACCCAATTTCCACCTCCTGCCTAAGTGCCTGGCAACTACCATGCCATTCTTTGAGTCTATGGGTTTGACTATACACAGGTCTTGTAAACTCATTAACATTTCAAGAATTCAAAACAGAGCCCTGGCTAGGTAGCTCAGTCGGTTGGAGCGCTGTCCCGATTCGCCAAGGTTGTGGGACAGGTGGAATAACAGATCAATGTTTCTCTCTCTCTTTTTTTTCTCTCTCTCTTCTCTTTTTCTCTCTCCCTCCCTCTCTTCCTCTCTCTAAAATCAACCAGTCAATAAAAAATTGTTTAAGTTATGTGTGTATTGTCAACACACAGGGGTCAGGGCCCCAAACCCCATGGTGTTCAAGGGTCGGCTATAAGTGGTCCAGCTACTTCAGTAGAAAAGGATGATCAGAACAAATGCAACCCAGTCAGACGTTTCCAGCTACAGGTGTGTACATAGTTCCAGCTCTCATTACTTCTTTCCAACTCTCCCCGCAAGCCATCACTAGGTACCTAAGGGCTAAGACCAACTCTAGACCGGCCCAACAGCCTCATGAAAGTTCTGTTACCCTTCCCACGTTCCTCTGAACCACCTTTCAGAACAGGTCATTTCGCCATGCCCTTCTCACTTTCCATCCGAGAGGCTACAGAGTCCTCCCTCACCACACTGCCTCTTGGTACCCCAGAGCCATGTGGGGTTCCAGGCCATTCTCTTCCCGCAGGGCCCCCTCTTGCTTCCTCATGCACGGACCCCCCCACACCCCCACCTCATTCCCACCTTCCCCAGCCAGCCGCCCCTCTTACTTGGGTCTGGAGAGGTAGAGACACTGTCCTCCAGAGAATCCTTATTCTGGGTCCTGGGGTTCATCCCTATGGAAAGAGGAAAACAGTCGGTTTCAATGAGGCTCATTCTTCCAAAAAAGTTCTCTCCAGTCATGGTTTTAAAAGTCCAAAACTTGCCGAAACCGGTTTGGCTCAGTGGATAGAGCGTCGGCCTGCGGACTGAAAGGTCCCAGGTTCGATTCCGGTCAAGGGCATGTACATTGGTTGCGGGCACATCCCCGGTAGGGGGTGTGCAGGAGGCAGCTGGTCGATGTTTCTCTCCCATCGATGTTTCTAGCTCTCTATCCCTCTCCCTTCCTCTCTGTAAAAAATCAATAAAATATATTAAAAAAAAAAAGTCCAAAACTAGAGCTAAAAATAAAGATGTAAACCAAGTGCTGAGGACTTCCAACAGCACAAAGGAGTCAATCAAAGGAAAAGGATCACTCTAAAACCTGGGAATGAGCCAGAACGCGACTCTGAGGTTATCAATACTATTCTTTGCCCTCTGAGACCTTGCAAAAAGCAGCTTACCACTTATAGTAAGAAAAGGGACATATTTCAAAGTCATTTTAAACGAAGTAAAGCCATCGTTAGCAAGCATAAAAGTAATCTTTAGCAAGCATAAAATGACCTATTTAAATTTCGTCCTTCCCCAAATCATGGCTGTTTGAAGTAAGACATCAAAGCTCACTACCTGAAAAGAAAACACACATGATTTCACCTATAATCAGGCTGAAAGAAAAACAGAAAGATTCTTTGAAATGCAACTTACTTGCATTTCAACTGAAATGTAACAGAATTCATTTTAAAACACACATGTAAATATTTAAATGTCCCTTTCAAAACATGAAATCAATAAAAAAATATATAGTTAAAATATACTTTTATTGATTTCAGAGAGGAAGGAAGAGGGAGAGAGAGATAGAAACATCCATGATGAGAAAGAATCATTGATCGGCTGCCTCCTGCAAGTCCCCCACTGGGGATCGAGTCCACAACCTGGGCATGTGCCCCTGACTGGAATCGAACCTGGGACCTTTCAGTTTGCAGGCCAACGTTCTATCCACTGAGCCAAACCGTCCAGGGCAAATATATTATTTTAAAAAAAGGAAGCAGAGGGCTGAAAACTATCTGCCCAGTCCCACCAACATGGTCCCTGCTGGGCCGCGTGTGAAAAACATGGGAATGGCCCAGGTGCCAGGCTCCAGCCAGCAAAGCTCAGGATGAAACCGGACGGGGCCGGGAGGGAGACCCACAGAGACACCTCCTGGGAACCATGACTCGCTAGGAATTCAGTCCAAGCGCGGGAGAAAATCTGAGTCACGCCTGCGTGCCTGCAGGTGGTGCAGACTGTCAAGCCCAGGGGGGGAGGGGGAGGTCACAGATGAGGTCGTCTGTGTTTTAATGAATGAAATGTTAACTGGCGGTTTGTGGAGACCCCACCTTGTCCCCAAACGAGAACCCAATGTGACATTTTGCCCTCAAGAAACCCGATCTACTTTTGATCGCTGCAACTTGGCGAGGCAGGTGGGCAGGCAGGGAGGAGGTGAAGGCCTTTATGCCCGTTAGGTAAGGCTCAGCCCAGGCTGAGGAGTCGGGCTGGGAACCTGGCTCTGGTCGTAGGTCACGTGTTCAAACCACACGGTATCACTGGAACCACTGGCAGTCCAGCTCCCCACAAGAAGGCTTTACTTCCTCTTTTTTTTAGAGAGTGGAAGGGAGGGAGAGAGACAGAGAGAAACATTGATGTGAGACACATCGATTGGTTGTCTTCCACAGGGATCGAGCCTGCAACCGAGATATGTGCCCTTGACCCGAATTGAACCCAGGACCTTTCAGTCCATGGGCCAACACTCTATTCAGGGAGCCAAACTGCCCAGGACGAGGGCTTTACTTTCATGATTGTTACCCCCCATGGAACTGCTTCAAACAGAATCCCAAGCCAGAGCTCCCTGAGGGGAGAAGAATCGGTGCCCGAATCATTTGGCTTCTTCTCAGGCCTTAGCATAGTGCCTAGCATTCAAGAAACACTTCTGGAACGGGTGAGAGTTTAGTGAGTATGAAGAGAGCAATCTATGGGGATTGAGGATGGCTGAAAGGAGTCGATTCCAAACCAAGCAAGGCAGAAAAAGGCTGTCCGATGCTCTGAGGAGAGGAATCCAGTTCATTGTTCCAGAATGAATGCTAAAGGTTTTAAGAGAGAAGAAAAACCTTCAGTAGAGAGAAAGCTGACCTCAGAAGGCTTTCAGCCTTCATTCAGCTACCTGATATGTGCCAGGAACCGTTTTACACTCTAGAGATACAATCATAAACAACACCAAAAAAGAAAGATCCAGCCCAGCGGTGTGGCTCATAGGTTGAGTGTCGACCTATGTCACGTTTCAATTCCCGGGCTTGGCACATGCCTGGGTTGCGGGCTCGATCCCCCATGTGGGTTGTACAGAAGGGAGCCGATCCATGATTCGCTCTCATCATTGACGTTTCTATATGGAAGGGCAGTTAGCAGGCTTCTGAGCTAATTCAGGCGAAAGATGATGGGTGGTACGTTGGACCGAGCGAGGAGTGGTGGAGGTGATGAGAGGTGGTAAGGTTCTAGATCGATCCTGAAGGTAAATCTGACATGAACTGGTTATTGCACATGGCAACACAGAACGATTTTATCACATTCCTTTCCGTGGCTGGCTGACACGATTGACCGGGAAGCACAAAATCAAAGGTGGGAGTTCAAGTCCCATGCGAGGCCATTGCTACAGACCACCTCCTGTTGACCCCTGACCCCTTTGAAAACACATGCTATTGGTCATAAAGGGACAGGGCAAGAGTAAGGATGACCCTACTTCACTACATTACCCATACATCACCCAGACTATATTACCCGCCAAGGTGCCCACGCCTTCTCTATGACTCTAAACATTCTAGAACATATTTAGGTAATTGAACACTCGCAGACAAATGTGAATGACTTTGTGGGTCATTCAGATGCTTCTCACATATGGCAGCTTGGCCTTGGAAGTGTATGTTCACCTGTCAATACATGTGCGGGTGTGGGACAATGTGGGGACGAGCAGAGACAAGCTCTTCCAGGCTAGTGGAGAGACAAACACGGAAGCGATGGGATCAGAACGCGCCAAGTGGGACAACGGGGTCATGCGTGTGAAGCGCTGTGGAAACATGCCTCACAGCTCCTGGGAAGGCCTGGGGAGGAGACAGGAGCACCAGAGGGCTGCACGGGAGGGGCGTTGCTGGAGCTGATTCATCAAGACGAAGCTGCCATTTCCCAAGCAGAACCAGGGGTTGAAGAAAGAGAAAAAGCATGTTTCGGACAGAGGCAAGCCCACCACCTGGGCATGGGCCCTGACCCGGGATTGAACCGCGACCTCCTGGTTCATGGGTCAACGTTCAACCACCGAGCCACATGGGCCGCACAGGAAATGCAAAGTAAGAGGACAAAATACACCACACTGTTCCCCTCTGGGCCTCTCCCAGTTGTTTTTATGGAGGGGGGCTCGCCCCCACGCCCCCAACACACACACACCATGGAAAGCTCTTTCGGGAGCAGAGCTCTCTCCTGCCCTGGCCCTGGTGCCGCCCTTAATGCCAAGCTCGTAAGTCGTCCTTGGTCACGACTCACTGACAGACCGGTGATAAATGTGGCTTGACCAGCCTGTTCCAGGCTAAAAATGTAACGTGCGGCCCATTTATAATTCCATGCATTCTAAAGCACTGCTTCCAAATAGGTCACCCCAAATTGTGGCTGACATGATCCCAAAATAGACGCGGCCCTTCCTTTCTGGTCCCCGGGTGAGCCTGCTCCGAGCACCCCGGCTCTGTCGCCTCCTCGGTTGGTTACCTGCACCGCTGTTGCTAAGCAGGCTGGCAGCCAGCGCTTCCGTCCCGCTGAAGTTCAAGAAGGACATGCCGTCGCCAGGCTGGCGGGAGGAGCTGTGCCTGCAGGGAACAGAGCCCAGCCACCTGGCTTAGTGCATATCGCGGCCTCCTTTATCCTGCTCACCCTGCATCACGGGGGTCGTCATCAAAAACAGGACTGGGTACTCAGCCACACAGGCTGGCAACCGCTGGGATCCGTATCACAGGCTCCCAGGCCGTGTTGCGTGGCCTGTGTGCCAGCTCCGGCCTCCTGTGACCAGCCCCTCCTGCCCTGGCACCTTCCCTGCTGTTGCCAGGCTAGATCGCCTGCCCCTTCTGATCTAAGCCTCCCCTGCTCACACCAACAGGAGGGTGTGAGGCGCTCGAATAGAGGCAGCCAGTTAATCTGGTAGAGATGGTCACATCCCATCTGCATCCCTCATCCACCCCGGGGGATGCTGAGGTGAGTAAAGGGGTCAAACACTGCTCTTTGCAAAGTGTTGCCTAAACCCTCACAGTAGTCCAGGCGTACCCCAGACTCAAGCTTGCCAAGGCTTAAATGGCTTTCTTCCTGGACCGAGTCTCTTTGGGCGCCTGTAACACATTCAGAATTCTGGTTCAAAAAGGCTTGTTTTTAAAAAGCACAGACCTCGATTTCCACTGTTTTCAGCATTGACTTATTCTAAACTCGGCAGGGAAATTTCTCAGTGACCAAAATGACCAAAGTCAGAGCCTGCCCGCCCAACACACACAGCAAGCACCACCGGTCTCGGCACCCCCTGTCACCCTTGACCGAGGACTAGGGGACATTCACGTCTGAGGTTTACAAACGGTGCTCTGAATTACACCGCCGGCTAAAGCCGGGCCTGGGCGACATTTCTGGCAAAGCGTCAGGCCGTTTGCGTTGAGCGTGGCCCCCCGAAGGGAGTGACGCCGACCCTGACCTCCCACGGGCTCTTCCAGTCTCATCCACGTGACACCGTGCCAGCGGGCTGGTCTGCGCGTCGTCGTGGGTGCCGAAGGGTGGTCTCGGGGTACCGTCTGGAGCCCTGCCCACGTTCTCACCTTCCGGCAGCTTCATGATAGGCCAACTCCAGCAGCTCTGCAGAGGAGTGGGCGGGGTCCCTCTGCCTGCTGCCCTGCAACTCCGCCATATTCTGTCGGGTTTGGTGATGGATCTGGATGGCCTCTCCCGATGGTCCTACCCAGACAAAGACCCACTGAGCATCATCCCCACCCGACAGCTCGTGGGCTCGATCCCCAGTGTGGGGCGTGCAGGAGGCAGCCAATCAACGGTTCTCTCTCATCATTGATGTTTCTCTCTCTCTCCCTCTCCCTTCCTCTCTGAAATCAATAAAAACATATTTTAAAAAAGAAGCACCAACGACTCGACTAAGATATAAGATAGCAACAGCTGTGACTCGAAGAAGCAGAAGATACGTAAGCGCAATAAAGATGAGTAGGAGATCATCAGAATTAGTCAAGTCTGCTAAAAAATTCTTCCTAGAGAAAGAAGTTTCAGAGCATTCAAGTCAGCAGGGGCCGCAGGAGAGGATGTCTGGGTGGAAGAAAGGATCCGTGTGAGACCCCAGGCGTGCAAGAGGCAAGACAGTTGCAGGAGACCACCAGACGAGCGTGGGAAAGAAAGGAACCTCCGAGGATGGTGACGGCTGGGGAGCCCGGCCAGGGGGTGCCTGGGCGATGAGAGGCCCGGGCGGGCAGGAGGATGCAGCTTTGGAGATACTGTTTCGGTCAAGGGCTGCGTGTCGCGTTTGGAGGAGAAAGCACAGAAGCAAGAAGAGCGAAGAGCCACGGGGGAAACACCAATAGTTCTGCTCCCAAGAGAACGCGAAGGGAGCCAGCGGGGGTAGCAATGGGAAGAAAGAGGCCCAGAAAGAAACAGGTCACGTGACTGATTATGACAGCGAACAGGAGGGAAAGAATGACTCCCAATTACAGTCGGAGCAACCAGAGCCATTGCTGGCTTACGTTAACACTGAAGCAAGGAAATAATAATAATAAGTAATAATAACCAGGCATTTCTAGGCACTCAGCAGGATGGCTTCCATGAGGAACCCCGGCGTTCCGTGTACCTGTCCCTTCCCAGCCCGGCACACGCCCATGAAGCTGCAGGTGCATTCCAGCCACAGCTGCCTAAAACCTACTGTCACCTTCAGGACAGGCACCCATCAACAGGACAGACTCGGAAGAACTGAATTTGGAGGAAAAAAATTTCTTTTTGCAGTTGTCAGAGATCCCAAAGGAAAAAAACAAGGGAACATAACTAAGTAACCAAAACAGTAATAGCGCCCTGGCCAGTGTGGCTCAGTTGGTTGAGCATCGTCCTGGTCACCAAGGGGTTGCTGGTTTGAGTTCCAATCGGGGCACATGACTGGGTTGCAGGCTCAATCCCTGGTGGGGGGCCTGCAAGAGGCAGCCGACCTAGGTGTTGCTTACACATCGATGTTTCTCTCTCCCTCTCTCTATCCCTTCCTCTCTCTCTAAAAATCAATTAAAAAAATCTTTAAACAAACAAACAGCAATATCAATACCCAGAGCAAGGCAGGGAGTAAGGAATGAAAGAGAACGAGGGCCATCAGTCTTAGGAAAGAAAGCAGGTGACAAAGCACAGTCTCTTTCCAACAGAACAGAAGCCCTCAGCTCGACACCACTCACTACAGTGACAAAGCCCATTCCCAGGTGTGCCCTCGGGGTCTTCCCAAGAACCCTTGGGGTAGGCAATGTGGGCGTGGCTACCCCATCTTACAGGCGGGGCACGAGGTACGCAGAGGAGTTTGGATACTTGACCGGGGCCACGTGGTTGGCTGGTGCTGCGGACCAGGCCTGGGAGGGCCCGGTCCACGGCTCTTTCCTGAGCCACCGACTCACCCACAGGAAAGGTGTGCATCCAGCGCCTCCTGTTGGACGTGAGCTTCATGGGCATTCGTGAGGGGGCGAAGGGGTTGATCAGGGCCCGCTGGGGTGTGTAGCCCCCAGGTCGGACATGCAGCATGGATTCTGCGCTCCCCACGTGGAACCGCCCTGGCGCACTGGAGTCCCGCTGCGGCGGCTCCATCATGTTCTCCAGGACATCTGCCGGTGATGGTAGGGATGAGACACGGAGACAGAGCACAGAGCCACATGGAGCCAGAACCAGGCAGTCCGATCTGCCGAGGCTGACAAGAATCTAGGACATTATGCATGCCAAGCAGTGAGGGAAACGAGTAAAATCACCAAACCAGGGAGAAATGAAACCGTGGGCTTGTTTCCTTTTTAAATACTTCGTCTTGGTCCCCAAATGACTGGCCCAATGAAGCCACATCCACACTTTGATGGGGAGGACCACACATCGCCTAGACGTAAAGACCCTGGACTTTAAGCTGGTATACGTCAAGGGCAGGACTTGAATTGCCTCCCGTGGAGATGGGGGTGGGTATATTCTGCATGTGAGAGGAACAATAAAATATATATATTTGGATGATCAGAGGGCCAGACCCTGGCAGAGACAGTCAATGTGTTCGCTAAACCTGCTTGCTTTTCCTCGTAGGCACACATATGGACAACTCAGATGGTTTGTACTCATCGCACTGGCATGGAAATCATTAAAACGTGGACTTACATCTGGCCACAACCCCCACTCCTCCACCCCTCACTGCAGGAAGGAAGCTGTGCCCAGCTCTGCCCAGCTCGGCCCGGGCTTCGGCTCTGACCTCGTGTGCTGGTGTAGCCCAAGGAGCTGCTGACTTCATACTGGTGCAGGTGGGGGAGGGGGATCATGAGGATGTTGGCGCTCCTGCCCAGGGAGCTGTCGTCGGAAGCCTGGCTCCTCACTTCCTCCGTGGGCAGCGCCCGGCTGGGCACGGAAGGGCTGGAGGAGACGTCGCAGGAGCTGGCACTCTTTCGACTGTGACTCTCCTGCTCGCGCACAGACCTGACCCAGGAGAGAGGACAAGTTACGGCCAAGGAAGGGACGCTGCCCCCAAACCTGTCACCAGCCTAAGCTACTTGGGAAACCAATAACAACAATCCCCAATGAGCCTGGCCGGTGGCCGGTGTGGCTCAGTGGTTGAGCGACAACCTATGAACCAGGAGGTCACGGTTCGATTCCCGGTCAGGGCACAGGCCCGGGTTGCGGGCTCGATCCCCAGTGGGGGACCTGCAGGAGGCAGCTGATCGATGATTCTCTCTCATCATGGATGTTTCTCTCTGTCCCTCTCCCTTCCTCTCGGAAATCAATAAAAATATATATTAAAAAATCCCCAATGATATGTCCGAGTGTCTAGTAAACAGCAGAAGAATGCGCTCCGATTAGGGACAATATGTCACAGCAAACAGAGCTAACACAATGGCTGACCCAGAGAACCTGAAAACAAAATCCTGATGATCTATATGGTATGCCTCCTATTTGGCTAATTTTTAAAAAATAATTCTTTATCATTGAAACTATTACATATGTCTCCTTTCTCCCTCACTGATCCCCTCCAGCCCATGCCCCCACCTCCACCCGGCCCCGGCTATTTGAATTGAAAACATTTTCAAGGTTGCTCTCATAGAGGTCCCCGCTGGACCTCACATTTTCCCAAGCAGTTTTTATATCCACCCCCAAGTGAATCGGGCAGAAGACCTGCAGGTGGCGAGGCGCTGAGCCCGGGAGGGGCCTGGCAGCCTGAACACTTGAGCGTCGTAGGCATCATAGTCTACTTGGATGGGAAGGGCATTCTCAGCTTCTTTCGGAGTCCCAAGAGCTGAAACATACAAATAACATGACTGTCATCAAAACTCCTTTCAACCAGATGCCTTCCAAGGGTCTTCATCAAAATCTGCAAGACATAATGATCATCATCATCATCGTCATCTCCCCGTGGGGGAAAAAAAAAGAGAGAGGCCCTGACTGGTGAGGGTCAGTTGGTTGGGCATCCTGCTGTGCACCAAAAAGTGGCTGGTTCGATTTCCGGCCAGGGCACATGCCTGGGTTGCAGGCTCAATCCCCAATAGGCAGCAGGCAGCTGGTAGATGTTCTGCTCTCACATCAATGCTTCTCTCCCTCTCCCTTCCTCTCTCTCTAAAAATTAACAAAAATATTTTTTTAGAAAGGATGATAATCATTCATCAGGTTGTTGAGATATATGACTTATATGTCAAAGGATGCGGAAAGAGTATAACACTAAGTAAAGGCAAGGTGATGGCAGTACCACATTCTTCCGTAATCCCACTCTTAAAATATCATCTTCATGTGTACGTTTCGTACTTTCAAATGTTCTCCCTGACCCCTACAAATGACCTATCATTATCATCCATCTTGCAGTTGATAGGACAAAAATATACAAGGTGGTTTAGGAACCCCGGTCTCCCAGCTTGGCTGTGAACTTTTTATGTGAGCTCACATCCTCTTGTTGCTGACTCTTCCTAAAAGAGATGAAAGGAGGAAAATACTCACACGTGTCACGGCTGTTTTTCGCTCTCTCAGAGGCAGGCTGAGGAAATAAATAGAGAATTAGTCGCTCCCTTCCCTGCTGGAATAGGACTGACCACAAGGCACAGCACGCAGGCAGCTGCTCCCCAGGGCGGAGGCCGTCTCACCTCTCACACTGATGGAAAGGCAGGAGCGCACGCCAGGCGTCTACCTACCGTGGCCTCCAGCCCTGCCAGGCCCTTTCCTCCCACCTCACATCCTGTTTGCTCTCACAACTCCACCCAGTGGGCCCCCGGACCCCACTTCACAGGGGAGGCTATTTAATTCTAGAAGGAATAAGAGACTTGTTCAAAGGCACACAATTGGCAGGTGGCAGAGCCAAAGTCCAAGACCAGCTCTTCAGACTCTTAAGAATGACATTTTTATTGGCTGCAAATATATTCCATCGAGTGGATATTTCATAGTTTATTTAGCCATTTCCTTATTATTTTCAACTTATCACTATTATGAATAAAACTAGCCCAGCCGGCGTGGCTCACTGGTTGAGCGTCAATCTACGAACCACAGTTCATAGTAGGGGGCGTGCAAGAAGCAGCCGATCAATGATTCTCTCTCATCACTGGTGTTTCTAGCTCTCTCTCCCTCTCCCTTCCTCTCTGAAGGCAATAAAAATATATTTTAAAAAACAACAACAACACTAGACCAAGGTCTCTTCAGATTCAATGTCTTCAATTATTTCCTTAGACCACGTGGCCGGAAATAAAATGATGTGGTCAAATGGCATGACCTTTTGCACTGCTCTTCATACACACGCTGAACTGCTTCTCATAAGAATCGGACACGAACCAGGTACTCAAGCACCAATTTCACAGGCTTTGGGTATAATGATTAATAGGTTTTAAACCTATTTGGTTTGGTAAGCAAAAAGATGAGTCCCCACTCCTGTCTGAATGTGTCTTTCTTTAATGCCCTGCTAAGATGTGATCTTTTTAACATATTTTCCCCTTTGCTGCAACATGTGTCCGTGTCTTTGTCCCTGCCAGTACCTGAGAGGTCTCAGTGGGTGAACGCACCGGTCGCATCATAACAAAAATCATTCTTTTTATTACTAAAAACTAAAATTAGTTTTTGGCCATATTTTTGCCAAAGATATTTCTTACACACGGGGATTAGTCTTGTTATTTATTTAATGTGGGAAATTGTAAAAAGTTCTAAAAACAATTTCTTAAACTCGTTTATTCCCCTGGGGGAAGGGGGTAGCTCAGGACCAAAATAACCACCCGGGTGTGTGCCAGTCCCCAAGGCTCTGCTAGTGGGTGACACCTACCTTCTTTCCGGCCAATTTTATCCGGGGGGTGAAACTGTTACAAAAGAGTTGGCTTTTGGAGGTGTAGAAACTGTGGAAGAAACAAACAGGGTCATCAATCCAAACACCCTTTCTAAAAGTATATATTTTATTGATTTCAGAGAAGAAGGGAGATGGAGAGAGAGATAGAAACATCAATGATGAGAGAGAATTATTGATCGGCTGCATCCTGCACGCCCCTTACTGGGGATTGAGCCCGCAACCTGGGCATGTGTCCTTGACTGGAATTGATCCCGGGACCCTTCAGTCTACAAGCTGACGCTCTATCTACTGAGCCACACGAGCCAGGGCATGAACCCCCTTCTTTTTTAAACCTCAAGACACAGCTGAAATCGCAGCCCTGGATCAGCCGCCTCCTGAATGCCTTTGTCTCAGTCTTCCCTGGTCTCCCCAATGCTGACTTCTTTTGTAATTACTATCAAACATTAATTATGCTTTCAATTGTGTTCGTGCTAGTTCTGATTCCTAACTGGACTAGACTCTCCATCTTTTGGCAGAGATAAACCTATTTATACCATAATAATTTTTCACCCAGATGCTTGGCATGATGCTGGGCCCTGACTGGGAATCAAACTGTGACCGCCTGGTTCAGAGGTCGATGCTCAACCACGGAGCCACGCCGGCCGGGCAGGTACACAGAGAAGCTTTAAGCCAATGTTAGACTATGGTTTCCACATCTTGACAAGAGACTTTATTAGAGAAAATGGCAAGGAAGTTATTTGAAATTCTTGTCACACGCCACGCCCACCTGTGGTTTATCCAGTGAGGAATATTATAGTCATCGCCCAGACGGGAATCGCAAGGAGCACTCCGGTTATGCAGCTGCAAGGGAGAGGTCAGCACAGATCAGCTACGAAAACAAGCAGGCCAGGCGACTGCTCCCCTCCTGTTTCTTTTATTCCTTCTCTTAATCTTTATTGCTGCAAGTATCGCCTAGGCCCTCCTTTTCCCCCCATTGGCCCTCCAGCCTGCTCCCGTCCTCTCCCCACCCCCCAGCCCAGCTTTTGTTTTTAATGAAAACTATTCTCAAGACCACCCTGGCCCTGGAAACTGGCCTTCGGTAAGCAATCCAAAACCGAATTACCTTGAACAGCGGGACAGCATGTAACGGCTGCTCCCCCATGCACACCAAGTCCACACCAATTCCTAAAAAAAAAGAGGTTGGGTAGAGGTGAGGCGGGGAGAGGCGGAGATCAGTGCGCCAATCTATTATCGAGGTTATCTCACTGGGTGAGGGTCTGAGGCAGAGCCAACTTCCCGTGCTACGATTTACAACCCCCCCACCCGCCCAGGGCTGCCTACGCAGCAAAGAAGTACACAGATGTTTTTGGTCTTTCTCTGTCCTGTTACCAAGTCTGTCACACCTGCCACTATTCGGTGCTCGACAGTCAGCCTCTGCCTGCTTTGCAGATGACCATTTGTCACACAGACAGCCAGGCCTCCATGACCAGGGTTGAGGCCAGACAGGGAAAGGAACCTGTCATCTCCGTAAAAAGCCAAACAATCCATGTCACTTAACAGGGCTTCTTTACTGGCAATTGGGATTTACTTTCCCACCCCATTCTGTTGTGGAAGCACAAATTAAATGGGGGTCCGCGGTGCGAGTTGGGGAAGCATGGCACCCCACAGAGGAAGGGCTGCACTAGACGATATGATGGGACTTCCCAGTGTGGGCTGATGGACACTGGTTCCTTGAAACCATCACCCCCAAAAGAGTTCCCCAGTGACAAATATGTTTGGGAAACTCAGAGTACCAGTTATGCCCTTCAGAGATAAGCAGGGTACACTAACATATTAAAATCTGAAATTAGGGCCCTGTCTGGTTTGGCTCAATGGATACAGCATCGGCCTGCGGACTGAAGGGTCCCAGGTTTGATTCCGGTCGAGGACCCACGCCCAGGCTGCGGGCTCAATCCCCAGTAGGGGGCGTGCAGGAGGCAGCTGATCAATGATTTTCCCTCATCATTGATATTTCTATCTCTCTCCCTCTCCCTTCCTCTCTGAAATCAATAATAATAATAAAAAAAAAAAGATGTACAGTTAAAAAAAAAAACAAACTGAAATTAAGGAAAGGGCTTAACTGTGTATGACCCAACTTCTCCCAAACCACTTTTTGTCCCCTGCTATCACCCACACTCCCCGACTTCCGGTGCACAGAGCAGGGGAAGCTGAGTTCTAAGGGTAAGTCAGCAGGACCCAGGGAGCATTACCGTTATCTATCATCCGCTGCTTGGTCAGGATCATGAGTAGACGGTCCACTTCGAACACACCCACCCCAGGCGTGATCACCACGGACATCTGCCCAGTTCGGTCAAAATTGCGGTTGATATAGTGCTTGTCAAACACTGGAAACGAAGCAAAATATAAACCCTCCAATAGAGATGGTGCATCTTTTCAGAAACCAGCCACGGCTGCCTGCCTTTCCCCTTTTACATTAAAAACTGCCTCACACAAGACTATGTCACCGTCGCCTTTGCTCATCTCTCTCCATTGGTACTTGCCTTGTGCAGCCAGCCTTATAGGCTCAAACTTCATGTCATTAGTTTCCACAAATGAGGTGGTATTAAAACTTGTAAGAATAAAATACTGCCCTAGCTGGTTTGGCTCAGTGGATAGAGCGTCATGCCGGGGGTTGCAGGCTCGATCCCCAGTAGGGGGCGTGCAGGAGGTAGCCGGTCAGTGATTCTCTCTCATCATTGGTGTTTCTATCTCTCTCCCCCTCTCCATTCCTCTCTGAAATCAATAAAAATATATATATTTTAAAAAGAATCAAATACTAATTTTGGACAATATTTAAAAGAGATGGGCCAGCCGAAACCGGTTTGGCTCAGTGGATAGAGCGTCGGCCTGCGGACTGAAAGGTCTCAGGTTCGATTCCGGTCAAGGGCATGTACCTTGGTTGCGGGCACATCCCCAGTAGGGGGTGTGCAGGAGGCAGCTAATCGATGTTTCTCTCTCATCGATGTTTCTAACTCTCTATCCCTCTCTCTTCCTCTCTATAAAAAAATCAATAAAATATATATTTTTAAAAATTGCCTAGGAGCAGCTGAGGGCTGGGGTGAAAAAGAGTAAGAATACAGTTTAGTAAAACAAAGAGCGCAAGGGGGACCCCCCCAGCGCTTTACTCTGAGGTCACCCTGAGAAACAGATGAGAACAGCAAGTGAAGTTCCCAACAGAAGACCTAAGAGCTACCCTCTGGCCATCAGGAGTTAATGCTTTCAATTAATTTGGGGGGGGAGGTGGGTGTGAACATCACCAACCAGGCCTGGGTCTTCAGCATCGGTACAGGGAAGGTCAGAGTCAGGAGGTCAGCAGGATGCCTGCTCACGGCGGCCGCTGTCCTCACTCACCGTTGAAGGACAGGTTGATGGCCTCTAGGTAGTTCCCTTGTGCTGAGGTAGAATTGTCTCCTGGAGGAAAGCCCTCTGAAGCAAAAGGCACAAGAGAAGGAAGACAGCGCATGAGAAACTCTTGTAAAGCAAGTGGAAGGTGCCTGGCTCCCCTGTGGTGGGGACATTATGGAAACTACTGCATAGGTAATGAACCATTGGACGCAACCAGAAACAGAAACCTGAGCCCAGCCAGTGTGGCTCCGTGGTTGAGCGTCAACCTAGGAATCAGGAGGTCACGGTTCGATTCCCGGTCAGGGCACATGCCTGGGTTGCGGGCTCAATCCCCAGTGTGGGGCATGTGAGAGGCAGCTGACCCATGATTCTTTCTCATCGTTGGTGTTTCTATCTCTCTCTCCCTTTTCCTACCTCTCTGAAATCAATAAAAAAATATATTTTTTTTTAAGAAAAGAAACCTGATGGAAGCAGAAACTACACACAGCACTGGAAGGGGAACAAGCATGAGCCTCTTCTTCTCCCAGCCTCGTCCTACACCTCTCTTCCCTGCTGCACCTTCTAGCCCGTGGATGCAGTACCTGCCTGTTCCAGTCGCACCAACACTGGATACTGGATGAAGAGTTTTTTAATGGTCACCAGGAGTGAAGTCCACTCTTCTCTCCTCTCATTCTGCACCACCACTCTGAAAGGAGCATCATCATGAAACAGGCATCAGTCAACTACTACTCACAGGACAGCAGGTCCCTCAGAGGGTTACAAGGAAAGGAGTAGATAGAAGGGATTCCCAAAGTTAGGGGGAGCTTTATCACACAATTACAAGTGATAAAGTCAAGTCCACTTAACAAATATTAACAAAGAAATGTAACCACGTCAATAGTCACATAGACTGAAACGAAGAAGATATTTTAAAATTGCCTTGCCCTGGCCGGTGTTGCCCAGTGGTTACAGCATCAGCCTGCACACCTAAGGGCTGTGGGTTTGATTCCCAGTCAAGGGCATGTACCTGACTGACTCAGATTCTCCATGAAGTCAATACTTGATGGGGGAGGAGAGGGAAGAAAGGGGAAATTGCTTAAGCAGACCAAACAAAAAAGTTGTTTTGGAGACAATTAAGGAAATCTGAATATATACTAGATGTTGGGTAATATTATAGAATTTTTATTAATCTTGTTGAAGGTGATTACGGTAAAAAAAAAAATTGTGGGTATGTATGTGATTACACTGTGATTATATATGGAAATGCCCTTACTCTAGAGCTATGCAGAGGAGCAAAATGTTATAATATCTATAATTTACTCTCAATCATAATTTAGCCACAAAAAGAACAGATGAAGCAAATATGGCATGGTAACAACTGTTAAAACCAGGCATTGGTGTATGGGTTCATTATATTACTCATTCTTTTCTGCAAGTTTGAGATATTTCCCACGAAAATTTTGGGAAGTCGTAAGGCGACGTAGTATCCAAGACTGGATCCTGGAACAACAGGGTACATAAATGGAAAAACCGGTGAAATCTGAGAAAAGTCTGAAACTTAGTGAATAGTAATGTTTTTGTAGTTCTGACAAATGTACCTTGGTTATGAAATGTTAAGAGGGAAAACTGGGTGAAGGGTATATGGGAACTCTCTAGATTATGTTTGCAACTTCTCTGTAAACCTAAAATTATCCCAAAATACAAAGGTTAATTAAAAAAAAAAAAAAAGTTAGGAAAGAAAACCACCAAAAAACAAGGAGAGGGGGCTCTAGTGAAGGACCCAAAACATACTTATAGAAGTCTTCATAGAATCTTCCCTTGTGGTCCTGACGAATTGAGGCTCGGTTTACCTCGGGAAATTCATCTGCAACAGGGAAAACAAACATCAGATTGAAAAGAGAGACTCAGTTTCTCTGCTCCCACACTTCTGGGTTGAACAATGGCATCACAAAAATAAATAAAGAAATAGCGTGACGTGTCTGTGAAGTTGGTTTAAGATGAATCACAGCCCACGGACTTCTTGCGCCCACTAAGGGACTGTGCTATTTGCTACTTTACCATCCACAGAACAGGACAGGTGAGAAGGATGGGGCAGTGCAAAGGGAAAGAAGATAGTAAGGAACGAATGGGGTGGGGGTGGGAGAAGCTTAACAAAAAAAGCACTAGGAGAAAGACGTACTCACCAAGAGATTTTGCATCATAGAAAGTTCTAGAAAATAGGACCACTGTCACTTCATGACTACAGTTCTTCTCCTAGGCATGAGTAGAGAAAAAGAAGGCTCAAGTTTATTCCAGTTCCTTCCACATGAAGCCGCCTGCATGAACGCAGCGTTCTCCGTTCTAGGAGGCATGGTGGGTAGCACAGTCTCAGATAACATCAGGTAATCACAGGTTGCACAAGGCAATGACGAGAGCCCTGCTGGATTCAGTCCTGGCTCTGAAACTTACCGCTACGTGGGCAAGTTACTTAAAGTTCCAGGCATGTGGTAAATGCTTTGAAAACTGCAAATCACCAAAAGAAGGAGAGGTCCCTGTCTCCCAAGCTCTTGATTTGGCATGAAATAAACCAGCCCAGTGTCTAAGGACCATGGTGTTTGTATCTGCGTCAGTGTTGTTGTTGTTTTTTAAAAATAATTTTTATTGACTTCAGGGAGGAAGGGAGAGGGAGGGAGAGAAACATCAATGAGAAGAGAGACTCATTGATCGGCTGCCTCCTGCAGGCCCCCTACTGGTGATTGAGCCCGCAACCCGGGCATGTGCCCTGACCTGGAATCGAACCGTGACCTCCTGGTTCATAGATCAATGCTCAACCACTGAGCCACACCGGCCAGGCAGTGTTTTCTAATTTCTACATACGTGCAGTTTAGGGAACGGGAACAGAACTGCTAGGTGGTGGATGTCAGACTCAAAGACACTCCCACATCCTATCACTGTCATAGGATGAGGACTGGGGGCTGCTGGAGAGGCCCGGGGTGAAGCCAAGGCGATGCATTCCCTTTGGACTGGGCTAAGGCCTAGCGAGAAGAAACACTCCCATGGAGCCTGGAGATCAATGTTCTGGAAGTGGAGTGTTTACGGATGGCATGACATTTGGCTTGCAACAGGGAGCCCGCCTCCCAGGTCCAAACTCAAAAGTAAATAACATCCTAGCCCCTAAAATGTGTAGTTAGAATAATAATAATAATAACAAAAAATATATGGTTAGCTGTTGTTTCAAATACGTATATCCGATCTCCCCAGCAGATCCGTAAGTTCTCTGAGGGCAAGCATTCTATTTCTATTTTCTTTAACCTTCAGAGGGAGGACATTCTCCCTATGTTGCTGAGGAAAGAGAATGAGACTTGAGACCCAGACCCTACTGAGACCTGGCTATGTGCAGTTAATTTAAAACACCTTGTGTTAGTGACTACTATTATCTCCATTCTATAGATAAGAAAGCAGAAGCTCAGAGAGACTGAATTCTCAAATATAAAAAAGCTAATCAGAGCAGAACCATAATTTGAAACCCAGTCTATTTGAATCCAGACTCCATGCTCTTTTCTGCCACATGTGTGATCTCAAATACTTCTTTTTAACTATTTTTTTAATTATTGATTTGAGAGAGAGAGAGAGAGAGAAACATAGATTTGTTGCTCCACTTAGTTGTGCATTCACCGGTTTCTTCTTGGATGTGCCCTAACGGGGATCAAGCCCACAACCATGGCATCTCGGGACGACGCTCTAACCAACCCAGCTACCGGCCAGGGCCACTATTTCTTTTTCTTACGTTGCTGCTCTGGCTAGAACTTGTAGGACAATGTTGGGTACTGGTGGTGACAGCAGGCATCCTTGTACTGTTCCTGATCTTAAGGGGGAAAGTTATCAGTCTTTCCACATTGGGTATGATATTAACTATGGGTTTTTCATAAATGTTTTTTACAGTGTTGAAGTGATTGAAGTAAATTAAGTCGAGTCTCATCAACTTAGGCTGTAGCTAAGATACCTCAATGAAATGCAGCTTAATAGAAACATTTCTATTTTCTATTAAGGGTTTTTTAAAATCTGCATTGAATCACGTTTGCTCGATGAGATTGAGTGCATAAGAGGAAACATACCTTCCACTTGGTAAAGAGATCGGCAAGGAAACCATTCACAGCTTTCTCAAAATACAGATCCCCTGAAAAGGAACAAGAAGAGGGTGAGGACAAGCTGTAATTCCTGCCGACAATTTCTTCCCTCAGTAAAGTCACAGGAATGGGACTAGTCAGAGAGAAGGTGGGTTCTGCTGTGTCCTCAAACGAGATCATAAAAGCCCGATATACAAAAGGGGTTTCAACCTAGACTTTCTACGGGGTCAAGTTCAGCATTCACCTCACTCAGTAAGAGGCCATGGCTTCGGGGCAAAATGCAAGATTGAAAAAGCTTTGGCCACTGGAAAACACGGTGGGTCTTCAAAATGAGAGAACCATCTAATTTCCAAACACGATCCTTTTCATAGTGAGGCTTGCAGTTCGTTAGAAGGCGATCAGGTGGACCCTGGGCATTCGCTAAATGACCATTTTCAGTTCCTGCTGTTTTTGAGTGATTTTGATGACCCGCAGCAAAAAAGCAACTGATAATTTTATAAAGCACAAATCCAAATTGCGTGCACCATGAAGCTGGTGTGTTGGACACAGTATCCACACCACCTAGCACCTTTACTGTTCTCTACTTACTGTGTCTTTGTTCTAATAAAATGAGATTTCCGGGATGATAGGACGAGAAATGAAAGATAGCAAAGAACGTGTTGCAGAGTCTCTCTCTCTCTAATTTTGACCCTGTAGTCACAGGACAATTAAAGGTCTACTGGTATTATGAGTGTTTGTGCTTTAGTTTATCTTTTTGTTTACCTTTTAACGCTTTGCCACAGGTCATGTAATTCAGTATATGGAAAATATACACTGAGTGGCCAGATTATTATGATCTCTGAATGCATGATAACCTGGCCACTCAGTGTTATATATATACACACACACACACACACACACACACACACACACACATATATATATATATATATATATATATATATATATATATATATATATATATATATTAGAGGCCCGGTGCATGAATTCGTGCATGGGTGGGGTCCGGCCAGCCTGGCCAGGGGGAGGGGACATGGGCGGTTGGCCAGCCTGCCTGCTGGTCGAACTACTGGTCGAGGGGACAATTTGCATATTAGCCTTTTATTATATTGGCTATACACTGAGTGGCCAGATTATTATGCGTTCAGAGATCATAATAATCTGGCCACTCAGTATATAAACTGTCTGTTTTAGCATTTGAGGATTTGTAAAAATCCCAGGGACACATCGTTAGAGAATGTCAAGGGCTTACTGTAAATGACAACAACTTGGGAGAAACCAGAAACTTCTCCCCATGAGCAGTGACAGCCAGCATTTAGGAACAGTACCATAAATATCAAAATCCCACATTTCACAGCTCATCTGAATAAATATGTAAACCATAGCCGACGTAGAGCGGAACACCACCTGAAATAAACAAAAGCATGACCGCATTAAAAAAGCAATGATGTAGAGTTTCAGCTCACCATTCTTCATGAACTCAGTGGTTTTTAGCAGAGTCACAACATTATGCAACCATCAGCACTAAGGCCAGGACATTTTTATCACTCCGAAAAGAAACACATACCCACTAGCAGTTACTCCCTCCCACCCTCTTCTGTGTCTCTATGGATTTGTCTCTTGTGAACACGTCACATAAATGGAATCATACAATCTGTGGCCTTTTCTAACTGGTTTCTCTCACTTAGCATAATGTTTTCAAGGTTCAGCATGAATCATCACTTCATTTTTTTTTTTTTAATCCTCACCAGAGGATATTGTTCCATTGATTTTTTAGAGAGTGGAAGAGAGAGGGAGAGATAGAGAGAAATAGCGATGCGAGAGAAACACACGATTGGTTACCTCCTGCAGGAGCCCTGACCAGGGCCCGGGCTGGGAAGGAGCCTGCAACTGAGGTACGTGCTCTTGACTGGGATCGAACCCGGGACCCTTTGGTCCACAGGCCAATGCTCTATCCACTGAGCCTAGAGCCAAACCGGCCAGGGCTCATTCTTTTTTTACTGAATAACCTTCTATTGCATGGCTATACCACATTGTGTTTATCTACTCATCAGCTGATGGGCATTCTTGCTTGGTTCCACTTTTTGCTACATGAATAACTCTGCTACAAACATTTGTATGCAAGTTTTTGTGTGAACACATATTTTCAATTCTATCAGGCATGTACCTACGAGTGTAATGGCTGGGTCATTTGGTGATTCTACATTTAACCTTTTGAGGAACCACCAAATTGTTCCACAGTGGCTGCACCATGTTAATTCACCACGGGAGTGTATGCAGGTTCTAATTTCTCCACATCCTCTCTAACACTTGTCATTTTCCTTTTTAAACATTTTTATTTTTATCATAGCCATCCTAGTGAGTTTGAGGTGGTATCTCAGTATGGTTTCGATTGACATTTCCCTAATGACTAATGATATAGAGCATCTTCTCATGTGTTCATTGGTCAATTTGGCTGTTTGGCTTCCTTTTTTAAAGTGAATTAATCATTTACTATATTTGAGTCTCTTTCAAAGATACTTTGAAAAAGTCTAGTTAATGTCAATTATAACTTTTTCTATCACATTTTAATATTTATGTAGAAATATAGCCATATTAACGTTGCCATTCTTAATTCAGAATTTGGGGTGTTTTTTATTATTTTATTATTAAAAGTTTCAAACATACAAAAAAGTTTTTTTAAAACTCATACAGCAACCACCCACATACCCACCACCTAAGTCCTATACTGAGCATGCCACCTATCACCATCTAGCCATGCCTCGCCATCTATCAATCAATCCACCATATTTTTTCTTTATACAAATAACTTACAGGCATTAATACTCCCTCTCTTTTTATGTTTGCTACTTCTAAAAATTTGGAGGCTGGAAAACCAGGTACTTGAACTGGTTATAAAGTTTATCTAACATCAGAGGGCGTGTGCCATTCATGATCAAGTTTTTGCTTGTTTCTCTGTTTTTGTTTCTTATTTCAGGACTTAGACATCACAATATGGGGAAACGAAACAAAAAGAAAAAAAAAAAAGCATTTTCTCCATCTTACCCTGGTATCTTCACTGATGTAACCACACATGACCTTCTCATTCTTGACCCACAGCTCACCGGCCTGTGCCCTAAAAGGAGAAACACACACACGAGTTAGTGCAAGTCTTACATGAACCGTGAAGACACAGAGGGGACTTCAGGGCAGCTCACTCTACCCTGTTACTTCTACCCAAATGACCTGGCCAGGTGTAGACTTCCCGAGATAGTGCCGTGGACAGATTACGCCACATGAAGAATTCCTAGAGCATGTAGTATATGCACAACGGGAACTCTTTTATATATATGTTTTATATATATGCACAACAGGAACTCTTTTATATATATGTTTTTATTGATTTCAGAGAGGAAAGGAGAGGGGGAGAGAAAGATAGAAACATCAATGATGAGAGAGAATCATTGATCGGTTGCCTCCTGCATGCCCCACACTGGGGTTCGAGCCCTTGACCGGCATGGAACCTGGGACCCTTCAGTCTTCAGGCCGACGCTCTATCCACTTAGCCAAATCGGCTCGGGCAGGAACTCTTAATCTGAGCGTCCACAGACAGCATGTGGGGCTAAGGAAAGGGCTACAGGGAAGCCAGGAACCCTCTGAAGGGATGCAAATTTTTTTCTGGGCAGTATTGCAGCTTTTGTCAAATCTTAAAAGGGTCCTGTCACAAAGAACAACGAAGAAGCATGGATGAGCCACTCTGCTAATCCCAGTTTTAACCGTCCGTCTCCACAGAAACAAAATCCACGTTCATATCAGGATTAGAAGACAGGCAGTTAGGAGGCAAGAAGGGACAGAGGCCCTATTCAATGGAGGTCATTCTAGTGGGTAATTTTCATGGCAACTTGCTATTGTGTTTTGGGGGCTGGCTATTTTCTCCTCTGCAACTTAAGGTTGTACAATGGATAGTACAGTAAAAGAACAGGCCTTTGGAGCTGACCAGCCTGGAGGGCAACCAGTCGATGTTTCTCTCTCTCTAAAAAAAATATCAGTGGAGAATATCCTCAGGTCTTATGAGTCAAAACAAACCCAGGACAGCCCAGCCAGTGTGCTCAGTGGTTGAGCATCCATTTTATGGCTGAATCATAAAACATCCCTTTTTGGAAAAAATAATTCCTTCATCCTTTTTTTCTTTCCCAATTAAGTAGTTCAGACTAATCAAACAACCCTAGTTGCTGGTATAAGCTCTTTTCAAAATGATCCTGGCTAATGAAAGTAGAAAGAATGACTGAATTAGAAGACCACCATCTTACAACAATCATCAATAGATAAAACCATTAGTAAAAAGTTGATGGGGAACTTCAGACTGAATCACGGGAGCCCACCTGTCAATTTTAGCATCATTAAGTGAGCCAACTGGATGCAAATTTGTTGTATGTGTGCAACAAATTTCAGGAAAGACACAGTGTCCTCTAAGAAAAAGGATTTACATATTTCATTGTACACATCTTTGTATTGACAGCTTTACTACATAGAAGTGTGCTTTTTTAATTTAAAGGGGGGGGTCTCTTCTTAACAAACTGAAATACAGAAATAACTTTAATAAATCAAGAGTAATTCAATACAGTTAAAAAGGCAGAACTAGCCCTAGCCAGTTTGGCTCAGTGGATAGAGCGTTGGCCTGCAGACTGAAGGGTCCCGGGTATGATTCTGGTCAAGGGCTCATGCCCGGGTTGTAGGCTCGACCCTCAGAAGGGGGCATACAGGAGGCAGCTGATCAATGATTCTCTCTCATCATTGATGTTTCTCCCTCTCTCTCTCCCTCTCCCTCTCCCTTCCTCTCTGAAATCAATAAAAATATATTAAGAAAAACAGGCAGAACTATTGTGCTAGTCATTTTATGTCTCCAAACCTGTTTCCTAATCTATAAAACAAGAAAGTTTGCCTTCGCCAGTTTGGCTCAGTGGATAGAGCGTTGGCCTGTGGACTGAAGGGTCCTGAGTCTGATTCCGGTCAAGGGCATATGCCTGGGTTGGGGGCTCAATCCCTAGTGGGGGGCGTGCAGGAGGCAGCCGATCCATGGTTCTCTCTCATCATTAATGTTTCTATCTCCTTCTCCATTCCTCTCTGAAATCAATAAAAATATGTATTTAATAAAAAAAAAAAAGTTTGATTAAGTATGTTCATCTAAGGCTTTTCCAATTCTAAAGTTACGAGTCTAGACCTCATTTGTTACAGAACACCAGGTGGCTTCAGCAACTGCCAGGACTCTGGTGCATTTTGGGGGTTTTTGGTTTGTTTAGCCAGAAGAGAATCTAACATTTTAAACTACTGTGTATTTTATTATAGGGACATCCTTCTGCCTCAGATGCTGTTTGCAGCACCCTCGCTGCATTACAGCCTACTCCCATTGACTAGCGGGTAAGTCAAGAGTCATGTAATATCCACCTGATGCCAGCAAATTCCACCTTCTGAGTGATGTAGGCGCATGTGCTGACCTAAGGGAAGAGAGAGAGAGAGATTTAACAACACATTAAGGCCATGAAAGGTCATAAAGAAAGGCTCCTGGCTGTCTAATCTCTCCTAACAACCCAAAGTTCAATTAACATGAGAGTTTATAGGAAAGCCTGCTGGGGCAGGTTTAACAGTAGGGTCTTAAGAGTTTGGCAAGTATAGACAATAGTAAAGACCAGGTGGATAAGTAGCCAGCTTCACTGATATACTTATCCTCACATATGTATACATACCTAAATTTACATACTCACTTAAATATAGAACATTTCGTTCTCATGTGAACTCGTATTTCGGAAAATAGAACCCTCCTTCTATCATTGAAAATGAGCAAAGAGCCCTAGCCAGTTTGGTTCAGTTCGATCCCGGTCAAGGGAATGTACCTTGGTTGCAGGCTCGATCCCTGGCCCTGGTTGGGGCATGTGCAGGAGGCAACCAATCAATGTGTCTCTCTCATATGAATGTTCCTCTCTCTCTGTCTCTCCCCTCCCTTATACTCTTTCTGAAAATCAATAAAAAAATATCCTCAGGTGAGGATTAAAAAAAAAAAAAAAATGAGCAATGATTTTTTTTCTGAAAATATGCACTGCCTGGAAATTCTACCTATAATTTGTTGTTTCATAATACTAAAAAAATCCAATTAGGAGAATTTTCAGCTCCAGCTCACAATTTTGATGAACTCATCATTTTAAGGGGAAAACGTAAATTAAAGATAAAATAAGGGAAATGGGAGGAGGGTACGGCAAAAGCAGTCTAACCTGGAAGCAGTGAGGTCTGGATTTTAGCTCCGTGCTCACTGCTTCCTAGCCTTCTAGTCTTGGCCAATCACTTAACGTCTCCACCTCAGTGTTCACATCTATAAATTAGGGGTAATAAATACCTGTCCACAAGGAGGGCATGTGAGGTGCAAATGAAATCAAGGGGAAATTTGAAAACTAGAGTTTTATTCAAATGTCGAATAATATTATAATTTCCCATTCAAACCAAAAATGCAGAGTAAAAATCTCTGGTAATAGACAAGCAAAACAAAGCTAAAAAAATAAAATAAAATAAAAGAACTATGAAAAAAGCCCTGGACGGTGTGGCTCAGTTGGTAGGAGCCTCTTCCCAGCACTGGAAAGTCGCAGATTCGATTCCCAGAAGAAAAAAAAAAACAACACTATGAAACTATAAAAAGTAATGGAGGAAGATACAGAAAACGTTCCCAATCATTTTCTGTGATGCTGCAATTTGAAATTACTGTAAGCTCTTCTCCCTTACTGGATCCTCTCATCTCTATAAGAACATGGATTATTAATATAATATAAAAAGGCCAGACTTTTAAAAAAATCATATCTTACCAAACTTTTCTTTAGTCTCCACATATCCCCACGGCCAATATATTGATCCTTAAAGGTTAACTCCACTAGATCCAGGGTCACATCCTGAAAAAGACAATCAAACATATCCCTCTGCATCATTCTGCCTCACTTCATTGGCATAAGATAATGCCCGGTCACATGGAGACACCTTTTGGCAAAAAAGAAACTACGGGAGAACCATCCAATAGCAGAACCGTGACAAATAGAGCTTATCCTGCCAACAATGGTTTCTGGAAACAGGTGATGTGTCTGTAACAGAGGCTATAGCAGCTGAGTCATGGTTAAGTTCAAAGAGCACCAGAGCACTAGTTCTGGGTTTCAGTCTTTTTGTTTTGTTCTTTTCCTCTTTTTATTGACTGTACTGGGGTGACACTGCTTAACAAAATTTCACAGGTTTCAGATGCACAATTCCACAATACATCACCTGTACACTCTATTGTGTTGTTTTAGTCTTAATTCTGACACACAAATATGATATCGAGGTGTGTGCCTTATTTCCCTAGATAATGTCAATAGTATCTTCTAGAAGATTTTTACCTGTTATAGCATTGTCTCTAGAAGTGCGAGGCAATAAAGAAAATTTAGCATTTTAATAGAAAATTTTACTTGTAGCTTCACAAACACACACACAGATATCTATACACAAAATCTTTAAGAAGGGGGGAGCAAAAATATATCTATACATACATAAATGTGTCTTTAAAAGACTCCATCCTTATAGAAAGAGGGGCAAAAAAGGGGGGGGGATTTTAAATGCAACTTACATACTACCTATAATCTAAATAACCTACATGTGACTGCCTATTTCATAGTCTACCACTATACGTAAGTAACTCATTATTTCCTCAGAGGCCTAGTCTTGAGGAAGGGTGCTAATCATCTCTGAAATATATTCAACTTCAGAACAAAGATATACCTTAGGGTCTACGACATTCACATAGACATCTTGATAAGGTCTCAGACGAAACACTTGGGTCACGGTCTGGTCCACGCTGATAGTTTCTGAAACAGAGAAGAAATCTAATAATACAGTCTGAAAAAAAACAGGTACCTATATTCTCATCTATAAATACTCAGACATTCAAGAAGCAACACAACTGACCCTTTGCCAAGGACGAGCCATGTTATCTGCCTTCCAGGGGCTTAAAATTTAGAATTCTCTGCTTTTCAGGTGACACAAGCAGGTAAAGTAAGACCTGAGCCCAAGCAATTGAAAAATGAGAAAAAGACAAGACACACAGAGAAAGAGAAAATAATTTAAGAAGCAACATAAAAAAGTTCAAAAAACCCCAAACAAACACAAAAAAAGAAGTTCAAAGAGCTGTGAAAATTCAGAAGAAGAAGTAGTGATGGTAGAAAAACCAACTCTACAATGAGTCCTGGGGCGTGCAGGAGGCAGCCAATCAATGGTTCTCTCCCATCATTGATGTTTCTCTCGCTCTCTCCCTTCCTCTCTGAAATCAATAAAAATAAATTTTAAAAAACTAAAAGAGAAAAAAGAAAGCATGCTTTGCCAGCAATTACTTTGGAGTTAAGTGTAAAACTTCACCTCTTCAGATTAATTTTCCTCCTGACACTAAATTAAGATAGTTTCTTCAGGGCCGGATGCTGACAAGTGAGGTTCACTGACAGCTTTGACAGTGGACCATTCCTTCAGAGATAACGCAATAAGGAGAGAAGTGCTGTGCCCTCATTCCTGAGATTGTAAAGAGAGGTTTCTTGCCCTAACCGGTTTGGCTCAGTGGTCAGAGCGTTGGCCCCGGGGACTAAAGTGTTGAGGGTTCGATTCCAGTCATGGGCATGTACCTGGGTTGCAGGCTCAATCCTCAGGGGAGGTGCGGGAGGCAACCAATCAATGTGTCTCTTTCACATGGATGTTTCTCTCTCTCTCTGTCTCTCCCCCTCCCTTACAATCTCTCTAAAAAAAAAAAAAAAAAAAAAACAATGGAAAAAACAACCTCTGGTGAGAATTAACAAAAAGAGAGAGAAAGTTTCCTGCAGTTTCTGGGACAGTAAAATATAAAAATCTTAGAGAACAGAAATGGAATTTTTTCTTACCTTTCTGTAAATCTTCCTTTAGGACTTGACTTGCAAAAGCAGAGGGCTGGGGGAAAAAGGCAACAAAAAGATGGGATGCTATAAGCAGTAACTAATTAGCTTTCTTCATGCAACCCCCCTCCAAAAGGCAAACTAACCACTCTGGACATATTGTAACTTGCAGCACAACAAAGTAATCCTGCATCTGCACTCAAGGAAATGGGAAAATGCTACAGAATTTTTCTCTCCTTTTTTAAAATCTTTACTGTTGAAAGTATTACATAGGTCCTCCCCCCGCCCCCGCCCCCAGTAATCTTTTCCAGCCTGCCAGAATTTTTCATAGAGTTGTCAATTCGGCTTCAAAAACAGAAAGAATGGTCCTGGCCAGTGTGCTCAGTGGTTAGAATGTTGGCTGGCGCACCCAAGTGTCGAGGGTTCAATTCCCAGTTAAGGACACATACCTGAGTTCCAGGTTCAATCCCTGGTCTTAGTTGGGGCTTGTGCGGGAGGCAACCAATCAATGCCCGCCTCTCTCTCTCTCTTTCTCTCTCTCTCTCTCTCTCTCTCGCGTTCTTTCTCTCCCCTCCTTCCCTTCCACTCTCTCTAAAAATCAATGGAGCCCTGGCTGGTTTGGCTCAGTGGATAGAGCATTGGCCTGCGGACTGAGGGGTCCCGGGTTTGGTTCCGGTCAGGGGCATGTGCCTTGGTTGCGGGCACATCCCCAGTGGGGGTTGTGCAGGAGGCAGCTGATCGATGGTTCTCTCTCATCGATGTTTCTAGCTCTCTGTCCCTCTCCCTTCCTCTCTGTAGAAAGATCAATGAAATACGTTTTTTTTAAAAAAAATCAATGGAAAAAAATGTCCTCGGGTGAGGACTAATAAAAAGTACAAACAGAGCCCTAGCTGGTTTGGCTCAGTGGATAGAGCATCGGCCTGCAGAGTGAAGGGTCCCAGGTTCGATTCCGGTCAAGGGCACATACCTGGGTTGGGCGCACGATCCCCAGTAGGGGGCGTGCAGGAGGCAGCTGATCGATGATACTCTCTCATCATTGATGTTTCTATCTCTCTCTCTCTCTGTATCCCTTCCTCTCTGAAATCAATAAAAATATATTTTAAAATAAAAAGAAAGAATGCACCACTTTTTAAAAGATTATTGGCTTACCGAATCCTAGAGGACAGGAGCATTTTTATCCCAAGGCAAAGAGCTGTCTGCCCGTCAAGCCCCTTAAACAAAATCTCATGTGGAAACAGCCACCAGTTAGCGCCCTCGACCCCAGCCAGGCACTCACCTGTATTCATCGTTGGGGTGAGCAATCTCCACAATGTCTCCGAGCTTGATGTGAGGAAACACTTTGGGGTTCATGACCAGCTCATCATCTGAAAGACAATTCGGCAGTCCCAAGCAGGAAACACACACACACGTGGGTGACAGGCGTGGTGCGTGTTCTCACACTGGGTCCTCGCCAGCCCCTCAGGCGGGAATGACAGGACAATCCCTTGTATTTATCCAAAATGACCCGAAGATACTGTCTTCATACGACCCTCACAATAAATCTTTGGATCTAGCAGACATGAGGATATAACTGAGAATAGGTTAAGGGTAAACAGCTAGTAACAGCACAGCCAGGACTGATGACTGCCGAGCCCAGAGCTCCTTCTACCTAAAGCTCACCACCTCTCATAGGTCATTAAAATCAAGCCAAATAGAATGGGCTTTCCAGGGCAGCATCTGATCAGGGAAAAAAACCTCAGATACCATTCACATTAGGATTCAAAGAGACCCTTAAAATAAAGGGAGGACATGGTTTCATGTTTTGTTTGGGAGAGACCCCTTTCAAATACAACATACTCAGAGCTATAAAGATAGGAGTGATTTTTTTTTTTCCCCTCTTCTGATATTTCGGGAAAGACACGACCTTTAACTAAGCTAAAATCATGACAAATAAGTATATCTAATTTTCAAACATAATCAGACCCAATCAAAATTCAGCCTGGGAACCCAAAGCACTGGGTTAATCCCAAATTTTATCCCATATATATGTATTTTTTAATACGTTATTTTTTATTGATTTGAGAGAGAGAGGAAGAGACATCTATATGAGAGAGAATCATCGACTGGCCGCCTCCCACATGCATCCCAACCAGGGGCATCAAGCCTGCAACCTGGGCATGTGCCCAGGTGGGGAATCAAACCAGCAACCCTTCAGTGCATGGGACAATGCTCAACCAACTGAGCTACACTGGCCAGGGCTTCTTTGGCATATTGTTTCCATTGACAGTTTTATGCCAAATCCTGTTTTATCCCAACTTCCACAGGCTGACTGAAGCTCCCTGAGCATATATTCCTTCTGCTTCATGTTATCATTTCCTTTTTGCTCGTCTGTCTCTTCAAGCTGAATGCCTCTTAGGGACAAAGGACCTTATCATGCTCATCACCTTTATGTTTGGCACAGGAATGCACCTAAGAATGGTTGTTTTTATTTATTTACTAGAGGCCTGATGCATGAAGATTCATGCAAGAACGGGCCTTCCTTCCCCTGGCTGCTGGCACCACCTTCGTTCTGGCCGGAGCCGCCTTTTCAGCTTTCCGCCTTCCCACGCTGCCCAAAGGCCCAGAGCGGCTGGGGCGATGTGGAACGCCTGCATTGTTGCCATGGCGATGATGCAAGTGTCCCGCCCTGCTCCCTGCCGCTGGGCGCCTGTGTATGCAAATTAACCCACCATCTTTGTTGGGTTAATTTACATACTCACTCCTGATTGGCTTGTGGGCATCACGAAGTTATGGTCCATTTTCTTACTCTTTTATTAGTGTAGATAGTCCTACAGGAAACAGGGTACAGCACCTAGCTACCTTGGCCTCGTCAACATGAAAAGGCAGACTTGTACACATCGTATCTACTACTACATAGTGTGGGGCAAAAGTAGGTTTCCAGTTGTTCGTATGGAAAATAGTACAATAATTAATAAATAATAATACAAGAATAAACTCTGTGCTTCTTGTACTCACAACTGGAAACCTACTTTTGCCCCACCCTGTTGTATCCTTCCCTCTACCAAAAGTGATTTGTGTTGGCTATTCAATTCTACTTCACCCATGTTTAGGCAGCATCAGCTGCAAACCAAGGATAATGTTAACCACAGAGGGTGAGTTTTAGCAGACACTGTTTTAAGTATAGCAATGCCTGGTATATCCTGGTCCTGGTCATGATAGTGGCTACATTTATGGAGTTGCACTAACAAGCCTGGTGTTTTGCTCAATACTTTATATACGTCACCTAACTTGATCCCCACACATTATGATAGAGAAACGAATGTTTTTCCAACCAGCCAACGTGGCTCATTGGTTGAGCATCAACCTGTGAATCAGGAGGTCACAACTCGATTCCCGGTCAGGGCACATGCCAGGGTTGCAGGCTTGATCCTCAGTGTGGATGGAGCGAGCAGGAGGCAGGCGATCAATGGTTCTCTCTCATCATTGGTGTTTCTATCTCTCTCTCTCTCTCTCTCTCTCACCCTTCCTCTCTGAAATCAATAAAAACTATACTAAAAAAAAGTTTGTTTTTCCTTTTTGGCAGTCCTTGCCTTTGGAGCACATGCATACTAAAATGCAATTTTAAAACAACTCATTGTGTTATTAGTTCCAATTGCTGAAACAAATAAGGTTGTTAAAACAGAAAATTATTTAGCAAAAAAATCCTATTACGAAGTATCATTCTCTGCTGCAGATTTATAGACTCAAGTGCTCAGAGAAGCGACATACGGCCCGTGGATGTGCAGATAAGATAAACCAGAGGTCACAGGGAAAGCCAGAGGCAGAGCTGACACTCTGGATTCTGATTAGCGCAGGACAACACGCTGTGTTCCTGCCCCTTCTCGCATGGCCTCAGAGCCATGCAAAGCTTCATGCTATGATCATACCTGTCTCATGCACATCTGCTATTTCTCTCATTGAATGTAAGTTTCTCTTTTCTGCCAAACCAGTGCAGACTGGAATTGTATGGAACGTAGACAGTAAATGTGTAATAAAAACTACAAACAAATGAAGGGTGTTAAACTGGCAATATTCACAATGCACCTTAAAAATCAGAGTGCAGCCTGGCTGGGATGGCTCAGTGGTTGAGCACTAACCTACAAACCAGTAGGTCACAGTTCGATTCCTGGTCAGCCTGGCTGTGGGCTCCATCCCCAGTAGGGGGCGTGAAGGAGGCAGCTGATGACTGATTCTCTCTCATCATGGATGTATCTAGCTCTCACTCCCTTCCTCTCTGAAATCAATTTAAAAAATACCTTTTATAAAAAAGAGTGCAAATGCTTTTAGAAAAGGCCTGGTCCTAGCCGGTTTGGCTCAGTGGATAAAGCACTGGCCTGTGGACCAAAAGGTCCCAGGTTTGATTCTGGTCAAGGGCATGTACCTTGATTGCCGGCTTCTCCCAGGTCGGGGCTCTTGCAGGAGGCAACCAATTAATGTGTTTCTCTCACATCAATGTGTCTCTCTGTCTTTCCCTCTCTCTTCCACTCCCCCTAAAAAAAATCAATGGAAAAATATCCTCAGGTGAGGATTAACAACAACAACAAAGAAAGAGCCCTGGCTGGTTTGGCTCAGTGGATAGAGCGTCGGCCTGTGGACTGAAGGGCCCCGGGTTTGATTCCGATCAAGGGCACATGCCGGGGTTTCAGGCTTGGTCCCCAGTAGGGGGCGTGCAAGAGGCAGCCAATCAATGATTCCCTGTCATCATTGATGCTTCTCTCTCTCCCTTCCTCTCTGAAATCAATAAAAATATTTTTTAAAAGAAGAAAGGAAGCAAGAAAAGGTCTGTACTCTCTGCTCCTACTGCCCTTCCACTACTGCATTAGACTTGCGGCCTCACTCAGACAAGTTGCCTGTCTCGCCTTCATAGTCACACGAGCCCGGGGGTCACTTTCAAGGCCCTGGACACACCAGAACCTCGGCCAAGTCACGCAGCTCCCCGTGGATACTGACCACTGCCCCCAAAGCCCTTCTTGTGGATGACCAGTTTGTAGACCTTTGTTGTTCTCATCTTGCGCGGTGGTTTCCTTCAGCTGTTCCAGGCTCCGGGGAGAGAAGTCATCTTGCCTCCCTGCCATTGAGAAACACAAACAAGGCTGTCAGACTGGCCCTTGCAAATGGCACTTGGGCTGGAACCTCGGGCACCCACTGCTGCTGCTCAGCTCAGAGGTGGCACCAAACCTCTGGATGAAAAAGTAACGCCTCCCAGGACAAGGAGGGAAAGAAGAAGACATTCTCTCTGTCACACTCCTACAGGGGGAACTTGGGAGTGAGAAGGGGGCACTCATTACTTTGTCTCGATCTCCACCAACAACACCCCAAAAAAAATAAAGAGCTTTTAAAAAAGGTAAGCACACTCCTTCGGTGGGAGGGGAGCGTGGGCCGGAGCGACGAGCTGACTTGGCCCAAACCACTCAGAGGCATTGCCACAGTTCCTGTTTGGCCATCCGTGTCTTGGGCAAATAAGGCGTATAAATGGGAGGAAGGCAAGGGTTCATTCCCCGAACCTCCGTCCGTACAAACTCTCAGCGGGTCCTCCGCACGTTCACCCATTTCACCGCGGAGGCCGCTGAGATTCAGAGAGGTACAGAGTCTGGTCTAAGGTCACACAGCGGGTTGGGGGTGGGGCCTCCCTCTTGTTCCCCAAACCCGGGCCCCGGCTGGCAGCTCCACTCACCCGCAGCGCCGGACCCCCTTCCCGCTTCGGCCCGGGGCCCCGAGGACCGGACCTTCGCCAGGTCCCTCGCGCCTCCTCGGGACGCCCCTGCCTACGCCTCGATCGCCCCCCGTGCAGCTTTCGCGCCCGAGCTCCAGCCGCCGACCGGCCCGCCCGCCCGCCAGCCCCAGCGGAGGAGCGCTCACCTGAGAACCCGCGCCGCGCCGCTGGCTCCGCCCCCGTGGCTACGCCCCCTTCCCGCCCACCCGCCCCCGGGCCGCTCTGGCCCAGCCTCCGCTCCTCTCGGTGTCCGCGCGACTTCCTCATCCGGGCCTCGCGCCGGGGGGGCGGGGCGACGCGCCGGGGGGCGGGGCGACGCGCCGGGGGGCGGGGCCTCGCGCGCGGCCGCCTGCTCCGGCGGCCCCATGCATTTCCCGCTGTGCAGGCCTGAAGACCTCAGTAAGCCCCTTGGAGAAAAATGCCTTTACCTTCTGGTCATTTCTAAACAAATACCAGCCCGAGATCTTCGTTTCCAACGTAGTGACCCCCCTCCCCCTCCCCCCCCCCCCCCCCCCCCCCCCCCCCCCCCCGAGGCAAATTCAGCAGAGTCTCCCGGATTTATAAGGGGAATGTAATGTATGGGACCCTCCTCTGGCCTCACCGGGGCCACTGAGAGGCCGAAAATCGTTTCTGGGAGAACTTACGTAAAATACTTCGTGCGATCGCCCCTGCTGGAAAGTACCCGCCTTGAGGGGCTTTTCAAAGCCTCTTCCAAACCCCAAGTAACGTGTGTCCTGGTCTGGTTATGAATAACAGCTGCCATGGCTTCCACGGACCCCCGTACGTGATCGCCACGTCCCTTATGAGGTGGCGAAGACTATCGTGTTTCAGGCCCCAGGAGGCAGGCTGGGGACCCGAAACGCCTCGGAAGAAAGCGAGGACGCACCCTGACCTCCGGGGAGTCCAGCTTGGCTCCGAAGGCCAAACGTTTAGCCAGCATCTTCCTGTCACACGCAAAGGGCTTCAAAGCATGTCCTCTCCCCGACGAGCACATCGGAACTCGTGAACCTGGCCAAGGCTCCGGACACGTTGCCAGCTCTATCTGATTGACTATGATAATATTCGGGGGAATTCGGAAGGCTGAAAGAAAAAAAAAAAAAAAAAAAAAGCATTTGCATCCTGCAAGGAGACTTGGGAGTGGCAAGACAAGTAAGCTTCCTTAAGCATCCATGCTTTTACTGTAGGATTCAGAAGTTAAATATTAAGTCATTGTAATTTTTTTTTTTTTTAATATATTTAAGGGAAACATATCATCAAGGGAACTGCAACAGTTCCGAAAACTTTCAGGGACAAAAATGTTACACGTTGAAGACTTTTGATGTGGCCAGTTCAGAGACACACCAGACCCCCTAGGCTGTTTTCCACCCTTAGCAACAATGGCTGATGGGAAGTCCTTCCATCCCTGAGGTGGCTAATGGGGTTCTTTCCCTTGCTCTCAGGGGAATTTGATTCCACCGCCTGAGAGCTGTCCATGGTTGGTATCATATCTTAGAAATGAAAATATCCCACTTTTTAATTTGGCATGAACTTGAGGAACACCTTAAGTGTTTTTTTAAATATATTTTATTGATTTTTTTACAGAGAGGATGGGAGAGGGAGAGTTAGAAACATCAATGAGAGAGAAACATCAGTCAGCTGCCTCCTGCACACCCCCCACCGGGGATGTGCCCGCAACCAAGGTACATGCCCTTGACCGGGATTGAACCTGGGACCCTTCAGTCCGCAGGCCAACGCTCTATCCACTGAGCCAAACCAGTTAGGGCACACCTTAAGTTCTGAGATTTTAAAAGACTTGTCTAGCCTTAGCCGGTTTGGCTCAGTGGATAGAGCATCGGAATACGGACTGAAGGGTCCTGGGTTCGATTCTGCTCAAGGACACATGCCTGGGTTGCAGGCTCAGTCCCCAGTAGGGGGCGAGCAGGAGGCTGCCAATCAATGATTCTCTCTCATCATTGATGTTTCTATCTCTCCCTCCCCTTTCCTCCCTGAAATCAATAAAAATATTTTTTTGAGGGAAAAAAACAAAACAAAACACTTGTCTAAAGCTGGTAAGGGGAGGCTGGAGCTCCCAGACCGGGAATCCAACTGCCTCGGTTCTACCACCATTGTGCTACAACCACCACCTACAGGATGTACCCAGAAATTCAGTGAGCAAGATAAATAATATTTTTAGTGCAATATTTTCAAGTCAAAATTAATAAAAAATTCCATTATGTACAGAATAATCACATGTTTAAATAAAGACGAGATCAATAATGGTGCTCGGCAGAGTCGTATTAGAGCCTGAGGCAGACAAACCAGTAATTCTGGGTTTCTCAGATCCCCTTCTATAGATGAATAGTTGCCTGAGGAAGTACTTGAGGAAGCAGATTCTGTACATGCAGGAATGTTTTAAAGCGAATTTCTAGTTTATTCATCCCAACAGCGCCTATAGTAGCCTATACATGAACTGTACATGTATATAGAGGATACATGGACTCACAGGCTATGAACAATAGGGTTGGCATTGTTATGGGAAAGGGAAACTGGCCCTGAGGGGGTGTGCCTACGGCCAGCTAGTAGTGTGTGGGTTCTTGCAGGAACAATTTCACAACACGCATCCAGGTGGAATTTAGAGGATGTTTATTTTTTTTTATTTTTTTATTTTTTAAATATATATTTTATTGAGTTTTTACAGAGAGGAAGGGAGAAGGATAGAGTTAGAAACATTGACGGGAGAGAAACATCAATCAGCTGCCTCTTGCACACCTCCTAACTGGGGATGTGCCCGCAACCAAGGTACATGCCCTTGACGGGAATCGAACCTGGGACCTTTCAGTCCGCAGGCCGATGCTCTATCCACTGAGCCAAACCAGTTAGGGCTAGAGGATGTTTATTACAGCTGGGGGCAGTGAAACAAGGAAGGGCCTCGATTAGAAGCAGCACCAGGAGAGAGACTAGGTAGGGGCATGAGCCCAGGCTGAACTGCTTTGGCTCACTAAGAAGTCAGAGGAAAGGGCACCTTGGAGACAGGTTCAGGGGGTTCACCCTGGATGCAAGTCTCTTGGGGTCCCTTAGAGTTTAGATTCCTGCCTGCAGGGGAAGAAGTGGGGGGAGGGAAAGGCATGGGCATGCTCCTGGTATGGAGAGAGCACGCTGGAACCTTCATTTTGAGGGTTTTTAAAGGCGGCAACTTTAGGGAAAGTCTTAGGGAAGGATCTCAATAGAATATCCATCCGTTTTATGTTGATGTGCTAAGATGAGATTTATTCCTCTAACTTCATCTATCCTTCCTTGTAGCTGGCAAATGGCACTAACTGGATTTCTGCTACCTATCTCCCCGAGTAGGATGATTTAAGCTATTTTTAAAATATATATATTTTACTGATTTTTTTTTTAACAGAGAGAAAGGGAGAGGGATAGAGTTAGAAACATTGATGAGAGAGAAACATCGATCAGCTGCCTCCTGCACACCCCCTACTGGGGATGTGCCGAAACCAAGGTACATGCCCTTGACCAGAATCGAACCTGGGACCATTTAGTCCGCAGGCTGACGCTCTATCCACTGAACCAAACCGCTTAGGGCTGATTTAAGCTATTTACCCTCTGGTTGGGGAGAATTAAACCATTTACTTTTTTTAAAAAAAAATATGTGTTTATTGATTTTAGAGAGAGAAAAAAAGAGATAGAAACATCTATGAGAGAGAATCATCTATCAGCTGCCTCCTGCATGCCCCCTATTGGCATCAAGCATGCAACCTGGGCATGTGCCCTGACCAGGAATCAACTGGTGAGCTCCTGGTTCATGGGTTGATGCTCAACCACTGAGCCACACCAGCCAGGCAAACCATTTACTCTTAAGTGTCCTTGGTTACAGAAGATACGATTTTGTAATTTACTAGATGGCTGTAAACTGCTTGGCCATGTAACTGTTCCCCTATTCCACTTGTCCTGGCTTACTAGCCTGTCACAGCATTTGGATTTGGATTTATCTCTAGCCCCAACTAAAGCTGGGAAAACTATTATCTCCGCCATGTTGGCTGGCTCAAAGATATCTTGGTCAGAAAAGGGGAAAATAAAGTCTCCCCCAAACCTCGAAACTGTCCTTCAAGTACCTATTGAGCGGACACCATTAAGTACCCAGCAAAGAAGGATGAACAAAATACACAAGGGAGGGAAGGGACAGATGATAGTGAATAGAGAGATGAAAAGGGGCCATTTCAGCTGGTGTTAAACCTATGAATAAATTAAAGCAAGCCTTGCAGAGAGGAGGCAGAGCGGTGCTATTTAGATTTAGCGATCAACATAATTAGGAGGAGGAGGGGAGTGTCATGACCTAAAACACTGATTCCAGTTATAAAGGGCTCTAGGACTGCCATAGTGGAAGGCAGGGAGTCCCTGGTATTGCGGCGCCAGGCCAGGGAAATGGTGGACTGGGCCAGGGTATTTTCAGTAGAGACAGACACTGGGCCCTGGGGGCGCTCAGCCGAAGTAGCGTAAAACGGCGTGTTCCGCTTTAAGAGCACAGGCCGCAGGGGCGGGGCCTAAAGCGACGGGGGTCAGCCGAGGGCGGGAGGCCGACGCTGGAAGGGCCGCCCCTCGGCGTGCGCGCGCACCGTGCGGGGGCGGGACTTGGGCGAGCCCGCATGGCTGCCTCCGGCCCCGGATGAGGAAGTACGAGGAGGAGGAGCGGGGGGCGGGGGGGGGGGCGGTCGGGAAAGGAGGGCGAGGATCATAGAGACGAAGAGGTGGCGGCGGCCGGAGCGCCCTGGGCTCTCGGCACTCCGCGGGCTCAGGTAGACTTGGCGGCGGCGGGGCTGCGGCAGCCGAGGCCCGGCCGGCGGGGCGAGTGCGGGCCGCGGAGCAGGCCTCAGGGTAAGAGGCGGGGGCGGGAAGGCTTCGGGCGCAGCCGCCCCGCCCCACTCCACCCGGAGAGGACCTTCCGCCGTGAGGTGCAGGTGGAGGGGGAGCCCGGCCCCCCCCCGCTCTCTCGGGGTACCGAAGGGAACCGGAGCGGCGCTGCGGGGCGGCGGAACGCCCCGGGGAGAGGGAGGAGACCAGGCCCCCGCGTCGCGAGGGGGAAACGGCCTCCCCGAGTCTTGGCTCCGACGAGGGAGAGACACTCCTCTTCAACCTCGCTGCGGCCGGAGACCCCCCAACTTCCTTCAGGGAGAGCGACGCCCCGGGTCATGGGCGGGCGCTCTTCCCCGGCTCCAGTGCGTCTATCAGCGGAGCAAGCCCCGCTCCCGGGGTGCGGGAGGGCGATTCAGAATTTATTTTAAGGAGATTATTTAAAAGATACTCCCCCCCCATCAAGACCTTCCCCCCTCTCCCCAACTCCTGCGATTTGGTCAGCGCCAGCCCCTCAAGTGAAGAGCGAGGCTCAACTTGCCTGAAAGTGACAGAGGGCATCTCCCTTCCCTGTGGAAGATAGACTTTACGTCTTTATTTCTCACCTTTACCCTGGCATATAGGGAGGAGAACCCAGAATGTACGGTGTTCGAAGCCAGCCTTTCCCCCGCTCCCCCGATCATGCCCACGGAGGCTCGGCGCCTCGCTTCTCTCCTGGTGTGCACGGAGCTGCTTCCATTTGCACAGTTGGCGTCTGGAGTGAGAGAGTTGCAAGCCCCTGGCTGCCACCTCCCATCCTTGTGACCTTGGCCCATGGCTTCACCTTTCTCACCCAGCCCACCTCGGGTTTGGGTCGACTTGTCCCCAAGGGCTCAAGGAGACCGTGTGCGAGTGCTTAGTACGTAGTTGTAACCTTTTGGGTCAATTGTTGCTATTAACTGTTACTTACCTTGCTTTTAAAAAGGAAGCTAATCTCCTCTAGAGAGAAACTGATTTTTCCTCTCATCACCCCCGACCCCCCATCGCAAGTGTTCAACCCACTCTTTCTCACGGGAAAGGAGGCTCCCCCCACCCCCACCTGGGGTGGAGAGAGAGGCGCTTCTAACCCTTTTAGATCCTGCTCTACTCCCCCCAGTGAACAGAGAGGGCCTCCGTTAGAATGATCTGGAAAATAGACTTTGTTTTTGGAAGCAAGTCTGTCCTCCAGGAGGCAGGGAGACCTGGCCCAGAGGCCAGCCTTTTCTTTGTTCCCAGAAGCTATCCCTCCCTCCCTGGTTGGAGATGACCTCTCCCACTCCCTGTACTTGCTCTAGTGAGAAAAAGCTTCCTTCTAGCTATGTGCCCCCCCCCCCTCCAATCCAAAGAGGGAGAGTCCAACTTGTTTCTCTTGCTCTTCCAAGGAAAATAAATACCTTTGAGAGCAGGACCCTTTTCTGCTGTCTATTTAGAGCCGCACCGACGGGTGGTGGTTTCTTTTCTCTTCCCCTGAAAAAGAAATCCCAGTCTTTTATGCAGAGAGTCTGTCCTTTGGAGATCAGGAGCGTTTTCGCTCCTTCCCTCCCGGTGCGGAGACGGGGGCTCTTTTTCTGCATGCTAATCAAGGGAGGAAAAGGGGAGCAGTGTTGGATGCTTTTGAGAGCTCCTGCCCACTCCGTGTGGGAGAGCTGGGCCCTGTTCGGCGTGTGGGCTTCCCTGCCCCACTTTCAGCGTGTCTGGAGATCTGGTTAAAAGCTTCTTCTTTGACCCCTTAAGAAGAGGCCCCCCTCTCCGAATTCCCTGGTGGAAGGGGTTGGCTTCGGGCAGAGAAAGCCCGTTTCTCAGGGTGCAAGGAGGGTGGGGAACTTGTGAGGGCCTGGTCACTGTGGCATTGTGAGTGCCCCGTGTTACTCACTGTTCTTCTTTCCCTTTAGAGCAGCCCCTTCACATCTGGAAATAAAGAGAGGGGAGACCTTCAGACTTGGGGTTATTGGGGCACATGGTTTTCTGTTCTGCTGTTTTCTTTGTGAGATTCCATCTCTTCCCCCCACCCCCATTTCTTTTCTTAGTGCTACAAACTTGGTACTCCCCGAACTTTTGTTTTGGGGACTGTCTGAACGACTGAAGTAAAAATTGCCCCTTTGTCAGGTTTTTAGTGTCATAGAACGTATTGAGATTGAGAGAGGCAACGGCCGTCTTTCCCTGGTTGTCTTCCCACCCCCACGAGCTGTTGTTATTTGGTGGGATAGGAATTAACACTGCCAGGTTGCCCAGAGACACCTTAGAGGCTTTCATCCCTTTTGTATGTAAAGGTTCTTAAATTACCTCTGTGTGCTCTTGAGTAGTGCCGTGGGAATTCGTCTGAGCTCTGTGCCACCATTGTTGATGCCTTGGGTGTGCTTTGCTGAAGCAGTGAAATAGAACAGTTTTATTTAGAGTTATGGGATTGGTATGGGTGGCAGGACCTTTGAGATTGTTCTGTTTAGTTTGTTAATTTTACATGTGAAAGACCAGCCTAAGGAAGTTAGGGACACACTCCAAGCCTAGCTGCTAGCAAGTGCATGACAGGATAGGGACCCTGGTCGCCCCACAGGAAAACCAGCATCTAGACTGCGCCCAGCACTGCTGCTGCGTTTGAAACACAAAGATCCGGGCCTATTTGTTCTCAATTCGAAAGGATTTCTTCTTTTATTGGAAGAATTCTACTGCATACTCCCTATAAATGTCAGTCATTTTTTTTTCCTTTAGGAAAAAATAGATTCTTTAAACAATCTAAATCTTATTTATGTTATGGTAAAGATGAAGCCAATAGCAGCTGGTAAGAGTTGTTCCTGATTCTCTAGGTTATTTTTTGCTTATACCTCAAATTAGATAATTATCTGGTATCCTTACCTAGTAGGTTGGTAAACCCTAAATCCCTATCTACATTCTTTCCTCTTACTTCAAGTTTATTGAACATTTAATATAAAAACTTTTATGGTTGAAGTAGAGGGCTGACATTTGGGATGATACTAATAAATTAAAGGCATAATACAGTTACAGTTATCTATTGCTACATATTTGGGTCTTGAGAAATAATGTTTAAAAAAGTTCAGCATATGTAATACATACTCATTGTAAAAAAGGGAGAAAGTACAACATATAATGAAGTCATTCATGATTCCATCACCCATCACTGTTTCCATCGTCCATCATTCCAACGCCCATCATTCCATCACTCTTGGGCTTATATTCTTTCAAACATTTCCTATATGTATATATATTTCCCCTAAATAAAGGAGTCCTGGTGTTTATGTAGTTTGATAAAATATTTCAAGCAACTTTCTGTGTAGACTATATTTCTTTACCATTTTTAATTGCTCCATTGTATTCAGAGATTTCATTTTTAAAAACTTGAATGGTAAAATTTGGGGTCTTTTCCACAGTCTTGTGGCATTACCAATAACTTAATAGATAGCAAAATTTGAGAGAAGAGTTTAGTGATGCAAGCTAGTGAGCTGAGAATAATTTTATACTGCTACTCTAGGCTTGCATCTAAATATTACTCCATCTCTGAGGGTTCCAGCCAAGGCACTCAGCTGTTCTTGGTGACTCGGTTGCAAATACTGCTGAGAAATGGGAGGACCCAGAATTGGGCGAGGAGAGAAAGAAGGTATTGTCTTTTGCTTCCACAGCCAATGCGCCTCATTGTTTTACAGATTGAAAATTCTAAGAATTTTGTCTCTACCAAATAAGAGCATCAAGAAATGATGATGTGGTGTTTGGTTTTTGTAAATTGGAAATTATCTTTTGGTGACCAAAGCATTTAAAATTGAGTTTTGGCCAATGCGAGCTTACAGTGTATACGGAGCCATAAGAAAGGCAAAGAGACCCTTTTCTCTGAGGAATATTTTGAGCCATTTTATGTAATGATCAATATTGCCTCTCTGTGATAAAGATGTTTTTTTGCATAAGTTTGTGTTCAGAACAAAATCTTGAATTAGGACCATGGGGGTTGAAAGGAGTGGGATTTGTTAGAGACACCGCTGGTTTGAGTCCATGAAGGCACGTGGAAGGTCTGATAAAGTTCAAGTCTGAGCTCTAGGATAACGGGGATGTCATTACTGAGATGCTGGGTTATTTAAAAAAAAAACAAAACACAACAACTAAGAGCACCCAGTGGATGAAATCACAGGAATATGAATAAAACATCCACCAGTTTAGGAAACCAAGAGAAAGGCAGAAAGGTCCAGAATGAGAGGACCTGTCTTCTGTCTTTCCTCAGCCCCCAGCTTCGGTCCAGATAGCGCAGGGGGGAGGATGGGATCTTGAGTGCCAGGAGGAAAGATTGTCCACACAGGAGTATTCCCAGTGGGCGCTTCTTCCCGTGGAGGCAGAGCATGGACATCTGTATAAGTGACATCAGTGGGCTCTCCAGATAATCAAGGTAGGAGTAGAGACAGGGACCAAGGAAACGCAGCTGTAAAGATTTACATGGTGTGCTGGGAGTCCCTGCTGCTCAGAAACCTAGTTATGGTCAGTGAAGAGAAGGTGAGACAATTCAATAGCCAGCACTGGAGTTTACGGGTATGTAATATGTTTATTTGGGGATAAGCTGGATGTTAGGAAGTGGGGAGGAGAAATTGCTGGCTTTCTAAACATCCCTTCTTTCCATGTGCATTTGGGCCAAAGGGATGTGCCATCAGTACCTCCAATAAATACTTGAATAATAAATACTGCAATAAAAAATCTGAGTTGCCAAATATTTCTCATCTTTCCTCTCCTTGATTAGGGTTAGGGAAAGCATGCAGTATCTTATTTGGTTAATCAGTTTCTATGTTGGTCAGGTCACAGTGGATTTTGTGGAAACTGCGCACATTATTGGTAGACTAAAATGGAAAACTTACCGATCAGGAAACCCTGGTTGTGAGTGTACCGTTTTCTAACTCTGTGTGAGTGCACACACGTGTTTGTGTGTGTGTGTGTGTGTTTACTTTAATGATATAATATTATGACCTACATAAATATAAATATTATTTCAGCAAATTAGCTGTGTTTCCATTACCCAATGCAAAAAATTAATCCCATTTCAAATGAAGTCCCCCGGGTGTCCCCCTCCTTCCTCTCAGATAACCATGTACCAGGTGTACCAGTTAATAATGCGGATTTTTTTCAATAGATGGAGTTGATATATATGTGATTTGGTATGTATGCTATTTTGTTGTATTGACAGCAAGCTTCAAAACTTCATATGTCAAATTTGCTGAAGGTGTTAACATCATAGATATTTTTACGCTTAAAAATGTCAAATTTCGTGCCAAAAAAGAGCATTTGTGCGAAGTTATAATTCATTACTTTATTTTGAAGAAGAGTGCTGCTGAATACTTCGGGAAGCTTATGGTGAACATACTCCACCTTAAGATACTTGTGAACACTGGTTTAAACACTTTAAAAGTGATGATTTCGATGTGAGAGACAAAGAATGTCCAGGTCAACCAAAAAAGTTTGAAGACCAACAATTATAAACATTATTGGATGAAGATGCATGTCAAACTCAAAAACAACTCACAGAAAGATTAAACGTTGCTCAGCAAACAATTTCTGATCGTTTATAAGCAATGGGAAAGATTTTAAAAAAGGAAAATGGGTGCCACATCAACTGAACGAAAGACAAATGGAAAACAAAATGTCATCAGTAAAATGTTGCTTCAACAGCACGAAAGAAAGTCTTTTTAATCAAATTGTGACTGTCGATGAAAAGTGGATTTATTTTGAGAATCCCAAATGCACAAAATCATGGGTTGATCCAGATCAACCATCAACATCGACTGCAAGGCCAAATCGCTTTGGAAAGAAGACAATGCTCTACGTTTGGTGGGATCAGGAAGGTGTGGTGTATTATGAGCTTCTAAAACCAGTGAAACCGTTAATACTGATCGCTACCGACAACAAATAATCAGTTTGAACCATGTTTTGATCGTGAAAGGACCAGAATGTTCCAGAAGACATGGCAAAGTAATTTTGCTTCATGATGACACGACATCACACACTTCAAAACCAGTTAAAGACACGTGAAAAGATCTTGCCTGGGAAGTATTAACCCACCCGCTGTATTCACCAGACCTTGCTCCTTCAGATTACCACTTGTTCCGATCAATGGCACACGCACTGTCTGAGCAGCACTTCAAAACATACGAAGAAGTGGAAAATTTGGTCTCTGAATGGTTTGCCTCAAAACAAGAAAAGTTCTATTGGGACGGTATCCACAAATTACCTGAAAGATGAGGGAAATGTGTAGCTAGCGATGGACATTACTTTGAATAAAGCACTTTTGATGTTTTTCTTGAAATTATCGTGTTTTCTTTGATTACAAAATCCGCATTATTAACCGGTATACCTAGTAATATTGTAGGCAGGTCATTTTTAACCTCTTCAGGTGTGATTTAAAAAATCATAATGGGAAGATGATAGCTTCACAGAATTATTGTGAGAATCAAGTGAGTGGTGACTGTGAAGGCACTTAGAAAATCTCAAGATGCTGAATGAAAGTCAGGAAGGAATCTGCAAAAGACCCGGTTTAGTAGTGTCTCGTGCCAGCCTGGGTAGGTACAGCTCAAGTGTTTGGTAAGCAGTGAAGGAACAGAATTCCATTTTCTCTATGTCTTCTTTCAGAAAGTAGAGGGTGTCCCAAAAAACGTATATACACTTAACAGCTAATAGCTCAATTGATGTTTCTTTTTTTTCATATTTAACCCATTGGGATTAATAATTTTTCCAAGTGTGTGTACATTTTTTGGGACACCCTGGATCTTAATAAAGAAAAGCCGGTGATTCATCTTCTTCAGAGTCCTTCGGTATATATTCAGCAAATATTTACTGAGTACCTACTCTGTGTCAAGTACGTATTCCAAGCAGTGGGGATATAGCAGTGAACAAAATGAGCAAAGTTCATGCCTTTAAACAGTACAAAACTTTTGATCCTTTTTTTAAAATATATATTTTTTTATTGATTTCAGAGAGGGAGGGAGAGGGAGAGGGAGATCGAAACATCAGTGATAAGAGAGAATCATTGATTGGCTGCCTCCTGCACGCCCACAACAAGGCATGTTCCCTGACCGGGAATTAAACCAGAACTGCCTGGTCATAAGGTCGATGCTCAACCACTGAGACACACAAGCCAGGCCTGTTTTGATCTTTTAATTTATATTATTTGTTTTCCACAAATTCAGTCTATTAAGGACAATTTTTTTAATGCCAGATAATGCCAGCATTTGAGTTAGAATTTATTGTCCTTATTTTTGCCAGTTTGAGCTGAGACAGCTTTCTTCAACCCTGCAAAGTTTTAAACTTTTATCCCTTCCTTTGATTTGTGTCAGGGTGAACCGTTTGATGTAAGACTTGACTCCATAATCTACATCTGCCCTAATGCTGTCATCTGGAATAGAGACTCAGCCAGTTCCACTTGATTCCTCCATGTCTGCCGTGGTACAGGAATTATACTCTGAACTCCCAGTAAGTGTCTCCAAAGAGCTTCATGCTGACCCTGAGCCAAGTGTGATTCCAGATGTAAAACCTGGAGCCTCAAGCTCTCTTGTAAGTCAGAGTAGGGCAGTGCCCTTGGAGCTGCAGAGGACTCATGCGGAAAGTTGTGAAGAAACCTCTGAGACCTTGGATCATGGGGGAGAGCCTGGGCGGTGTGGGCTGGTGGACTCCACAACAGGAGGTTCTGTGGCTTCTGGAATCTTGGATAGGGAAGAAAAAAACAAGAGCATGGAGCTAAAGGTCTTCAGAGATCGAGGGCACCAGGTGGAAATTATAAGAGACCCCTGTAAGGGAGCAAAGGAAGACCCATGTCAACATTCCACAGCCTCTGAAGAAAAGATCAGCCCAAGTCAGGTAAGAAATGAGATCTTGATTCAGATGAGTTGAATATGAATGTCAATTTTCCAGAGTCACACTTCACAGGCTAAAGTATAGGTGCTGACAGGTAGCTTGTGATTTATTCTTGAAACATTTCCAAAATGTTGACTTTGGTGTTAACTTTTTTGGATGATCTTTTAAGATGTTAGACCCTTGAAGAGAGGAAGTGCTTATTTAATGAAAAAGTGGCACTTCTCTGAAGCAGCTATTGTATATGAAATACTGAGTCTCTTTGTGATAGTCATATGGTATTTCTGCATCTGATGTTAAGAAATTATGTGTACTTGTCCCTTAAGTTAGGGTAGCATCCTAATTAGGGATAGCATTGTGGAGTAAGATGTCACGGAGATATCTTTGAAGGAGGCTGTTGCCTTCCACATATGCCCTAGGTACATGCCCTTGACTGGAATTAAACCTGGGACCATTCAGTCCGCAGGCTGATGCTCTATCCGCTGAGCCAAACCATCCAGGGACTCTATTCCTTTTTAAAACCATCTCTTTTTTTCTCTTCCAACTCCACCATAGGTAAATACAGTGGAACCTCAGTTCTCAAACTTAATTTGTTCCAGAAGGCTGTTCAAGAAGCAATTTGTTCAAAAACCAAATCATTTTTTCCCATTAGAAATGACATAAATAATTGAATTAATCTGTTCCAGACCCCCAAATGATTCCCTGTTTTAACCTTTCACAATTTCCTGTGATTGTTGTCTTGTGATCACTTTCACCCCTTCATAGCATCAACACTCTAGATAGCCTCTTTATGTTTTAAAATTGTGCTAATCATTGGCTTCGCCATGCCATACTCAGTAGCCAGATCAGACACGCTCTATCATACTTTGCAATTATTTCTTTTTTAAGCTCTATCATTGTTCTCATAACTTTCCTTTTCACTTTGCTGCTATCACTAACTTTCGTAGGACCCATGGTGACTTATTGTACATATCCTAATATATAAAAAGCCAGGGGCCGTCACAACCGAAACAACCAGACGGACAACCAAACACAGGCTGCATGGGGCGACAAGGCCAGCAGGGGGGTTAGTGAGGGACAACCAAACAACTGAACAGCAGGCTGCGTGGGGTGACCAGGCCGGCAGGGGGGCAGTTGGGGGCAACCAGGCCAGCGGGGAGGGGGGCAATCAGGCCAGTAGGCAGAGGCAGTTAGGGGTGATCAGGCTGGCAGGCAGGCGGGCGAGTGGTTAGGAGTCAGCAGTCCCAGATTGTGAGAGGCATGTCCGACTGACGGTTTAGGCCCGAACCCCAGGATCGGGCCTAAACCGGCAGTTAGATATCCCCTGAGGGGTCCCAGATTGGAGAGGTTGCAGGCTGGGCTGAGGGGAATCCCCCCTCCCATGCACGAATTTCATGCACCGGGCCTCTAGTTTAATAATAATAAGCAACAACAAAAGCAAAAAAAAAAAAACCCACAAAAATATTCACAGCACAATTTCCTGAGATGTTAATATCATGAGGTTTAGCGGTAAACTGTCTCATACTCATGCATTTGCTCCTTTGTCGCCTGACAGGCGTGTGACTGAGCATACAGGTATCAGCATGAATGGGTTGTCAGGTTGAGAACCGAAGTTTTGTTCTACAACTAAGACATTTTTTCTGTGAACAACTTGGTCAAGAACCGAATTGTTCGAGATGGGAGATGTCCGAGAACTGAGGTTTGACTATACTATGATTAATAGTAATAAATGTAAGATTTTGTACTTGATTTTATAAATTGAACTCCACAAGTGAAAAAAAGCAGTATTTTTTTTTGAAGAAACAGAAGACCTACAGGTTTTAGCTGGTCACTTAGAATTAACTTTGTGGTATGGCTGCCAAGGAAAGCCAGTTTGCTCTTAATGTATATTAACAGAAATGTGTTCCCTGGACTGGACTGAGAGAGGGTGCTCTGTTGTCTTCTGGCTAGCCTATAGTTAGAGTATCATACTCACAGGGAGTCCCTTCTCCCCGTAGCACTCAGATGAGCTCAAGATGCCCCTAGGGTTGGGAGGGTGTAGGGGAGAGAGGGGAAGCAAGAATTTGTCAGTGTTGGGGTTCCTGGCCAAAGAGGGTCCTTCCTATCCCCTCCTCATGCTGAGCCTGGTGTCATATGTGGCAGGAGTATAGAAAACCAGGAATGTATTCCTGGATAAAAATTCACAATAACGTCACAACCTGACAACACACCATTGGAGGCCGAGTTGCTGGGTGTGTCTTCCTATGAAAGGGAAAAATCAAGAGAAGTGAGAGAAGCCTCAGGAATTTGGGAGCTGTGAAGCAGAAGTGATTCTGTTGGGCACGGTTAGGCTCAGTGGGAGACCTGGCAGTGATGTCTCCTAGTCATTCTCAGGTCATAGGACCCTTTGGAAATCTAAATGAATGCTGCAGACCTCTCGGAAAATAAAACTTAACATTTCAGAAGGTTTGCAGAGCCCTGACATCCATGGACCTTGAGATAAGAACTCTTTTTTTTTTTTTTTTTTTTTTTTTTTTTTTTTTTTTTTTTTTTTTTTTAAAATATATATTTTATTGATTTTTACAGAGAGGAAGGGAGAGGGATAGAGAGTTAGAAACATCGATGAGAGAGAAACACCGATCAGCTGCCTCCTGCACACCCCCTACTGGGGATGTGCCCACAAGCAAGGTACATGCCCTTGACCGGAATCGAACCCGGGACCCTTGAGTTCCCAGTCCGATGTTCTACCCACTGAGCTAAACCAGTTAGGGCAGAACTCTTGCTAGAATGGCAAAACACCACAGGCATAGTCAAAAGACACTGATGGATTGGGAGAATGTATTTGCAACATATATCACAGATAAAGGATTTATATCTCTAATATATAAATGAAAAACCCAATAGCGGAAAGACAGATAAATCAGTGTGTGTGTGTGTGTGTGTGTGTGTGTGTGTGTGTGTATTATACTTGAACACATGAAGAGATGGTCAAACCCACTCATAATTAGATACATGTGATTCCGCTTTTTACTTGCAAGAATAGTGAAAACAAAAATTATGACAATATATCTGGTTGGCAAAGCTGTGAAGAAAAAGCTATTCTCACACGTTGCCAGTGGGAATGCATAGTGATGTAACATTCAGAAGGAGACTTGGATTGCCCCTAACAAAACTACATATGCCCTGACCTGTTGACCTAGCATTGTTATTTCTATGTATCTACCCTGAAGTACACCTTCGGCAATGTAAAATGTGTATCCACAAGGTTATTCTTTGAAGCATTATTTATTATTGAAAAATGTTGGTAGCATATGCCTGGGTTGAATATGTTGTAATAGCTTTGGTTCCAGGACACAAGACTTTAGTCATACTCAATACAGACTCAGAAAAATTTCTGAATTGTCTCTGAGCTATAATACAAAGGCTCTTTGAAAGTACCTGGACAGGGGACATCAAGTAAGGAAACACAATGGTTGTTGATCACTTGTAGCATGTTATGCTGTTGGAAAACTTGTTTTTTTAATGGCATATGTTTAAGAGACATAACATTGTACAATTTTTATGACTTTACTTAAATGAAAGGCTGTTGGACTAGATGCCCATTAAGCTTACTTATTTCTCACCCTAAGAGTCTGTGATTCTAAGGGAAATTTGCAGTGGTGTGAAAGAGCTTACTGTTTGATGAAAAGGAAATCTTGTTGGAAAGAATTCATTTTCAGTAAAGGTGAAAAAATCTGAACTTTACACTCAGTAGTACAATTGGTGGCCATAAGCTGATCTCCGGGTCTGCCGGGGCACTGTTCCCACAGCGATGGCTGCCCACAGTTCTTATCTCATACTAGAGGCCCGATGCACGAAATTCGTGCAAGAGTACTAGTAGGCCTTCCTTCCCCCTGCTGGCACCGCATCCCTCTGGCACCCAGGACCCAGGCTTCCCTCCAGCCGCCGGCAGGTGCCCAGGATGCGGGCTTCTCTCGAAGCCCCGGGGTGTCCAGTCTAATTAGCATATTATGCTTTTATTATTATAGATTATTAAAAGTGTGTGACAAAGAAGTGACCAAAGCACTGGTGCCCATACTGCTGAAGCTTAAGACAGAACTTCCTCCTAATTATCTTAGCAGTTCTCTTAGATAACTTATTGTGGGGGAATGCTATTAAATGTCTTACTGAACTAACGTGACCAGTGTCTTATGTAAAGTCACCAGTTGTTTCTCTGAATTGCGATGGATGGATGAAAACTCCTTTTAATTAAGCTCTGTTAAGATGACTTATAGTTACCGTTCTACAGCTGTTCCTTTCTAAATATGCAAACATGGGAAAGTGGGGGTTCCATCTAGAAATACAGAAGTTGCTTTATTTTAAGTGTACTTTGCTATGAACATAATCCTGGCTATTTCCACAAATGTCATGAAGTAGGAAATATCTCATTTGCTCCATGTTGTGCACCTATAATTGTATAGGCAGTCCCATCCGAAGATGGGGGCCATCATCACTGCCCTTCTACTGCCCTTCCATCTGCCTCTGCCTCTAGCTCAGGATGCTCGGGTTTGGAGGAGCTCAGCAGGGTCTGGTTACAAGCTGGGCTAATGGCTCAGCAATACATCAGGCCCCAAGGAGCTTCGGACTGCCCTGCTTATACAAGCTGACAGCCTGATGTATAGTCATTTCTCCCCTTAAGTGTTTGTGTGTTTTTCCTGCTCTAAACTAGTCTCATGGGAATGAATAAAAGAATTGTATTTCCCCCCCCCCAGAACATACAGCCAGTTTTTAATGGGAAATAAGATTACAGACGAACAGTATAAGAATGGTCTTTAAGACCCTCCTAAAATCTGCCAAAACTCTGGAGAAGTCCCAGAGCTGCGTTTTATTCCAAAGCAGTGGTCAGGGAGATGGTGTGTTGCATGGGCAAGGCAAAGAATTTGTTTACTGTCAATTTGAAAAATAAGTTGCGCTACTACATGATGTTTCTTATGCCCTATCGTTGATAGAATGCTGCAAACTATAGCAGTTATTTCACTTGTGGTTGAAAGAGGGAACTTTATCTTAAAAATCTATTCATGACAGATTTTGCAGGCAGTGTTAGTATAGTAATGATCAGATGTCAGTATCTAACAAAATCTAGATGGTAGGAAAAAATGTTTAGGATTCTACCTCCTGAAAGTTAGAACATTGATAAAATATTGTAGGAAATATCGATTAGTTGCCTCCCATAAACATCCTGACCTACCGGGGATCAAACCCGCACCCTGGGTATGTGCCCTGTCCAGGAATCGAACCTGCCACCTTTCCGTGTATGGGGCAGTGCTCCAACCAACTGCCCCACACCGGCCAGGGATTATTCTCAACGTCCCCCACCCCCCCAAACTTTTAACTACTTGTTTGAACATCTATTGATGATGTTGCAGATAATACTTGCTTGAGATAATTATTACTGTGATTGTTGCCAAATGGTGATTTTTCTATTCTCATCCTTCTGTGGTAAGTAAGAGCTTTCTGTGCTCCCATTTACAAATAATGTCAGTCTGGCATCATGCTATAATTCATACTTTTTGCAAACATGGTAGTGTTACACATAAGTTATCTGGAAGATATTTGTTTTTAAGTTCATGGTCTGCAAAAGTATACCACACTAAAGCTTAACTACAAAATGAAAGAATAGACCTGCTTTATATATGCCAGTCCATGCTAATCCTCACCTCTCAATTTCAGTGTGTTTTATTGTTGCCCATGCTCACCTGTACTTGACATTGCTCATTCGTTTTGTCTTCTCCCCTTTTTGGGTTCTGTTTCCACCACAGAGCTTAAAGCCAAATGGCTGTGTGTGTGTGTTTAAGATTTTTAATTGATTTTTAGAGAGAGAGGAAGAAGGTGGCTGCCTCTTGTCTGCCCCTCCTGGGCATCGAGCCTACAATGCCAGCATGTGCCCTCACCCAGAATCAAATCAGCAACCTATAGGTACATGGGACAGCACCCAACCAACTCCACTACCCCGGCCAGGGCCCAAATGGCTTTTACTTGGTATTTTTTGTAAGGTTTTTAAAGTGTTACATAAATTATCAAAAGTTGTAATAATGATTTCACTGCCTGTAGATTTAGGTGAATGCTATGTGATAGTCTGTGCTTACCAGTTAAATCACCATGAAAAAAAAAGGTTTTTTATTCTTAGGGCAGGGAAAAAGAAATGACCCAGAAGGAGTTGAGTGTGAGCAGCTATCTTTGGTCTGTCAGTGTCTCCCAGCTGGTCAGTCTAATCCAACCTTAACCTTATGGGGCTCCAAGCCATTTGCTGCACACCGTGCACATTCTGCCACTGCCCCTTCCCAATTTTCTGAATTCCTTCAGGAGGAAGCTGGTTGTTATTGGTGGTGTTTCCCCTTAGCCCCTCCTCCCATGTGAAGGGGGATGGATGAAAATTAAAAAAAAAAAAAAAACCCTTCTACTAAGTTTTGGAAGAAACTTTGGAAAGAAAATTGAGTATGTATTTCGAATGGTTAGGGACTCAGATACAATACATCAAGTTTCATGATAGATTTTTTAATGAAATTAAGATTACATTGGAGCAATTTGTTTCTTGATTCAGAAGGTGTTTATAGGGCTTTGTATGGATCTTTAGGCCAACATTTTAAAGCTCTGTTGTCCCGATCTTGGGAAAGTTGGCTTTTCCAGCTCAAATTCTAGAGAAGTGGGAGTTTTTATTGATTATACTTATTTAAATTTGAGGTTTCCTTCAGTTCCCAATCTTTGTGATTACTAGTGAATTTCCGGAGTCATAAAGAATTCTCATTCATGAGCTCAAGTATTCAACAGAGCTCTGAGTCCTCCCTGACTGCTGATCTTCTTCTTGCAGGAGGACCTCCGGATGCCGTCGAGCAAAGAACTGTTATGCATGGACCTCCCTGAGGATTGTCTGAGGATCAAAGGTATTTACTTCTCACAAATCTTTATACTGGAAATATTTATAAAATTGCAATTTTTTTCGAAAGTAGAGAGCATACTAACCCCTCATGTACCTCATTCAGTTTCAGTGATTACCACCAGCTCATGACCAGTCTTGTAGGGAAGCTATTATTCCAGGTATTTCTGCTGAGGTAACTGATCAGTGACTTCTTTAGTATTTAATTATTTAAGTAGTAAGAAGGTAGTCATCTAATAATGTAAGCTGTTATATTGTGAGTCTGCTTCGTTAATGTTTTAGAATGGAAGCTGCTTAAGACTCTGAATTAGGTGTGTCTTCATGTTGTAGTCCTTTGTCCTGCTAAGTACATTTAAGTAACACTTAGAGAAAGGCATTTGTTCCAAATTGCCTATTTCAGTCAGATACACTTATGGCCCTCTGTCATGTTCTGCAGAGAACAAAACCAAAGGTTTAGTGCACTAACTTTGCAATTCTTCTTTTGAGTTGGGCATTTTTGTTGTTTGTTGCATGATTACTTTGCTCTACCTTCATGAATTTATTTTTTATGATTACATGCTGATTTGGAATTATTTCTTTTGTGCAGAAGGAAATGAACAAATTACAACTGAAATTCTGTCAAAATCTGCTGAACAAGTACAAGGTATGAAGGTCAATGGGACTAAGACAGATAATAATGATGGACACAAGAATGGCAATGTGAGTAAAGATCTCTCGGCTGAGTGCAGCAATTACCCGGAAGTAGACAAAATCATGACCAGTGGTGAGGTTTCAGAAACCAGCACATTAGTTTCCCTAGAGCCTTTAAACTTTGCGAAGCCTGGGTTAACAGAGGCAACTCCTAAAGAAAAAGCATGTGAAGAATTAAAAACTTGTTCTTCTTCGTTGTCATTATTACCAGGGAACAGTGCCATTTGCAAAGTGGACAATGGGAAGGAAGAGTTGTGTAAGTTAAGCCTTGTCTGTGAAGCAGATGACAATCACCACCAGATTGTTGGCCACCATAATGAAAAACATGGTTCTGCACATGCCAGTCCCAGACCCATGAGAAATGTAGCTGTAGAACCCTTAGGAAAAAATTCTGAAGTTTCATGTTTCAAATCAAGTTTATCTGGTCCAGAATCCAGAACAACAGCCTTAGAAAAATGTAGTTTTGCAGGTGATGGCTTGCTAAAGAGATCTGCTGAAAAGACAGAGAATTCCTGTTTTGATGGTGATGCTCAAAGCAAGAACTTGGCTTCTAGAGAAGAAAATGAAGAACAGTGTTTGAACTTCAGGTCTGAAGGGGGGGAATTCTTTCTTGTTAATGCCAAGCAACCAGAAGATGCTAGTGGTCATTGTTCTGGAGAAAAAAAGACTTTTGCCTCCCCAAAAGAAAATATCCACGATAACTATTGCCTTCAAGGCAGTATCCATACAGACAGCTCCAGTTCTCTAATGCCCAAGTCTTTTCCCGAAGCCACGGAAGTCATGTTTAAAAAAAAAGATTTGAATATCACTTTAGACATGCAAGGTAGCTTAACAGACCCTGAGGACCATAGAGAAACTTTTACTAATATAAGCCATCCAGGCAGACACTCTGAAGAAAGCAGTTTTTCCTCTTCCATGCAGATTGAAGAGCCAGAACAGACAACCACTATCGAGCCTGGTATGTTAAGTGAAAAGATTTACAGTAAAGACCCTAACTCCTTAGTCAGCACCCAGAGAAATCTGGAAGGTGACACCCAGTTAAATGAAGCATTATATAGTGACTTTATGATTGAAAAAAAAACCCTTGTGAGTTTAATGCCAGAGGACCAGATAAGTCTTGTAAATGAGGAATCAAAACCCAAGAAAGATGCTGCTCAGCTATTACCATCTCTAGAATTTGGTTGCAGACCTGAGTCAGAAAAATCTGTACAGACCTCACAGGACAGTATTCCACATTTAGGTGAACAGAGCATTGCCTGTGAGATGAATGAACTTCCCTCTACTGATGAACTAGTTCTAGACAAAATAGAAAGTGAATGTGTTTTAAATCAAGTGTCCCTTAATTCTCAAGATCATGCGACATTGTCAACTGACAAAGAGTTGCCTTTAGCACTAAGCGAGGATTCCCAACAGAGCCATCACCCTCCATTAGAGGATGGAGCCAGCGTCCTTACTGATATCCAAACCATCCCCATGAAGACAAAAATGAAAGACATCTCTCCACCAGGGGACGAAACCTGTGGTGCCTCGTCAAACAATTTCACTTTAAATATCAAACCAGGAAGCCTACAAAGAAAAAACGAAATGGCTGATTCAGGAACAGAAGATCTACATTCCAGACTTCTGTCATGTAAGAAAGAAGTAGCAGTCTTGCCTCCAGAGGTCTCTATCATGGATTGTCAGAGTGTTCAACCTCAGCATCTCTCTAGCTGCCATTGTGTAGGGGAAAATGCACCAGGAGAGAGCACGTGTTCTGCGTGTGCTGCTTATGAGTCTAGAAGAATCATCCTGGAAGGTGAAAACTCTGTGATAATCAACTATGAAAATGCATTTCAGCACAGCGATCACTACTCCCCAGGAAGAGAAGACTCCGTGGAAAGAAGCACCCATAAAGTGAGTTGTACATCAGAGGGAAGTGAACTTAATGGAAGAGAAACTAAGGACAGCCTTCCAGGAGATAAGATCAGAAATGAAAGGACAGCAGGTATGTTAGATAGTGAAGCTTCCAACAAAACCATTCACGGCACCAATCACATCCAACCTGGTGAGAAAGGGCTAGAATTAAAGGAACAGGATATACCCAAAGAGACTGTGTTTTATAAATATAACAACTCTGGTTGTGCCACACAAGAACTAAACCAATCTGTAAACATTCCAAATCCTGAAAAAGTATTGGATCTGTCTCCTGCTAAGTGCTCCAGTTTTAAAAACATGAATCAAGCAGTTAAAACTCTTGATCAGAAGACAGATGAAGTCCTTGACTACCGGAGTAGCCCAGACAGACCAGATGCGTGTAGAAGTGAAGATAAACCAGCTAAGGGGACACTAGGTAGTGACCAGAGGCAGACCATCACAGAGCCTAACACATGGGAAAGCTGTAACCAAAAGAATCTGCCATTCAGTTCTGGCAATAACAACTCACTGTCTGGTGATAGTCGGAAGAAAGGCTATTTGAAAGGAGGCTTTGAAAGGATTTCTAGTTGTGGTAAGTCCACAGATGGCATGGTAGGCATCGCCTACACAAACTGTAATAATAAGCCTACAGGAGGCATGCTGGACACTCTTGGTGGTGTACGGCGAGGTGAACTGGCATTAACTGAAACCTCAAGGAGTACCCTGTCTCAGAGAGGAGACTTGAATGCTGCATTTATAGGACAGATTGACCAGGATTCAGAATTCCCAGATGCTACTTCCTCTGCAGTAGAATCTCTTGAAATAAGAAAATCATGTGAAGAGAAAGTTTGCAGATTGTTAAGCGATTGTGAAATGGAAGTGCGTCCAGACCCTTGTGCAAATGAGATAGAGTCTATTGCAGATCATGAACCAAATACAAGAATATTGGATAGAGTAAATGTGTCTTTAAATCATATTCATCATGAACAGCAAGTTAAAGAAGCATCTCTGAGAGAAACACAAGGAATGATTGAAAAATCAAGACTAGAAATACATTCTGAGTTTGACAAGGAAAACACCTTTGGAATTTCCTCAGAAGACTTGGTGTCTTCTAGACACCAGGGTGAGAACTCTGTTCCCCCAGAGAGCCTGAAATCCATTGAGATAATGCCGTTGTGTCTGTCTGCTCAAGAAACATCAGAAGCTAATATTAAAAGTGAAGAAACTGACCTGAAAAATATTTTTAAACCAAAAGAGGGTGAAATGCTTTGTGGAAGTGTAGAGGATTGCACAGTCCTGCCTGAGATGAAGGAAGGAGTACCAAGGAATACGAGGAATCCCGGCGAAGGAAACAGCATTGACGTCAGTATGAAAAGTTTGCCTTTGATGATGGAAACAGAAACTAAAGTGAAAGAGGAAGAAGCCAAAGAACATCAGAGGGGACCACCAGATCACTTAGCTGTTGGGGAATCTGACGAGAGGATTACCAGAGGAGATGGTCATGGTGCTAGCAGGAGTGAGATTTCTCAGACACACTGTAACTCCCGGAGGATGTATGGTGCGGCTGAAGAACAACAGAGCCAGAGGGATTTGGACTCCGTGTTGCAGAAGGCCGAGGAATGTGAACATCAAAAAGAAGCACATACGATATTGGAACAATGTACATCATCTACTATGTTGTCAGATGAAGTGCAAAATAAGAACCAACCTAAGGATTACAAATGTGAGTACACCAGGATGAGAGAAGTCCCCCCAGCACAGCTGGCCCAGGGCAACATGAACGCACGGCTTCAGAAGTTGAAAGACCCACAGGAGGAGAAATTATGTCATCCATTAAAAAAGGACATGGCGTTGTGCATAGGTCCTCGCCTTCATAGTGCCCCCCAGAAGTCACAAGACCCCAACTCTGCAAGGTGTTACGAAATACACGGTGCCTTTGGGACCACTTCCCATCAGAAAGGAGTGCTTCCCTTAAAGAAGCAGCCGCATCGGGCATGTAAGAAAGTTTCCTGTCAGGGGCAAGTCAACATGGGGAGAAAAATAAGTAAAATCAGGAATTCTGCCTTTTTAAAGAGTTCCCCTGAAACCATCCCCACAAGAGCATACAGATTTCTCAGTTCACCTGCTCTGTCTGCACCCACGCGACTGGAACCCGAAACAGTACCTAGCGGGAGCCCCGTTAGGCACATACCAAAGCAGAAGGCTACCCCGTGCCATCTCTTAAGGAGCCTGAACTCCAGGAAGCCTACCAAAGACTCAGCCTTACTCAGCAAGCTCTCCATCCTTGCCTCCAGACTGGCCCCAGCCTCCAAGACCCACAAGCTAAGGCATCGGTGGTGTTCCTCTGAACTTCTTCCGGTGGCTAAGAGCTACAAGCGGCTCCGATGTAAAAAGCTCCTGGATGGATTTTCAGACAATATGATGCAGCTGAATCCATATTTGACAGCTAGTGGATGGGATAGGAGGCCTAACAATAAACCCTTGACACTTTATCCACTCGAAGCCATCAAAATGAGCTTCATAGATTTGAGCAACAAGATGCCGCTGCTGCTGTTCGGTTCTGGAATCTTCCCAATATCCTTTCACGTGAAATCAGGCTCCGAGCGCATGCCTGAGTCCCCACGGACTTTCCCTGAGCACTGTGCTCCGGCCAGGCTTGCCTCAGGGGAGGCCACCCCGTGCCCTTCTCGACCTCCCAAGTGGACCTTTTCCTTCTTCTTGTCCCACGGTTGCCCTGGGATGGCCACATTCAGGGAAGACACTGGCCTCCATGCCCAGGCACATACCCAGGCTCCTCCACAGCCTCCAGCTCCTCTCCAAGACTATGGAGGCACCGCCATAGTCCAGACCAGAACAGGCTGCTCTGTCCTTGGCCTTCACACACTCCTAGCACTTTGTTCCCCGGGATGTTACCGAATCTGGACAAAAAAACGGAGCTTCTCCAGTCACATGCCTACCATGCAGAGGCTCTTCATGACTCAGTTTACACAGGGCTTGAGAGGGTTAAGGTCTCCAGCCTCCATAGCAGACAAGATCTTCTGTTCTCTGCCCTATTCGGTGGGCCGAGTGCTATCCGTTTGGAGCCAGCATGGGTCTTCTGCCTGCCCCTTCGAAATCTCTGCTCTGCATTCCACTCACGGCAAGCAACAGCCAACTCTGGACATCACAAGCAGGTAAGCTGTCCCCTGTTCTTTGTAAGTGTTCCGTCTTTGCTGCCTGCCATCGGAGCGGGAGGGCCACTGCTGGATATGCAGGCCTATTGGGAGCTGTGTCTGCATTCTGTTTATACCTTGCCCAGTCTCTGCTGAGAAAATGGGGCAGTAATTTAAACGCATACCCCTCTAATTTCCTGCAGAACCCTTTATTTGGTGCCATTCTTTGTTCTGTCCCATTCATTCTGCAAACCAAGTCTTTGGAGTTTCTTTTCTCCTCTTGTCCTTCCTTTGAAAAGAACAGCATTACACGTTAAGTAGTGACAAATAATGGCTTGTAGCTATAACTTGTTCACAAAGTATAATATAGCCAGCACCTAATTCAGCGTTTGGTGTGTAAAAGATACAAAGAAATACCTTTTTAACAACTTAATTACGTAGGCGTCACCAAATCTGGTTTGTGAACCTTTGCATTTCTTTCTGGAACAGAAAGGCTTCCAAGATTGGCATTTACATACTCTAGTTGTAGAATTTATAGAATTTTACGTGAACTTGGAAGAGACTTCTTGTGGTTTGACCACTAGGGAAATAATTTCACCAGTATCATTTTACCTTCTAATTGAAAATTAGAAAAGAAAAAGAATTTGAGAGTTATAACCCTAAAGATCTGATTTAGATGTAATAGATACATCCTCCTGTTTGTAACCTTTGAATAAATAGAAACTTTAAACATGTTTTATGTTGCCCTTATGACTCTTTTCCCCTTCTTTCTCTTACTGTCCTCTGCTTATTTCTACCTTCTTTCCCTCTAAGTGAGAAAATAATCTCCCTGTCGGCCTGCCTCCATTCCAGTGATGAGCACATAAATGAAATGCTCCCAACTGGGAGATTGTCATCTTTCTGAGTGACTGACATTTCTTATCTGCCGAGGGCTCTAATTGAGTGTCATGTGCTAAACCCATAATGACATCAAAACGTTTTCTGTTGTTCCACTGCCCTAACCTATTGCTCATGTACTTTTGCTTCGCTTCAGCCACACCATGTTACCATATGTGCCTCTTCCAGGCATGGAAGCTACTTACAACGCCAGTGGCAGTCAGATGAGGTAAGTCCAATGGTGCTGGCGCATGAGGACTTGTGGAGTGAGTGAGTGAGTGAGTGCATACTTGTGTGTGTGTGTGTGTGTGTGTGTGTGTGTGTGTGTGTGTGTGTGTGAGAGAGAGAGAGAGAGAGAGAGAGAGAGAGAGAGAGAGAGAGAATGATAGCAATGGTGTGGATCAGGCCTGGTGTGATTCTGAGCTTTTGTTTTTCTTCTAAACCAGATTGAATCTTAGATTCAAATGTGTTTTATTATAAATAGCAACCAAGAATGTGTAATCAATACCAAATAAGGGGGAGGGGGAATCAAAATCACTTAGCCAGCTCATTATACTGTAAGTTCCCTCTCAAGCTATTTTTGGTCATTTAGCCAACTTCAGTGCCTGGATGGGATTGATCTCATCTGCCTGCATTTCATTTGTTTAGTTCACTAAATGTCTTCTCCCTTCCAAAACATCTGTTCCTTTTTACATTTTTCCTTATTCATTACTTTTTCCTTATTTTATCGCTCCATACCAATGAAATGGATTGACTGCATTCTTGTAAATTTTTGTATACGCACGCAGGCCATGTCCAGATGTGACTAGAGATCAGGTTGAAATGTCATTGCTGGCAAAAGGCTTCAGCCCTAGTCTGGGTGTTAAGTTCAATGTGCTGAGGTAGAAAGTGAGTCCAATCCTTTTTCTTGTGTTTTTCTCTCGGTGCTGCTAGGCTAGAGCCTCCATTCCCTGCCCTGGTACCAAAGTCTCGCTTGGTAACAGACTCAGCTGTTGGCAAGCTCTTGCTGTCAGCCTCTGAGTTCCCGGTTCCTGGATTAGATGAACTGGATGGTGTGACAGCAGCGCGCCCCCGTCCCCAGAGCAGCCCTCCAGAACAGAAAGAGGTGAGTGTAAAGTGCTCGTGGGGTCAGGCGGCAGAGGCACTGGAGTTGGCCAGCGATGACTACAGGTCACGTGATAGGTACACATGGGCCCTGACTGCCTTTTCTTACCACCTTTAGCTTCAGCTGAGGACTGGAGATGACCAAGACAGGAGGTTTTCTGTTTGTCCACTAAAGGATACCCTGGATCTCTTAATCTACAGTGTTTTGGATCCTTTTTTCTTAATGACAGAATTTAACAATGTTTAGAGAATTAGACCACAGCGCTGCTTCATGCATTCAAAGAGGATGAGTGAATGGTGGTATTTTTCAGTTTTGTAACATCTGCTGTCTCCAACAGATAATGATATGGTTCTCTTTTAAAAATGTAAAATAGGGTAGCTGCTGAAAACACTGGTGGCAGGAGTGGCAGGGGCAGCTTTGTCGTAAAGTACTTATTAGACACATCTGTAAATGGGGGCTGTGATATCTTGAGGGTGAAAAAAAGGGACTTTATATTTTTTAAAATATCTTACAACTTGACATATCTTTCTTTTTAACCCTTAAAAATAGGCTGAGCCAGAGAAGAGGCCAAAGAAAGTCTCACAGATTCGCATCCGGAAACCATTCCTAAGCCAGATCCTAATCTTACCCCCATGGGCCTCCCTCGCCCCAAAAGGTGAGCTCTTTCTCCAGTACACATGGCTTCACCCTTTTGGAAAATTGTTTGGCATAATGTCATGACCTTTTAATGACCTATACTCTTGAGCTATTTTACTCCTAAGGTTGAGCCAAGAATATTCATTGTCAGTGTGGCCAGAGGTTTCTGTGCAGAGATATCTTATCACAGTCCTCGTCTTCTGTACTGAGCTCACCACGCCAGGCTGGTGCTGCCCCTCTGGGTGCATACTCTCTCTGTTCGCCCCTCAGTGGTGCTGGGAGGAAACTGTTGTCCCCCCAGGTGTAGGTGAGGGTGCTGAGCTTCCTGGCTTAGGAACCTGGTAGGCCATAGTGCCAGTCATGACACAGGTGGTTTCTGTCTCACACAGCCCTTCCGGACCCCACAGCTCAAGCTCACAACATTCTGTGCACAAAACTAGGAAGGGGCCTAAATGTTATGAAGGAAAGAAGGAAATTTTTTTGTTTTTAGAAAATGCCAGGTCCATGTTATGGTCTACTTATACGTTAAAAGATTTGGTTCCTAAAGATTTCTTTTTATTTTTTTTAAACTGGGCCGACATGTTATAAACCATTTGGTCATTTTGTTTTATTTATTTATTTTGTTAATCCTCAACCAAGGGTATTTTTCCATTGATTTTTAGGGGGAGTGGGAGAAGGAAAGACAGAGAGAAACATCGATGTGAGAGAAACACATCGATCGGTTGCCTCCTGCGTGAGGCCCGACCAGGGCTCGGGCTGTGGAGGAACATGCAACTGAGGCCCATGCCCCTGACTGGAATTGAACCCGGGACCCTTTGGTCCACAGGCCGATGCTCCATCCACTGAGCCAAACCAGCTAGGGCTCTAAAGATTCATTTTTTATGACAGAGGCCATTGCTAATCTTACAAAGTGAAGTGGGGAGAAAACAGTTTCCAAATTATGTATTTAGCCTGAATTTTGGAATTATATGTGTTACACGGACACACTATGACAATTGAAACATTTCTTAAAAGATCTCCAGAGCTATATTTTCATGTAGTGGATCTCACTCCTTCATTTCTCATTGGCAAATAGAAGCCTAACATGGTCCTTGAAGTCACCCCAGGTAAGTTACTTAATAACCTCTCTGAGCTTCTAGAAACTTCTCTGTAAAATGTGAGTAAGAATTCCCAACACTCAAAGTTTCTGTGCAGTCCAATAGAGAAAAAAAAAGTACTGTAGCTATTACACTGCTTCACACAACACATATGCAATTAATAGTTAACTATTACTATGATCATAATTGATGTTTCACTTTTCCCATGTGGTTTTCATCTTACCGTATTTTTATTTTATAGTTCTATTATTGATCATTACTAGAATAAAATAGGATTCAAAATTGGATGTATTCTATCTTGTAGATAAAAGTTCTGAAAACCAGCCTGGCTGGCATGACTCAGTGGTTGAGCGTTGACCCATGAACTAGGAGGTCACGGTTCAATTCCTGGTCAGGGCACATGCCTGGGTTTTGGCCTGATCCCCAGTGTGGGATGGGCAGGAGGCAGCTGATTGATGATTCTCTGTCATCACTGATGTTTCTATTTTTCTTTCTCTCTCCCTCTCCCTTCCTCTCTGAAGTCAATAAAAAATATGTATACATTTTTTTAAATTTCTGAAAAGCTGTTCTGGCCGGGTAGCTCAGTTGGTTTAGAGCATCATCTGATAATACCAAGGTTGCGGATTTGATGCGTGGTCAAGAACAATAACTCTACCTCAATCTGTCAATGTTTTCAGTGGCTATCAATAGCACAAAAAGGGTGAAAACGGGGGTCATGTCCCTTGTGATGGAAGCATACACCACCATCTAAAAATCTTCCTAGCCAAGTGCACCTTAATCTGATTATGCTTCTTTATTTAAATGCCTGTCTATAGGAAATACCTATAGTATTCCCATATGTCTAGGTCAAAGAAGCATGTAAAATTATGCCATGTAGCCGAAGCCGGTTTGGCTCAGTGGATAGAGCGTCGGTCTGCGGACTGAGGGGTCCCAGGTTCGATTCCGGTCAAGGGCATGTACATTGGTTGCGGGCACATCCCCGGGGGGTGTGCAGGAGGCAGCTGGTCGATGTATCTCTCTCATCGATGTTTCTAGCTCTCTATCCCTCTCCCTTCCTCTTTGTGAAAAATCAATAAAATATATATATTTTTTAAAAATTATGCCATGTAGATGTAATCAAGTAAAAAAATCTTGACTGGGGAATCCAGATTACTTGATTTCTTCAACAAATAAATTACAAAATAAAAAAGGAGACAAAATAGAATACTAATAACATAAATTTGGACAGTACTGGTCTGATTTAGATAGAAGTTCCAAGGACCTTGTGTTGTTTGGGAGAAGGGTAAAAATATTGATGCACTTCAATTTCTAAGTTCAATATACTCATAAAATTTTTCCCAACCACTAAAAGAATAGAAGAGTGTATGATTTCCAAGCCAGGAGACGGGCAGTGAGAGAGACAGAAGCAAGTGAGGCGGGGGCTGGGGGTGCGTCAATTGAGGATAGAAAAAGGAGCAGTAAGTTAAGAAAATAGATAGAAATTCAGCTGTATCATTCCCAATAAGTATAAATGAGCTAAATTTCATAACATCAGAGAATGGCAGCCTGGGGCGGGGCGGGGAAATCCAGTACATGTTCACATGAAACACATCTAAAACATACTACAGAAAGGTCGAAAGTAAATGAATGGAAAGAACAGAGTTAGGAAGCCAAGCTTATCTCTTGTAAGACAAACATTTTGTCCTCGTTTCAGGTTAAAGAAAAAGGAGTTCAGTTTGGAAGAAATATATACCAACAAGAATTATAAGTCTCCTCCTGCAAACAGGTAGGTCCACATGAGTAGGCAGTCCTAGACGGGGAGGGCTTCTGACATGATCGATGTAAACCTCCAGTTCTTTACTTGCAGACAGGGTTTGCTCAGTTCTTCCCATGTCAGGTCTTGGAAATTACTAGAATCGATGCTTTTAGTTCCCAGCATTTGAATTGGGGTCGGTGGTGGGATGGGAAAGAAATGTATATTGGGGTTAGTTAATACAGAAAATGTAGTTTTGTTTTAGTTTGTACTGGAGTTTTTACTGAATATGCTGGCTGTCTTTTGGACTAATAATCACTGATACTCAGATATGATTCCAAACACAGAAAAGGTTTTACTTGGCTGCCTTTGGGTCTAAATTCAGTTCAGGTCATGGAACTGTATTCCCATCCCCCCAAAAGTAAATATCTGAGGTGATGGGTGTGTTAATCCCAATGTGTGAATCCTTTACCAGTGTGCAATTATACCAAATCACATTATATGCTTTTAAATACATTACAATTTTAGTTGTCAGTTATACCGCGACAAAGTTGAAAACACACACATACACACGTTAAAAATAAAGATACTGGCCAGAGGAAACAGTTGCCTACGGAGTTAGTGCAAACAGCTCTCAGCCCTGTTGACTAGACGTGTTGCCCTGTGCGTGGGTGTGGAGGTGATCGTGTTGTGTTCCCCGCTTAGGTGTTTAGAGACCATCTTTGAGGAACCTAAGGAACGAAACGGTACGCTAATCTCAATCAGCCAACAGAAGAGGAAGCGCGTTCTAGAATTTCAGGATTTTACCGTCCCAAGAAAGAGGAGAGCTCGTGGGAAGGTCAAGGTGACGGGCAGCTTCACCAGAGCCCAGAAGGCAGCACTTCAGAGTCGAGAGCTGGATGCCCTTTTGATACAGAAACTGATGGAACTGGAGACCTTCTTCGCCAAGGAAGAGGAAGAGGAGCCGTCACCTGGGTGCTGAGAAGCAGTTGGGTTGGGGCGTCTCAATGTTAGTTCCCAGGCCGCCTGGGAAGAGGTTGCGTAAGTTTGCCCAGTGCCCAAACTCTTCAGACCGCAGTCCATGGATTTTTCCTGCTCAAGGTGCAGCCTCTTTAGAAACTGGTGACGGAGGGCCCTCTACGTCTCCTGCTGAGCCCAGCACCTCAGGAACGCTCCCTCCTCCTGGAGGGGGTCCTGCGTGACACCTGGCCGCCCCCCGCACTCGGCCATCCACAGCGGAGGACCAGCGCGCCTTCCACAACACTAGATCCACGGCCTCCGGCACGGCACGTCCCTGCGGAAGCGTCACGCTGTTTACGGTGGTGCTCGACCAAGATGGCTGACACGTTGCCCAGGGAGGGGGGCCTGGCGTCCTCGCCTGAGTGGCCTCGCGGCTCGGTTCAGTAGCCGAGGAACGATAAGCCTGTGGTGTTTCCTAACCTTTTGAGTCCGTCTGCCCAGAAACTGGGGTGTGCGTGTGCGCATGTACGTGTGCTTGTGTGTGTGCGTGCGTGTGTGTGTGCGTGTGCATGTGTGTGTGTGTGTGCGTGCGTGTGTGTCTTTCCCATCATTTTTCCTCCCCCTGTGACTGGGTCACTAGTGCCAGAGGGGCCATCCAGGCCCCATTCGAAGTAAGTTGCACTTTTTAACGTTGTGTTATTTTCATTTGTTTTATTACTTTTTTTAAAATTGCTGCATGTTCAGAGCCTTTAAATGTGATTTTAAAACAATTTTTTAAGACATTGAGGAGAAAGATAATACATGTCTGCAGAATAGATGGCAGGCGTTTGGCCCAGTCTATCAGTGCGTGGTCTGGGACGGTGGAGAGACCCTTTTCCATCCACGTGTTGCTGCAATCCCTTCCCCGTCTCTCTCCGGTGGACTTCATAGGAGGGAGCACGTCTTTCATCTGGGTTCTCATTCTTGCGTGCTGAGTAGATGTATTAACTTTAATGACGGAAGTAAGAGCAGGTTTCTCTCCCAATCATTTTTAAAGTGTGGAGGTTGGGTGTGGTCTTTTAATGGATTTTATCTCAAGTGTTGGAATGTAACAAAGTTGGGTACAACGGTATGGGCGGTGGTAGAGGCCGACCAGCGTGTTTGCAGCTGTCGGAGCAGCCGGCCCTGAGGGTGGGGAGGGGCCCCCACGGTTCAGGCTCAGTGGTGTGTCCTTGCGGTGGGATCGTGGAATCCCACGGCCGGCCGGCGCCTCTGAGGATACCTCTTTGTACTCTGGGCTCCTGTGTCGAACCTACTGGAAATGTAGAATGCCAGTGCTTGCTGAGCTGCTTTTGTGCCCACGGGAGTCTGGGCAGAAGGATGCCGTGTGGGTTAGCAGGCCCAGGGGTTTCATTCCTTCCCCACTAACCCCTGTGTGCCGACCCTGCTTCCCCTGCCCTCTTCCCTTGTGTTTTTTCCTCCCTCCCCCCCCCCCCCCCCCCCTTCTCTCTCTCTCTCTCAACAAGAGTTGAGAGAATTACATTCCTTGGCTGGTGAATGGAGTACTAGACCCAGCCTCAGGACACTGGTCACCTCTCCCTGTCCTCCTAGGAGCCACTGCAGAAGCCGCTGCCAATGGGAACTGTCCAAGCTGCAGACACTTTGGAGCCAGTCTGTTAGAGGAGTGAGCGGTGCCGCCCTGGGATGTGTCTAGCAGGTTTCTTTTGTTCCCCCGTTTGTCAATGGGGAGACGGGTGGGGCGGGAGGTCTCTTTGTGCCTTTCCTTTGCGGGTTGACAGTCTGTGCCACACTGGAGCAGAGAGACAGACATGAGCTGGAAAAAACAAAGTGCACATCTGTCTTAGGCCCCATCTCAGACATAGCCTAGCAAGTCCCATACACACCTGGAGTCGCCCGAGCTGCTCAGGCCAGGGCGGATAGCATTAGGAGAGCCAGCCTTCCCCCGGCTCTGAGTGAGCGAGCCCGTTCTGCCCTGCACGTCCACTTGGCCTGGACTGTATGGACACGACCTGTGTTCACCTCGGTACTGCTCCCTTCCTGGGACAGGGTCTGTGGGACTTCTGTCTTCTTGCTCCAGGGAGGGGGTAGGAATACAGTGTGCCCTTGCACAATCGTGTTCCGGGAAGTACTGCTGGACAAGCTTGCAAACTCCCAGTGAGTCACCAGAGCCCTGTTTGCCAGCACCCGTGCGGGTGTAGCCGAGTCAGCGATGTGGTAGCCACGTCATCCTGCAGGCTGAAGTTGAGGTGGGCACAACTGGCATCACCAACGTTACAGTTACGACTTCAAGTTTGCCTGTGAGAGGCATGGCATTTTATGGGCCAGCAGCAGTGATTTGGGACATTGGTCTCTGGGAAGGGAGAATTGGTGGAAATGGAGACCTGGGCTCCTTCCTCGTCCTGGGAATGTGGGAGAGAAGCTGCTCTGAGGCCAACCTGTCTATGCTTGAGATTCTCGGCATGCCCTCTGGCGAGGGCCTTTCCCTGCCGCAAAGTTAAGAATGGGTCCCCACTGTGAACTTGCAGCTGCTTACCTAAAGTCGCTAGAAGGGTTCTAGCCACGCTCAGGCACACGTGTCTTAACCTCTGTTCTCCCCATTGGCTAGCCAGCTGCAGCTGTCTGTGGTCCTCGGAGCCTGTGGGACCCGCCAATGATTGGGGATGTGAGTCAGCTGCTGGCACACGGCCTGCCCCAAGCGTCTGGTTCTGGGTGGGCGCTGATACAATTCCTAAGTTTGGGGACTTCCTTCCGAAGTGGCAAGGAGTTCTAGTTAACTATAACTTACTCAACTCTGGTTTAGTGTCATTAAGATGGGAAAGGGAGGAGAGATCTCAGGTCCAATTGGGGTTCCACCCATCAGTTTTTCGCTGAGTCTTTGAACCATGGGTTTTCTCGTCTTTTACTTTATAGCTGTATTTGCTTTCCCACCCCCCTTCCCCGTCTCCTTTCCTTTGGCCTCCTTTCCAGCTTCATTCCTTCATACCTCATCACCTTTTAAACCAGATTATGTCCACTTTTTCTTACTGACCTTACTCTGAGAGCTACAGCCGAGGGAGGTACAGTGGAAAGACATGTAGCGTTTGCCTTATTGGAGCCTGAAAAGCTCAGAAACTCATGCTGTGAATCCCAAAACTCTGCGCTCCAAGAGCTGTGAAAATCATGACACTTTGTCACAATTTTGCCTGAAAGAGCCTTGAGTGGGTGCCAGAGCCTATCGGAGGTGAATTCCAGATCCCATCCTCCGGGCAGGACCCTCCGTCCCCCACGGCTCCGCCCCTCCCGCCAGGCCAGGCCAGGAGCTGCCCTGAGGATGCAGGGCTGGGGCGGGTCCTCGAGCTTTGGTGCAGCCTCGCGACACCCGGAGCCAGCGTTGTCTCCAGGCCAGAATGCCATCTCTCAGTCCCATATGTGCATGAGCGTCCGCAAGAGACCAACTTTAGGCAGCGGTCCTTTCCTCCCGGTCCCTGGGGGGGGAGGTGTATGCAGTTGGTGCTTTTTAAAATTCTCCTGTTTTGTTTCTGTAAGCTTTTCCCCTGGTATCATGGAAAGGACCTCTTAATCACCACCTTGTGGGTGGCTGTATCCAAAGTCTAAATAATCGGCCAGATAACGTGGAGCAGCCTTTCCTGAACTCATGGAAGGGAAGGGCTCCTTCACCACAACTGAACTTCTTGTGTAAAAGGCTGGCTGGGGAGAAGACTCAGTTTTATCACAATCAAATGTAATGTTCTCTAACCACAGCTGGGGCAGCAAAGGCTATCGGATGGCAAAGCGAGGGCCCCATACAGGCCACCATCCAGCACAGCAGTCAGGTTTGATGTTTGTTCATTGTGTGTCTTCACGAGTCCCTCTCTGGTGCTGAATTGGATTTGAATTTTGGTGAGAGGCCTCCGCATCTCCGTGGGCTGGGCTGGCCAGTAAGTAGCTGCCTGACGTGTTTATATATTATCACGGTCAATAGTTCAGTGAGATTTTGTACATTTTTTGGTAACATTGGCATACATGATGCCCCTGCAGCTCCTGTTCTGTTTGGTAGTTGTGCCTCTAAAATTCCCACTGTTATGTGTGTTAATTTATGAAAATAAAGAATTTTTGAAACCTTTCCAGTAACTCTCCAGGCTGTTATTTTATTCTTATGGTTTGGCATTAATAAGTTAAAATTGTGCCTGTAATGTCATGAGGCTGGTTGTTTTAAATAGACATCACAGAGTTATAATCAGAACAGGCATTCTACCTTCCAAAGCAGTCACCGGGCCCTGAGGCCTGCCCTGTGCCCAGGACGTGTGGCACTCCGCCGCTGGGTGCCTTCTGTGCCTACCAGGAAGCTTTTCTTCCTTTTTTTTTTTTTTTTAATTCTCATCTGAGAATATTGTTTCCATTGATTTATTTTTATTTTATTTTTTTAACTTTAGAGAGGAAGGGAGAAGAAGAGAGAGAGAAACATCAGTGATGAGAAAGAATCATTGATGGGCTGCCTCCTGCATGCCCTCTACTGGGGATCGAGCCCGCAACCTGGGCATGTGCCCTTGCACTTGTCTGTTTCACCATTACTTGAGGAGTATTCTACACTTTTCCTTTGTTTAGAAGTTAGAGGCTAGTTATCAGTTAAGGTCGTGTTATTCCTTTAACATCTTCCATCACAGAATCTTAGCATTGGTAGGTCCTCCTGAGAATAAGAGGACTAGACTAGACCACAAACTGTTTTAAGAATTCTCTCAACTCACGGCCATGGACAACAGTGTGTGATTGTGGGGGTTGGGGGACAGGGCATAGAGGGGGTGAATGATGATGGGAAAATTTAAATTAAAAAATGATGCTCTTAAAAAAAGGTCTCTGGTGTCCTGCCCTCTGCTAATATTGGAGACCTCGTTTCTGCAGTTCCTTCTGGAACTTCTCTTGAGAAGTGTTCTAGAAAACTCTTCAAGCAACTTCCAGGGGTCATAGGTGAGTTTTTCATAACCTCAAATTCCAGTGTCTTCTCCCTCCTCAATGACAGTTCATAACTTTGCTTTTGCATTTCACTGCGATAGAACCTATTTGAATAGAACTTGCACACGGAACCTTTGCAGTTACTTGAACAGACTATTGTAAAATATAATTTTTAACCAATTTTTTTTTAATGGAGAAAAGGGTCCATTAAGGCAAACAAAGGGCCCACAAATGCTGTAATGCCGCTCAGCCCCCACCATTCAGTTTACAAAATCACAGGGATTTAGTGCTGGTTCTTAAATGTTAGGCTAATTCTGTCCCCTAGAGGCAGTAGGGAAATTTCAGAAGAAAGCAATGCCCAGTAGCTGTTGGTCATTCATCACAGCAAAAAGGGCAAATCCAGCCTGGCCTGGGTGGCTCAGTGGTTGAGCATCCACCTGTGAACCAGGAGGTCACTTTTCGATTCCCCGTCAGGGCACAGGCCTGGGTTGCAGGCTCGGTCCCCAGTGTGGGGCGTGCAGGAGGCAGCTGATGAGTGATTCTTTCTCATCATTGATGTTTCTCTCTCTCTGTCTCCACCTCCATTCCTCTCTGAAATACATTAAAAGAAAGAAAGAAAAGGGGCAAATCCAGCAGCAGGAAGATATAACAATCTCGAATTCTCATAAACATTAAAATATGTTAAATAAAAACTGTCAGAACTAAAAGGAAAAATACATAACTACGTAAGGAGATAGGAACATCTCTGCCCGCCCTGGCCGCGCTGCTCCCCGGCCGAGGTTCAGGACGGCGGGAGAGAGCACCTGCCACACCGGCCCAGCCTGGCTTGGGGGCTGCCCCGGAGCCCCGCGCTGGTGGGGCGGCGAGGAGCTCAGTCGGCTCCGCCCACAACCGCTCCGCGTTCCTCATTGGCTCCGTGAGCTCGACGCTCGTGACGCCACATGCGTGCGCCGCTCGTGCGAGAGGGGGCGTGGCCCACTGAGAAGGAGGAGACAAGATGGCGGCTTCCGTGGGGCAGCGGTACCTGAGGTTGCTGCGTGAGGTCGCGCCCTGGCGGAGCAGGTACAGTGCTGGTCGGGGGGCGGCCTGGGCCCAACGGGGTCGGGAGAGAGGAATCGTGTTTTGTCGCCGGCTCGCCCTGGGGGGCGCCCCGGGGGAGACGGGGTCACCCACCTTCACCTCGAGCTCGCGAGCAGGTGCGACGGCCGCCGCGGAGGGCCGTCCGGGTTTAGTCAGGGTCTGGTCTAAGCGCCCTGGCTTTGCCCTCGCCAGCTAGGTCGACATGGGGATAAGAAAAAGGGATAAGAAAAGGGAAAGACCAGAGGGAATAAGCCTTGGAGGCGAGGCGGGGCGGGGCGGGACCGGACGCCTCTCAGGGATCCGTGTTCCTGAAGGGACGGTGTGAGGTCGGGGAGCACTGGACTGGGAGTCCGTCGGGCGGCTTTCACTTGGGGTTCTTGTTCTTGGGAGCGAGGGGTTTGAGTCCCGTAATCTCAAAGTAGTGGGATGGACCTGGGGTCTCGTTTACCGTGGCGACTCCCAACTCGTTTGGGTCCTTAGAGCTGGAGGACACCCCGAGGCGCCATCCAAATCCGGCTCTTCTTGGAGTTGGCGAAATGGAGGCCCTGGGAGAGGGAGGGACTCGCTCGTTTTCACCCAGCCGGTTAGTAGCAGAGCCAGGACCCCGACCCGGGCATCTCTCTCTCTCTGCAAGGAACTCAGGCTGCCCACCGTGGGAGCATTTATTATTATTATTATTATTATTATTATTATTATAGCATTTATTATTATTATTATTATCATCATCATCCCCCATGGCTCGGGAAAAGTTGGACTCTCGGAAGATGCATGGAAACGTTGGCAGCTGTGACTCAGGGTCAGCTGCTGGGGGTGGTTTCTAAGAAGGAAGGTTTGAGATGCGGGCGCTGTGCGTTTCCTGCAGGGTTCGTTTTATAGGCGTTGACCAAAGCTTGCTCTGTGACCCGAGGCCACCCCTCGCTGTCACTTCGGGCAGTAAAAGACACTGAATTTGCACTGAGCGGGGAGCAAAACTGTCGTGGCCTTGACATGAAAGCTTCGCTCTCCCATTACTGACTGTGCAAAGGTAGCTCAGGAGGGGCCGCTGCATTTGGGTGGTAACTGGCAGGGTTTGGACAGGTGGGTCTCTGTGGTTTCGGTGTTATTGCCAGGTGTGCTGCTTGAGTCAGCCATGAATTCTTTTAAACTGTGTCATGAGTTGGGAAGACTAAAAAGTGACATTCCTAAAATATTTGTTGAATGATGAGGAGGAGGATTTACTCATTGTCATTAAAAAAAAAAAAAAGGGGGAAGTCGCCCGGCCAGCGTAACTCAGTGGTTGAGCGTCAGTCAACCTATGAGCCAGGAGGTCACGGTTCGATTCCCAATCAGGGCACATGACCGGGTTGCAGGCTCGATCCCCAATGTGGGGCGTGCAGGAGGCAGCCGGCCAATGATTCTCTCTCATCATGGATGTTTCTCTCTCTCTTCCTCTCCCTTCCTCTCTGAAATCAATAAAAATATATGTTTTTTAAAAGGGGGGAGGGTGGAGTCACACTTTTAGTACCAATGTAAGTACAAAAGACTAGATTTAGGTGCAGTGATAGGGAGGGATAAGGACTTGGGTACAATAAGATGTCTCAATATTCAAAGGTATTACATATCAAGACAGAAGGCAACTATATTGATACAAAAAACTAAAAGGTAACTTTTTCTTGAGTTTTCAGGAAAGCAGCCTCTGTGAGACACACAGATGAAAGCCCCATATGGCAGGGAAGTTTTTCAGTAACTGCGTGATGTGCGACAGGCGATAGAACAAAAAGAAAGCAACATCTAGGGTGAAAACTTGGGGCCATGTTTGATACAAGAATGGGGGTAGATATGTATTAGAAAAAGAGAGTCCCAGATAAAGCCCTATCCTGCTGCCAAATTCAGACTCAGCAGGTGTAGGCTGGGGCTCTAAGTGCCCCCGATAATTCTCAGGTTCGGGCAAGTAAGGACCTGGTGCTTAGGGAGTGGTTGGTTGTGTAAGACTTGCATTCACCAGTCTATATGACATCCCTACCACTGCCAGCCATGGTGCCGGGGACTGTGGGAAGAGTAGGCCTTTCCAGTTGAGTAGGAGAGAGAGAAAACACCCCAGAAATAGTGTAAGATAGACTATGAAATAAGGCTGTCAGGAGGCCTGCCGGTTCGTTTTTAGAACTCTCACAGCTTGAGAACACAGGAGAGATGTAACAGCTATAGTTACAATGTTACCACCAGAGGGGATGTTAAGAATATTTTTAGGCCTTGTCGGGGTAGCTCAGTTGGTTAGGGCGGTGGTTGGCAAACTCATTAGTCAACAGAGCCAAATATCAACAGTACAACGATTGAAATTTCTTTGGAGAGCCACATTTTTTAAACTTCTTCTAACGCCACTTCTTCAAAATAGACTCGCACAGGCCACGGTATTTTGTGGAAGAGCCACACTCGAGGGGCCAAAGAGCCGCATGTGGCTTGCGAGCCGCAGTTTGCCGACCACGGGGTTAGGGCATCCTCCTAATGCACCAAAGTTTCAGGTTCGATCCCCAGTTCAGGGCACGTACAAGAAGCAACCAATGCATGCATAAATAAGCAGAACAACAAATCAGGGTTTCTCTCCCTCTCTCTCTAAATCAATAAGTTAAAAAATGTTTTAAATATTTTTATAACTATGACAATATGGGCACAGACCAGACAGCATGGACACTGGTCATAGACAATTGGCATGGCCATCCCAGTGTGGGCCAGATTAATGTAAACTCTCTTTCTTTTACTATATCTATAGCGATATATGTAACTTTTAATATGTAGTAATGTGTAACTAGGTGCCAGGCCTTGGGCTGAGGGGTTTACATGATTGTCTCACTCTGACTGAGGTGTAGGTCCTGTTTTTACAGGTAGAGAAACTGAGGCTTGGAATTAGTTAAGAAATTTCCTAAAGTCACGCAGCTAACACGTGGCCGACCTGAGATCTGAGCCCCACAATCAGACTTGAGTGCTTAATCACAGGAGGGGCCTGGACCACCTGCTTCCCGATACCGTGGGAGAGACAGCTGGCTGACCTTGCCCGTTCCTCCTCGGGACTTCACCTCACTGCCGAGATTGCAGTTCCTTGGAAAACAGACAACCCCTGCATCCATCCAGGTCACAGACAGCTAACAATTAAGTGAATAAATGCATAGAATCTGTTGCTTTCAGTTCGTGAGAAGTGCTAGGAAGAAAAATAAAGGTTCAACAATAAAGATAAATAAATAAAGGAAGGTAATTGAGGGATTAGAGAGTGCTTGAGAGGGGCAACTCTTGGGCGTAGGGTGATGAGGACAGACCAAACTGAGGGGAAACATCTGAGCAGAGAACTGAATGAGTAAGAAAGGGAGCCTCATAGAGGGGGCTGTGCCAGGGCCCGGGCCAGGGAGGAGCCTGCAACCGAGTGACGTGCCCTTAACCGGAATCGAACCCGGGACCCTTCAGTCCGCAGGTGGACGCTCTATCCACCGAGCCACACCAGCGAGGGCTAAGGACATTTTCGTCCATAACCACAGTACAGTGGTCAAAACCAGGAAATTAACATTGATGCCGTAATATTGTTGAATCTATAGACTGTATTCAAAATTTGCCATTTGATCTAATTGTTTTAACTTAAAAAAACAATGTCTAATGGTTCATTTTTGCTTGATTGTAGCCTCCATCACCGTGAAAACACTGCCCTGAGCCATTTCCCACAGCCCTTGCGGAAGCTGCCCCTCAGAGCCTTCTCGAAAAGTAAGTAGCAGTCGGAGACGGTGTCGGCCTCTCTGGCTTCGGGCTGCTCATCAGTTAATTGGGAGACACGGGGCACCTGTTCCTCAGGGTGTGGTTGGAAGTAAAGCACATGTGCCTGGGAAGTGCTCACACGCCTGGCACGTGGTCTCACTGAAGCAGTAGCTGTTATCCTTGTTTTTACCGGCTGCCTACAGCCTGTTGTGTGACTGTGCCGTTTAGTGCTGGGCATTTGTTCCCGGTCTTTTCCTGCTGTAGGTGGTGCTATAGTAACATCTCTGCATCTTCGGGATCTGTTGGTGAAGGTAGGACTGCTGAGTCAGGTTTATGTATTTTACAGTTTGGCATCTCCGCCAAATTGCTCCTCAAAGAGGGTAAACCAGTTTCCTCTCACACAGCAGGACGTGCCCGGGTACATTAGTTCTCCACCCACACTGTGGGCTAGGAACTTTTTTGATCTTGAAGCAGCTCTGTGAACCCTTTTGAAAATGTGTATTGTCCTTATTACCTAAACACCCTTTTTATTCATCACACCAAGAGCTGTTTGTAACTGCCCAATAGCGTGCCTTGGAGTAGAAGGAGATGGTTAACAAGAACAGAAGCGGAAGGCTTGTGGTAGTTACAGAAGCGCACCTGGCCGCTATTGAATTGGGCTGCGTGCGGGAACACGCAGGAACCCCAGGGAGATGGAGGTGGGGAACCTCCGGCATTCAGCTGTGCTCTTGGAACTGCAGCAAAGCTGTGCTTTTAGGAAGTGGAGCGGTGGTCAGGAGGGGCGGGTGCTCACTACTCACTACTTCCTTTTGGAAGAGGAAAGCAAGCCTTTGAGAGGCAAGAGAGAGACCCGTAATCGGAGGAATGCCCGCCGGTGCTCAGTAGAGTGGGACCGGTCAGTCCAGGATGTGGGCTGGTGCAGGGAGGATACAAGTTTTCTCATCACCAGATATTCCAGAAAGAGAAAAAAGTGTTCTTGCTTTTTGACAAATCCTTCTTGGTCGTCGGAGGTAGAGGATTTAGTTACTGAGTAGTAAGGGTCCACTAGGCCTCATTAGAGGGTGGAAGAGGTTAGTGACACCCTCACCTGCTCACTGAAAAGAGGAACAGCAGCAACTAGAACCGCTGGAGGGACAGTGACGCGGGAGCAGGGCGCTCCTTCCCCGGAGTCGGGCAGACGAAGGGTGTGCTCTGGTTCTGCACAGGCAACTGGGAGTCAGCTCCAGAGCTTTGGCTGTAGTAACAGTTGTATTGGTCAGTAACGCGCACACCATAGAACTCACCCTTTTAGGTATGCGTCTCCACGTTTGTTAGTATATTTACAGAGTTGTGCAACTGTCACCACTGTCTAATTCTAGGGCATTTTCACTTCCTCCTTGCCCTCCCATGAAAAACACTCGACCCATTAAACTGTCCCTCCTCATTTCTCCCGCCCCCCTCCCAAGCAATCACTAATCACTTATGGTATGTTTCCTATACTGGGTAGCTATAATAATAAAAGCATAATATGCTAATTAGACCAGACAGCCGAACGACCTTCGGATGTCCTTCCAGATGAAGCCGGGGCCAAGCCGCTTGCACGAATTTTGTGCACCGGGCCTCTAGTTTTATATAAATGGAATCACACAATATGCAGCTTTTTGTGGCTGGCTTCTTTTACGTAATGTTTTCAGGTTCATGTTGTAGCATTTGTCAATACTTCATTCCCTTTCATTATCAAACAATGTCCCAGTGAATGGATCACCACGTCTTGTTTATCCAGTCTCAGTTGGTGGACATTTGGAGTGGGTTTTTTTGGCCTGTTAGGAATAATGCTTCTGTTGAACATTCTTGTATAAGTTTTTGCATAGATGTATGTTTCACTTTTTTAGGTACATACCTAAGAGCAGAATTGCTGGGTTATATGGTAATTTTATGTTTAATATTTTGAGAAAAATGACAAGCTGGTTTTCAAAGTGGCTGCCTTGTTTTGCAATCCCACCAGTCGTGTGAGTGCTCAGTTTCTCCACGTCTTTGCCAACACTTACTATTTTATTATAACATCCTAGTGGGTGGGAGGAGGTGGCTCCTGTGGCTGGAGTTGCATTTCCCTAATTACTGCTGTATTGATTTGTGAGGCTGCTGTGATGGTCACACACCAAGTGGCCTAAACAATAGAATTCGTTTTTTCGAGGTTCTGGAGACTAGAGGTCCGAGATGAGGGGGTCACGGGCTGCTTCCTTCTGACGGCTGTCCATGCACCTTGTCTGGTGTCAGGTGGTTTGCGGCCGTCTGGCTCCCTTGGCTTACAGAAGCATCGTCCCAGTCCCTTCCTCCACCCTCCTGTGGCATTCTCCCTGTGTGCGTGTCTGTGTCCAAATTTCCCGTTTATAAGGACCCCAGTCATGGGATTAGGCCTCATCATGATGGTTTGATTTTACTTGAGTCCCTGTGGAGACCCTCTGTCCCAGTAAGGTCCTCTTCTGAGCTCGGGGGGGTCAGGGTTTCCGTATATGAGCTGGGGGAGGGGCCACAAAGTTCAACCCGTAACAGATGTTGAGCATCTTTTCATGTGCTTATTGGCCACTCATGTATCTTCTTTGAAGATATGTCTCTTCAAACCCTTTGTACATTTTTAATTTTTTTAATTATTGTTGAACTGTAAGAGCTTATGAGATTTTGCATTTGAGAACAGTAGTGTCCAGTAAGAAGTGTCCAGTAAGAACGGGGCGCATTGTTAAAGTAAGGTGAGAGAGGCCTGGTGAGAAAGGGTGCCTGGCTCTCAGTCCTGGACCTGTGGGGACTGGCTGGCAACCTGGATCAGTGTCTGACCTCTTTGTTGTTCAGTGTTTTCTTCAATTCTGTGACTGTGGCGGCCATTGGGGTGCATCGTCGTTTCACAGGAAAGATGCTTGTCTCTTGCTAATTGATAGAATTTGGAGACAGAAGGGTCCCAAGTAGTGACTCAGGTAGCCCCTGCCTGTCAGATCCCTTCAGAGTCCACTCACCTGCACGGAGGCTTCTGAGATGCACTGACCTCCTGGCCCCCTGTTGGCGCTGGGTTTGCATGACTCGTTCCTGTCCCTTTTCCCAGGCTCAACATTGTCGCTGTTGGTTTTTTTGTTCTTACAGATGCCAGACAAGTGCACACTGCCCCTGCTCGAACCTTGTTCCGGTTGCGCCCCCTGCCATTTCTGGTTTTGACTGGCGGCGGCGGGTACGCAGGTTACCGGCAATATGAGAAGTATAGGGAGCGAGAGCTGGAGAAGCTGGGATTGGAGATTCCGCCCAAACTCGCAGGTCACTGGGAGGTAGGAATGAGATGGAACCGCCTTGGTTTCTCATCTAGCACAACTGCCCGTCACTTTAAATGCTCCAAAGTCCAAATGTTTGAAAAGCGAGACGCGCTTTCTTGGAGCTCATGTCTCCAGTGGGCTTTGGCCAGATACAGGTGTTCTCTCTCTGTCCCAGGCCTGCCCGGGCTCCCCACGGGCTCTGAGTGGGAATGTCCTGCTGTTGAAACCCTCCGAGCTCCTGCCTTATATTGGGGCCGGCATCCTGGCCATTCACGCCTTCTCAGGCTGAGGATGAGCTAAAACGGTTGGATTTTGGGGATGTGGTTAAGTTCTCACCAGAAACCAGACTGAAATAACCAAATCCTTTGTCCTTGTTGCTCAGATACTCCCCTCTAGAGGGCCACGTGGGAGGGCCAGGCTGCAGTACTGTTGACCCGTGTGTGATGCGTAACGAGCTGCCTTACTCACCTGTGCTTCCCGGGGCCCGGGACCGTCCCTGACTCAGCAGATACTCAGTAAATGCTGAAATCGAATATAAATGTGTACGTTTAGAAACTGCCTCCTTTGCAGCTATATTTAACAAATGAAAAATACAAAATACCAGTCGGCCTTGGCAGCCTGGGCGGAAGAGGGGGTAAAGGGAAGACGTGCCGGTGTTGGGAATGATGCACAGTGTCCTCGTGAGCCACTGCATCCATGTTGGTGATCCAGCCCGGCTGAGCCAGGGCCGGGGCGTCTGCGAGTCCCACGTGCTCCTCAGTGTGAACTAGGCCATCACTTTCCGTCTGGGCCTTGGTGTCTTCAACTGTAAACAGTGGGTCACTGGCTGGAGGGGCTCGGTTGAGTGTCGTCCTGGGCACCCAAAGGTTGCAGGTTCAGTCCCCAGTCAGGGCAGGACGAAGGCAGCCGATGAATGTTTCTCACGTCGATGCTTCTCCCCCCTCCTCTCTTCCCAAGCATGTCCTTGGAGGACTTCAAAACAACAGCAGTGGGTCGGATTGGAACATGACTCCAACTCTGACAGCTTATCTAGGAATTGTAGGCGTTACCTGCTACATATTGCATAGGCTTCCTCCCAAAATCCTGTTTTGGCTCTTGGTGTTGACCCTCTTCCTCCGAGAGAATTCAGTGGGATGGTTTCACTTGGCTTCCCTCAGTCCTGAAACTGCCTTAGTCCGCGGGCCATGCAGAGCGCGATGTGGCTGCACCCTGCCAGGTGTCTGTCTGTCCTCGTGTCTGCCGTCATGTGCCGTGGCCTTTGTAGTAACCCACCAGACCAAGAGACCGAAGGCTCTCTGTCCTCGGGCGTCACGCCGCAGCCAGCGTCCTCGGCGAAGGGCAGTGGCACCGAACGTGAGCACAGTTCAGAGTCCGCTGGGCTGTCTCCCATGGCCTCCTGGTCTCCTCGGTAAACTCATTCCTGAGAGCAGTTCCAGTGTTGCTGAGACTGACCTCGTGACTGTCCTCACGTGTTAAAGCCAAGCTGCCTCCCTGGCCCCAGCATTTGTCCGGCTGCCTCACCCGGTGACGAGCTCGCGCGCCCCAGGAACCCCCCACTCATTTCCAGAGAAGGTCCGTTTGGGAGGAATTGGCTCGTTCCAACGTCATGACAGACCAGTGTCAGCTCTTTCCTCAGCACCCGCCATAGATGAGGCAGGACTGAAAGGTGACTGTTTGTGATGAGGGCGGGGCTGGTTAGCTCAGGGGTCAACCGGTGACGACCTGGTTCATGGGTCGACGCTCAACCACTGAGCCACGCCAGCCGGGCACACTGTTTACTCTTCAGTGTCCTTGGTTACAGACGATAGGGTTTTTGGATTTACTGGATGGTTGTAAACTGCTTGGCCTTTACTCTGGACCAGGTTAGCCCTGCTGTTGTGCTGAGCCTTGGTCACTAAGGGGTGGCTCTCGGGGTGCCTACTCCATGCCCTGTGTTCTGCGAGGACGCTCTCCCGGCCTGCTGCAGTGCAGGTGCCTCCTGACCCTGGTGAGCGCTGGGAATGGGCTCGCAGCTCCGATTGCTCGATTGCTCGGTGGAGCTCCTGCAAGTTAAGCACCTGCGTGTGCAGGGCTTTGAGGCGCGCAGAGCCTCCGGAACCCCTGTGGGTTACGGGGCTCCCCTGCGGGCTCCTCTCTCCTCCACCTCAGAGAGCCCAGCAGCTCCTCTCGTTACAGACTAGCAGGACGCATCTCAGCAGGGGCACTCAGAGGGTTTTTGTAAATTATCATTTTTTAAGGATTCTGGGACCAATTCCAACATTTGCGTGTCGTTTGGGGGTGTACTTCCCACACCAACAAACTGGCACACTAGCTGGGTGCCCTACAGTTCAACTCGATTCTGACAGTATCTGCCCAGAGAGCGTAAGATGCTGGGTTACCGGCGGGTTCTGCGTCTGGGTGGCAGTTGAGGTTTTAGATGCGCCGTCCTCTTGTCCCCGTAAGTCAGAAAACGGGAGCAGAGCCTTCTGAAGTTCCTCCTAATGAGGGGTGAGGGTGTGTGGCACTGTGCCCCTAAAGCTACTGGGGGATGCCAGGCGTGGTGGGGAGTGCACAGGAGTGACGTGGTGACTCCAGGGTTTCCTGGGAACGTCAGGCGATGTGAGTGCCACGCTGGATGACATCTGGTGACAAGCTCCCCTCGGTCTCTGCCGTTGCCTGTTGGGTCCTTTCTTGGCCTGAGGACAGAGGGGCGTGTGGTGGGAAAGCTGGCCCGATGACGTGGGGGCCCTTTGGGGAAGAAGCAGCCCACATGTCCCTCCTGCAAGCCACGGAGGTGCCACCAGGGAGGCGAAGAGCTCCCAGACACCAGCCCGGCCTGCAGCCTGGCACGCTCCTCTGGCCTGTGTCTGCTGCCCACGCTCGGGCAGCTTGTCCCACTGTCCGTCTGTTTCCTAGCCCGCTTGTCCTGGCTCACTGGACTCAGGTTCCGGTCTGACCTTAAGTCTTTCATCCATTTTGAGTTTCTTCCTGCACATGCACCTGTTCTCTCTGTCATGCTGTGGGCCACCCTTCCTCGGAGCCACGGAGGGGCTCCCCGTGCGCCGGAGAAGCCTGCGGGCTGCAGGGCTGCTGAGACACTGGCACGCTCCCGTCTTCCTGGTGCCCCGGCGCTCCGCGGGGAGCTGCAGGGGGTGGCCTGGAGGGGGTCTGTCCACACGTGCTGGTGGCCAAGAGGCCCGAGGCCACAGAGCCCCCCAGTGGGAGAGGTGGTGCTCCCACCCGCGCGAGTTCAGAGGAAATGAAGGACCCGGTTGGCCGGAAGGGGCCCTTCAGAGTGGGAAGTCAACTCACCAAGGGCTTTTGTTTTCCCAGAAATGATCTGTCCGCTATTGTCTGGAATCCAGAAGGCGTTTCCCTGCTGAAACGGGGGTGGAGGAGGTCCGGGCAGGCTGGGAGGCTGATCCGCAGGCAGACCTGGGGCATGTTTATGACTTTTCTGAACACCGTCCCCTGAGGGGCTTGGAGTGTCACAATGAACTCTGGGAGGTGGTGTGGAGCCGCCTGATTGGTCATTTTACCAGGGAGCGTGTTGGTGCCTCCACTCAGCAAATGAGGAGCTGGCCTCTCCACCCACTGACTTGTGCTGGTCCAGGTGGGCCGGGCCGGCCGGTGCTGGAGGCTCCCAGGACCTTCTGCTGTTGGCGTGCCTGCGGCCAGCATTCTGTGCCGGCCTCTCTGTGCTTTAGCTCCTTTTTGTCTCGTCCCACGTGGCGTTTGCTTGGAGTGTTGAGGTGAGAAGGGGTCTGACGCCTCAGCAGGGCTCAGAGAATGCTGGGAGCCCAGGCTGGGCCTCAGCAGGTCCCGCCCTCTGCTCCTGCGGGATGCCCGGACGCCCTGAGGCAGGAGCCTCCCGTTGCCTCCCTGCTCCCCACCGCAGCAGCCAGGGCTCCAGGTTGTCGTGGAGAAGGTGCTGGTCCCAATGAGGACAGGCGTGGGCTGTCTGCGCGCCCTGGTCAGCTGCCATCTGCTCATAGCCCGAGGCGCCTCTCCTGTCCTAGGAACCACATTGCTGAGAGACCGCGTTCTCGGTGGAAGAACTGGCCTTGGTTTTGTTCGGAGCCTGAGCCAGAAGACGCGCCTCCGAGCGGTGTGGCCAGCGGGCGGCGTGCTGCCCGCATGGCCGGCACACGCAGCAGCCCGGCTCCTGACCCTGCCTTTCTGTGGTCCAAGGGTCTTCCTGGCAGCCCTTGCCCTGGTCGGATATGTTCAGTGCGTCATCCCATCCATGTTGACTGGGTGGGCATGCGGATGTGGCTGGCGCTGGCCCCACAGGCTAGGGGTCTGCCGTCTAGTGTAGAAAGGCAGGTCTAACACTGTGTGTACAACTGAAACTAATCTAAAATAACGGTGACTGTTTACTGTAACAGGAAAATCAAACAAGACTGGGCCAGGACACCCCACATGTTCTCCGTCCCGAGTGCTCCGCCCAGGGGCACACCTGGCCCCCAGGGCTTGTTTGCTGGTGTACCCCGGGATTTTGTACGACAGGCGTGGCCCACCCACCGTGAACGGGAGGAGAGGAAGCGGGGGGGGGGGGGGGGGGCAGCCTGTGTCTTCAGGATGGGTGTGGGAAGGAGCAAGGACTTGGATACCTTCTGTTTCGCTTTCTCGCTTGGGGGCTAGACAAGTCTCCTTAGTCCAGAGGAGCCACAGGCACCTGAAGGCCCAGCCTGCCCAGAGGGGTGGGTGTGGGGGGAGGGGGTCAGGGAGGCAGCTGCCCAGACGCCCAGCCCCTGCTGAGGACCAGGCTCCCAACGCCCGTGTCACTGGGGAAGTAAGTGCCTTGACTGATCCACAGGGTGCTGTCTCCTCTTCCCCTTAAAGGGCCCCGGGCAGGCGGGGCTGGCGGGGGCGGAGCACAGCTCCGGTGTCTGGTGTCCGCCCTTCTGTCCCTGTCTGAGTGGCTGGAGGCGGAGCCCTGCTCACCAACCCCAGGCTTCGGTGGCGGAGCAGCGTCTCCCAAGTGGGGCGCAGCCCGGAAGCCAGCGGGACCGGACCACCTGCCGGTGAGTGAGCTGGGCTCCTCCTCCACACCCGGCTGGGAGGCCACCAGCCCCCACGGTTCAGGGCACCTTTAGGGCTTGGGGCCTGAGGCCTGGGGGCCCAAGGAGCCCACCCCACAGTCCCCACCAAGTAGCGGGCTTCCCCGGCCCGCATGGCCGCCCTGGGCCGGCTGCGTGAGCTCACTTCCTCTGCACCCTCGGGCCTCTCGGAGCCTTAGGGCCGAGAAAGGGGAAGTGCCTCCAGCTGAGAGCTCGGCTGGCTTCCTCTGTGCCCCCCAGAGGGCCTGGGGCGGGTGGGGGGGGCTGCACTGTTCCTCAGCGGGACCTGGCGGTGTCAGTACTTGTCGCCCTCCCTGCCGGCCCCGGGGACTGCCCGAGAGGAGGGCCTTTCCTTTGGGGGAGCCCTGGCCCACCCCCGGTTGCCCCTGGGCCATCTCTGCTTCCGAGTCTCTTGCCCAGGCCTCTCCGAGACGGCCCACCCACATCACGGGAGACCCACTGCCCCGCTCCTTCCTCGTGAAGCTTTGCCCGTTTCTAGCCCGGGAACAGGAGGAAGGGCTGGTGCCTCCCCAGACACAGCTGCCCGGTGGCCGCCTTAGGGGAGCTGAGGGGAGCGGCTCTGCCCTCCAGGGTGGGGCACAAAGTCAGGCCGGTGCACACGTTTAGGGGGCACGGGGTTCTGCTGAGGCTTCGAGAGGGGTGACCTGGCACCCAGGGAGATTCCCACTCGAGGTGCAGCAGAAGATTCCGGGGGCTGTCGGGCCCTGTGTGCGCAGGGAGAGCCTCTTAGGGGGCGCAAGGTGTCCAGTTCTGACCCCCTCGCTGCCTCCCCAGCCTTGCTGAGACTGAGACCTGAGTGCCAGGTCCTGGGAGCCGGGCGGCCCACGCCCACACCCACCCACGTAGCTGGTCACCGGCCTGGGTCAGTCCGTCCTACGTGAGGTGGAGTGTCCATTCCACTGAGGGACAGCCCCTTCGCCCTGGTTAGTGAGGTGGACGGGGACATGGCAGCACTGATCAGTGTGAACCCCCAGAACAGCATGTCCTGGCAAAGATGTGTCCTCCCCCTAGCCTGGCGGCCCCGGCCAGAGTGCTGTCCCTGCTCCCGGCACAGCCGGGAGGGCAGAGGCGGGCAGGCGTGGGCTCCGTCTGGTTCCCCGTGGGCAGCCTCGGCCCTGTTCCTTCCACCTCCCACCTCCGTCCCTCAGAGTGTGTGTCTGGAAGGGGAGACGTCGGGAGCCAGGTCTGGGGGTGAGGCTCCCCTGAGCTCCCTCCACTGTGGGAGGGGAGGTCTGGGGACCATGAAATCCCAGCACGAGCCTCTGCTTGGAGGATGAAGAGAAGTGGGTTTGTCTGTGGGCTCGACTGCGCCTTTCTGACAGGACCGCATGCTGCGTGGCCACCATGGCCGTGAGCAGCACCGGCAGGTGGCGGCTGGGCCCCCTCCCCTCCCACAGGCCTCGCTGGCCCCACGAGAATCCGAGCTTTCTAGTTTCTAGAGGCAGGGAGAGAAGCCCGTCCTGGAAGCCAAGCACCAAACTTAGCCCCGACTGCCAGCACCCTCTGGGCCTGTTTGCTTGGGGAGCAGTATGGCGCCAAGGCCTGGTGGACCAGGGAGGGGTGGGGCACGCTCAGCTTGTGGGTGGTGTGGCTGAGGCGACCTCACCATCAGGGATAGGACGGCTAGCTGGAGATCACAGCCTGAGGCAGGGGTGTCCATGGGGCTGTGGGCCTGTCCCTCAGGGCCAGAGGAGGCACGTGCCTTCATCTGCTTCGGGGTGAGGCCTGGCCCCCCACAGGGAACTGATCCTGCCATCGCTGGTCAAGGCCAGTGGCCTGGGGCGGGGTCTGGACCTGCTCTGGTCTGGGTGGGCCAGGCTTTGCTGTCTCCTCGGTCAGGGCAGAAATCCACGCTCAGGTCCAGACTTAGGCAGCCTGGTCCTGGCTCCCATGGGCCCCTGCGCACGTGGCAGGTGAGAGCTGGCCTTTTTCTCTGGCTGAGGTGGGTTTGCTGGGTGTCATGGTCCCGCTTGTATGATAGAGCGTGTTGAGTTGGGGCCTCCATGTGGATCACAGTGTGCTGGCCATGTGGGGTCCTGGGTGGGTGAGTCCTCTGCCTTCAGAGCTGCTCTGGAGCCGCGCTTCACGGAAAGATGGCCCGGCCCCTGCCCGCTGCCGGCCTGCAGCTGGGGCTGGAGGCCAGGCTGATGGGGCGTCCTCCCCGGGGCCTTGACTTCAGGGCTGAGGCAGCAACCACCTGGAGTGTTTGCTCTTCTCCCCTGGTATCTGTGAGGCTGCCGGAAGGGCTTGGAGGAGGCACTGTGTCCTCCCCTCGCCTAGCGCCCGGCCAGAGTGCTGTCCTTGTTCCCAGTACCGATGGGGAGGGCAGAGGCGGGCAGGGATGAGCTCAGTCCTGGCCTGGTCCCAGCTCCATGCCCGTTTTCCTTGATGTCACCTGGGTGCTCCCAGTATGGGGGGGGTGCCGGGAGGCAGAGCCAGAGCTGGTCAGATGCCCAGGGTCTCACCAGGCCCACCTCTCCGCCTCCCCTCCCTCATTCCTCAGATGCTACTTTGTCACCTGAATGGAAAATGGGTCAGGTCTTGGCAAGGGAGGGGCCTCCCGAGGCGCAGACTGGGCGACGCTGGGCGCCTGCCTGGAGCACAGGGCTCAGATTCCCTCAGATTCCCGCTTGTGCTCCTTGAGCCCAGGGGGGCCGGTCCCCTCCCTGCCCAGGTTCACTGGAGCAGGCTGGTGGCCAAGCTGGGGACAGCGTGGGCCGAGCTCAGGGCTGGTGCTGCAGGCCCAGCAGGTGTGTGACCGGAGCCTGTCTTTGCAATAGTCCCTGCTCCACCCAGTGGTCTCTGAGCCCGAGGAAGCGGCCCACCAGCCACCGTCGAGCAGTGACAGCCCAGGAGCTCCTTGGGGGGAGGGGCGGAAGGCGGAGGAACAAAGGCGGTCGTGCTGGCGCCGCCTCCCTGCCCGCCCACCATGTGTCAGTCAGAGGCGAGGCGAGGACCGGAGCTCAGCGCGGCGAAATGGTGAGATGCTGCCAGCGGCCTCCTAACCCTGCTGTTCCCCGCCACGACCTCCACAAGGTCAGAGTTCATGTCCAGCGGCCCCGAAGTGGAGGTGGCGGCAGGGGCCCCGGGACTCCCCCGCGGTTGGAGGGGCCCGGCCTTGGGGGCCTCAGTCGGAGAGCCCGCTTCAGGTACTGGGAAGGCGGAGCGGGCTGGTGGCCCAGTGTCTGCGCTGCTCCTAAACTGCTGCCCCCCCACCCCGGGCGCCCCCACCCCGTTGGGGTGCAGCTCTTCCAGGATTGGTCCCTGTGCTTCTGCAGTGAGCAGGGCGGGGGCGGGCGGTGGGAACAGGGGGCCGGGATTTGTCTGGCTTTGCTTGGCCCCCACCACCAACCAGACCTTTTTAAAAAACAGTGGTGGGGGGAGGGGGAGTCCACGGAGCCATGGATGCGGCAGTGCCGTCGCTGACCTGGGCCTGGCCATCGGCTGGGTTCTCCGTGTTTGCTGCTTTCAGTATCAGCTGAGCTGCCTTTCTTTGTTCCTTGGTTTGGTCAACAACGGGGGGCAGAGGACACAGCTCCTCTGGGAGTGCTCGGGCACAGATGGGGGACTTAGATGATCCAGTTGAGCGCAGTCTGTTTGCAGATGAGGAGACTGAGGCCCGGGGACATGCTGTGTGGCCTCCTGACTGGGGCTTCGGCACAGAGGGGACACGGGCCTCCCTGATGGGCCTCAGGAGGCCCGGGTTCAGGGGAAAGGCTGCACCGAGCTGAGTGCGCTGGGCTGGGGCTGAGGCTGGGGAGGCTCGGGCCGGGGGTGTGGCAGATCCCCCGGCAGCTTTCGGATGGGTTTTGGAGAAGCTGACAGGTGTAGGGTGGCCATGCTGATGGAGCCTTACTGCGAGGGGGTTTTCCTCTGTGATCTTGTCAGGCCCAGCCCCTTACCTCGTCAGAGGAGGAAGTAAGAGGCCTGGAGCCATCATCGGTTCCCTGGGTCCCCAGTAGGCAGTAGCAGTAGTCCCCCCCCCCCCCCCCCCCCCACAGTGCGCGGCTATGCCGAGGGGCGCTGGGAGATCAGACTGTCTGCTGGTGCCCCAGGAGGGCGGGGGCTAGGTGGTGCTTAGCCCTGAAGGGCCTCCCAGGGCCTGTCCTGTGTTCAGAAGCCACTTCCTCAGAGAGGTGAGGAGCTGGACCTCACCCTGAGTCTCAGCTGCCGACAGACACCTGTCCTCCCAGCCTCGGGCAGGTGTGAGGGGCTGGGACTTGAGCTGCCAACCAGAGGCGGCCAAGCCACCGGTTCAGAATGGGGTTGGGATGTGGGGCACGGCGGGTGCTGCTGGGCTTCCTTGAGGCGAGCTTGCTGAGGGTGGGTGGGGCTCCCAGCCCCTCCCAGACCCCGGCTGCTGACCCGTCCCGCGTGGCCATTGCCTGCAGGTTGCACTTCCCCCAGCTGGCCCTGCGACGGAGGCTGGGACAGCTGAGCTGCATGTCCAGACCTGCGCTGAAACTGCGCTCCTGGCCCCTGACGGTCCTCTACTACCTCCTGCCCTTCGGTGCCCTCAGACCGCTCAGCCGGGTGGGATGGAGGCCCGTGAGCAGGGTAAGTGTGTGCAGGCTGCTGGCCGGGCCCACCCGGGCAGCCTGAGGTAGGGACCAGACGTAGAAGACAGTTGTCACTGAGGGGTCTGGCTGTGGGGCTGAGCCTGCCAGGCGGCGTGCTGAAAGGCGGTGGCTGAGGGCCGGCTCTGCCTGCATTTGCGCCGTTTGGGGGCTCTGCGTCTCGAAGGAGCCCATCTGGGCATTCAGAAAACGGTGTTGGTCTGATTTCCTTGTTCAGGGAGGAGTGAGCTGAGAGGTAATTTTGAGAAAAATCTAAATTAATTGCTGGATGCCAGAGGGCGGTCCAGGAAGGCTGGAGCCTGTGTGGGCCCCTTGGGGAGGGGATGCTTTTGAGGACATGGGAGCCCGGGCAGTTCCCTGAAGGGCAGGCGGCCCCAAGGAGGAGACCCTGCTCCTGGCCCTTGGACGGCCCAGGTGGGCTGTCTGGAGGCTTGAAAGCTACGGAGCTCTGGACATTAGACCTGAGGTCACATGGCAGCTGTGGCCACTCCAGTGTACAAGCGTCAGCTGGGAGGAGTTCTGGGAGCTAGGCATTCAACACCTAGAGGTGGTTAAGTTGGAATGAAATTGCTTTTACCTTGGGGACTTGGTTCTGTTCAGACAACAGTCACCAATTAGCAATCCCATATGTCAGCGGCACCTAGAAGGGTCACCTGGCCCGGAAAGAGGCTGGTTCCCTTGTCCCATCTGGGAGGAGCCCCAGGTGCGACCAGCCGTGTGGCCTGGCCCATCACAGGAGGATGCCGCTGCCTGCTGGGCGGGCTCAGCAGGGCGTGTCCAGGACTTGGCGAGTGACACAGCGCATCTGCATGTCAGAGGCCCTGACCGTGGAGGGGGAGTGTGTCCTGTTAGGACAGGGAGTCACTTTGGGCTGCAGGGCCTCCTGCCACAGCCTCTCTGATGGTATCAGATCCATTCAGCCCCCTCCCCCTTCAAAAAACAAGACTGAGCTGGCCAGTCCCTCCCCGGGGCCTAGCACGGCTGTGGGTTGGCGTGAAATGACAAACACCCGAGTTGTAAGTCCCGGTGTCGGTCTGGGCCAGGACTTAGTCCGTGAGGCCACTTTGCAAGCTCAGTCTGGTTCCTAGTGAGAAACCACATCACAGAGCCAACGTGGGGTGCCCAAGGCCTCTGGAGGGGGCCCCCTTGGAGGGGGGCAGTGGGCTCGCAGGGTGGCTGACTCACCCACCCGCCTGTGGCCTGCAGGTGGCGTTGTACAAGTCGGTGCCCACGCGCTTGCTGTCGCGGGCCTGGGGTCGCCTTAACCAGGTGGAGCTGCCGCACTGGCTGCGCAGGCCCGTCTACAGCCTGTACATCTGGACCTTCGGGGTGAACATGAAGGAGGCCGCCGTGGAGGACCTGCACCACTACCGCAACCTCAGCGAGTTCTTCCGGCGCAAGCTGAAGCCGCAGGCCCGGCCCGTGTGTGGCGTGCACAGCGTGGTGAGGCCTGGTCCTGCCTTCAGTCCTCCCTCCAGAAACAGGATGTAGCCTGTGCCTTTGGGAACCAGTCCCAACAGCCTCCACGGGTGGGCGTTCCTGCCCTGCGTCCCCTCCCCCCTCCCGGCACTGAGACCCTCCTTCCTGCCCTTCCAGATCAGCCCGTCGGATGGGAAGATCCTCAACTTTGGGCAGGTGAAGAACTCGGAGGTGGAGCAGGTGAAGGGGGTCACCTACTCGCTGGAGTCGTTCCTGGGCCCGCGTACCTCTGTGGAGGACCTGCCCTTCCCACCAGGTGGGTCCTGGCGGAGCCCCCCTGTTGCAGTGTGGCTGGCCTGAGGTCAGAGGGTAAAGGTCGGGAAGGGGACACGGGGAAGGCTGTAGGAATTGATGGCCCCTGGGCCAGGTATCACTCTGCCCAGCGCTTCAGGGCCTCCTTGGAGCCCATGTCCCAGTGACAAACAGGCCCCACGCTGGGGGCACTGGGTGCCCGTCTGATAGCCTGGCCCTGTGTCCCCCCGGCAGCCGCCTCCTGCAGCTCCTTCCGGAGCCAGCTGGTCACCCGAGAAGGGAACGAGCTCTACCACTGCGTCATCTACCTGGCCCCCGGGGACTACCACTGCTTCCACTCGCCCACCGACTGGACCGTGTCCCACCGGCGCCACTTCCCAGGTAGGCCAGGCCGGCACGGCCGAGAGCTGCCTCTGAGCCCCACATGCCCTCGGCTTCTAGGTCTCAGGGACCCAGCCCGCTCAGTGTTTGCAATGACATGAGCGACCCTGGGCGGTGGGCCTCCCGCCGGGTGGAGTAGCAGTGTCCGCTGTCGCAGGCTCCCTGATGTCCGTGAACCCCGGCATGGCCCGCTGGATCAAAGAGCTCTTCTGCCACAACGAGCGGGTGGTCCTGACCGGGGACTGGAAGCACGGCTTCTTCTCGCTGACAGCTGTGGGGGCCACCAATGTGGGCTCCATCCGCATCTACTTTGACCGGGTAAGCAGAGCCCAGCCACTTGGGGTCCCCTGCGCAGCCAGATCTGGCAGCACCAGTTCTGACCCCTGCCCCTCCCTGGAGGTGGCTGGAGAGGGAGGGCCTTTCTTGGTGTCGGGTTGTGACTGCCCCTTGCCCCCTCGGGTGCCGGTCTCGCACCTTCATTTTTGCTGGAGAACAGTCGGGTCTGACGCCTCAATGGCCGGCCTAGTTCGGAGCAGGCATCGGGCACTGTCTGGTTAGACACCGGCCCCTGGGCTGAGCTGCTGTGCCCGCCTCCCTTTGCAAGCAGGCGGGGCGGCCGCAGGCTGTGTTGAAGGTCCAGGGAGCCAGCCTCCACATGCCCTGCCTCTGCCTCCCCAGGACCTGCACACAAACAGCCCGCGGTACAGCAAGGGCTCCTACAACGACTTCAGCTTCGTGACCCAGGCCAACAGGGAGGGCATCCCCATGCGCAAGGGCGAGCACCTGGGCGAGTTCAACCTGGGCTCCACCATCGTGCTCATCTTCGAGGCCCCCAAGGACTTCGACTTCAAGCTGAAAGCAGGACAGAAAATCCGATTTGGGGAGGCCCTGGGCTCCCTCTAGGGCCTCTCCCGGCTGCCGCTGCTGAGGGACCTAAACAGAAATGGGAGAGAGTGTGAGGGGAACCACCTCAGCTGTCTGGAGGGGACTCTCAGGACCAGGGGTCTGACCAGGCAGGACCTGGGTGACCTCTGCTCCTGCTGTCCCAGAGGTGCGGGCGCGGCCAGAGCCCGGTCATGCCCAAGACCTACGTCATCCCCTCTGCTCACCCTAAAGAGAAAGTAAGTGTCCGGCTGATCAGATTCCCTTCCAGAGAAGTTTTAACCCCATTTGCATAAACCAGAGCCCTGCCTCTCCTGGCTGAGCGTTCTGTTGGTCTCGGTTTATTAAGGTGGTAAGTGGTCCTGTACCTTTTTGCTGCTCCTCCCATCACTACCTTTGGCCTCCCCTCCCGGCTGAGTGCCTCCTGGCACTGACTGGGGCCGCCTGCCCCGCGCAGGACCACCAGCCATAATGTAACTGCTTTCTGTTTCCAAACCCGGCCCACCTGCTCTCTGGGAAGGCCTTCCTCTTCACACCGGTGGCGACTGCGGCACCCGACTCAGCCAGGTCTCCCGAGGATGGTGACGAGACGAGGCCCTTTGCAGACCCGAGTGACCCGGAGCTGTCGAGGCTGGTTACTGAACCCCGACTAGTGTCCCGTGTGAATGGGGCAGGCAGGTAGTCGTGGCCACACGGGCTAGGGGAGAACTTGCGTCCCCCCATCACCCCCCAGATCCAGCCCTCCATTAAATAAGGGGAAGTTGCTGCTGTTGGTTCGGGGACGGATGCTGGAGACAGAGGAGCCCTGGCGCATTGGGTGGGAGGCAGGGCCGGTGCCTAGAAACCCTGTCCCAGGGTTCCCGTCTCCTGGGGACTCTGCATTTCTCCTGCAGGAGAAGCCATTTGAACTTTTTCAACTGTATCAGTAGCACAGTATTTTTGTATGAAAAGTGGGAGACTTCTGAACAGTAATTCATGTAATTGCAACATTTTGAAATAATTAAAAAAACAACTCATTTTAACTTTACATTTTGTTCCTGGAGGCGGGCTGAGGCCTCCCTGGGCAGGGGCTCTAGCGCAGGGCCCGCCGCAGGGCCTGGACGCGGGCGATGCAGGTGCGGACGGGCTGGCGCTGGGCCTGGAGCTCCGCAGCCAGCTGCTGGGCCTGCAGCTCCACCTGCGGGCAGGGAGGGGCGGCGTGCTGAGAGGAAGCTCAGCGAGAGCCCGTCCTGGGGCGGCCGGCCGGGGACCTCACCTCCTGCAGCTCTTCCTGCACCTGCTGCTCAGCCTCCTGGTCCTCAGGCCTGGGCTCCTCCCGGCTCAGTTCCAGCCACCGGCGCAGGCAGCTCGCTTGCCGCTGGTAGGACCTGAGGGTGAGATGCCCGCTGTTGGCGTCGGTGGTGCTCAGGCTTGGGGTGAAGCACGTGCTTCTGGTGCAGGGGTTCCTGTTCCTCCAAGGCTGCTGCTTACGGGGAGGGTCTCTAGCCTGGCCTTGGAGGCACAGGCTCTGGACCAGACCACAAGCAGGACGGCCACTGCGTGCCGCTGGGGCCCAGGCCTGTCTCTGTAGCTTCTCCCACGTCACAATCACTGGACGGAGGGCTGGCCCAGCTTTCACATGGCCCAGTCATGTTTACTTAGCTTTGTTGAACACAGGTAAGGCCAATAGCCTTCCTGAGCAGGACTGAGGAGTAAAGGTGCCACCTGTGCAAGGGGCTGGCAAGTGGATCGCCCCAGGGCCCTGGCAGCACCCCCAGCTGCTCCGTGGGCAGGGCTGTTTCTGGGCCTTACCGGAGGCTCTGCTTCATGCTCTGGTAGTCCTGCAATTGCCGCTGGATGCCCTCAAGCTCAGCCTCCAGGTCGCAGTGGCCCAGGGCAACAGGACAATGAGCTTGATCTTGACCATGCTCCCAGCTGGGCCCAGGCTGAATGGAGGGAGCACTGGCAGTGGCCTGAGTGCTAGGTGCACTGACAGACCTCAGGTGCACACCTGCAGTTTCAGAGCCAGGCCCACCTGTGAGGTCCCCGGGAAGGAGCAGACAGGGGTCGGGGACACTGGCCAGGGATAGCGGGGCCTGAGGCATAAGGCCAGGGGAGGTCAGCCATGCTGGTGCCTATAAAGGAAGGATGGACACTAAGAGAGAAGCTGGGGGAAGCCTGGGACAGGAGCCAAAGCTACCCACTGCTGGGAGGGTCAAGGAGGCCCCAGGAGCTGGGCTTTGCAGCGGCCAGCTCACCCAGCGGCCCGGCCCGGCCCGGCCCTTCTTCCTTCAGGGCCGACCCCAAGCAACCAGGGAGCACCCCACACCTTTGCAGTCTGGCCCACCCTCCACTGTGCCTGGCTGAGCACTGCTCCAAGCAGCTGCTTCAAGCCTTCCTGACCCTAACCCCTGCCTGTCTCCAAGCTGTGGCCTTGTCTTTCAGTGAGAAAGTGTCCAACCGCCCTCCTACAACCCTCCTTCCCTCCTGGTGAGAGCAATGTCCCCTCCTGTCACCCTCACCACTCTGCGGCTTTCCTTGGAGTGGCCCAGCCCCAGGCTGTCTCGTGCGTTACTGAGCACTCACGCTTCCTCACTCCTCCCTGTCCGACCCCTAAATTTCTATTCTCAACTTTGGTCTCCAGACCCGACTTCTTCCCTGAAGGCCAGACTCACAAGCCTATTGCTTTATCTCAAACTTGACAGGTTGAGAAACACTTCATGCCTCACCCCAAATGGGACCCCAGTGTTCCTTCTTTCCTACTCATTCCCTGAGGTAGCCAAGCCAGGTTCCTTCCTTCACTGGTCAGACCCATCCGAGCAAGTCCTGCCTCGTCTGCTGCAGCCAGCACCTGCTGGACTGTCCATCACTGCAGCCAGCCAGCCTCCAGGACTTCCCTCTCCTTAAAGCCAAGCTTCCAGCAGGGCCTGCACAGCCCTCCGTGACCTGCAGTCTGTGTCTGCTGGTCTTGTCCCCTCAACTAGGACATACGTAACCCCGGGAGCAGGGGCCTGAGGGCTGTCCACTCCTGTGCCCTCCAACGGTGGCGCCTGCACTTGGTGAATGAATGGGTGGCCCCGTGTCTGCTGAGGGAGGAGTTCCAGAAGCAGCAAGTACAGCTGTGGCCACAGCACCAAGTGCAGGAGCCCTGAAGGCTGGACCAAAGCATGGGAGCCCAGATGACCACGGAGAACTCACCTTGGTGGGTGCGCCCACCCCACAGGGCAGGAAGGAGGAAGGAGGCAGCAGCTGCGGGCCTGTACTCGCCATGGGGGCCAGCTTCAGGCCAGGGGCACTTGGCAGGACCCCAGGCTGGGGCAGGGCGCTGCTTGGGACCAAGACTGTCTGGGCCTTTTCCGGGAAGGGCCTCGTCAGGGAAGGGTCTGCGGGCTGGGCCAGGCCTAGGTCTTGCTCCCTCGACGTCTCAGGCCTGAGCAGAGGGAAGGCAGGAGCTAGTCAGGCCTCAGCATCCTCCTGAGGAGCAGGAAGGAATGGGGGCCACTCACCCTCAGACCCCAAATCATATGCCCTGGATGGAGGTACTATGTATTTTGGGGGCCCAAGACCCCATGACCTACCCCTGCCCCCCGAGGCTGCCACCCCCCAGGGGCCTCTGGCTCTGCAAGGGCTCCAGCAAGAAGTTCGGACGTCGTGGCTGCTTCCTTGCGGAGCGGACGGCACTGCTGGGAAGAAACAAGGCCTGTTCCTCAGGCTGCCCAGGGGCTGCAGGGGCCTGAGACTCTGTGGGGTAGGGGTCGTCATCCAGCCCAACCCCCCGATCTTATGGGGAGACTGCAGGCCAGAGGAGAGGCTCTTGCCCAAGGTCAACATGGGAGCTGGGGTAGGCCCGGGCCACATAGAACTGGCACCTCCATGAAGCGAGCCTGATCCCTCACCCACATCATCTCATCTGACCTCCAGTGACCCTGGTGATGCAGCTGCTTGTCCCACATCATGGGGAACAGGCCTGTCAGGGTCGGGCCCTTGTTGGGGTCGGGATTGGAGGGCAGGGGATGGCGGGGGTGAGGCAAACAGAGCAGGACCAGGCCTGGGCCCCTCCCCGCTGGCGACCTCCCCCAGGCTCAGGCAGCACTGGGCACTCTGGGAGCAACAGCAACAGCAGCTCAGTGTGCAGCTATGGGGCAGAAGCCAGCGCATAAAAACTGGGGTTTCTGAGAGGGGGCCCCGTTTCCTGGCTGTAAGGGTCGGCGGGATACGGGCAGGGCTGCCCTCTTGCTAACTGCTCTCCTGAACTCGGGAGGGACGGGTCCTGCTGGAGAGAAGGCTCCCAGTGTCCTCCCTGCAGGACAGTCCAAGCTTCTGCCCCAGGTGGGAGCAGAGGAAGAGGTGAGGGGGTCTACTCACAGCTCCAGGAGTGGGGGGTCCCCGGCATCCAGGGCCAGGCTATGCAGAGCACCCTGTGGCCCACGAGGGGCTCGTGGCCGCCTGGTCTCCGGGGTGGCATCTCCAGCAGCAGCGCTGACGTGGTTGGGAAGGGGACCCGTGAATGTCACTCTCCTGCTGGGCGCGGTGGAGGTGGGGGGAGGCGCCCGGCCAGGGCCCAGCACCTTCTGTTTCCAGAGCATGGCACAGCGGTGGACTGCCCGGTGGAGGCTGTGGGCCGCCTGCAACGGCCTCTGTCAGGTCGTGCCATGTCCTGCCCGCTCCCCTCGAGGCAGGGGAACCTGGGCCTACCTGCGCCTGCTGCTGGGCATGCAGCTGCTGCCGGAGGGCCTTCATGCCCGCTGCGAACCGCAGGAGGCAGGTGGCACCCTCCTGGAGGAGCTGCTGGTGGTAGGCCTGCACCGCCCGCTCCAGCCTCGCCTTCTTCCTCCTCCTCTCCAGCACAAAGCCCAGCCACGCAGCCCACACCTCCGGGAGGGGAACGAGGTGAGGCCCAGCTCTCCCTTTCGGACCCTCCAGGGGCTGTGCCCACAGCCCACCCTGCCCTCCACCAAAGCACGGCGCTCTCCCGGGAGGAGCCGGGCGATGGGATGCGGAGCCCCAGTACCTTTGCCTGAAGCGAGAAGGCCCAGAACCACAGGGCCCGGGCTGTGTCCCGCTGCTCCCGCCGCCTGTTCTCCAGCTACAGCCAGAAAGAGAAGGTTACAGGGAGGCCACCCTGACCACAGGACCCCGTCACTCGCAGATCCTGCTCTGCCAGGCTGAGGGGCTGGATCAGGGGATGACCCTCGGGGGGGGGGAGGGGGGGGCAGCACGCTGGGCTGCAGGAGAAACACGGGGACACCTCCACATGGCGATCTGAGGCTCAGCAGGACACTGGCACGTGACAGCTTGCTGAGCAGGGCGCAGGCCCACCCGGCGTTTTGCCAAGGCCTCACTCACTAAGACTTAAAATGCGTCTCGTATTGATTCCGGATACCACCCTGACACGTTTTTAACGAGACACACAGAAACGGCCCTGAAGTGGTGTGGCCGTGTACAGTCACGGGTGGATGGAAGCTGGCGATACCCAGCCATGTCGGGGGAGCTCTGGGGGGAGGGCTGCTCGGCTCCCACCTGGTGTCTCCACTGGCGGAAGCAGGACCGGCTGAGTGTCTGGGCCAGGAGCTGGGCGCCCCGCCTCTGCAGCAGCTGCGAGAGAGGATGCACGGGAGCTGCTTCCAGTGCTACCAGTGCCTTCGCCCGGACCACCCGGGGCAGCTGCAGACGAGGCTCCCACCCGAGTGAATGGTTCTCCCATCGCCAGGTGCCCAGCTCGGACAGGCCAAGATTCCGAGTGAGCCAGGTGTCTCTGCTAAACCATCTTTCCCCTGGAGAGACCCCATCCGAGGCTGGTCCCCCAGCCATGCCTGGAGGCTCCTGAACCGTGTGCCCAGAGGACCCGAGACCACCCAGCACCCCGACTGGCTGCTTAAGTTCTGCAGGAAGGACCTGTCCTCCCCGGAAGCGCTCTCCTGGCCGGGGAGGCTCCACCACATACGGGAACGGGGTTGGGAGTTGCCGCTGCCTCACCCTCTTCCTGACGCAGCCCAGGTGGTGCGCCTTCCAGCGGGCCAGGCCCTGCAGCAGGAGCTGCCGACGGTAATGCCGCGCCGCCCGCTCCAGCTGGGCTCGCTGCTGGGCTGCCCTCCGGCCCCGGGCCCGCCAGCGCCGAAACCAGGTCCTGAGACAGCCTAGGGCAGGTCCGAGTCAGTGCTCTGTTGTCGGGTCTATGTGAACAACTATGTCATGGGCAAAGCTGAGCGTGGAGAACGGAGAAGGCCATGGGGGGACAGCGTTGGGGTGTCAGCCTCACTGGGTGAGATCGCCACAGGTGGACACGCCTCTGGGGACAGCTCCGGCACCTTCAACAGCCGTGAGCACCCTGGACCCGAACCAGGCCTGCTCTCTGCTGGTGCGACCGTCCCGCGGGCCCACGAGCCAGAGGCTGCAGGTGTGTCAGGGCCCACAGGGGCTGCAGGAGCGCCTTGCGGCCCGACAGCCGGCCCTGCTCCGCGGGAGGAAACCAAGGCGCAGAGACCGGCGAGCAGCGAGCCAGGCAGGGCCGCAACCTGCACTGTCACCGCATCCTCCCTTTCTCCTGCTAATGCTCTTACTTGGGATTTTTCCTTTCCTCGGGCCCGGAGAGAAGTGTCTTTCAGAGACAACAGAAGAGGGTTGATACCTGGGCACTGATGCCAAGATAGGGTGCCCTCCAGCACCCGCGGGCGGGGCAGGGAAGGCTGCACTCGGCCTGGAGGCCAAGTGTCAGTACTAACGCTGACACCGCCTGGCCCTGCTGTCGACGCAGGTGTTAGTCTCACTGGATCCTCATGGCACCCCGAGACGCAGGGAGCACTGTCCCCGCGTTACAGATGGAAGAACGGGGCTCAGAGGACGGGCCCGGGTCGCACAGCCAGCGTTGGTGGTGCTGTTACCTCAGCAACAGGAAACCCACGCGCACGAGAGGAGAAAGGCTGCAGGGCAACCACCGTTCTTGGCCCTTCTCCCTCCTTTCCTCAGCCCCAGGGCCGCTTACCCCTCGCCAGCACCCGCTGGGCCTCCCTGAGGGCCCAGTCGGCCTGCTGCCGCCGGTAGATCTGCACCGCCGCGGCCTCCCGCCACCGGGCCAAGACCTGCGGGCAGACGAAGCGCAGAGGCGGTCACAGCGCGTCCCGGCTTCCTGGGGACGCCCTGCTCTGCTGGCAGCTCCTCAGGGAAGGAGGCCAAGCGGTGGACATAGGCGCCGCCTCACGTTCCAGGAGGCGCGTGCCATCCACAGGCAGGCAGCGGGGGAGCCCAGACCTCGGGCGGCACTTTCCTACCAGGAGTTAAACGTCACCCCATGCCATGAGGACGCGAATGGGCTTCCATTCTATGATGCGGAAACTAGACGTCCCACGTACGTTTCCTAGGAGACGTACGAAATCACAGTAACAGGACACTTTGACAGGAAGTCGAATATCCAGGGGACGCCTGGTGCCTGCTCCCCAAACTACCACAAACTCCATTCACCCCAAAAAGGCCGTAAAGCCCAGCAGAGTCCTGACCCTCCTTGCAGGGCCGGGGACCCGCATGCCGGCCTGGGCGCTTTCCTGAGAACAGCCTGGGCCGGACCGCACGGCCACTCTCCACCCGCGGACGCATCCGAGTCGGCAGGAGCCGCCCCTACCACGCCTGCCCGTGGGGCTCCCACGACTGCGCCCAGGGCCACCCGTCACTTGAGTCCCGTCTGTCTTGCAACACGTCGTCTTCCCACAGCCACGTCCTGCCACACCTCCCCCCAGCACGTGAGACCAGACCCCACCAAGTGGCATTTGGGGGCCACTTCCCACCAACGATGACCAATGGCTTCACACTCCTGGGGTGCTCATGCTTCCCCGAGAGCCCGCGGCCACACCACCTGAGGCCGGTGAGCAGGAGCGAACGTCCTCTTCGCTCAGATGGCACAGACTGACCGTCTGTCCCCGTGGGAAAGCCCACACGTGTGGGAAGTACAGGTTCCGACACAGCCAGCTTGCTCTCTACGTGCTCTTCTGTTTTCATGAAACTGGCTCGCAATTCAACGAACATGGAGCCCGCCTGCTCACATGGCGAGGACGTTACCCCGTTTCCCAGTTCCTTGTTCTGTGTAAATCCCTGGCACCACCTCCCACGCCCCCGCCTTGCAGAGCCCGGTCCCAGCCCTCCTGGGGGCCCGGCTGGCTCCGCCTCACCGTAAGGCACAGGCCCCTTCGGTAGTGAGCCCTCGCTTGAGAGGTTTTCCTTGCTTCCTCCACGCAGGCCGCTGCGTTCTCCCTCCAGCGACGTAACACACACCTGCAGGTGCACAGGCCCGGATGGGCGGGGGGGGGCGCGGGGACGGGACACCAGTGTGGAGAGACGAGGTGAGGTTCCTGGGAATCACTGCTGTTCAGCAGCCCCCTGAATCAAGGACACCCTCTGCCCAGAACATTCCTCCGACGGCCGTGTTTATGTTGACGGAGCCCTGCCCTGTGCCTGGATGGGGCAGCCCTGGGGACCACACGGTGGACAAGACCAAAGGCCACATCCTCACGCGTGTGCGCGCCCCGGGGAACACAGCGCCGTAACAGACGATGACAGGACAGGAGAGTCACGCTGTGACCCGGGAGTTAGTGCAGGGGCCCCCTCTCTCCATGCCACGCTGTCTGAGGAGCTGAATGGACATACGGGGCTCTGAAGGAGGGACAGTGGCCCCTCACGCACAGGCGGCCTGACACGGTGTGCAGTGGACAGACACAGAGGAAGGAAAGGAGGGGAGGGCGGAGGGAGGCCTGCGGGAGGAGTGAGCTCAGAGTGTGGCTCGGCAGGACTGGAGGACGGGCTGGGCTGGGGGGCTGGGGCCGAGCGGTGCAGGTGACACAGACGGTGCTGGCGGCGAGAGGGGCCTCGAGAGTCAGGGAAAGGTCTGGAGAGCCAAGCGGGAAGGCGACTGGGAAGTGAGAGGCCACGGGAGCCATCGCAGCCCCTGGAGCAGAAGGTGCTACACCGGTGCCTCCTTCAGGCCTGGGGCGGGGAGGGGGCCCTCAGACACGCAGGGGCGAGCTGCTTCCCAGGGGCCCGCTCTGCACGTAGCAGGGCTCTGGGCACAAGGGGTGAGCCGGGGGCGGAGTGCTGGCTGGGGAGAAGCCAGAGCCACGCTGTGAGCTGCACGCGGCAGCCAGGCCGTCCTGGCCCCGGACAAAACTCTCCAACCTGCCTGCCTGCCTGCCTGCCTGCCTGGGTCGGAGCCTGGTGCCCACCCCCAGGCGGGGCCCGGGACGCCGGGAGACTCACCGCAGCAGCTGCCTCTGGTGCTGGCTCTCCCTGGCCGCCACCTCTTGAAGGACGCTCCGCACCCGGCTCTGGTGAGTCTGCAGAAGACCAGGACTGGAGGCCGCCCCGGGCCCCCGGCTCTCCCCTCTCCCAGGCAGGCCGCGGAGGCTCTCCATGCCCAGAGCACGCACCCACCAGAGGGTGCGGAGCGGCCAAAGGCCCCAGGCCAGACCACCCGACAGCAGGGAGAGGACTGTCTCCCTCAGCCCTCACCCACAGTCAGACCCCTGCACCCCTGGACCCGGGGCCTCTCTGAAGGGAAGGCTGGAGCCCAGACAGCACTGGTGTTTACTTTCTGGTTTGCATTTGCTGAGCAAGGACGGAAGGACTGAGCCTGTGCTATAACACCCACTGTCCCGGGCACTCGCTCTGGCGGAATGACTGTTCTGAGGGGCGAGGAGGAAGCGGCAGCGCCTACCCCCCAGGTGTGCAGCGCCCGGTGCAGCAAGGTGTGCTGGCGGTGCAGGTCTGCTCGCATCAGCTTCTGCCGCTCGACGCCCCGCAGCGTCAGGCACTGCGGACAGAGAGCCGGCCATGAGGGCCGAGGAGGGCAGGCTCAGCTTCGCCTCCAGGTACACGCAGCTCGGGTGAGCTCGGGGAAGGCACACCAAGGAGCCCCCACTTCCTCATCTATAAATAGGTACCTTTGGGGGTTCTGCGGGGATCAAATGGGGCCAGGGCCTGATTGGGTAAATGCTCCGGCAATGTGAGCGTGAACCGTTTTGCCCAGAGTAGGATGCCTATCGTGGTGAGACCAGGAATTTCAGACTCGGGGAGTTCAGATAAGAGCAGCCCAGCGCCGAAGAGAACAAGGAATTCTCAGCCTATCATCTCGGGCGGCCAGGTTCACGTTTTCATCTGCTGCCCGGCCCGCCCCACGCTCAGAGGCCTCGGTCTCAGAGGGACGGGGAGGAGCCCGTCTGGCGGGTGAGTCACTGCCGCCCAGCTCCACCTGTCCACAGCCACACGGGGTGGCGCCTGTGCCAAAGCTTACCTCCCTCCACCTGTGCCAGGCCCCGCGCAGGAGCCGCGCTGAGAGGAACGCTGTCGCCAGCACCCCGCCCGACTTCCTGTGCAGAGAGAGTGGGCGCTCGGAGCCGCAGCCCAGACCGGCCAGGGCCCAGCCGAGGGTCCCCCCCACACTCCTGGCTCCTGCCTAGTCGTTCTTAAATGTGGGGCGTCAAGATCCACTCGGAAGGGCGGCCCAAGGATTCGGGCTCTCCTCCCAGGAGCGTGCACGTGTGATCACGTCTTTGCAGACGACCTCGCGGGGCTCCAAGTACCGCTGAGGCCTGTTCACGTGCGGGAGGCCCAATGCGGCCCGAGCCTCACAGCCCAAGGGGACACAGAAAGGCCCCGAAGCAGGACAGTGCCTGCAGTGCGCCCGGGGGCTCTGCCCCCACTAACCACGTGGTAGGCAAACCTGCCGCCCATGGCCCTGGCCAAGCTCTGCTCCGTGCTGGGGAGGGTCCACGACTCCCAAGGAAGCCCCTTCGTCTGTTCCTTGGCCACGGTCACTTCACATGGGCCCCAACCAGCAAGCAGGGTGCGCCCACGCAGGACCCAGATGCACAGGCACGTGAGGATCCTCTCAGCACAGCCCTGGTTTTGCTCAGACTGTTTCAGATTGAATTTCCGGAACTTAAAACCAGAGTCTAGGCTAACATGACCCTCTGGCTGGGCACTCAGATCTGACAGTGCTGCTATTACAATCAAAGCTGGTCTGAGCCTGGACAGTGTGGCTCAGTGGTTGAGCGTCAGCCCAGGAACCAAGAAGTCAAAGGTTCAATTCCTGGTCAGGGCCCATGCCCGGGTTGTGGGTCCCCAGGAGAGTGCATGCAGGAGGCAGCTGATCAGAGATTCTCTCTCATCATTGATGTTTCTACCTCTCTTTCCTCTCTCTCCAAAAATCAGCAAAAACATAAAAAAAAGCTGGTCTGAGATGGGAAAAGCCAGAGGCAGAAAGAAGCGACCACTCACTCTGATCTGAGCGCTCGGGCGCCCTCCCTCCAAGTGGAAAAAGCCGTCCTGAGCCTCGCCTGGCGGTGGTGGGCACGGGCCACTGCTTGCCACTGCCGCTCCTGGCGATGTGCTGCCGCCCGCCGGTGCCACGTGGACCAGGACCTGTGCAGGAGCTGCCGCTCCGCGTGAAGGATGGCCTGCGGCAGGATGGCAGAGAACAGAATGCGTGAGGTCGGAGGGGTATGGAAGCCAGGACGACGAGGCAAAAGGAACAGACACTCAGGAGCCAGCTGCCCTCGCCCAGAAGCCATCTGTGCAGAGGAACCCAATGCCCCAGACCCTGGCCCTGCCCCAAGTCCTGGTCCCAGGCAGGATGTCCTTCAGGGGGTCTGGGTCCCAGGCGATGTCCTGAGGAGAGGAGGCAGGGAATGCAAAGGCTTGAATCGGCACCTCCTCAGGGGAAGCCACGTACCATTCTCTCAGCCAAGCGGTGTTCTTGATGCCGAAACATCTTCTGCCACCAAATAGCAAACACTTGCTTCTCTAATGTCTCCCTACATAAATAACAATAATAGAATGAGAAGTTCCAAATGGAGTTTCCTCTTACACTGTGCTTTTAAGAGGCAAATAGCTTAGCTAGGGAGAAAGAAAAGGGGAAGAAGAGGAAAAATAGCCAAAAAACCCCACAACAACCCAATTCTTTCCAAATATTTCTGGTGCCAGCCAGGCACTCACAGAGCATGAGCAAAACTCTGAGACTGTTCCTCTCCAGTCCACGCTGAGTTACCACCAGTGCCCACGGTTACTAGTGAAAGCTGCTCCAGGCCAGGCTGATCAGCAGGACACACATCCTTGGGCAAAGCGGTGAAAACCAGATGCCTGGCCCTAGCCGGTGTGGCTCAGTGGATAGAGCGTCGGCCTGCAGACTGAAGGGTCTTGGGTTCGATTCTGGTTAAGGGCACATGCCCGGGTTGCAGGCTCGATCCCCAGTGGGGGGCATGCAGGAGGCAGCCAACCAATGATTCTGTCATCATTGATGTTTCTCTGTCTCTCCCCCTCTTCCTTCCTCTCTGAAATCAACAAAAATATAAAACAAAACAAACAAAAACCACCAGATGCCTGGCCCCCAAGGCTGCTGAGCAGGCCTGAGGCTGCCCCGGAAGCAGCAGGCAGCAGGGAGGTCAGGGAAGTAAGTTTGGGAACCACTGCTCTGTCACCTCTAGACGGGTCCTAGACTTATCACTGGGTAAAGCATGTAAACATCTGATCACCATGTTGTACACCTGAAACAAATGTAATATTGTGTGTGAACTGTAATTGAAAAGTGTGTATTTTTTGTTAATCCTCACGTGAGGACATTTTTTTCTGTTAATTTTTAGAGAAAGTGGAGCGGGGGAGAGAGAAAAAGAAACATCAATGTGAGAGAGACACATCAACCGGCTGCCTCGCCCCGCCTGGCCGAGGATCGAATCCTCCTAATCAAGATCAGGCCACTTTTCCCAATACGTGTCCCTCCCTCTCACCTGTCCTAAGCTGGCCTACACCATTACTCAGGGCAATCCCCAAAGCTGTCATCTCACTGGCTGCATGCACCTGTTCACACATCTGCCTCTTACTGACCCATCGCCTCAGTCCTGTCCTCCTCATCTGTCCACTCAGCCACTCATCCTCAGCACTAGCGCTGAGCCCTCGAGCTTGTGGCTGACTCGGCTAAGGACACAAGGATCTGTTCTCTGGAACTGTTTGTCCTTCTCTACTTTCTTGTGTAACAGTCTTATCTCCCACAAAGTCTTTAGGAAGATCTCCCTCCTTGGACTTTGGAGTCCGGGAGCTCGAAGTTTAAACCCGGGCTCTGCCAACAACCGCCTGCACTACCTGGGTGGGTCATTAGCCATTTTGCACCTGTTCTCTCAGGACTGCTGGGAGAAGGATGTTATTAATGAGATGATGATGGCATTAGGCACACGAGTCTATCGATGGGTGGTTTCCTTTCTCCCATCACACCCTGCCTACCACAGTGGCAGAAACTCAGCTAGCGACGAATCATTTCAATACATCCCACCCACGTGTAGTAAGGACCTGCTGCTGGGCAAGTTTGCGCCTGTGGCCGCTAAAAAGAGGTGGCTCTGCTCCTTGCCTGTCCTAATTTCAGGACTTCACAAAGCCAGGTCTGGCAGAGCAGGGACCACACGCTGCAGGGAAATCACATTCCAGGGGGCTTGCCAAAGCAACGCAAGGTCCACCCCTCGGACCCAGAACGCTAAGGGGCAGTTTGAACGGAGCGCACTGTGGCTTGTAAGGAGGGAAGGGGCATACAACCCAGCGGCTTTGAAAGCATCTGCAATGAGTTGGACAAACGTTTCCCTGGGGGAGAAGGCTGGCCGACTTCCTGCGAGATGGAATCAGTGAGAGCGCACTGATTTCAGAGAAAAATCAATTAGAGAAAAACCAGGAAGAGCCTCGCCCAGGGGCCTGCGAGGCTGAAAGGCACCGCAACGGCCGTGCAGGTGGCAGTCAGACCCCGCCGCCCAGCTGCGTACCTGTGAAAGCGCGCTGCTCGGGCCTCGAGGACGCACTCTTGCAGGCGCCATCGCCAGAGGCTCCTCCAAGCCTGGAAGGCTGCGGGCAGGGCTCTCTGCTGGAAGTGCCTGTCTGCTCTGGCCTGTAGCACCTGAAGTAAAACAACGAGTGAGCTTTACTTGTACTTTACGTTAAAAAAGAAAATGGCCTGCCGAAACCGGTTTGGCTCAGTGGATAGAGCGTCGGTCTGTGGACTCAAGGGTCCTGGGTTCGAATCCGGTCAGGGGCATGTACATTGGTTGCGGGCACATCCCCGGTAGGGGGTGTGCAGGAGGCAGCTGGTTGATGTTTCTCTCTCATCGATGTTTCTAGCTCTCTATCCCTCTCCCTTCCTCTCCGTAAAAAATCAATAAAAAAATATATTTAAAAAAAAAAAAAAAGAAAGAAAATGGCCTATTTTTATTAATTTCACAGAGGAAGGGACAGGGAGAGAGAGAGAGAGAAACATCAATGAGGAGAGAGAATCATGGACCGGCTGCCTCCTGCATGCCCCACACTGGGGATCAAGCCTGCAACCTGGTCATGTGCCCTGACCCGAGTTAAACTGTGACCCTGGTTCATAGGTCAATGCTCAACCACTGAGCCACGCCGGCCGGGCTACAAGAATCTTTTCAAAGCAAAGGAAACGTAACTAGAGTGTCAGCCAGCAGAGCGCCTGCGGTGAAGTGCTCCATACCTGCTTGTCTTGCCTCTCCTGCATTCGCTGTAGCCACAACTTGACACACATGCGTAGCAATGTTCTTCTGAAATAAAACAGAATGCCAAGGCGCTGCCCATCCCACTTCCAGCTTCCTACGTTCTGTTTGGTTCTGAGGCAGCTAGATTCAGGTGTAGTTACATCTTGAGTATTAAAAGCACTCCATGCATTTCATTCTCGGAGACAGGGAAGAAAGAACCTGCTGTCTAACATGAAACCCGCCATCCCTGACTTTGGACGGTGGCTTGCCCAAAAGTGTTGCCAACGCTCTTGGAACCCTAACTAGACCACCAGGTGCAATGTCTCTGGAATGTAGGTAACATGCGTGCAATCCCCCAAATAGCCTTCCTGTTTTACAGCCTGGGCTTATTTATTAACACCATGCTCCTCTCACACAGACATTTGAAAATGAGAACTACGTTCAGTTCTGTAAACCAGGACTTAGAATAATAATAACTCCGAACTGAGTCAGCTAAACACTGGGGTTCTCCCTGACTTAGTAAAAAATGCTCCAGCCCTAGCTGGTTTGGCTGTGGATAGAGCGTTGGCCTGCAGACTGAAGGGTCCCAGGTTCAATTCTGCTCAAGGGCACATGCCCGGTTGTGGGCTCAATCCCCAGTGCGGGGGGAGGGAGCGTGCAGGAGGCAGCTGATCAGTGATTTTCTCTCATCATTGATGTTCTGTCTCTCTCTCCCTCTCCCTTCCTCTCTGAAACCAATTAAAAATAATAAAATAAAAAGACACCTGTCCTCTCACCACTCCCCTTAAAAAAAAAAAAAAGAAATGCTCCAAAATCAGACCTATAACTGTGCACATTAATGGATTAAAGTGGCTTTTTAAGGGGGATGACTAAGCAGGTCTGGCAGCGAAAAACTAGGTAGTGGTTACCTCTGAAGCACAAGACCGAGGGGTTGGAGGAGGGATGCAGGCAGCTTTGACTCTCTACCGTCCTTCCTGGGCACTGAGTTTCTCCTCATGGACATGTGTACACGCACATCTTTATGTTAACGGAATGGTTAACTCTAAAAAACTGAGGACACTCTGCACCCCTCAAGACTGCGCCACAAATATGGCCCTGGCCTGAGCCTTCTCTCTGACAGCACTGATGCGCGACTTCCAGTGTGAACACCATCAGAGCCCGAAGGACGGAGGCGGCGAGCCGGAGGCACAAGCTTCAAACCATGATGGCCAAGAGCCGTCCAAACATCCCCATTCTACCGCTCCTCTGACCAGGACCCCCTGGTTACAGCAGGGCCTTCCTGAACCTGCTCAGAGCACACGGACGGGTAAGCGGTCACTCCTGAGGAGCAGCGAGTCCGTCCGGTGGTCCCGGGGGAGCCCAGGCGAGGGCCAGGGTCCCTACCTGTGGTGGTCCCCGGAGAGCCCAGGCGAGGGCCAGGGTCCCTACCTGTGGTGGTCCTCGTAGAGCCCAGGCGAGGGCCAGGGTCCCTACCTGTGGTGGTCCCTGGAGAGCCCAGGCGAGGGCCAGGGTCCCTACCTGTGGTGGTCCTGGGCAGCCTGCAGTAAGGGGCGCTGCTCTCTCTCCTCCTTCTGCTCAATCCGAGACTGCCAGAGGTTCCAGAACCGGCGCAGCAGCTGAAACAAAACAGGAAAGAAGCGCGAGTTTATTACGGCAAACGAATCTCTCTTAGCCTGTTAGTTAGCAAACCCCACATCTAAAGGTTCTAAGGTCCCCAAAGCAGGAATGACTTCAATTGGGAGCACCCAATGTACAACCGGCCTGGGGAATGACCAGGGTGAAGCTATAAGGAGCTGTTCTGGGCCAACAGGAAACATGAAAAGCAAAAGGGAGGGTCTCCCAGTCTATGCAAAGCAGGAGCGACTGCTCATCGGGGCCTAGTGGCCGCCAACGCCGTTGTAGAAAGGAAAAGCGATCTTATCACACTTTACTGCTATGGAGTAGTCTTGCCAAAAAAGTGTCTAGCTTCCATTTCATCAAGCCCTCAGATCTGACTTCTAGTTTTTGGGAGTTACATAGAAAGAAAAAAGAAAAATCAAATGGCGTCAAAAGGAAACAGATACATCGAGAACATTGGGAAACTGTACAAAGTAACTGGTGTTCCTTTTCAAAAAGTGATTTTTTTTTTTTTTTTTTTAAATAACGTGTACATGATGCTGAGTGAAATAAGCCAGTCACAAAGGGCTAGTACTGTCAACAGGAGGGAACCAGGGCAGTCGAATTCCTAGACAGAAAGGAGAATGGCGGTTGCGAGGGGCTGGGGGGAAGGAGAACAGGAGCTGTTTCATGGGGACAGTGTTTCAGGTTTGCAAGATGAGACGAGTTCTGAGATGGTGATGGCTGCACAGCAATGTGAATGTACTTGATGTCCCTGAACTGTAAACATAAAAATGGTTACTATGACACATTTCATTATGTGTGTCAAACTACTCTTCATGTCTTTCTATGCATTTGAACATTGTCACAATGAAAAACAAAGCAAGAGCCCTGGCCGGTGTGGCTCCGTCGGCTGGAGCGTCATCCTGTGAACCGAAGGACCACAGGTTCGATTCCAGGTCAGGGCACGCACCCAGGTTGCAGGTTTGATCCATAGTTGGGGCGACTACAGGAGGCAACCAATCAATGTTTCTCTCTCCCTTTCCCTTCCTCTCTCTCTAAAAAATCAATTAAAAAAAAAAAAAAAGACAAAACAATGAAACCCCATCCTTCTGCACCCACAAACACAATCTGTAAGTAGAGACAGAACATTTGTCGTCCTCAGGTAACTCACCCCGAAGAGAACAGACGTACAGTGCAAACCAACCAGAGCCGCCTGGAGTGCGGGCTTAAGCTGTTTCACTAGGTCAGGGTTGGAATCCAGTCCCTGACCTGTGATTCAAACACCAACTTCCTTAGACGGCAGATAAAAAACGGGTTAAACAAGGGTTTCTCCATTGGCTGGCATGGAGTATCAGAGGAAACGAACACCGAGGTTTCAGCGCCTATGGGTCTGGGGACAAATCTGTGAGCAGGAAGGTTAACAAGAGAAGGGCCACCAGGAGGGCCCCTGGGCAGGAGAAGGCCCTCACCCCGACGTCGTGCTGCTGGTGAGCGAGATTCCTTCTCATTCGCTGGAGGCGGGCGCGGGTCACGTTGCCTCTTAGGGCTGTAAAGCAGAAGCGCTGTGGAAGGAAGAAAGGGCACACGGGTCACCCATCAAAAGTGGCTGCAACGTAACAGCGGTGCCCGAATCCGGTGGCCAGAAGCTCAGTCACAGCTGCTCCCAGGTCCCTGAGGGCGCTTCTCTGCTGAGTTTCAACTGGGAGTCTGATACACACACAGTAGGTGAGGCCGCACAGTAGGCACTTAGTAAATAGCTGTGGAACCACTCCCTGCTGTCCACAGTAATGCACAGAACAAACACGCCCTCCCGCTGACCAGCAGAGATTCCCCACGACCCAGATGGGAACACTCCAGAGGTTGCAAGTATCAACTTTGCCTCTCAGAAGGGAGACAGGCTTTTAGCCTATGATGTTTTGTTTTGTTTTAAACTACGTGGGGTCACCGTCTATACTTGCAATTATAAATGCAGTTTTGCAAGAGTGGAGGAGAAGGAATCCTTGGTGAGTCTCGGGTTGGGGAAGGGGCAGGACCCGCGGGCCTGGCTCCAGCCCCATCGATGTCTCACCTGTGGCCTAAGCCACGCCCACTCCCCCACGGCCTGGGAAGGGGTCAGGGGTTCTCACACTGTGGTCTGTGGAGCCCCCGGGACCCTGAGGGTGTTGGCGAGGGTCGGGGAGAGAACAGGTTCTACACCCAGACCTTCCTCCATCCTCCGCATCTCTTCTTTGATCGATTTCACAGATTAGGCTTCAACCATTAAAAAGGGGCCCGCTGTGTACCAGTAAAAAACCCCAGGACTACCATATCTCTAAGATTCCCTTACAGTTCCACACCCCTCGGACCCCACCATTACCATCTCTGATCCAGAGTGAAAACAGGGACACCCACACAGGGGAGGGCTCCATGGTGACGCCCACATAGGGGAGGGCTCACATGCCAGAGGCACTGAAGGAGCACGTGGGTCCAGGGCCCCGAGAGTGGAGGCCGGGGCAGGGCTGACACGCTTACCAGCAAGCGGCGCCGACAGTGCTCCTCTGCCCCCTTCCACCGGGCAGCCTCCTCCGCGCACAGCAGCACGTCCGCCAGGAGTTAAGGCCTCGCGTCTCCACAGGGGTCCCACCCCACGCGGCACAATCCTGGTGACCCATCGCAGGGTTCTCGCTGCAGGGGATCGAGGGGCCTGCAGATGGACCGAGTCCACCTGTGTCCTCCTGATGGCCCGCGGGAGAGCGGGCAAAGGGAGGCCGCACGAGTCACTTAGCCAAGAGCTGGCCTGACCTTTCAGGAGAGGCAGGAACTCGTGGAGACGAGTTGCCAACCACGAAAGTAAACACTTCGAAACCTCCGTGTCTGAAGAGAGCCTACTTCCTCCTGCATCCTCTCTCTTGGCATTGCAATCCAGTCAGATGTTTCAAATCTTTTCTCCTCCCTCCCCTCCCACCTACTCAGTCGCCAAGCCCCTTGCTGTCCCCGCCCCCACACCCTGCAGATCCTTAGTCCTGTCCGGGGCAGGCTGGTGAGAGAGCCACCTCACGTAACTGGTCTCCCTGCCTCAGCTTCGCTCCTCTTCCCTGGATCTCTCTCTAAAGCACACCTCTGCTGCACCCCTTCTCAAACACTTCCGGAGGATCCCCAGCGCCACCAGGTTAAACCCAAACTCTGACCACGGACGGCACCAAGGGTTCCCAGTCAGCACCCACCTGCACTACCCTACCGCCTCCACCCCCCTCACCACAGACCCCTGCGCCAGCCGTGGGTGCGTTCCTTCGTCTGTGTTTGTGTGGTGCCTTTCCTCCCCCCCCCCCCCCCCCGGAACACCCTTCCTGACTGCTCTGCGGGGCACACGTGTCATCCCCTAAGACTTCAATTCGGCTCCAACACCTCCTTGGCTGAATGGCCACAGTAGCTCTCTCAGGACGTAAGGCAAACCTTTATCATAACACTCACCACGCCATAGTGTAAAGACCCATTTTCATGTCTATTTTCCCCTGGGGACTGTTAGTCTTTGAGTTTCCCCATATTCCAGAATTTGGGCAGGAGTTTAAGACAAAGCAAGCCCTTGCTGGCTTGGCTCAGTGGATGGAGCGTTGGCCTGTGGACTGAAGGGTCCCAGGTTCAATCCCGGTCAAGGGCACATGCCTGGGTTGGTGGCTTGATTCCCAGTGGGGGGTGTGCAGGAGGCAGCTGATCAATGATTCTCTCTCATCATTGATGTTTCTATCTCTCTCTCCCTCTCCCTTAACTCTCTGACATCAATAAAAATATATTAAAAGTAAATAAAGCAAGAGTTTGAGAACAAAGGAAACATGTGGATAGAAATCCCAGGCAGTCAAAATCCTCAGACCTGGGTACATCCTGTGGTCGGGGCAGTGTGCACTGGTGTCAAAGGCCAGCGCTTAAAAACTCCTGACTCTGCCAGTGACTTGCTATGAGTTTGAAGATTACTTAGACCCCTTGAATCACCGTTTCCTCATCTGTAACATGGATACAGTGACACCCGCTCCACAGGGTTGCTATGGTGATTATGGAGCTAATGCACAATGCCTGCAGAGTAAAAAGCTCAATGAATGGAAGTTCTGGTCATAACGATAGGTCCATCAAGCACAAATGGCTTTCTGAAACAGAAATGAAATGAAATAAGTTTCTGAACTAGAAATGGCTGTGGCTATTTCCACCACCTACTGGGTAGAGAATGGCTATAAAATTATGACAAAAAATTCAGGGCCGAAACCAGTTTGGCTCAGTGGATAGAGTGTCGGTCTGCAGACTGAAGGGTCCCAGGTTTGATTCCGGTCAAGGCATGTACATTGGTTGCGGGCACATCCCCGGTGGGGGTGTGCAGGAGGCAGCTGATCGATGTATCTCTCTCATCGATGTTTCTAGCTCTCTATCCCTCTCCCTTCCTCTCTGTAAAAAATCAATAAAATATTTTTTTAAAAAAAATTCAGGATAGGATTGCCTCCGAGGAGAAGGAAAAAGAATGCAATCAGGGAGGAGCAGACAGGGGTATTTTCAATGTTCTATGTTTTGTTTTGTTTTCAATTGATTTCAGAGAGGAAGGGAGAGGGAGAGAGAAATAGAAACATCAATTATAAGAAAGAATCATTGATCGGCTGCCTCCTGCGCATCCGCTCCTGGGGATCAAGCCCGCAACCCAGACATGTGCCCTGATCGGGAATTGAACTGTGACCTCCTGGTTCATAGGTCGACGCTCAACCATTGAGCCACACCGGCCGGGCAGCAACGTTCTATTTTTTAGACTGCATGGTGGGTACATAGGTTAGTATTCTATAAACTATAAATGTTGCATACTATTTTGTATGAATAGCCCCAATTAAATAAAAATTTCTAAAGGAAGTCAGCAGAGACCAGGACTATGAAAAGTGTTCAGTAACTGCTGCCGTGTGTCCCGACCCTTGTCGTACAGGCGGCTGAGCTCACGCTGCCCTGGCTGGCGGCGGACAGGCCGCAGGGCCGAAAAGGATACAGTGCTTCCAGTGAGTGAAGGCCCTCCGCAGCGCCACCCTGCCGGCCAGCGCCTGCACCCGGGCGTGGCGAGCATGCCAGCTCTGCCTCCGCTGCCAGGCCCACTGCCAATCGCAGAAGTGTGTCTGAAGCACCGTGACTTGGTGGAATCGCTCAGCCATCTCTGCAACACAGAACATAACTTAGCTGCTGCCCCTCCCGCGTTGGGCAGAGCAGGAAGCATCCCTCATACCAGCTGACCCCCACAACGAGCGGACAGCATGGCTCCAAGGCAGTTCTCACGAGGAACCCTGGACTACATGGTTTCTAAACACAGGAGGCACCTCAGGAATGCCTTCGTCACGTCTCTTCTCTCCAAGGAAAGAGAAAAGGTCTCTGATTTTAGGGGAGAGGATGCTATGAGATCAATGCACTGAGGCCCCTAGTCACTACTGACGAGTAAGAACGGCGACCGCTGCTTTCTGAGACTCTGCTCTACTTCTGCCTCTTGACTAGGGTCTCCTGGACAGGACTTCAGGGACTGAGTCCAGGACACACCGTTCGGTCAACTGCTGGCCAAGGCTTGTGCAGCTAGCTCTCAGTCAGGCTGACACAGCTGCAGCTTCATCCCCTTTGAACACTGACTCGCTAAGGGCTGAGGAGCTCAAGTCCGGGAAGTGAAAGCGAGTGGGTCCTGGAACGAAACGTGCAGCTCATCCCTCCCAGCGCTCTGGGCTTGGGCAACAGGAGTGGCCCCCTGTCACCACTCTCAAAAGGACACATTCACACTCTCCCCAGAGACAGCGCAGCAGCCTAGAGATTTCTGCAGGGAGGGCGAGGTGAACGCCGGAGAGCCCGACCCGGCCTCGAGCACAGAGCATGAGTCACTTTTGTGTACGCTGAAGAAACACAGCACAGAAAGTACTAGTGATCATGGCCTCTGCGTGTATTATTACTTCTGAACTCTCACTGGTAAATAAATGACTGGCACGGCGCTAAAACAACTCGACATCTACCGCACAGGCATCCCTGTGACTGGGGACAAACAGAACCCAAATGCCTACGGACAGAAGAATGGCTAAGGTAGATTGAGATAAGCCACCCTCGTAAATACGACCATAAAAAAGAATATAACATTTATGAAGAATAAAGACACAGGGAAGTGTAGGTTAGTTGTATGGGGGAAAAGCTACATACAAAATTGCATGTATCATATTAATCATAACAGGGTAGTTATAGTATCTTTAAAACCTTATTGAAGCCCTAGCGGGTTTGGCTCAGTGGATAGAGCATCGGCCTGTAGACTGAAGGATCCCAGGTTCAATTCCAGTCAAGGGCACATACCCGGGTTGTGGGCTCGATCCCCAGTAAGGGGGAGTGCAGGAGAGGCCGCCGATCAATGATTCTCTCTCATCATTGACGTTTCTCTCTCTCTCTCTCTTCCTCTCTGAAATCAATTAAAAAAAAATATTCAATAGAGTTTTTAAATATATATACATGTATATATTTAAAAACTCTATTGAATAAAATATATGTGCAGAAGAAAATAAATGTTTTTTTTTGAGGATTATGTACTTTCCTCCTCAATCTCCCTTTACCAGGATTTGGGGCACCCTCTGGTTCTCTCTCTCCTTAATAAATTAGCTCCACTGGCGGAGGGAGAGTGGAAATTGTGACCCGACCCTCTGTCTCTCGAGCCCGGAACTTCCTGCTCACCGTTCTGCTGTCTCTTTACCCTCCGGGCCTGCAGGTAGTCAAGCCAGGTCTTCAGACATCTGCACTTCTGCCAGTGCTGATGGTGTTTCACTGCGCAGACCAGCTTCTGTCTCTCTCTCTGGACCTGCAGGAGCTGTTCCTGCCACCGTGACCAAGCCTGAAAAATAAAGAGAAGACAATGATCAAAGGAGAGGCAGGAAAGCAGAGGTGAAATACAGGTGTGGGAAACAGACACACACACACACACACACACACACACAGAGGAAAGGTAAAAATCAGACTCAAGGAAGGGGCAATCCCTAAGCAGGATCATAAGCTATGGGAATTTGGGGTGAGAGGATCTTTAAGAGGGTCATTCTGCTTTCAGAAAGTAAGGTGTGTGTTTTTTCTGGATAAAGAACAAAAATACAAAGGAATAATCAAACCAACGAGAAGACAAGAAGCAGGGACAACCGCAGGGGTGACCTGATGCATTCGGACCTGGGACAGGTGAGAGCCCCTTTCCTTCCTCAGTGGGAGGAAGCCTGTTATCAAGAGGCCCTTTCTCAGACACGTCAGTTTCCGGGAAGGAGAAACTGACATGTTAGCGACAGAAGCTGAGGTCCACAAAAGGATCCAGAGGACGCCCCGTAAATGTGCACCCTTGGGGAATCTCCAAGCACGCTCAGCGAGACGCATGCCCTAGTTTGAAGATGACTGTCCAAGAATTGCTTGTTGGTGTGTGTCTAGCGGGGGGACTTCTCTATACCCTCGGCCCACCCCACTTTAGAATGGGGCCCAGGGACCTAACTGCCCTCCCCTGCAGGCCTGGTCCCCCCCAACTGCTCTCCACTGCAGGCCTGGGTCCCCAACTGCCCTTCCCTGCAGGCCCGGTCACCCCCAACTTCCCTCCTCTGCCAGCCTGGTGACTCCTAACTGCCCTCCCCTGCAGGCCTGGTGACCCCCAACTTCCCTCCTCTGCTGGCCTGGTCCCTCCCAACTGCCCTCCCCTGCTGGCCATCTTGTGGTGGCCATCTTGTGTCCACATGGAGGCAGGATCTTTGACCACATAGGAGCAGCAATCTTGTGTGTTGGAGTGATGGTCAATCTGCATATTACTCTTTTATTAGATAGGATGTTTCTATCTCTCTCCCCCTCTCCCTTCCTCTCTCTGAAATCAATTAAAAAAGAAAAAGAAAACCAAAAGCAATGGGTAACCCTTCATTGGACCTGGACCTGACACTAAAAGAGCAACAATATATATCTGCATATAAACTATGTTAGTTATTATCATATCAATATTAAACTTCATGGATATAATGATATTATGGTTGTGTAGGAAAACATCCTTATTTTTAGGGGATAATAAGCTAAAGTATTTAATGTAAACTTTATGTCTGCAACTTTAAAATGTCTCAGAAAATACACTAAATAAAGCGAAATAGCAAGATGTAAACAATGCCTAAACTACTGAACAGAAGATAGTATCCACCTTTCCCATGATTTGGTATTAGTCAAAAATAAAAAGTGTGTGTGGGGGGAGGTAGCTTACTGTCATAAAAATACTTCTTTTTTTTTTTTTCCAGAGAGGAAGGCAGAGGGAGAGAAAAGCATCAATGATGAGAGAGAATCATTGATCGGCTGCCTCCTGCACGCCCCCTACTGGGGATCCAGCCCTCAACCCAGGGCAGGTGCCCTTGGCCGGAATCTAACCTGGAACCCTTCAGTCTGCAGGCCAATGCTCTATCCACTGAGCCAAACCAGCTAGGACATAAAAATACTTCTTAAAAGGAATGAATCAGTAATTCTCAAGTCAAACAACTGGCACCCCTCTCTAGACCAGTGGTCGCCAACTTTTCAGACCTCACGGACCACCGGTTGGAGGCCACTGCTCTAGACCCCACTTTGCCAGCAGCTAACACTAGATTTCTTTCCCCTCTCTTCCAAATTCCTAGAAAAGGCTGTCTGTTTTCTGATTTCTCTTCTCCCAGGCAGGTGTCCTTGAACCCTCTTCCCCATCAGGCTTACTGAAACTGCCCTGATCAATGATCTCTTCAGCTTCCCAATCCAAAGGTCAAATCGCAGTCCTCAACTTCCCTGAACTGCCAGAAACATCAGACACAGCCGACCAAACCGTCCTTCCCCTGGCTCCCGGGACATCACAGTCTCTCTCTGTTCCTGCTGCTGATCCCCAGCTCACAGGTCAGTCCTGGAACCTCTCCACCACCCTCTCTCTCGTAGCTTTAAGCACCAACTGCGTGCCTAGAACTCCCAGATCTACCTACATCCAGTCTGGGCCTGTCCTCAGTACTCCACACACATATCCAACTGCCGTCCTGACATCTCCTGGTGGGGATTCGAAAGGTCTCCCAGGCTGAAAACATGTACCTCTTCCTAATCTTTCCCCACAAACCTACCCCTCCCTCCATCTGCCCAATTTCAATAAAAGGCAACAACATTGTTCAGTCACTTAGGCCAAAAACATGGGAGTCATCTTGGACTCTCCCTGCAACTTCACAACTTGTCTACCCATTGACAAATCCTGTGGACAATACCTTCAAAACATACCCAGAATCCATACCAACTTGCTGTCATCCTTGTCTAAAATCTCACCTGAAATTTGAAAATGGCTTCTTATCTGACTTCCCTGCTTTTATCCTTGACCTTCTATGGTCTAGTTTTAATGCAGCAGCCAGAGTGATCCTTTTTCGTTTGTTTTATGTCACTTAAACCTCTTTATTTTATAGGACTTTCCCTCCCTCCTTTTTTTTCTCTCTCATGCCACCAATTTGTTAGAGATACCAAGTCATTTACCCTATAAAATGTCCCACATTTTAGATGTGGCTGACTGTCTCAAGGTGCCTTACACCCATTCCTCTGACCCCTGTATTTCCCATGAACTAACGGAGTCATGTTCAAATTTTTAGACAAGAACATTTCTCAGGTGGTGCTAGGCACTTCCCAACACACTGCCTCAGGAGGCCCATGGTGGCTGGCTGCCATAGTGTTCGTGCCAGACTGCCCAGTGGCATCAGTCCGACCCTCCATTCTATTTCCCCATCGTCCTTTCACCTGGTGATCGCTGCCCCGACCCACTTTTTCATTAGGAGTGACCAACAGTGATTTTCTAATTCTAGTGCTTTTATTATCGCTGGAATTCTATAAAGAAGCCCCCTCTCTCGTTAACCTTCTCATTTCTCAGAGATTAGTGTGCATAGGAAAGGCAGGACAAATTGTTTGATTTTTACCTTCATTAATTTTCAAAGAATTGAATAAAAGCTCTAACAACACAAATTGTGACCAATGAGTTCCTTTTTATGTCTCATTATGAATGCATACATTTTTATATATTTGATGTGTTTTTATTATAGTCATTATTCTTTTTTGATGCTCAAATTGTTCTAGCTTAAGCCTATGTGAGTCCTGATACAACTCCATTAACCTTTATTAATTTACACACTTTCCAGCACACTATACCCTAGGCCAGCAATTTTCAACAGGTATGCCATAAGAATTTTTAAAGCATGCAACACCTATTTAGTCAGGGGCACTGAACTATTTTCCCTTAGGCTGTCAAATTCGAAAAAGACCATAGCCAACACAACAATAGCAGTCCAGTGTGAATGCCCAGTCTTGAACAATATATAGGTCATGCACAGAGTTGCATTTTATTGGTTACATCACATAAGGTTGCATCTGATGGGCTATATCTTGGTACCAGAAATCCTTATATTCAAGTATGGGCACCTAATATTTTAAAAAGTCACTTTGGGGAGCATCTGAAATCTTGCTTCCCAGGCATATAGTCTGTTTGGCTCAAATACACTCAACTCCTTTTTTTTTTTTTAATTGATTTTTAGAAAGAGAGAGAGAAACAATGATCCGTTTATTGCACTTATTTATGCATTCATTGGTTGCTTCTTGTATGTGCCCTGATCAGAGATCAAAACCACAACCTTAGCATATTGGGATGATGCTCTAACCAACTGAGCTACCCGGCCAGGGCCTCAAATCAACTCTTTAAAAAAAATTTTTTTTTAAAGTCACTGTGGAGCAAAAAGAGTAGGTAACTACTATTATTAGTTTTTGTTAAGTCAATCAGAATTATACCTACATTTTGTTAGATTGGCAAAAAATACATATTTTTGGTGTTTTGCGGAATTTTAATTATTAGTTTATGTGTGCCATGAGATGAAAAAGGTTGAAAATCGCTGCCTTAGGCTTATGATGTCTATTTTCAGCTCTAGATCTGAAATCAGCCATTTCTCAAAAAAATAAAAAAAAAAGAAACATACATACACACCCTCAGTTCCTTTCAGTGAGAAATAGCAGAGACCACAACTTGGGCTCTCAGGATGCCAGATGCTGTGTTGTTGCCACTGCTTCTAAGACTTTTCAGTAAGTAGGTATTTTAGGTAAAATAAATTTTTTTGAGTCCATATTGATATTTACATTTCCAGTTTCAGATTTACAGGGCTCTTATTTAATATCTTTTCTTTTACCCTGTAAATTGTGATTCCTAACGATACTGCCATGGTTATCTGCTTTATCTTACAATGTAGGTATAATCATTTCAACCTAATTCCAAACCTGCTACTAACAGTAAGACTGCTGGATACAGTTTTAGATTTCTGAGCAGTCCTCTGTGTCCTTAGCCTACATCCCACTAGGGAGGAACAGTCCAAATATTGTATTTTGAAGTTCCTTGAAGTAATGATTTTCTCTGTGGAGTCATTGCTACAAACTTGGTATGTTTGTTTCAGTGTGTCTTAAAAACCTAGGGATTTTTTCCTTTTTGATTTACTTTTGGGTTTTTGTTTTGTTTATTTTTCCATTATTTTTCTTGAAAACATAAGCAAACACACTGTTTCTAGCTTCTCTCCCTCCCTTTCTTCCTCAAAAGGCAGCTGTAAAGAGCCAGAGGGGTCCTATGAAGAGGTAAGTGGGATCACATCACTCCTCCACTCAAAGCCAATAGCCTCTCACCCCTCCTCCTCCCCACCCCCCGGAATAAGAGCCAAAGCCTTTAACGGGCACAGCCTGCAAAGCCCTACAATCTGCCTCCTTGTCACCTCATGACCTACCTAACCCTTCCTTCTCTCCCTCAACTGGGTCCCTGGGCCCCATTCTAAAGTGGGGTGGGCCGAGGGTATAGAGAAGTCCCCCCGCTAGACACACACCAACAAGCAATTCTTGGACACCAGTAGGGTGTCCAGGAATTCAACCCAATTCTGACACTATCTACCCAGGGGTAGCAGCCAACATTGCCGCCAATGGTCAGTAAGTCTACAATGGCTGATAAGTCTTCAGAAAGTATGTGGAGAGAAACAAGCTTCGGTGGGAACGTGGGAGTGAGCAGAAGAGAACGCGAGGTGCGAGGGCTCTGGGCCGACTCTTAAATTTAACTCGGAGCTTCCTGTTTTTATTGCCTTTTTAAATTTTTTGTTTGTTATTGCACTTTTTTTTTTTTTTTAATCCTCACCTGAGGATATGTTTTTCATTGATTCCAGAGAGAGGAAGGGAGAGGAAGAAAGGGGGAGAGAGAAACATAGATTGGTTGCCTCACACAGGTGCCCCAACTGGCGATCGGACCCACAACCTTTGGGTGTATGGGACGACGCTCCAACAGAGACACCTGGCCAGGGCTGAACTTCTGCTTCTTGAAATTACAGGGACATTCAATAATTTATTAGTTTCAAGAGTACAACATAGTGTTTAGACATTTACATAACTTACAATGTGATCTCCCTGATACAGCCAGGACAATTTTTAAAAACAAGGATAAAGAAGATCCCTTTCCATAGATGGAGACAGAGCTACACAGTAAGGTAAGGAGTAGTGGTGAATGGCTAGCATTCACCGAGCACTGCCACATTCCAAGCATCACCCTCTGGGTGTGGGGCTTCACAACGCGGACCAAGGGACTCACCTGCAGCTGGAGGCTCAGGGCCCTGTGCTTCACAGCCGAGGCACAGAGAGCACGTCCCACCCGGACCTGTCCCAGCTGCCGCCTCCACTCGCTCCACCACACCCTGCCAAAGAGCACAGTGAAGATAGAACCAAATCAGAAAAAAGTCATGCAGGAAAGAGAAGGGTAGTGAGGGCTGGGCCTCAGAATCTCAGCTCAAGTCCCTCTACCTCATGGCGCCATCTCTAGATTGGTATGTTAGAGTCGCGGCTAAAAAAGTCAATTGAGACACAGTCCTAAAGCTACCAATTAAGGTTTGGAAACTGATGGTTCTACGGTCAGATCCAGCCTTAGACAACATGCTTGCTCTGTATGGCTTATGCAAATATTTAAGAACATGTAATAAATCACAGCCAAGATTTAAAAATCAGGAGAGTTCACAGAATAACCTACAAAGGAAAGTAGCTTTTACATTTCTAGTCCTGATGAATCCCTTCCTTTCCTATTGGCCTGGCCGGGTTTCATCCCAATCTTAGTTTCTCTTCTGCTTATTTCCTAAAAACAGTAATGAGGACATGAGAGTTAGCAACCTCTGCTTTACAGAAAATTTGCCTGGTCACTCCAACCCACCAAAACCTCTTTCCTCCTAACCTAGGCCATGCTAGCTGCGTCATGCACTTCAAAACCCAAGCTATCTTACAGTATTAGTTACCTTTTAGAGCACTCGGGGAATTTTAAGTTCCCTGAATGCAGCCCCAGCATCCAATATTGTACCAGGAACATTTTAAGCCCTCAATAAATATACACCGAGTAAATAAAATCATGTAAAAATAACCATTATAGACTCTAGTAGAACTGCATATTTATTAAGAATCTTATAATATTTGCTGAATAAATTTTAAATCATTTCAAAATTATTTTATTTTCAATAACTTCTATATGTCCATCCTATGTTAAAATCTTTACAAATATTATCTTAAAAATGTCTCCATGACAACCTTGAAAGATACTTAATGGTGTGCCCATTTCACAGATGAAACAAGTGAGACTTGGAGAGGTGAAATGACCCAATAATACATGTTGGAAGAGGGATGTGAACCCAACTCAGTCTAGCTGGAAAGCCTCTGCTCTTATCCATTCTACATACAGCGCCCAGGGTTTGGCATCAGAAAAATGCGTTTACAACTTACATGAGCTCCGTTAAGTTACTCAACCCTTCTGAGACTTACTGTTTATCTTAATCTGTACAACAAGAAAACTTCTTTTACAATTTATGGTGAGGATTAAATGAGACACTTTACATTAAAAAAATTAATATACACACATAGTTAATACAGGGTTTAGAACTTAGCAAGTAATCAATTAGTGTTACGATTATGCGAAAACCAGTGATCTTATAGTTGGACAAGTTGTCAATAAATATTTACTGGGTATCAATTATATTCAAAACTGTTTTAAGGTGGGTTTTTATGCTGCAAGGCTGAGATAAAATGATCATTGCTGAACTGCAGGGCATCTGAGTGCACTCACCACAAAATGCTCCGCTGCCTAAACCTCAGGGCGGTGGTCTGCATCTGAAGTTTGGTCCTTCGAAAAACCACGTAGATCAACCAGGACTTCCAGGCCCGTCGCATCTTTTGCTTTGCATCTGGATGCACCAAAGAGATTTTCAAAAAGGGGGAGGAGGAGACGGGTTACTCTGGGTTATGATAAAACTCATGGGACTCTGCACTTCTCCCGCCCTTGAATGCCTAAATTCCTCCAGGCTTCAAGTGCCCCCTGCTGGAAAAGTCGTGAAGTTCTACAAAATGAATAAAGATGCAAGAGCCTGTGAAGAATGGTTATTAAATAAGTGATGACAGTTACAAAACATTTAAAGGAAAATCAGTACACTGCCCTGTTCAGAAATACCTTAAAAGCCCTTTACTTTTTAGAGATATGATGTGTAACATTTACATATAAAATGATGTGACTAACACAGGAAGTAGAGAGGTGAGACTGTGTGAGTTGATAATTGATGAAGCCGGGTGGGTGTATGTACATAGAGGTTCCTTATTCCATCTTTCAATTTTGTAGAGATTTAAAATTTTCCATAATATGAAGTTTAAGGACTAAGAAATCATGTTACAAAACTTGCTGTTTGAAACAGTTTTAAAGTAGCATTAGCAAGACCAACGAAAAGGCCACTATCTCAATCTGTTTGGGAAACAGAGTAAGAAAGACCAGTAATGATCCTGGAGGAAAGAGCAGTTAGTAGATATGAAGGTGGAAAGGTCAACAGCTTTCCCTTTGTGGTAAATTTCTTCTTTATTATGAAAGTTATCACTAATAAAGTAAATTTCTTTTCTTTTTAGCATACAAAGGAGAAAATAAAATTATACAAAGCATTTTCAGACTATTCTCCAAAATGCGGTCAATAGGACTAGAGCTGTACTTTATATTTCACAGTTGTTGACAAGTCAACTCAAAATATGAAGAAACATTTAACATGTAGCTTCCTGGAGCCCACCGCAGGCCTCAGGAATCAACACACCCTTGGCAACAAGGTCTATAGCATGGTGCTATGGTTTAGAGTTGGGGTAAGAGGTCAGGTTTGAATACTGGACCTGTCCTTTATTAGGTAAGTAACCTTGCACAAGTTCCTTATCTATTAAATGACGCCTCCTTAGAGATATGTTCGCAAAGAGTCAATGAGATTATCTATGAAAAGTGTCTCCAATAAGTGCAAGCTGTTATTTTCTGAGCATGGAAATCCCAGGAATCTGCATTAATCTTCTCTACCAAGAGTCTGAAGACAATTTTTTTTTATTGATTTTTTACAGAGAGGAAGAGAGAGGGATAGAGAGTTAGAAACATCGATGAGAGAGAAACATCGATCAGCTGCCTCCTGCACACCCTGCACTGAGGACGTGCCCGCAACCAAGGTACATGCCCCCGACCGGAATCGAACCCGGGACCCTTGAGTCCGCAGGCCAACGCTCTATCCACTGAGCCAAACCGGTTTCGGCTCTGATGACAATTTGAGGACCATTCCTCCCTCAGGCCTACAAGTACCTGGAGACTTTTCATTTAACAGTGAAAGAGTGAGTGGACACTCCCTGAGGTCTAGGACATGGTCTGAAATAATGGCATATGCCAGAAGTAACCTGTTTAACAAAACGAAAATTGATAAATTGGACTTCATCAAAATTAAAAGCTTTTGTTTTGCAAAGGATAGAGTTAAGAGAATGAAAAGACAAGCCCCAAGTGGGAGAAAATATTTACAAATGGGGGAAAACTATGAATATGTAGGGAATGTAGTTGGGTAATCACTGTACCTTCCCCTCAATTTTGCTGTGAATCTAAAACTGCTCCCAAATAAAGTCTTCATAAAAGGGAAATAAAAGCCAATCTGGGCATTTCCTTTAGACGTGCACTTGCATTTCTCACCGTAATTCTCGGCTCTCGTGTACTTGGCCCTCATGCCCTGCTGCTGATGCACGTAGGTCTGCCAGGTCTGGAACATCAGGCTATACAAGTAATACCTAAGGAGCCAAAAAAGGAAATGGCATTTCTTTACAACAAACAATTCCTCATTGATAGGCTTGGTCTGTACTCAGGAGAAATCACCATGGACATTTCCGATACAAAAAAAAAAAAAAAAAAAAAGCCATTATCTTCCTCCTGAGCTAAACTTTCATCACCTACGATCACAGTGAAAACTACTGTCAGAGTGTTGCTCTCCACACCTTACGGTGTCACTGAAGAAAAAAAGCCCAACTTTTCCGAGAATAACTTCACCTTCAGCATCCACAAAGCCATGATATCTGGAATGAAGTCATATTTTAGTCATCTTTCTTAAAATAAATATTATTTTTTAAAATATATTTTTATTGATTTCAGAGAGGGAGAGGGAAGAGATAGAAACATCAACGATGATAGAGAATCATTGATCGGCTGCCTCCTGCATGCTCCCTACTGGAAATTGAGCCCGAAACCAGGGCATGTGCCCTTGATCAGAATCGAACCCTGGACCCTTCAGTCTGCAGGCCAACGCTCTATCCACAGAGCCAAACCTTAATATCCACCGTATGTAAAACATTACCTCTCCTCTGCACTAAAACTTAGTCAATGACATTTTCTTTCTTTTCCTTCTCAATACATACGCTGGACACATTCAAACTGTCAGTCCCTCCATATTTTCACTACGCCATTTCCTTAGACTTGATTTTTCATACTATACCAGCTTTTTAGAATTATTCAATATATCTATTTTATCAAAAATATGTTAATCAGCCCTAGCTGGTTTGGCTCAGTGGATAGAGCGCCGGCCTGCGAACTGAAAGGTCCCAGGTTCAATTCTGGTCAAGGGCACATGCCCAGGTTGTAGGCTCAGTCCCCAGTGGGGGACTTGCAGGAGGCAGCTGATCAATGATTCTCTCTCATCATTGATGTTTCTATTGCTCTCTCCTTCTTCCTTCCTCTTTGAAATCAATAAAAATATTTAAATATATATATATATATATATATATATATATATATATATATATACACACACACACACATATATATATATATGTGTGTGTGTGTGTGTGTGTGTGTGTGTATATATATATATATATATATATATATATATATATATATATCAGAACCCTTACCCCAAAGAACCTAAATAAAGAAGTGACTATAATGAGAGTGAACACCTTTTTTTAAAAGTACAATTTCCCTTTTTTCCCCAGAGAACTTCTCTTCAGTCCTTAAGAACTTAGCTGTTTCTGTGGGCAGCACCCGCAGGTGTGAATCAAGGTGGCGGGGGTTGGTCCTTCCGGGCCTCACGAGGAGGATTCCTGACCACCTCGCTGCGAAGGCACAGCTCACACAGTCATGAACTTTCACATGCAGCTTGGGAAGCACACAGGCAGGGAAGACACTCGCTTCGGAAGTGTCCTAATGGCAAGGGCCTCTACTATGTTTCAAAGGAGGAACTCCTTGTCCTTGGGCATGCATCGGGGGCAGGTGGTGTGCCTGCCTGCCTGCCTGTGGCCACGGCCTTCTGGCACAGACCATTGTTCCTTCTTTTCTGGGTCATGTGAGCAAGGGCCCGAGGGCGAGAGTGAACACCATTTTAAATGCACAATGTGTCAGATTTACGTATTGGGCATATATTTTCTCTTATAATCAGTATAAATTAAAGCAACTTATGTTAAAGAACAGAATATTCTCAGAGTAAGAAATGACATACAAGTGAAAGTCAAGCAGAAAACCTTATTCAAATCACCAGCATGACCAGCACATAATGGTTATTTGACTTAGAGGAGCATCTCTCGTGCGTGCACGCTAACGTGCACGTGTGCTTGGGTTTAACGTAGGATTTGGATCTTGCTGAGTCTAAAATAATATGAAGAAAAATAGAAAACGATTCAGAACTTGTCTCTGTTTGACCATAAACATGCCAAGGAATCTATATATATAAAAGCCTAAGCAACTGTTCAACCATTCAACCGGTAGCTATGATGCACATTGACCACCAGGTGGCAGACTCCCAACGCACAGGCATGGAAACATGGAACAGACTGATGAATCTCAGAGGGAAGGGGAGAGGAGGGGAGGAGGGAAAAAGATTAAGCAAAGGTCTTATACGCATATTAGAGGCCCGGTGCACAGATTTATGCACCAGTGGGATCCCTCGGCCTGGCCTGCAGGGAATGGGCCAAAACCGGCAGTCCAACATCCCCCGAGGGGTTCCAGATTGCAAGAGGGCTCAGGCCAGGCCGAGGGACCCCCACTGGTGCACAAATCCGTGCACCGGGCCTCTAATTACCTGATAATGTGCATTACTAAATTTGAAGTCACATAAATGAAATCTGACCTGTAGTAACAGTCTGCTCGAACACAGAGCTTCCACTCCCGCTGGGAAACCCACCACTCTCCTTTCCATTCTTCAAAGACCTTCCGGAGCACCCTTTGCTTATAGTAACACCTAGGGCAACGGGAAACATCAGGGGGACATAAGAATATTAAAGCTGATCTCTAGTCCCAAGTCACAGTTTCATTTTACCATTGTTTTCACATAGTAAAGTGTGGCTTATTATTTGATAACACCAAAACAGGTTAAAAATAGACATTTAACTTTTTTCAGATCAAAACCATATACTATAGCTCTTACCAACTAAAGGCACTAAAGTAAAATAAAAATATGACTTTTCAAATACCATATTGAATTGAGAATTATTCTCAATTTTTTTCATGCACCAGACTAAAAAATATTTTTGAGCCCTGGATAGTATAGCTCAGCTGGTTGGAGCATTGTCCTGTATACCAAAAGGTTGCATGTTCAATTCCCCAGTCAGGGCACATACCCAAGTTTTGGGTTTGATCTCCACCTGGGGGCGGTGGTGAGGAAGGGAACTAATCAATGTTTCTCTCTCCCCGCCCCCCCACTTCCTCTCTTTTTAAAATTGATAAGCATATCCTCAGGTAAGGACTTAAAAAAAATAAAAGAGTACAAGAAGAGGTATTGGAGACATTGCGTATGGCCAGGAGGTTTGATGTAAAGGGAACCCAAGTGATGGATCCTAGCTATAGGAGGAAGTAGAGGCAAAAAGATTTTTTTTTTCCAGAATGGGAAAAATGACTGAACGTGACCCATTAAAGAGGGAAAAATTGATGATGAAAAAAAGAGAAAAAAAAACCTGCTACATTGATGGCCTTGAGTAGGCACAGGGGAATATCATGCAAAAGTCAAGGATTTTGCCACAAATGAGAGAGCATGGACAGTTCAACTGCCCATCAGCTGGGAAAGCAGGCTACATGCGACAGATGCTGGCACTGGGTAAATACAGTGGAAGTCTCTTCTGCTGCTTCTAAACCAGGAAACAAGGACACTAGCTAAGAATGAGGAAATACTGATTAATAATAACTGGACATAACTGTTTTATCTACTTCCCAAGTTAGACAAAAAATTTGTTCAGATCTTCTCTTCAGAAAAATAGGGGACTACTTCAGATCTAAGACTGTCTTATATATGGACACATACTGTACTATTTTTGCCCTACTAATTCAGTGGTCATTTTGGTTTAGTTTATTAATGATAAAACAATTCCAGTTTATAAGAATTAGAGCATTCTCCAAGCACATAATGGCTACATTCTATAGTTTCTGATATGTCATTCCCCTCTGATATTCCTAAATGTGAGAAATAGATAATTCAATATGAAAAGAGACAAAAAAAGAAAAGAAAAATCAATATGCCCAACCCTCCCCAAAGTAACAACCCCCTTGACCTACAAAAAGACTGCAGCCTGGCCGGCATGGCTCAGTGTTTGAGCACTGATCTATGAACCAGGAGGTCACAGTTTGACTCCGGGTTAGGGCACATGCCCGGGTTGCGAGGGGCATGCAGGAGACAGCTGGTCAATGATTCTCTCTCATCATTGATGTTTCTAGCTCTCTCCCCCTCTCCTTTCCTCACTGAAATCAATTTAAAAAAGATGGCAAGTTGAAAACCACCACCCCATCACAAATTTCTAATCAATGAAAACACAGGGTCAGAATTCTAATTCTGGTAGATGCCCAAAGCCGTAACTTATCCCCCTATCAAACAATTAGCTCCGATCTGGGCTACAATCAAAACTCATGTCTCCTAAACTCCAGTCCAGTATTCTTTCCCTGTACCCGGCCACCACTACAGAGCAAAGAAAGCAGAGAGAAGGCAGTGCGGCAAACACCGGTCAATGGCTAACCCAACACCCACTGCCAAGACCCCGCGCTTCCTCATGGGCCTCTCTCTCAGAGGCAGCCTCCTCCGTATCCCCAGGTGGCCAGTGACACACTGACCCAGGAGGCAGGGCAGGATGCAGCTGGGCATTTCCAGGAGCAAATCTGCTGTCCTGATAAAGGGACAGGTGGAGCTGATACCACCCTTCCCTCTCCTTCCTGGGTACAGCTGGATCGGTCATCTTGCAATTATGCGGTGTCACCTCTGAGGTCAAAGGGTCCACACGATAAGGATGGTGAACTAGAAAGGTACTAGAAGCCTGCGTCTTGGATGGCATCACTGAACAGCTGAACCAATACCAACCGCCAGACTGCGTCTGAGAAAAAGCAAATCCCAAGTGGTTTAAATCACTGCCAGACTTTCTCGAGTCAAACGCATTCCTAATACAATCAGCATTTCCCAAACACTTGGAGTATAAGTTGGTATTATTTGAAAAGAGATTTTCATTAAATATGAGTCAAATTTAAATTCAGTAAAATTAAGTAGGAAAAGGATTTGGGGAAGATGGTGGAGGTGGCAACGTTTTTCAATCTCTGAATCCCCATAAAACACACAGAGCAGCCAGGCAGCAAAACCAAAAACTCGGTGTCAATTACAACAAACCTAAGTGAGGAGACATCCCCATGAATCCAGAATGCAAGCAGGTAAGGGCAAACGACTCACAGTCAAAAGACCTGCACAGAATTAGCATTTGTACAGACAAAAAAGGAGCAATGAGGTGGCAGGTGAGGAATGTAATAAAAGTTATGTGGCCCAGCAGGCGTGGCTCGTGGTTGAGCACTGACCTATGAACCCGGAGGTCACGGTTCGATTCCCAGTCAGGGCACACGCCTAGGCTGCAGGCTTGATCCTGTGTGGGGCGTGCAGGAGGCAACCGATCAGTAACCCTCTCTCTCCTCATTGATGTTTCTCTCTCTCCCTGTCCCTTCCTCTCTGAAATCATTAAAAAAAAAAAATGAACAAAAAATGTTTTGTGAATGGGATCTCTCCCTCTCTCTCAGCAAACTAGTACCAATTTCTTCTTCCTTCTTCACAAGATCATGGATAGAAGATTCATTCTTACCCTACATCTTAGCAACCTCAGCATACTTTTTTTTTTCTTTATTAAGTCGATAACTTTCACCTTTTCACTTAGAGGAAGGACTATGGCTTCTCTTTGGCATATCCAAATAGCCAGCATCACTTTGGGGCCATTATTAAGTAAAATAAGGGTAGCTTGAACATGAGCACTGTGATACAACAGTTGATCTGATAACTGAGATGGCCACTAAGTGACTAACAGGGCGGGCAACGGGTATCCGATACTCGGGATAAAGGGATGATTCACTTTCTGGGCGGGACAGTGCGAGATTTCATCATGTTACTCAGAATGGTGTGCAATTTAAAACTTATAAATTGTTGATCTCTGAAATTTCCCATTTAATATTTTCGGATCTCAGTTGACCACAGATAACTGAAACTGCAAAAAGTGAAACCAGAAATTAGCGGGACTACTTTATATATATATATTTTTTTAAGAACATCTGATTTTCTTTTTCTTTTTTTATATTTTTGATTTCAGAGAGGAAGGGAGGGAAAGAGAGATAGAAACATCAACGATGAGAGAGAATCATTGATCAGCTGCCTCGTGCACACCCCCCATTGGGGTTGAGCCCACAACCCGGGCATGTGCCCTTGACAGGAATCGAACCTGAGACCCTTCAGTCTGCAGGCCGATGCTCTATCCACTGAGCCAAACCAGCTACTGCTGTACTAGTATATTATATTCTTTACGACAGTCCTTAAAAGAAAAAAGAATATACAACTTATAAGCCAACATGAATTAAAAAATAACAGAAACAAGTGATTTCTGAAAATGGCAAACTAGGTAATTCAGATCAATTCTCCTAGTGAGAACAAGAAAAGCAGATCAAAAAAATTATTTGAGGGCATTAAAGAGCTGCCAAGGCAGTGAAGAAGAAGAGGGCCAGGGCCCAGAAGGGAGAGCTGAGGTGAGCGACCCCTAACACCTGCAACTGGGATGGGCTGCTGCCACACTGGGAGCATCGCTGGACACAGAGGAGATGGGAACAGTGAGGCCCCCACAAGGTATTCAAAGAAAAGGCTGCAGAGAGGACAAATCTGCTTGAGAGACCTTGAATCAAAAGGCCTTGGGAAATGCTCCAGACTGGGAAAGCCAGGCTCAGAAAAGTAGAACAGAGTGGGTGTGAGGGGTGCGGGAAGAGATTGGACAAAAATCTTACACCTATGGATGAAGACAATGGTGGAGGGGTAAGGGCATGGGGTGGGCTGGGGAATCAGGTGGAGGGGAGCTATGGGGAAAAAAAAGAGGAATACCTGTAATAATCTGAACAATAAAGGTTTATTAAAAAAAAAGTAGAACAGGAGAGTGGGAAGGAGGCGAGAACCCGTAACGTTTTTTTTTAACCCTTTGCACTCGCTTGCTTTTTTCTCGATTCCTTTATTCTACTCGGGATTTAATTTTTTAAATACCCCAGATTTTACAAAGCGCGGCAGTAGAATAAAAAACTGGAGTTTCTTTTCATACAAACTTATTTATTTGGATTTTTTTATATTTCAAATTATTGATACATTCAAAGAGTAATTTTAATCTCTATAATTTTTCATGGTGTGATATTTTTTGAAACATTCACCCACATGAAGACCTGGTTTACATTCACATGTTTCGCAAATATAAATCGTCTCTCTTCTTCCTCCTTTGATTTTTCTGTTAGAACAAACAACACAATCTTTGTGTTTTTTGTTAGGGTGAGGTGTGATTATATGGAGCTTTCCATCTAAACGTTGTTCTAAGTTAGTGGATAATAATCTACCCCTGGAAGTTAGTGTACCATCTCTGAATTCTCCAACAAGATCATGTACTAGTTTCCTAATAAATTTCACATGCGTTATCGGTTTTTCATTTTTTCTTTTTTGGCATTCTTTGTACAATATATAGGAATTTACAACACTGACCTCAAGCCCCCAGAAAAATAATTGACGCCACCATTTTAGAGTCTTCCTCATAAAACAGTATGTGCCTGTGTAGTGATCAGCTATATCAACACCCCCCATAAACTTTGTATAGTTGGTCACGACCTTGGGTTTGAGAACTATTTCCTTCCCACCACCACGCACTCTCCTTTCCACAGACTCAGTCTCTGAAGTGTCCCATGTACTGAGCATTGTGACTATCCTCTTGTCTTTCCACGCAAGAAGCATTACATTTTCATCCCTGAAAGCCACTATCTCGCCTTTCATTAGCTTTGGATGTTTGATAACAGGTGGATTATCTTTCCTATTGGGCATTATTGTCCCTGTCAAGTGTGTTTTTTCCCTGAAACAATTCCTTTGCAAGAGTGACACTAGTGTAATATCTGTCAGTGAAGAAATGATAACCTTGAGAACCAGGTACTGAGTTCTTCAATCTTTCATGAAGCTCTAAAACTATTCTGCTAGTAAAAGGGAGATCAGGTCTCACCAACGTTTCAGATGTTATTCCTCCATAATAAGGGACAAATGAATGTACGTAACCACATTTTGAATCTGAGAGAACATATAAACGAATACCCCATTTTGTTGGATTTTTAGGATTGTATGTGATGAAGTGTATCTTTCCCTTGAAACCAACAACAGCCTCATCAACAGTAATCTCTCTTCCAGGACAGAATCTCTCCCTAAATTTCATTTCAAGGTATGACAAAAAGCAGTTTACCTTCTCGGTTCTTGTTCTCAAATCTTTACTTGACTTTTGGTCGTTTCAAGTGTAACATCCAAAATATTTGCAAGAACCTTTCTCTTTTGAAAACAGATCGAAAAAATGGTATATGAGACTCAAAATCCATGGACCAATAACTCTGCAAGTTGGGGTGATTCAATACACCCATATTTAGTATTACACCAAGAAAAGCCTTCATTTCCTCTATCGTCACATCTTTCCAATTATTCCAAGTGGACCGCTGGGATAGTTCTTTCTGGCTAATTTTATGCCTAGCATACTCATTTGTCTCATCCATTATATTTTTTATCAACGTCTCAGTAAAAAACAATTGAAAAAAGTCTATTGGCGTGGCACATCCAGAAGGAACTTGAGGTCCAACATGTAACTGACCAGTGGAGAAAGGGATTCTGCTAGGCTCTTTGTCATTCACAGATGTAGATGTCCACTTTTCTTTTTCCTGTTTTCCCCTAGAAACGTAACTTTCACTGGGTCTTATACCCGATTTCTCAATGATATCACCTATATCTCCAACACTCTCACTCGAATAAACAATTGTGCGTCTTCGTTTTGCCTTTATGAATTCAGTGTCACTGTCACTGTCAGTACTTTCAGCCAGATCTTTGGGCAAGGCAAGGGACTTTTTCCTTTCTGTAGTTCCACTAGGACCAGCGATACGTTGTTCATCATCTCCACTCGCATCCTCGGAGAACTCACTTTCGTCACTATTATATTTTTCACTTTTTTCTTCGTTTTCGAAGTAAAATTCATCATCGCTGCTTTCTATGTCTTTGGAAAACTTATCCATCCTGAGGAGGGGAAATTGACTCAGAACGTGCGACTGCTAAGGGGCAAACCAATCATCCAACTAAACCCTGTGTCGTGACATCTGTGATATGCTAATAGAAACCTAAACAAACCTAGGAGACGAAAAGGAAGGTTCTTTACCAAGGGAAGATGATGCAAGCTCAAAAAGGCATGATGCAACGACTCATGCCTTGGACCCTCCTACTCAAGATTGCTGCCTATGCAAAAGATAAGCTTAGGTGGTGGCATCAGTTGAGACAGCATGTACATTTTACTTGTCCTTTCATGCTAATGAAAACAAGAAAAGATACTGAAAAAATAGACAAAAATCCCCTTTCCCCCCTGCGGTGAAACTACGTGTCGAGTGTGGCTCGACATACGAGCTGCTACTGATGCTAACCGTGTCGAGTCACACTCGACATCCGAGTGCAAAAGGTTAAAAAACGCTTACAGCCAAAACCGGTTTGGCTCAGTGGATAGAGCGTCAGCCTGCGGACTGAAGGGCCCCAGGTTCGATTCCGGTCAAGGGCACGTACCGTGGTTGTGAGCACATTCCCAGTGGGGGGGTGTGCAGGAGGCAGCTGATCAATGTTTCTCTCTCATCTATGTTTCTAACTCTCTCTCTCCCTTCCTCTCTGTAAAAAAATCAATAAAATATTAAAACAAACAAACAAAAACGCTTACATTCTCAACGGTTGCCAATTCTCCCTCTAAAAAACACCCTACACGGGCCCCTTCTCTCCATCCCCACTACTTCCTGCAGTGTCCCAGACCCCTGGGGTGCCCCCTTGCGCCCATTCTGGACGTGGCAGCTAAAACTACCAACCAAAACCCAAAGCAGTGAGCAGTGATTACACCAAGTGAAGCTATGGCAGAGGGACTTTCTCTTGACTAAAATTTCATTCCCATTGCCAGTGCCAACGTTTTCCGCAGAACAAATCAATTTGTTCATCTTGCCAGTGCCCTTAAAAGGGCTCACTTACTCTGGGCAAATACTTTTTTTCCCCAAAGGCTATTAGCGGTCCGGGTTTACTTTCTGATTCCTTCATACCCTCACTCAGCCAAACTAATATGTATTAAATTACCATTTTATTATATGCCTGCTGGAGGCCGAGGGAGGGGCGGGGAAGGAATGTTACATGTGCCATAATAGACGTCATGTGTGGGCTTACTACAAAAACAAAGCCCAAAATGAACACAGCAGAAGCTCAGCATTCCGAGCTAATACTACCTGGCTTCAGAGGGAAATACTCTTCCAAAAGTTTTTCGAATCCACAAATACAAGAACTTCCTGGCCACACATCTGAAAGATGAAAAGAAAGGACATGCACGTTTTAAAACTCCTTTTGGCCTATTTCATCCATTTTCTGGAAAGGAGAGGGAAACTTTTAGGTCCCAAAGGGAGAGAGATGCTAGTGTGTCAAAAGGTGAATCACAGCTAATCTTGCATCAAACAGATCATAGGATGGGACAGATTTACGAAGCTAAAATCAAGCAGATTTTTAAAAAATTACTTTCAATATAAAGTCTTTTGTCAAGGAAGACTTCAGCCCAGCCGGTGTGACTTAGTGGTTGAGTGTCGACCTTTGAACCAGGAGGTCACGGTTTCATTTCCAGTGGGACTCGATCCTCAATGTGGGTTGTGCAGGAGGCAGCCGATCAATGACTCTCTTATCACTGATGCTTCTCTCTCCCTCCCTCTCCTTCCTCTTTGAAATCAATGTGTGTGTGTGTGTGTGTGTGTACATATATATAATGGACTTCGGAGTTGAGGAAAAGGAAGTCCATGATAATGCTTTTGTTTGTATTATTCCTCCTCCCTAAAACGCCTGGCAAATGCCCACCTACCCATCAAGGCTCATCTTCAATGCCTGCTCCTATGTGAACCCTCCTTGGACGTTCCTCAACCCCAACAGGGTGAAAGCTTTGTACTCTCAGCACTCTATTCTATTCTGGAACATGATGACACCAAATCACAGTCATGGATTTGCAGGGGGCCTTTCGTTCCCTCTGCCGTGAGCTCCTGAGAGCAGGGACTGGGCCTTACAGTATCCCCAGTACCTAGCGCGCACACACACAAAGTTGACTTGTCTCGGCCAGTTCACCTCCAGGTCAAGTTGGGGATTTTTTCTTCCTCCTGCCCTTTATCTGGCGTATTCTCACATCATCCTTCAGGAGTTGGCTTAAACCCCGCTTCTTGCAGGAAGTCACTGCTGACTACACTAGCATGGCTGTCCCTGCCACGTGAACCTGCCTCTGGTACCACATCCTCTCCTTTCAATGCACTTACCGCACTCTGTTGTTGTGACTTATTTAACAGTCTATCAAGCATCCCTGCTTTTAAGCTTTCCTGAGGTCAAGGGACCAGGAATGCCTTCTTCGCCTTGTATTGCTCAGCATCTAGCAGTGATGGCAAACCTATGACGCGTGTGAGCACTGACACGCGTAGCCATTTCTGATGACACGCGGCCGCATGCCGAGGATGAAACATTTGCGACTAGAGTCTTGGAGTTAGTTTTTTCCTCAAAGTGACACACTACCCGAGTTATGCTCAGTTTTTTGGCAAAGTTTGACACACCAAGCTCAAAAGGTTGCCCATCACTGACACTGGCAAAGTGGGGGGTGTGCAGGAGGCACCTGGTCAATTTTACTGAATGCATAAATGGATGGATGCCTTTGATGGTGCTAATCCAAAGTAATAGAAAATAGTCATTTTCCTTGGACCATGTTTAGACTTTTTTTTTATAGCTTACACATTGTGGAGAACGTGAATGAAAACACTCAATGACAGGTTTTATGTCTGCTGAGTCCTAAATACTTTTTTCTTCTGAACATTCTGCCATTAAAAGCAGGCATGAAGGTGTCCAACTAAATGAGATAGGAGAATAAGAATTGTCCCTCAATTTTTTTTACTAAAATTTATATTTACAGAGAGGAAGAGGGAGAGATCGAGTCATCAATGATGAGAATCATTGATCAGCTGCCTCCTGCATGCCCCCCCACTGGGGACCGAGCCCACAACCCAGGCATGTGCCCTTGACCGGAATCAAACCCAGAACCCTTCAGTCCCCAGGCCGATGCTCTATCCACTAAGGCAAACCAGCCACGGCTCATCCCTCTATTTTTAACCAAGAAGGGAGAACAATGAAACATTCACTGGAGGCAAGTGATCACTCGCATGCTCACCTGATGCGCAATTCTTTTAATCGACCCCTTTGGGTCCCAGCGTGACCGTGCACTGGATGGCTCGAACGAGGTATGGCACTCCGGATCCCAGGCAAGGCGGAAGACTTCTTGTTGGACAGTATCTTTGGAGAATAAAGTTTCTTACCTGCACCATCCCTAAAAGACCTTAAATTTGAGGAGTAGGGGGGAACAGAATCAAATTATCTCTGCATGTGATGCAAATACCTTTACACATATAAGTGAAATAAACGCTTTGAGACAGACGGATAATAACTATGCTTTAAGGACAACAAGCAGCCCAACCTCTGACAGAAATACCTGCAGGCTCTAGGCATAAGCTGCAGAGCTTCAGGGCCCTTGAAGTTCTGAGTCCTAACACCTTAATGTCATTTTAAGAATAATCATTTATAAATTAGAAACATTCTTTTACATGGACAGCACCTAGGAATGATTTTCAGATAATGTGACTTTTACAACTATGAAACCACATACTTTTACTAAACACTAAATTTCTGACTTTTAATCCTGCTTTAGAAACATTAAGAGTTTACATTATTGGGATGAACTTAGGATTTTTAAAAAATGTTTTTAATATATATTTATTGATTTCAGAGAGGAAGGGAGAGAATGATGATGAGAGGGAATCATTGATCGGCTGCCTCCTGCACGCCCCACACTGGGGATCAAGCCCACAACCCGGGCATGTGCCCTTGCCTGGAATCAAACCCTGGACCCTTCAGTCCACAGGCCGATGCTCTATCCACTGAGCCAAACCGGCTAAGGCTGCACTCATGATTTTTAAGAAATGTGTGGCAGGTGCTCTCCCCTCCATGGAGTGTGGCCCTGTACCATTCCCTTCTCCCTTTTATCCTCCCCCACTCCCCTGTCGCATATCCCCTAGCCCAGTGGTCGGCAAACTCATTAGTCAACAGAGCCAAATATCAACAGGACGAGTGAAATTTCTTTTGAGAGCCAAATTTTTTAAACTTAAACTATATAGGTAGGTACATTGTTATTAACTTAATTAGGGTCCTCCTAAGCTGGCCTTTGCTAAAAACTCAAGGGGCCAAAGAGCCGCATGTGGCTCGCGAGCCGCGGTTTGGACCACTGCTCTAAGGGACCCCATGAGGCTTGCAGCCAGGGGAGCAATGGGCAGCTGTAGCTCATCCAAGGCTAACTCCTTGAACATAGCTCCAAACAACAGGCAGCTGCAGCTCATCCAGGGCTAACTCCTTGAACCTGTCTCTGACTTCCCTGTGAGCTAAGGCAGCCCAACCTAGGCTTTCCTGTTGCTTCTCCTATGCCCTTCCTTGTTTCACTGCGCTATGTTTTTGCTGCAGTCAATAAATTCTTGCTTGCTTTTCTAAAAAAAGGAAGGAATGGAGGGGGGCGGGGAGGAAGAAAGAAATGTACGGCAGAGCTCTACCTACAGGAAATACTTGGAAGCAATGATATTCCATTAACAACGAGCATATACCAAGCTTAAATACTATTTACAAAGTACCATTCCCTACTAAAAGGAACCAGGGCTCCTTGGAGATATGTTTTCAGGTCTGAAACAAGGGAAATACAAGATGAGCCTGGAATACCTTTTTAAGTCAGAAAACAAAGTGTTCAAACAATGATGGGGACATGTTAACCGTCTGTATGCCACAAGCGTCTACAGACCCAAACGGCAGGCCTTTTTTAATTAAATTCCAAATATCGTGGCAGTTAACTGGTTAAAGACACAGGTGCCAGCTTGAAAGAGCTCCCACTGGCCAAGTCTGGGACAATGTGAACAGTAACAGGTAAAAACACACTGAATGAAATAGAAATTCATAAATCCATACTGATACAAATAAACAAATAAATAAATATGTGTGAGAGAATGGAAAGCTTTACTTTGCAGTAGAATGCTTACTAATAAACTTAAAGGAGCCCAGCCAGCATGACTCAGTGGGTGAGAGTCGACCTATGAACCAGGAGGTCATGGTTCGCGTTCGAGTCCCCATCAGGGCACATGCCCAGGTTTCGGGCTCGATCCCCAGTGTGGAGTGTGCAGGAAGCAGCCGATCAATGATTCTCTTTCATTATTGATGTTTTTCTCTCTACCTCTCCCTTCCTCCTGAAATCAATAAAAACATAAAAAATAAAAATAAGGGAAATTAGAAAAGCATCATTTAGGAACCATCATAGTAATAACTGACTCAGGTAAGAATTATGGATGGATACAAAAACAAGTGGGTGCTAGTTTGATAAGGAACAGGATGTTAATGTAGTTTCAAAAAATTATCTCCCCACTGCCCTGGCCGGGTGGCTCAGTTGGTTGAAGCGAGCGAGCGAGCAAGCAAACACACATGCGTGCGCGCATGTGCCCCTTTTAACTGCTATGCATCCAATTCATCAAAGAAAATAATGGAAGGAGCCACCATCCCTGCTTTGTAGACGCTCTAACAGCCCTTCCAGATTCACCAACATACATATTCATTAATTCGGGTCCCTTTATGCAAGAAAAGTCCAGTCCCCTCTCAATGGCCAAAGCCTTTATAATCATCCAGGTTATAAAGCGGCCAGGTGGCCCCTACAGAACGTGCGGGGACAGATTGCATGCGACCAGGGCCATCCCACAGCGGGCTTCAATGTCAGTTTGCTACTTCCCAGGCCTCTATCTGACCAGGATACAACTGAGACATCCATTGCAATCTCCCTCACAGCATGGGGCCTGCCAGAAACCAGAGTGACCTTCACCAACCCCACCACCTTGCTGCCAGGGAGGTCAGGCTGTTTCTCCAGGACTCCCCGAGAAGGCAGCGGGTCCTGTCCCACCACAGCGCTTCCCTGGGCGCGGGCGCCAAGAGGACACGGTCCAGGCTGTCTCATTCACTGGGGTGGCCCCAGCACCCAGGGCAGGGCCTGGCTCCCTAAATGAATCAAAATCAAAATGTTGCCCTGACTGGTTTGGCTCAGTGGATAGAGCATCAGCCTGTGGACTGAAGGGTCCCGGGTTCGATTCCGGTCAAGGGCATGTACCTTGGTTGCAGGCACATCCCCGGTGGGGGGTGTGCAGGAGGCAGCTGATCGATGTTTCTCTCCCATCGATGTTTCTGACTCTCTATCCCTCTCCTTTCCTCTCTGAAAAAAGTCAATATATATATTTTTTTAAATCAAAATGTTAACGGGGGATATTTCCACACGCTCAAAATAGGTTCTGACTGTAACATGAGGCATGAAATGTGCATTATACTCTGCCCGGTGGATGAGAAACCCAAAAAGTGAACAACAACAACAAAAAATCCTTACCCAAACTTCCTATCTCACCACTCAGGAATTGAGGACAAAACTTTTTTTTTTAAAAAATCATTTACTATTTTCACACACAAAATATTTACAGGCTTTTATCGGAGCCATCATTTCAGTTATTTTTTTTTTTTCAAGTCACATCACTCACCTGGAGTCAACCTTCCTCTCCATTCTCCGCTTAATCTCTCTCCTTTTTTTTTTTTTTTATGGGAATTCAACCAGTGGCTTGATACACACTATCCTGAGTGAGCGGCTTCTTCACGAATCAAAGCCTTTTCTTTTCTCTTCTCTTCTAACTACAAAAAAAAAAAAAAAAAAAAGAGGGTATATTTTTTGAGAGAGGACGGAAAAGAAAGAGAAGGAGAGCAGCATCCTTTGGCTGCTGCCTTCCCGTAGACCCCCCCTCCCCCGAACTGGGGATTGAACCCGCGACCCGGGTATGTGCCCGGCCCGCGAGCTGAACCGGCAACCTCCCGGTGCCCGGGACAGCCCCCCACCCGCGGAGCCACGCTGGCCGGGGCATTCATCACCAGCTTTCCAACCCAACGGCCCCAACGGGGGTGGCCATTCCCATGCAGAAACCGAGGGCCCAAGGGCCCCAGCTAGGCGGTCCAGCGGGGACAGGCACTCAGGTCCCGCTCCATTCACGCCCCAGATACGGTCCACCTGCGCGGAGGTGCGCGAGGCACCCGCACGGCCTCCCGGCAGCTGGAGCGCGGCCCTCCTCGCCCTGGGCGGGAGGCTCCATCCCAATGTCGGCCCCTCGGGGCTCAGAAGGGGGCCCTGGCGGGGCGGGTGCTGACACTCGCCCCTCGCCGGCTACGCAGCGGGGACCTAGAGACACACCAACACCCAAGCCCCCAATGGGAGCCGGGCCCGGACGCGGGTCCAGGCACACGCCTGCAGCGCACGGGGCGCGCGGGAGGATGCGGCGCCAGGTCCGGGCTACGCGACCCAGACGAGAAGCAGCCGCCAAAACGACGCGAGCGCCGCGCCGGGCGAGGGCAGGCCCGGGGAGCCGTCCGGCGCGCTCTCCCCACGCCCCCTCCACTCCCCGCCCGGCCCCGGGGGTGGGCGGCGTCCCCTGCACTTCTAGACCCGGAGGACGAGGAGGGGGAAGCCGAGGCCGCCACGGGACTCACCCGGCCCGGTTCCGAGAGACGTGCATGCGCCGGCCGCTGGGAACGGCCCCGAGAGGCTGAGCCTCAGAAGCGGTGGGGGACGCGCGGCCCCGGCCTCGTACCTGAGGAAGCCCAGCCCTCGGGAGTAGCGCCTCAGGCAAGCGTGGGCGGGAGCGGGCGGACGCCCACCAATTTCCGGCGCCCGTGCGGCCCACGCAGGCTCTGCGCTTCCCGCGCCTCGGCGAGCGGATCTCGCGCCGGCCCCGCCCACGTCTCCAAGGCGACGCGGCGTGCGTGAGGGACGCGGCGCCTGGGACCCTGGAGTTCGCGCAGCCGCAGTGCGTCAGGTGACACGCCTCCCTCTGGCAGCCTCGCACTGTCCCAGCGCACTGGCGTGGACCAGGCGATTGTCGGTCTGGGCTAGGTGGGGGGCGCGTTGTTCTGCAAACCCCTAATTAAAACGGTCCCAGGCTGATAGCTTCTCAATCCTTTCCTTAAAGTGTAGTTAACAAGCACTAGTTAAAATTTTAAATTTGGGGTCCACTCTTTTTTTTTTTTTTTTTTTTTTTATTGATTTCAGAGAGGAAGGAAGAGGGAGAGAGAGAAACATCCATGATGAGAGAGAGTCATGGATCGGCTGTCTCCTGCAAGTCCCCCACTTGGGATCGAGCCCACAACCCAGGCATGTGCCCTTGACCGGAATCAAACCCGGGACCTTCCACTCCGCAGGCCGACGCTCTATCCACTGAGCCAAACCGGTCAGGGCTGGGGTCCACTCTTGATCATCTTTTTTAAAGTAGGAGTGGGTGAGGGTAGGTGAGACATTTTTACATGCTTTTCTCTGGTGCTTTGTAAAATACCGCTGGAAAGCACATGAGATGTCTGGTGGAAAGAGCAAAAGCTAGCTAGTACCATACATTTAAATGCTTGAAAGGATTTACTTTCAAAACGTAAGGAAAAAAATTGTTGGGTGTCTCAGGATTAGAGTATCAGGTAATTTGCAATTTTGCCCTATTTTCTACATGTTAATTTTTTTAAAATATATTTTTATTGATATCAGAGAGGAAGGGAGAGACAGAAACATCAATGAGGAGAAAGAATCATCCATCAGCTGCCTCTTGCACGCCGCACCCTCCCCCCACACTGGCCATCCAGGCAGCAACCCAGGCATGTGCCCTTGATCAGAATTGAACTCAGGACCCTTCCGTACGCAGGCTGACGCTCTAGCCACTGAGCAAAACCAGCTAGGGCTGAGAAGAGCTTCTTGAAATTCCACCCCCCCCTTGATCCAGTTGTGGTTGCATGAGTGAGTTTGCCTTGTGAAAATGTAGAGATGAGCCCTTAGAATTTGTATACTTTTCTGTATGTATATACTTCTTCAATAAATATATTTTTTATATTGCCGAAACCGGTTTGGCTCAGTGGATAGAGCGTCGGCCTGCGGACTCAAGGGTCCCGGGTTCGATTCCGGTCAAGGGCATGTACCTTGGTTGCGGGCACACCCCCAGTAGGGGGTGTGCAGGAGGCAGCTGATCGATGTTTCTCTCTCATCGATGTTTCTGACTCTCTATCCCTCTCTCTTCCTCTCCGTAAAAAATCAATAAAATATATTAAAAAATAATAATAATAAATAAATAAATAAATAAATATATTTTTTATAAAATGCTACAATGAAACAAGTTTTTGCAAGCACAGGTACATGTAGTTTACAGATGCCCTTTAGTAAATTATTACCTTTATTTCTAGGTAATAATTGTCTTCTTTCACAAGCACAAATTGAGACTCAGAGAGAGGTAGGTTGAGACCAAGGTTCCACAAGACATTCAAGAGCCTAGTAGTGGAAGAGTACATCCTAACTAGGATAAGCCAGAGGGCTTAGGAAATTAGCTCCAGGGCAAGCCAATATCACGATAATAAATTGCCTTGAGATTTAACGTGTGACTTGTGGCCATTTTAAAATTGGCTCACACCTTCTTTTAGCACTCCTATATAAAGGTGGAGTCTAAGTCCCCTCCCCTGGAACATGGGCCAGTCCTGGTGACTCCTAGCTGAAGAACACAATGTGGCACCGCAGACACTGAGTGATGTTGAGGCTAGGTTCGAAAAGAAAATTCAGCAACTGTCTGACGCTTTTGTTCTCTCTGGATACTTGCCCTCGGAATCCAGCCACCATCTTGCCACAGAAAAAGGCCATGTGTCAGTGTTTCAGCCAATTTCGATGGTCCCAGCTGACAGCCACCATCAACCATCAAACTTGTGAGCCACTAGGTCAGTGGTCGGCAAATTCATTAGTCAGCAGAGCCAAATATCAACAGGACAACGATTGAAATTTCTTTTGAGAGCCAAATTTTTTAAACTTAAACTTCTTCTAACGCCACTTCTTCAAAATAGACTCACCCAGGCCGTGGTATTTTGTGGAAGAGCCACACTCAAGGGGCCAAAGAGCGGCATGTGGCTCGCGAGCCGCAGTTTGCCGAACATGGCACTAGGTGATCCTAGCCCCCAACCTTCCACCACCACAGCAGATTCTCAATGGAGCAGAGACCAGCTGTCCCAGATAAAACCGCCCAAATTGCAGATTGGAGTGCAAAATACGTGTGGAGTGAAGCCACTGATTTGGGGTAGTTCATTACACAGCAATAGATAACAGGAACAGTGTTTTTAATATGTCTAATTCCCATTACAAGCTTAAAAAGGAGATACTACTCGGCAGTGTCGCTCAGTGGTTGAGCACTGACCCAAGAGGGAGGGAGGGGAAGAGAGAAAAACATCTATGTGAGACACAGTGATTGGTTGCCTGGCACATGCACCCCAACAGGGGCGGGGATCTAACCTGCAACTTAGGTACCTGCTCTTGACCCCTTGACTGGAACCAACCGAGACCTTTGGTTGGCTGCCAATGCTCTAAGCCAGTGGTCGGCAAACTGCGGCTCGCAAGCCACATGCGGCTCTTTGGCCCCTTGAGATTTTAGCAAAGGCCAGCTTAGGAGGACCCTAATTAAGTTAATAACAATGTACCTACCTATATAGTTTAAGTTTAAAAAAATTGGCTCCCAAAAGAAATTTCACTCGTTGTCCTGTTGATATTTGGCTCTGTTGACTAATGAGTTTGCAGACCACTGCTCTAACCAATGTACAACACCCGCAAGGACACAGCTTGGTTTTTAAAATAATAATTAAAACGACCACTGTTTGACCACTGTATAGGGTTAAAAAAAACACACACAGCAGCTTTATGGAGGTTGTATGAGGCCTTCTGCCCACTTTATCCTATTTAATCTTGACAACAGCGATGTGAGTGAGTTTTCATCATCCCAATTTTACAGATGAGAAAACCAAGGCCAAGAATAAATAAATGTCCTAATCCTCCACAGCCTGTAGGGTGGGTGGTAGAGCTGGGTGGCAAATTCGGCCCATTTGCGAATGCTTCCCTCTGCCTCTTGCTTGCAGAGAAAATAAAATGTCTAAGACACACGTTGTTATTTCGTATTACAGAGGAAAAGAAAAACGTTCGCATCGCAATTTTCTCTGTCGCCAAGATTCGTAAGAAGAAAACTTAAGTGATCAGTGTCCAGTCCCTTGATTTCACAAGAAAGTTAAGCTCCAAGAAAGTAGGTCCTTAAAAAAAAAAACACAAAAAAAAAACACAAAAAACCATCCACACCCATGTGTCATTTCACACAAAACCTAGGCGGTCCGACCGGACAGAAACAGGAGCTGGCGATCATCCTGCCGAGCAGGCTCCCAGGTGACCAGCCAAACCTTTTCTGACCGCTCCTCCCCGCACAACCGTTCCTCCCCAGGCTCACGCGGCAGGGAAGCGCTATTTGCATGCCTGTGTCCCCTCCAGAGTGTCCGTCCGCACTCGGCACTCAGCGCTTGGCGTTCATTTTCACCCAAACACACTCGCACTTCCCCTTCCTGGGCAGACTTCAGGTTCTGGGCGGGAAAAAAACATCTCAGTGAATTTGTTAGTCGCCTTTAGCTCATTCAAAAGCAAGCGTGGCCCGCTTGCCTAGTAATACAACAACAACAAGTAATCTCCTGTATTCCTCCGAAATTTTTATAGAGAAACCCTTTAAAAAATAAAAAATAGCGGAACTCAGAGAAGGCAGCTTCGCCCCAGATCACAGCACTAGAAAGAGCTGGGGTTCGAGCCCACACCCCGAAGGCTCCAAACCCCCAGGCTCGCCTGACTCGGATTCCCACCGCCTAAGCATCACGGTTCTCCGCGGGCGACAACAGAGCAAACGCAGCGACCCAGGCCGCGGGCCCCGGCCCACGGCCCCGCGGCCACCGCCCCCCGAGGAGAGCCACCCAGCGGGGGTCGCGGGCTCCCAACTCCGCCCGTCCCGCTCCTCCCCGCCCCGAAGCGCGCGTGGGAACCCGGCGTTCTCCCAGGGGCTGCCCACGACGGCCGCCTGCGCGCACCGGGGAGGGCTGATGCCCCCTCCGGCCCGGCCTCCTCGCCCCCGTCGCCACCGCCACCCCCCGTCTCCATCTCCTCGCCTCCGAGCGCTCGCGGGAGCCGGCGCCCCGGCAGCGCGCCCCGACGGCCCCCTTTTCGGCCCGGCACTGCCGCGGCCACCTCACATCCGGGCTCGCGGCGGCGGAGGCGGCGCCGGCGCTCGGGTGCGTGGAGGGAGTTATTAAGAGGGAGGGGGCCGGGGAGGAGGGCGGAGGGCTGGGCCGCGGTTACGGCGGCTGAAGGGAGACAGCCCGGACGGGTGGGGGGGCGAGAGCGAAGGCCGCGTTGAGAAGCACTGGGACCCGCGCGGGCGGCGGAGAGGGGAGCCGCGGCCGAGGGGAAGGGCCTCCCGGCGGCGGAGGCACCGAGTAAGAGCCGGGCGGCGGGGGGTACGGGCGCCGCGCCCCGGGGCCCGCAGAGAAGGGGCGCGGGCGCGCTGCTCCCGGGGGCGCGTGCGTTAGCGCGAACGCCGGGGCGCGCGCGGGGGGCGGGCGGGGACTCGGAGCCAGCGGGGCGGCCCGCGGGCGGGCTGGTGGGGCCCGAGCCGCCGGGCCGGACGGCGGCGGGCCTGTGCGGGCTCCCGCTCGGAGCGCCCGGGCTGGGGGTTCGGTCTCCCCGTTCCCTCCGGCCCGCCTCCTCTCGTGAGTACAGTCCCCGCCCTTCCTCCGAAGGAGGCCGCTGGCCGGGGCCTGCGCGAGAGGCCGGGGGTTGGGGTCGCGGCCGGGGGAAGCCGAGTTTCGGAGCCGAAGCCGGCGCTCGCCTGACATGGCCACAGGTGCGGCTGGCGGGGCGAGGGGCGCTCGGGCTCCGTCCCCAGTCCCTGGCCCCCGGATAACGAGGGGCAGCTGGCGCCGTCCATTGGCAAGTGACAGGCACTTGACTACAGCCCGACTTCCCGTATCTCCGGCCCCAACCACTGTCCTACCTGCCCCCACTCCGGGAAACTTTCCCGCGACTCCGTGACCGGTCTCCATGAGCAGCAGCCACTGATCTTGGTTCCTTTTTGTAGTGAAGCAGCTGAAAGGCTGTCCCCTGACTTGGGCACCTTCCCCTGCTGTTTTCCTTGCCCTTTTGCTGTCTAGAGCACTTGATTCACTACAGGAGATAACCAAGTACCAGTGGTGCTGTTTACGACGGGGCTCTGGTTTATAGCACAATTGTTGGGTGAAGGTTTGCTTTTTAATGGTAGTCATTTTAAGAGGGAAAAGTTTCAGTTTCTTAAAGAGTCAAGACTTCTGAAAATGTATTGTTCTCAGAGACAGTTTTGTGCTCATTTATCTTCCAGGTGCAAAGAATTGTAGACCCAGGAGCCATGGATAGGAGAAGTGTGGGTGACATAGAAAATGGAGATGCTTTCCTTGACTTGAAGAAGCAACTGGCCTCCAAATCCCCCCATCGCTATACAAAAGTAGGCTTTGTTACTAATGAAATAGTGTTTCTTTGTAAAGGTGGGGAGGTTGGTAACATTGTGTAGGTATTTCATTAGTGTTATCTGAAGTGGTGGTGTCATTCTGATTCACTATATGGACTAAATAAATGTTAACTAGAAAGCATTGCTTTGAACTTTTTTCTGAAAGTAATGAATACCCAGAGTTTAAACTAGAATTTGCTTCTAAGTAGCTTTCAGGTGAAAGGAATGTTGGCTCAGATCCCATATGAATTTGTGGACCAGTCAGTATATGGTGGCACACAAATTCTGTAACTGCTGGTATGTTGTTGACTTACATGCTATAGAGTAAGAATTGCATCTCTGAGATGGCTCACAAAAGCAGTGTCCTGTGTTTCCATGTTTTCTTAAGAGGCGAACACCCCAAAGGAATGCTCTTGGATGCATTCTAGGTGCTTGGCTAGAGTAACCAGATTTTCAGTTATTTTTTAGTTCCTGTCACAAATTGAATATGGACTCACAGAAGTAAGACTTCAGTTATATTTCCCCTAGCTGAAAAATCATGATTTTAAACTGCTCATCTAGATATCTGCTTTCGCCAGGGGTGGGAGGGGGGTGCAAAACACATCATTGTCGTATTCTTATTGAAGCTATTTTTTCCCTCAGGATCTTGTTGGTTACTGAATGTTTCTGAAGAGGTTGACAGGACTGAGTGAGCTGCGAATTCATTTCTGGTTCCCTGCACTGTATTGGGCTGGAGTGTATAAGATGTGCTTGGGACTGCTGACAGAATGGGTTATGTCCTAGTTGGGTCCATATCTATACTTTCTTACTATGGACCCAGTCGAGGACTCCTAGGTGGTTATTGTCCCTGGCTTGCTAGGGTACCGATTGGTTAATATTTTAAAGTGAGGCCTTGTTTGTGTACTTTTGTCACTACTCTTACCTACTTGATAAAGTATCGAATGCTGTCAAGTAATACTCATTTTTAGCATTTAAAAAAACCTCTCTAGAGGGAGAAAAATGTGTTCAAGTGTAAAAGAGTTCTTGGTTAATTGCTCTTACTGCAGTCTGTTTGGCATAACAGTGAGAGTTGATAGAAAGCATTTTACTTCATCCAGGTTTGGTCTTCCCTAATGTAGTTCCTCTCAAACCTGAGGGTACTTGTTGAGTAGTGTTCACAACTTAAATTCATTACCTAAAATGTTGACAGGTGAGTTTTGAATGGAGAAAAGCTTATTAAATGAAGGGAAACTTTTATAAGCTTCTGTGATTTCAACTCTGCCAGAACTTTTTGACTAAAGTTCTGACCAGTAGTCTATTTGTAGAGTACTGACACTTGCACAGGCTGACCTGAGGCTGGCATGTGTATTTCATCTTAATGTTTATCCATTTGATGGTTAAGTCATTTTTAGAAAGTTGTTATTGGTTTCTCTTGGGGTAGAGCATAGGTATGTCTACAGTAAAGAATAAAAAGCTCATTATAGCCCATTTTTTATACTCCACCCTCAATATTCTGTACCTAAAATGGTTAAGAAAAGCATTTAAGTGAATGACAGTGGAGCTTAGATTTAATAGTCTTCTCTACCAAATTTAGTTGAAGATAGGCTTACTTTCCATTCCATTCAAGAGGATTTAGTTAATGCACTTTCAGGATTGTGTTTAGGCAAAGTTAGGGTAGTGCTTTCTTATATATGTTACTCAACACTAGTAATTTTATGTGAGACTTGAGGCAAACTAGCCTTTCTTCTTTTGAAGAAAGCTTAAAGCAATCCTGAGTTCTGAGTACCATAATAAATGGTCTATTAATTCCACACTGGAATAGTATTTGAGCTCGCCTATTCTTTATCAACAGACAGAGATGAAACAATTGGAATAAGTAAATACTTCTGCCACTTCATGTTCATGTGCTAAGAAGTTTAGAAGCAGTAGAAGGAAACTGTCCTCAGTGATTTTCATAAGTGATATATTTTGTGAAAACTTTTGTGAACGTGGGAATTTTACTACAAGGTCAAAAAAATATAAAACACATTGGCCAGATGAGAGGCTTCTTAACCTTTGACCCTTCGTAGTTTAGCATTCGGTTGTTTTTATGGGATGCCATTAATAGTCTGTTCAGAATTTGAGGGCTTTTTTTCCCCATGAAGGTAAGGGGTCCAAGTGTTTGGCTAAGTGCTTTTAAGGGTAACATACCAGAGTTTCCTTGTGTCTGGGGATCACCCGTGAACCTTGTAAAGTGTGAATTCTGATGTTGGGTCAGAAGTGGGCTTGAAAATTGAGTTTTTTAACCAGCTCCCAGGTTAAACACTGCTGGTCCACTGACCATACTTTGAGTAGCTAGGCTCTAGTATTCCTTGAACAACCCGAGGCTTGGTGTTGATGTTGTCACGCAACTCAGATGCATTGTTGCTCCTCCTGGTTCAGTTGGTGTCCATTGTGCTTCCATGAATATCTCAGGAACTTAAGTTAGATTCACACTGGATACTTTCAGACCTACCCCTAAGTCTCAGGGATGATTAATGGGGACGGTTATAAGTGGATTTTTCAAATGCACCTGTTGTCCTGAGGGGTTTAAGCCCTTAATTTATAAGCGATAGAGGTCCATTTTGCCAGGTCAGGTTCCTAAGATCAAAAGCTGTGTTTCTGTAGTATTTAAATGTGCATTTATAAATTGACTGGGTTATGTTGAGAGACTTTTGGAGGTGATATAGTGGGTCTCTCCTCAAAGTCATGGATTAAAGTGGTTTAGACCAGCAGTCGCCAACTGGTAGTCCATGAGGTCCGAAAGGTTGGCGACCGCTGGTTTAGACAGTGGTTCTCACAGCGTGGTCTTTGAACTAGCACTTAGCATCATCTGGTAACTTGTTAGAAATATAAAATCTCAAGTCCCATCCCAAAGGTATTGAGTCAAACTCTAGGGATAAGGCCTAGTCATTAGCATTTAACAAGTCTTTCAGGGAATTCTGACTCTGATGCTAGTTTGAGAACCATTGGTTTAGGACAGTGGTCGGCAAACTCATTAGTCAACAGCCAAATATCAACAGTACAATGATTGAAATTTCTTTTGAGAGCCAAATTTTTTAAACTTCTTCTAACGCCACTTCTTCAAAATAGACTCTCCCAGGCCGTGGTATTTTGTGGAAGAGCCACACTCAAGGGGCCAAAGAGCCGCATGTGGCTCACGAGCCGCAGTTTGACGACCACGGGTTTAGGAAACAGAGGAGATAGTGATGTGTATTAGTGAAGAAACTTTGGGACCCATTCAGTTTTTCTTACCTTCATCAGAGGTCCTTATTTAACAGTTCTTGAGGTGTAGCGCTTGCTATTCTGTTAGTGATATCATCTTCTGCTTGAAATACAAAATAGAAATGCTTTGGACTGTCCCATTAATTCAGATCCATGTGTTTTTTTTTTCAAGTGAACAGACTGATCTTAGACCATAGAGTGCATACTTAGTGCTATTCCTCCTTTGCTCTTTATCTTCCCACTGACTCCAGCCAGGGGACAGGAAATAAAAAGAGAGGACACTCAGCACATTCATCTTGATAGTGACCAGTGTTAAGCATGTTAAATATAAAAAGTAGGTGTTGGATTATCTGAGCTTAATTTCGCACCATTTTAGCCATCAGTGTCTGTAAGGGATCTTTAAAGGAGGCCACCCTAATTTGTGGCTGATGGGTAATTGGTCACAGTGGTGCAGCCATGTTTATGTCTTTACTTTAAAATCATTAAGAAAGGGAACAACTGAAGTGGACTGATTTGAGTAATCCTTCTAGCCTTCTTGGAGAAAATTAGTTGCAAGACTTGAAGTCAGCAAGCTTCTGAGAAGAAAATAGTAACTGTGATTTAAACCCTAAGTTGAAATCAATAGTCAGATGGTTGATTTTTCTTGTACAAAGGTCTCATTTGATAACATCAGGGTTGTTCAAGGAATACTAAAGCCTCGCTACTCACAGTATGGCCATAGGTTTCTCATAAACTGAAGTGAATAGTAATCTTTAACAGGTGGCGTTTCAGTGGCACACTTAGTTGCAAACTCCTTAAGCTAATGTAAAAATAGGGGGATGCCTGTGTATATCGGAGAAAGCAGAATATGGTATGAAAGTCATGATAGCCCTGGCCAGGTAGCTCAGTTGATTCAGTGTTGTCCTGATACACCAAGGTTGCAGATTCAATCCCGGGTCAGGACACATACAAGAATCAACCAATGACTGCATAGGTGGGTGAAACAGCAAATTGATACCTGTCTGTCTGTCTCTCTCTCTCTTCCTCTCCTATCCCCTCTCTCTCTAAAATAGTAAGAAAGAAAGGAGCCCTGGCTGGTGTGGCTTAGAGCGTCAGACTGTGCACTGAAGAGTCATGGGTTCGATTCCTGGTCATGGGCATGTACCTGGGTTGTGGATTCACTCCCTGTCCCCCACCCTCGGTCAGGGTGCTCCCAGGAGTCAACCAGTCAGTGTGTGTGTGTGTGTCCCCACCACCACCACCTCCCTCCCGCTCTCTCTAAAAAGCAATGGAAAAAAGGTCCTCAGGTGAGGATTAACAAAACAAAACAAAAAGAAAGAAAGGAAAAATCATTATACAATTTTGATGTTTCAGTTGTGCAGAAAACCTAGCTAACTGATAGTTCTTAGAAGGGGCCTGGCTGGCAACAACATAGATACTGTCTTCTAACTGCTCTTTCCTACCTGTTCCAATTCTAAGTCATTTTGAAAATTTAAGATTTAGGACCTTTGCCCCCATGAGTATCCTCTCCTATTTATGGTGGGCACTTCTTGTTAGATAAGGAACCAGTCATTTTACAATTGGAACCTTTTCTTTTTTAATTTTTTAAAAAATTGATTTAGAGAGAAGAAGGAAGAGAGAGGGGAAAAAAATCAATCGGTTGCCTGCTGCATGGGCTCCCTCCAGGGATATGTGCCCTGACTGGGAATTGAACCCGCCACCAGTGTAGGGGACAACACTCCAACCAACTGAGCCACTCCAGCCAGGGCCACAATTGGAACCTTTGCCATAGAATTTTAGGAGCAAAGCTTTTGCTTCAGGAAAGGGTGCTATGAGAGGAGGCCCTCTTAGGGGAAGCCTGCCCACCAAGGTGGCCGTTTCCCTTAGGGTTCCCGGTAATTGTTTTGGTTTATTTCATTGCATTGGCCAGATCCAGAAAAAAAATACTTTCCCTTTTTTTTCATTCCCTCCTTAGCTTCAAATAACTTCTTTCAGTAGAAGAAAGTCTTTGCATTAAGTCAGCCATTAGGTGCTTGGGCGAATCCGGGGACTAAATCCTGACTTGCCTATTAGAACTGTTCTGCAGGGTTCCTCTTGAGCAACAAGCCTCATGAATGAGGGATGGGGGGATGTATCCCTGTGCCCCCATGTGGTTAGTTCACCATTGCCCTGGGTATCATCTATGGATGCCATTACCCCATGGTGATCTATTTTTAAAAGCTTTCTAATCTTTTAGAAAAGTCATGTAACTTGGTAGAATGAAATATCAGGTCAGTCAACAGTCACCTGAGAGCCTGATGGGCCAAGCCCAGTGCTGGTGGGTGTGTGGAGGGCAGGGACTGGGAGAGGTCAAAGGCAGGCCCAACCCAAATGCTGCTCCAGGAATATTTGCCTTCTTTGGGAAGAGCCAGGCAGGCTCACAGGTGAGGTATTGGGATCACTTTTAGAGGGTTTTGACCATTAACAAGGAAATAAAACTTTGAGTGTTTTTCTTTGTTGTTTTATAAAATATCTGTTAATTTTTAATGAGCTTTCTACTCTTATGAATTGAATTCAGATCACAAAGGTAAAGAATATTTTCCCCTTTTATCATCTATGACTTGAGTGAAATTCTATGTCACAGTGTCGTCAAAATGCATAGCTGCTTCTCATGGGATTTCTGCAGAAAGAAACTGGATGAGGATTCTAACCACTGTTTTGGATTATGCTCATATTCATTTGCTTTTACTTTAGTACTGGTCACTAAAAGTAGGTGTCCATATAAGTAATTCCCAAATGCCTAGATTGTTTTGGGAGGCTTGACTTTTTTTTTTAAGGAAGGCTGCTAAAACTAAGAAAATGTGTCTGTACTCTCTAGGGTGCAGCTTATTCTTGCCTGGTCAGGTTTTAGTAACCTGTGCAGAAAGTAAGGTCTCGGATGTTAACTCTTCTCTTCTCCCGATGATAATTTTAGTGCATTTGTTCATGATCATTAAGTTCCCGTTGGATCTCAGAACTCTACAAAAGGGTAATTTTACACTCCCTCCTGAAATACTCAGGAAAGGAACACTTCCAGTTCATGGTGGGCACTTTCTTGTTCTTTTTCGTTTTTCAAATATATTTTTATTGATTTCAGAGAGGAAGGGAGAGGTAGAGAGAGAGAGAAACCTCAATGATGAGAGAGAATCACTGATTGGCTGCCTCCTGCACGCGGATGGGGCCCGCAACCCGGGCATGTGCCCTGACCAGGAATCAAACCGTGACCTCCTGGTTCATAGGTCGAAGCTCAACCACTGAGCCACACCAGCCAGGCCATAGTGGGCACTTTTCCAAGTATTTTTCCTTTAGCTAAAGTTGAAGGTTTTCTTTTAAAATATCCCAAAGTGGTACCTTTCCAGGAATAATTGTTGTTAAGGGCTCTTGATGAGATAGCAAGTCCTCTTGAGAAACTGGAGAGCTGTGAGGCCAGGAAAAAGAGTCATCTGCCTGTGCTAGCCTATGCCTGGCACCCAGGAAATGTTCAGTGGACAGTTACGAAAAAAGCAAACTTGGTGTTGACTCCTCCCCACTTAAGTGGGGACCCTCTCAGGCTGGGATACCTATGTCTTATGCAGTTAAGACTTTGCTAACAGATTCCAGCCCTAAGCCCACCAAGAGGAGCACTCTCATGTGTCCCTAAATGCGCAGGTGGAGCTTGGGTCACATTTTGAGAAAGGTCATTGGTTTAAAGTACTGCTTCTTAACCTCTTGGGATTTACTGGCAATCTTTTGAAGGTGTAAACACTCACTGCAGAAATGCACAATTTTGTATATGATTCCTTGAGGCCCTGCAATTGGTTTAAGAAGCCCTGCTCTCAAGAACCATAAGTATAAGTTTACCTAGATGTTTAAGTTATTCCCGTCAGCTTTTACAGTCCAAGAATGGTTTTGTTTTCCCACTTCTCAGCCTATTATTGAAGAAAGTGGTTCTTCATCCTCTATAGACATTCCGCTAGAGCCGTGGTCGGCAAACTGCGGCTCGTGAGCCACATGCAGCTCTTTGGCCCCTTGAGTGTGGCTCTTCCACAAAATACCACGACCTGGGCGAGTCTATTTTGAAGAAGTGGCGTTAGAAGACGTTTAAGTTTAAAAAATTTGCCTCTCAAAAGAAATTTCAATCGTTGTCCTGTTGATATTTGGCTCTGTTGACTAATGAGTTTGCCGACCACTGCGCTAGAGGTGTACCCTGTCACAAATGGTACTGCCAACATAGTTAATGCTGGTGTGCAACTGGCTCACTGCTCTATCTTGTGCTCCTTATAGGCTTTGTGTAGTCAGTCACTTGAGTATTTGTTCACACCTGGAAAATGCCAAGCATATAAAGTCAACAAAGAAAACTGGAATAATGTGGGAGGGAAAGTTAAAACATTTTTACCAACCTGAGTGACTCTTGTGCCTGAGAGTAGTTGGCATTTATCAGTCTATGACTGAGTAATAAATCTGTAAGGAGAGAAATTAAACAAAACATTATCCTCTGGTAACTGAATCTCTCACTTGTATTTACTTGAAAGTGTTTTTATTGAGATATAATTAAAAAATATATAATTCACCCCTTTTAAGGTACACCACTCAGTGGTTTTTAGTAAATGCACAATGTTGTGCAGCCTTCACTACTAATTCCAGACCTCAGAAAGTGTAACTGGGAATAAGGGGAGACTACTGTATATGATTTGTAATTTTTCCTCCTATTTTGGGGGTTGTCTTTTCGCTTTCTTAATAGTAATTTGAAACACAGAAGTTTCTAAATTTGAAGTCCATTTAAAAAATCTGTCTCCTTATAAATTGGCACCTGGTGCATTTAAGAGTGGTAACATGAGCAGGAGGTTTCAGGTTAGCCTGACGCTTCCATGCCTTGAGGAGCATGCAGTGTGTGGAATATATTATTGGACAATGATTTGTGAGAGAATGAGTCTTAGCAAGAAACTGATCACTATTAGATTATTTGCTGGTTTTGCTTGAGCTTCTTGTAAGAACCTTGAACTGACTCCAGTCCTTTGGGGAATAAATCAGGTATAAATAAATAGGAACTGTTTAAAATGCTTAAGGTAAACACTCAATTACTGAAAACAAAAATAGGCAAAAGTGTGTGAAATATTATTCAAAATCACCTTTTGATTTCTCTTTGTAGGAGGAGCTCTTGGATATAAAAGAACGCCCTCATTCCAAACAAAGGCCTTCGTGCCTCTCTGAAAAATACGACAGGTATGTCGAGGGGGAGGGGAGTACTGCTTTTGGTCAACTTCTTGTTACATCAGACTTGGTACATTTAGAATTGTATTGTTTTGGAGCTTCTTGATAGAATTAGAGTGGGGAGATAGGAGTTTCGACATTGCGCTTCAGCACAGCATTACAGATAAACTATGAACATGACTAGCATTTCATTACATTGTCTTCATTATTTTCACTGTTAATTAGCTTTGAACCATTTGAGCTGCAAGGGACTCGAGGACAGCGGCCCCGTCCCTTTAACTAACGTGATGAAGTAAAACCAGGAAGTAACTTGGTCAAAGGCACGTGGTCAGAAAGCAGAATTAAGACTTGGCTTGCACACACGAGTCCTCATCAGGGTATTTTCTCTTCCAGTGGCTTTTGCACTGTGCTTTGAGGGGCCTTCTTAAAGGTCTGCCCCAGGCAGGCTGATCAGGAGGACTCTGAGCCTTTTCATCTGTGCCCTGCCCCCCTCCCCCAACTCCGTCAAACAAGAGCTATTCACATAAGCCCTCTCGCGTCTTGGGCACCTTCCTAAGAGGCAGAGGCTTTGGTTTGACGAGACTATAGCTAAAAATGTTCTGGAAAGCTCTTACAGTAGCCTCTACATCGCACTTTTAAGGTCACTTCTTAAATGTCAAGGGAGATGGTTCACATTGGTCTACTTTTTTTTTTTAATATATATTTTTTATTGATTTCAGAGAGCAAGGGAGATAGAAACATCATTGATGAGAGAGAATCACTAATTGGCTACCTCCTGCACGCCCCCCACGGGGGGGAGGGGGCGGATCGAGCCTGCAACCCAGGCATGTACCCTTGGCCGAAATCGAACCTGGGACCCTTTAGTCCGAAGGCCGACACTCTATCCACTGAGCCATACCGGCTAGGGCTGGTCTACATTTTTAACATACAAAGCACCCACCTTGGTTGAATAATACATACTCATTTTATTTTGTATATGGACTGTTCAGAAGGTTGCTAAATCTGGACTCCTCATCTGCTTTACCCTGATGAAGGGGATACTTGAATAATTGCTACTCCACATGGACTTAGGACTTTTTAATACGTCTCAGATAATCTGTTGTTGTTTTTCATTAAAGCTGTAAAGCTTTTTTTTATGCCTCAAATTCAATTTTCTTATTACAGCTGTTTCTTCTTGGCATAAAATAAAGTTATTGTGAGTACACATATTCACTCTTATTCTGAAGTGGAGACATTGTGCCTAGTAATGCTAATGAAAATAAGAGGAAAAAGTTACTCATTCTGCTGTTTCTCATCTCTGAGAATTAAAATTTGTTGGGTTCCTAAACTCTAAACAATCCTTAAAACCTCACTAAAAGACAGGTCATATTCCCTTTATGGTAAAGAGTTTGATACAGAGACCTTGACTCACTTATTCAAGAAATGCTCAATTGGTACCTGCCATGTGGTAAATAAACATTGTGTCAGGTGTTGTCAAGTACTTCCTTCGTGGAACATTGGTCTGTGGAAGGGCACAATCAGATACTCGTAAGAGGTTATCATTACCACCAGTACAGGCTGTGAAGGACAAGTGCAGAGAGCAGAGCTAGTGTGTAGTGCAGCTGGTCTGATCTGGGGTTGGGGAAGTCCTTTCTGCAGAAGATTGAAGGGCATAGCTCAGGCACTTGTCTAAGGTGTCCCTGGTGGTGATGGCAGAGCTAGAATTCGGTCCCAGATCATTGAGCTCTAAAGCTGCTCTGCACACTGTACCACCTGTCACCCCATCATTAGAGGGGGAACAAAATAAAAACCAAACCACATGTTTTAGGTTCTTACTAGGAAGAGCTTGTGGGGAAATCTGAGACTATGAATAGAAATTCTGGGAAAATACCCACTCAGCATTCTAGGAACTACTTCTAGTGAGAGGATTAGGGGTTTTTCCTCCCTTGTACTAATCTTTTATAAACTGAGTAATCATATTTATGGAGCCATATTCTTTGTGTAGAACAAGCATAGTTACTATAGTCCATATGCACCCCAAGGTTTGTGATCTGAATATTTCATTTATGCACAGACCACTAGTTTTCAAGTGACTACTGGTGTTACATGAACAACAACAAAGTATTACTGAATTAATAGTTGCTTTTGTTTTCATCTTAAAATAGATAACCATTTTAAACCATTTTTATGGCAACCATGATGTTTTATATTGGAAAGGGATTTCCACAACTTATTACTTGAGGAAGTTCGTAAATGAGACGACATATGTAGTTCATGGTGTAAGTGCTAACTGTTGGTGCCCTTTGACTTGTAGTGATGGTGTCTGGGACCCTGAGAAGTGGCATGCCTCTCTGTACCCAGCTTCAGGGAGGAGCTCCCCAGTGGAAAGTGTGAAAAAAGAGTTGGATACAGACCGGCCTTCCCTGGTGCGCAGGATAGTAGGTGAGCACACAGTCACTCGGAAGTGAGGGGCAGCAATTTTGGAGACAGTGCTGTTTGCTGCTGGCTTCATTCTTAGCTGTGAGAGCTTTGTGCAATGAGGTAATGAAAGTGTCATTATCAGGAAACTGATTTCTAATTGAATTTTTCCTGATTAGCAGAGTAAAATCATAGCTTTCCTGTGTAGCAGCAGTGGCAAGTAGACATAGTAGGCTATGTGCTTTTGAATGAAAAACACTAATGTCATTCATTGACGTAGATAACTGAGTTAGGTATGGCAGGGAGCATAAAGCTGTGCTGAAAATCTGGTTATGCTTAGTCTCATATATGAGACTAGTCCTCAGGTATAAATCAGTTCTGGCAGTTTTTAATTCAAAATGGATTATGATATGAATACAGAGTTTAGATATGGTTTGAGACTGGAGTAAAGTTTGATCTTCCATACCTTTACCCCTTTAAACTAGAAAAGATATTGAAGAGTGAAATGGAAACCTGGCAATATAAAAACTAGTCAAGAAACTTGTTATAAGAGGAACTCCTTTTGAGAAGAGAAGAAGACCCGTCATAAAACAAATTTGGAACTGAGCAGAGAAAATAGGGATGACTTTAGTTTGAGCTGTAAGACCCTTCTACAAAGAATATACCAGTGCAGTAGTGCAGCAATGTCCCTCAAACAAAGAATTCATTCTAACAGAATCATTAAAGATGTGCCACATACTTTATTCCAATGATGAAAACTTAGAAGCAACCTAAATGTCCACAGTAGAAATGGGTTGAGTATGTGTGAATATTGCATTGGTTAGTTGTTAAAAACATGTTGGAGATGTGTTTTGCCACAGTTCATTTATCTATTGGTGGATATTCGGATTGTTTCCAGTTATTAACTATTAAAACTATGAACATTCATGTACAAGTCTCTATGGAAACATATGCTTTCTTGTCTCTTGGGTAAATAGCTTAAAGTAGTATGGCTGGGTCATATGGTAGATGAGGTTAACGTTTTGAGAAACTGCCAGGCTGTTTATAAAAGTGGTTATACCATTTTACAGCACTGGATGCGAATTCCATTTGCTCCACATCCTTGTCAGCACTTGGAATGGTCTTTTTTTCTTTTTCTTCAAATTATAAGAGAAAGTTTATTTAGAAAGTTACAGAGATAATAGAAGTGAGGCAGCTGGGCTGCCAAAGGTCAGGAAGCAAGTTAGAGAGGCCGAAGAAGGGCCCTGGAGCTCAGGAGAGTCCAAGGTGACGTACCTGGCGGAAGAAGAGCAGGAAGGGAAAGGCCTGGCGTGCTCTCAGGAGGGAGAGCGCCAGTCGTTCTTTTTGAGTGCAGCCATTCTAATAGATGTGAAGTGGCATCATATTATGGTTTAATTTGCACTTCCCTAGTGGCTAATGATGTTGAATATCTTTTCATATTGACATTTGCCAACCATATATCATCTTTGGAAGTGTCTCTTCAAGCCATTTGTCCATTTTTTAATGGGATTGTTTTTTGAGGTTTTTTTAGAATTTTCATATGTACTGGGTACAGACCTTTATGAGCTATATGGTTTGAAATATTTTCTTCCAGTCTGTGCTTGTTTTTCCATTCTTTGACTACTATGCCAGGTTCTCATTTGTTCAGTGTCATTTCATTTTAACATTGAGGAAATGTCATAGCAATTTAACTCTCGATTGTATCAATTAGCCTATGGTAAAATTGGTTTTGTTAAACATTGTTTCACTTAAAGTTAAGGAACCTATCAACTATCTTAAGAGAGGAATTATTTTATCTGTCAAAGAGTAGAGGTTTTAAATTATGATCAAGCACACTGTCATTTTTTAAAAGGGATTATGCTCTTGGTGTCATGCCTAAGAAAACTTTGCTTAACCCAATGTCACAAAGATTTTCTCCTGTCTTTTCTCCCAGAAGTTTTATAATTTAAGGTTTTACATTTAGATCTATTACCCATTTTGAATTAATTTTTGTATATGAGACCATGTGTGGATTCAAGTTCTCTTGTTTGTGTGTGGATATTCAACTGTTCAATACTATTTGTTGAAGAGACACTAACTTTTTAAGTAATTTTTTCAAATGCTGACACCTATAACTTATTAGTTGACAAAACATTTGCTGATAATTACATTGATAAGGACATAGTCAAAAGGGATTATGGAAACTAATCTGGGAAAATCATTTATGATGAAATACATTTATTGCTACTAAAAAAAGCAAAAGGCTGCCTTACGTAAATATGTAATGTACATGTTACTGGGTAACTGTTAGTGGTGACTCTTCTCCAGGAGCCCACCACCACCAGTCATGGGCATACCATGGAGGAGGGAACGGCCTTGCTAGTTTGCTTACCTTTTTGTTTCTGGCATCTTTCCAGATCCACGAGAGCGCCTGAAAGAAGATGACTTAGATGTTGTTCTCAGCCCACAGAGACGAAGCTTTGGAGGGGGTTGCCACGTCACGGCTGCTGTTAGCTCCCGGCGCTCAGGAAGTCCATTGGAGAAAGACAGTGATGGCCTTCGCCTGATTGGAGGACGAAGAATTGGCAGTGGGAGGATAATCTCTGCCAGGAACTTTGAGAAGGACCACCGTCTTAGCGATAAGGACCTGCGGGACTTGAGAGACAGAGACCGAGAGAGGGACTACAAGGACAAGCGTTTCCGGGTTTGTCTTCTAGGTTACTTGGCACCTTGTGTACTGAGGGACTCAGTCGTCACCTCATTTGTACCAGGTTACTTTGAGATCCTGGATGAACACGGCTCATTCTTAAACCAGATAGGGAGGAATAGAGAGAGCTGGATGGGGCAAAGAGGGGCTTCAAGTCTACATCATAGTATCTTCATTGCACTGTTGAGTATTACTTAATTCATCAAGGCCTTGATTGAGGTAGAAATGCCTTAACTAGAATTTTCTTTTTTATCTGCATTATGTACTTTTCCAGAGGGAGTTTGGGGATAGTAAGCGTGTCTTTGGTGAGCGTAGAAGAAACGATTCCTACACAGAAGAAGAACCAGAATGGTTCTCAGCTGGACCCACAAGTCAGTCTGAAACCATTGAGCTGATTGGCTTTGATGATAAGATACTGGAAGAAGATCACAAGGGGAGAAAAAGAACCAGAAGACGGACAGCCTCTGTGAAGGAAGGTCAGCAAAAACGGGAGGGGAGCTCACTGTTCTAAAACGCGATGTGCTTAATTATGCACTTAGGAATGGGCACCATTTGTTAGGAAGTAGCAAGTTCTTAAAGCTGCAGTCTGATTTTGAAACTGCTTCCATACTATCTCCTCAACGTGCTCTGCCTGCAATGCTAAACAGAAAGTCCTCACCTTATCCTGCTAAGAGCACTGCACACAAAAGGATTCCCAGAGATAAGAAACGTGGTAGATATAATGGGGGTCTCATTTATTGAGCACACTATATATATTACACAGAGTGGTAAGCATTTTGTCTATATAATCCTACTTCCAACACTCCTGTGAGGCAGGTGCCTTTATGCCCATCTTGTAAGTGAGCAATTGAAGGCAAAGAGGGTCTTAGTGACTTGTCTGAGGACCCTGACGAAGAAAGTAGTGAAGCTGGGAGTTGAACAGTTGTATGCTCTTACACTTTTTTCCCTAGGGTGACGCAGGAAACTGATAGGTAACTTGGGAGACTTTGTTCTTAGTTACTTTTCCTAGGTCCCTGTAGGCCCCTGACTTTTGAGTTGATCATAAATGGCCAGTTGTGTTTGTCTGCTAGTGCATATTCCTACTCATACAGACTCTCACTTGTCAGGCCCAATCTGCTTTCCAGAGAGCTTAAAGCTGTACACAGTCCTGGCTGGTGTGGCTCAGTGGTTAAAAGCATCAGCCCACATACTAAGGTGTCATGGGTTCAATTCCTGGTCAAGGGCATGTACCTGATTTGCAGGTTTGACTCTCCCACCCTACTGGAGCACATAAGAGAGGCAACTAATCGATGTGTCTCTCGCACATCCATTTCTCTCTCTGTGTGTCTCTCTCTCCCTCCCTCCCTGCCACTCTCCCTTTAAAAAAAAAAAAAAAAAAAAATCAATGGAAGAAATATCCTAGGGTGAGGATTAACAACAACAGAAACTTGCATATGGGGCACTCATGCTGCTTGCAAAAGCTGTTCGTCTGTTACGAGATGTCCCCAGCACAACACAAAATTAGAGTTAACAGGATAAAAATTAAAGTTTCTTTTGTAAATGTATGAGTCTTAGTTGGGACACAGAACTGCAACAATATCTTAGCTTGCTGAACCCTGACTTAAGTGGTGGTGCAGATGCATGTATAAAGACAGAACCAAATTAATTTGGTTCCATTTTTAAGCAGTAAGAGACATGCAAAGGCCACTGCTTTAAAAAAAAAAAAAAAAATCCTGTTAGAAAAATAATCCAGTACACCAGCAATTTTCAAGCTTTTCCATCTCATGGCACAGGAAAAGTAATTACTAAAATTCTGTGGCACATCAAAAAATGTATTTTTTGCTGATCTGACAAAAAAAATAGGTATGATTTTGATTTACAAAAAAATTAATAATAATGGTAGTAATTGCCTAGCCTTTTTGCTCCAAAGTAACTTTTTAAAAATATCAGGTGCCTACACTTGTGTAGAAGAATTTCTGGGACCAACAATTACCTGATCATATGCTACCTTATTCTGTGACCTGACCAGAAAGATGCAACTCTGTTATATGACCTACATATAGGGTGTCCCAAAGAAATGTGTACACTTTGAATAATTATAAAGGGAGTATTTATTAATATACATTTCATTTTCAAAATTGAGCTACTGGCTGTTAAAGTGTGTCTACATTTTTTTGGGACACCCTGTATTTATAGTTCAAGACAGGGCATTCATACTGGAGGGCTATTGTGTTGGCTGTTGTCATTTTTTTAAATTTGGCAATCTAAGGGAGAGGTCAGTGCCCCTGACTAAATAGTCAGGTATTAAAAATTCTTGTGGCACACTAGGGGGAAATCACTGTGGGAAACTTGAAGAATGGGCAGAGGAGGAACCACAATTCTTCCATAAGAAGAGAACTGTTTTTCTGCTGAAAATGCTGTGCTGTAACAAGAGATCTGCTTTTAAAGCCACCTATGGCTCTTCTGCATGTGTGATGATGGCTGAGGCCACAGACTAAGTCTATAGCAATTAGCTTGATCAGACTGCTTTTGTCCTGGTTTTGCTTTTAGGCATAGTCGAATGCAATGGAGGCGTGGCCGAAGAGGATGAGGTGGAGGTCATCCTTGCACAGGAGCCTGCTGCAGATCAGGAAGTGCCGAGGGATGCCGTCTTGCCTGAGCAGTCCCCAGGAGAATTTGACTTTAACGAGTTCTTTAACCTTGATAAGGTGCCATGCTTAGCTTCGGTGAGTGTAGCAGCACACTTATGAAATGGAGGGAGCAACTACATGGTTAAATTTGACCTATGTCTTTAACATATGTCCTTTTGAGGTATTGTTTTTGTTAGAGGCCCTGGGGGGGTTTTAGGCTTTTATTTTTTTTGTTTACTTAAATCTTTACCCAAGGGTATGTTTCTGATGAAAAATCAGGCGTCAGCCTTATGGGAGCTCATTTGTAGGTAACAGTATGCTTTTCTCTTGCTGAATTTAAGATTCTTTCTTTGTGGTTGATTTTTGCCGTTTTAATTATGATGTGTCTGGGCGTGGGCCTGTTTGGATTCTTCTTGCTTAGGGTTCTCTGTGCCTCCTGAACTTGTGTGACTTTTTCTTTACCAGGCTAGGGAAGTTTTCTGCCATTTCTTCAAACACTTTCTCTATCCCTTTCTCCCTTTTTGCCTCTTCTGGCACACTTAGGGGGAGGCACTACCGTTAGAGCATCCTAGCTTGCTCTGTGGTAAAAATGACAGACCAGATAAACTCTCAAGGATTCTTCTCAAGTTTAAAATGCTTTTAGTTTCTTGTAATTGGCATTTCCAGTAAATGTGTATAAAAGTAACTTTATGTTTTAGCTGTAATAAAATTTAGCTTCTCTTAAGTGAAACAAAGTTGGTAGATGATCAAAATATACAAATGACTTTCTCAACACTTACTGTCATATCTTTAGAAAATGTCCAGATGCTTTATATTCAGGTCCTTTGCTTTTAATGTTCCTTCTGTATATCTTCTGACTTTTTTCCTATATAGTATGATCAGAGGAAATAAAAGGATTAAAATGAAAAGCCATTTTTGCTATTTATAATATAGCAAAACTCTTTTCAACATTAAACTGTTTTTAATAGCTGTAGCTTTTAATTACTTTTAAAATAATTCCTATTTATCACTAAGGTGATTGTATCTTGGATACGATTCCCTATTTTTTACAGTGCCACATCACTCACAATGTTTCTCTTATGCTGTAATTATTGTAAGTGCACGTAAAAATCAGCATTATTTAAATGAGTCTACAAGTGGAATGTGATTGAAACTATGAATAATACCTCAGAAAATAGAAGTACCACAGATAATGATCAAATTAGTGTCTTGAATTAAAATCCCTTTTCTTAGGTGAAAGGAGTGTTTTGTGGCTTAGTTTGGGTATGTGTTATGAGAAAATTCTTCCAGATAAGAATAAAAGAATAAATCTTAACTTCCACTGCTTGTCTTTGGAAACTGGGGATTCTAGACTTCAGATAAAAGAGTCACTAACTCTGTCATCCATGTACCAGTTTGGGGGGAAATGTGTTTTTTGTTTATTATTGGTATAGAAGTAAAAGTTTATGCCTACTTTCAAGGATGTGCCTCGTTTTTGGATTGACATTTGCTTTATCTTTTCTAAATGTTGATGAGAATACTACACTGCATAAAGATCGATTTTGGTATTTAACTGGATTTATGATAGGGTACAGTTGAAAATTTTATTTTTAAAAAATGTTTAAATTTATGTTTTAAGAAGCGTTGGTAATAGAAATTACTATTATGAAATAGTGTTGAAAAAAATATTTTCGATCATAGTGCATCATTTAGTTGGCCTTATTAAGCCAGAAACCAGAAGTTGGATTTAAAACAAAACAAACACCTGAAAACTCCTCGTTAGGTTCAAACAGATATTAGAGATGCGTTAAAAGTTCATCTTTCACATTCTGATATTTTCTAAACTTTTGACTTGGAATTGTGATCTATGAGCTCTACTTTTTAGCTTTTGGCTTCTGAAATTACCAGCATTGAACTTTATGATGTTCATTACAACCATGAGACTGTTTGCAGCAAGGATTTTCTGTCATCGGCTGTCCATACATGATATTTAGCTGAAGGCCACTCCTCAGCTTGGCAATGGAATGCTTTACTCTTGGTGCTGATTTTGATTTTGAAACTATGTCCTCCAAGAACATTGAGTAGTTGATGGATTTGTCTAATGAGGCAAAGGATAAAAAACGCCATTTCTATGGCACAGTGGTTTTGCTTTATATGCTTAGAAAATACATGGTTGGTTATGCTCCAGTTTGGGTTACTCAGAAATGACCCAGGAGGGAAAGAAAAATGAAAGATGTTCAAAGTCCTAAGTTCTGAAAGTGTTTACCTTCAGGTCAGCCGCTTCAAAGGAAGTATCAAAGTAAGTGACCCTTTCTTAAAATTTGAAACTTCTTGTCCCTTTCACCTAGAAACTATTACCTTAACTCCTTTTGTCTTTCCTTTTAGATGATAGAAGATGTTTTGGGAGAAGGGTCAGTCTCTGCCAGTCGATTCAGTAGGTGGTTCTCTAACCCAAGCCGATCAGGAAGCAGATCCAGCAGTCTTGGTTCAACACCACATGAAGAACTGGAGAGACTTGCAGGTAAAATGGCTTCAGATTCTGGCCATGGACATAAACTTGAGCTTTCTCTGATACTGTTCATTGTCTTCATTAGTCAGGGGTCCATTAGGGTTAAAGGGTCTCTGGATACTGAAAAAGCCTTCAATTTGTGTCCTTTTAATACTATTTGAAGCTGTGTTTCTGTGCTTTATTGGGGTTAATTAATTATGAATATATTCATTTGCATTATTAGGTCTGGAGCAAGCCATCCTCTCTCCTGGACAGAATTCGGGGAATTATTTTGCTCCTATACCATTGGAAGACCATGCTGAAAATAAAGTGGATATTTTAGAAATGCTACAGAAAGCCAAAGTGGATTTAAAACCTCTTCTTTCCAGCCTTTCTGCAAATAAAGAAAAACTTAAAGAGAGCTGTAAGTGTTTATTAGAGTCTGCTTTAGGTATCTGAAAAAGCTTGAATGCTCAGTGTTAAGGCAGTTAATGCTATTTCATCAAAAGTCAAATATATGGTGGGTTTTGTTGAACATTCTTAAAAAAAAAAATTTTTTTTTTAATCCAACTATACCACCTCTTTGAGAACCTGGTAGTCGGTGAGTCCTGGGACCTCTATTAACTCTTCCACCCAGTCCTCCTCACCTGGAGCCCATTTATAACACTAAGCAAATGCTGTCCTCCTTGAGCAGCATTTGGCCGCTCCTCACATCTTTGCCCCAAACTGCCATATTCTTGTGAGGTTATAAGCCTTCAACAGGAAACCTTAGTGATACAATAACCATAGTGCTGGCGGCAATCGTACTGGTGTTGGGCTAGCAGGGATTCCTGCCCCTGGTGACAAGTCTCCAGAAGACCATTACAGAGGTCCTCCAACAGGATGCACAGCAGGATCTTGTCAAGTCTTACAGCTTATGGCCCCCCGTTTCTAGCACTGAAGCATTTTAGGGTTAGTTTATACTTTTGCCATCTCTTACTCAGTACACAATTATGGCCTTATTTCACCTGAGCAACAATGATTTTAAGTGTCTTCAATCTATTTTTGGTGTCATTCTTTTTTTTTTTTTAATATATTTTATTGATTTTTTACAGAGAGGAAGGGAGAGGGATAGAGTGTTAGAAACATCGATGAGAGAGAAACATCGATCAGCTGCCTCCTGCACACCCCCTACTGGGGATGTGCCCGCAACCAAGGCACATGCCCCTGACCGGAATCGAACCTGGGACCCTTCAGTCCGCAGGCCGATGCTCTATCCACTGAGTCAAACCAGTTTTGTCTGGTGTCATTCTTTTTTACTTTCACCTTAACCATGATGGTAGCCAAAGAGAATTCCTACCACATATTCCTTTGCTTGGCTTAACCTGGACTTTCTCAACTTTTCAGCACATTCAGGGGTTGTACTTTCAGTGGAAGAAGTAGAAGCAGGGCTCAAGGGCTTGAAGGTGGACCAGCAACTGAAGAATTCAACTCCTTTCATGGCAGAACACTTAGAGGAGACCCTGAGTGCTGTTACCAGCAATCGACAGCTCAAAAAAGATGGAGATATGACTGCATTCAACAAGCTAGTGAACACCATGAAGGCAAGTGGGACTTTGCCTTCTCAGCCCAAAGTCAGCGTAAGTATTTGACACAAACTCCAGCCTTTTCTCCTTTTCCCTCTTTCTGTTCCACTTCCCACAATAAATGGATTTTTAAAAAGGTATTCTGAGTAAGTTGGAAATTTTTTTAGTAGTCATTTGGTCCTTCATGCTTTTGTGTGTTCTTTAATTATTGCTGTGCTATTTGTTACTAGAAAAAGCAGCTTTGTGGTTAATCTTCATGTATTGTGGGTGACAGTATAAAGATTGAGTCATACATAACTTTCTTAAGTCATTGCTGAAAAAAATGGTGATGCATATCTTTTTGAACTCCAAAGAAAGTTTGTTGTTTATTCAGCTACTTGTTAAAGTAACTTACTGTATATTTATAGTCAGATCTTTTCCACACCTTCTAGTTACTTCCAAATACCCGGGCTTACCTGCTTTCTTGATTAGGCCGTTGGCAGTTATACGAAACATTTGTCAAACAGGACGGATTTTTTCCAAGACAGTTGTATTTTGTTAATTTACTAATAGAAAAAGTTGTGACTCTAAACTTATAAAACACCTTTAGGCATGAAGTTGGGTTACAAGGTGACTGAGTATCAGTAAATGCAGGTGTGTAGCACATACTGGAAGCTTGTCATAACACCTTAGAGGGTGGCTCTCAGCCATGGCCTATGTGTCAGTATTGCTCCTTGATGAAAGTGATAAAGGAAGCAGGATAAATCTGAAGAATAAAAACATAGACATTCCATTTGCTGTGTTAGCAAATTTGCCAAATTGAGTGTTGCCTCTTGTTTCTCCTTGTACATTCTTATCTGGGAACTACAAGTTAGCCTGGCAGCAGTAACTGATTCATTGTGCCTTGACCATGGGAAGGGAACTGATTTTTGGTGTTTCTCATATGACCAGCAGTTAGCAATAGAGATTCCCACAGAAATGCCATTGTTCTGGCCTTACTGCTAGGACTGTCCACCTCGGAAAGGTGGCATCTCAGGGCGGTAGACTTCTTCCTGAGTATCTGACCACACCATGCCAGTTTAGGGGAATACTTCTTGTAAACTGCTTTAGAATTATTTCCGCTCAAAGAATTATTAGATACAGGGGCCAGATTAAAAGATTGCAAACTCTTCTGTTCTCTTTCCTTGTTACCTTTGTGTCTTGGTGACTGGGTCACATCTTGTACCTTCTTTCTTTTAGTGTGAGTAAAGAAATGGGAACAGGAAAATTCAACAGTTCACCTGATGCTTTTGAGCATTTTGTTTCAGATATGGATACGATAGTAGCACAGTTGACCCTGAGTTGTTAGAGGAACTATTTCAATGTTCTGAAATATATCTGGTTTCACCCGAGGGAAGGAGACTCAAACACCTATTTAAAGGGATGGATGATATAATTCAAGTTGGTAGGCAAAGAGTAACAGAAATTCAACATATCCTAGGAAAGAAAGCAACAAGAAAAATAATGTAATAAGCACACCAGGCATTATCCCAAAATATTGCTTAATTTGCATGTTGTTGAGTCACGGTCTACATCTAAAATCAAGTTTTTAACCTTTTGCACTCGTATGTCGAGTGTGACTCGACACAGTTAGCATTAGAATAAAGGAATCTAGAAAAAAGCTAGCGAGTGCAAAGGGTTAATTACTGTGGCTATATGTGTGATTTATACTATTTTTGATCCGCCTATGTCTGTTTAGCTTCAATCATGTTGTTTCCTCCTCCAAACATGTTGGTTCAATCTAAACTCCCATTTCAAATTCAATTGTAGGCTCTGTAAATAAACCATATAGTATAAAGTTGCCTCTTTGTTTTTTGTTAGAAGGAATTAAATGACTTTTTAGGATATCTCTTATTAAAATCATCTGCAGTGAGTCCCAATTCCAAAACCGACCATAAAACATCTGGATACCTTTGGGCTATATATCGTGCCCAAGGACACTGCTGTGGGCCTTGGCATCTCCACCTAGCAGAAGGGAAACTGTACCAGAGAGAGCATTTAGGCATGAGGATGTACTGAAACGCAGGGAGGTAATGCAAGTTGGATGCAAAACGTAACTGCGGCTGCATTAAAAGAGCAAAAAGTGAAGGAATTGAATTTCCCCCTGTATGTGAGACCCATTTGAAACAGCTTGCTTATAAATAATAAAGTTTAAATTTCCTGAAATATGAAACTCTGAAATATGACAGTTCTGGCCTGCATGTTTACTAGATTTTTAGCATCACCTGGTCTATAAATCTTGTTACAGTGTAGCAAAGTTGCCTCGAAAACTAAAATCTATAAATGATCCAAATTTTCCGCATGTGGCTTCTTACTCAAGTACGTCCCCTTCACCATTTCTTTTTCCCTTTGTTCGGTCAGTGTTAGAAACCGTTGAATGCACTAGAGTTACTACAGGGAGGAAAAGACCTTGTCTGAAGGGGTCTCTGAGCGCACTACATGTACATGGGAAGATTCTTTCTGGTCCCAGATATCTGGGACTTATATGATGAGAGAGTGGAACAGGTTGATTTAAGTTCGTTTTCTGTGACTTTGACATTATTCTGCTGTTACATGTTGACTCCTGAAGAGTTTTTAAAGCTTTCTTGTGGTCCCCAATTAATATTTAAGTTAAGTGTGTCAGAAGGTTAAAACCAGTTTTCCTTTGACTTTTTTAGCGAAACCTTGAAAGCCATTTGATGTCCCCTGCTGAGATTCCAGGCCAGCCTGTCCCTAAGAACATCCTGCAGGTACTTCACAAACTTAATCCGAGGCCTCGGAGTCCTGAACAGTAGTCCTCTGAACTGGTTTTTGTAGTGGTCCAGCTTCGGGCTTAGAGAATGATCCATGTTGCCTGGCAATTGAGGATATGTCACTGCCCTAACATAGTTGTCGCTGTTAGTCTCAGTGTGGGATGGGGAGGTAGCTAAAAAAATGACAAAGCAAGCCCTTGATTTCCAGTTTGCAGGTTTATAATTTCTATGGAAATTTAAAGTATCTAACCTGTATTGATAGCACTAACTTACAGCAATGTTGCTAAATGAACTTTCAGAGAAATGTGTCGCATGTACATGTGACAAGTCCTTCAGTGGAGTATGAGGGAGATTCATCGTTGGCTTCTGAAAATCAATCCCTAATCCACAGCCTCTGACTAGGAGGGAGAACTAGTTGTGTTCACGAGGATTTGACTTTCTGCCTTCTAGGAACTTCTGGGTCCGCCAGTTCAGAGACCTGCTTCTTCCAACCTTCTGAGCGGCCTTATGGGGAGCTTGGAGCCTACATCTCTACTAGGCCAAAGAGCACCATCTCCTCCCTTGTCACAGGTGTTTCAAACACGAGCAGCCTCAGCAGACTACCTTCGTCCTCGAATACCATCACCAATTGGTAAATACTCGTGTGTAGATGTCCATCCATATGGCCATGGTTTGTTTTTTTCTCTTGAGATTGATCTAAATTAGATCCAGCTCTTTGGTCTTTTTCCTTATTTCGGGAATTCAATCCAAAAAGTTAATTTGACTTTCTGGGTTTTTGTTCTTGATAGAGTATGTCAGAGTACTGGCTCTTTACCAGCCTAATGAAGTTGGTACACAAACATTTGTGAGGTCTATGGCTAATTCAGAATATGAAGGGAAGCACTTTCAGAAGCTATCTTAGCAAAGTGTTGTGCATAATCTCCAGATGTTCCTACCACCCTGGACCACTTTAGGCCTCCTGCCAGTCATGTCTTGTGAGGGAGTTTTTTGTAATCTTCCCTCCACAATTAGGGAGATAGAATGAAGAGCTCCCCATAAGGCCACTCAGTGCACTGGTCTCTGCTTTGGTATCAGCTGGCTTAGTGATAATGGGCCAGATCACTGGCTAGTGAAGCTCGGAAAGGACAAAGCTGACAGCTTGGTGGGGAAGATGGGTACAGCAGCAATCAGGTCATTACGTGCTGAGGCCCACAAAGCCCCGGGGGGACACAGAAGAGGGGCCTCAGCCCAAGAGTCAGTACTTCTCAAAAGAGCTGGTGTGCAGGGCAGCATGTCTTGGTGATAATGCCTCTTTGGTGGACACTCACTGATACTATAACTTTCCCAACAGGTTTCACACCAGGACCACAGCAGCTACTCGGAGATCCATTCCAAGGCATGCGCAAGCCCATGAGCCCTGTCACGGCCCAGGTCCAGCTGAACTCTTTCTCAAATGCAATCTGTTGCTTGCTTTTTTACCTTTATTATTTACGGGGTGGAGAATTAGATTGATATAATTCTTGGAGGTGGTTTTTAACTATAATTCAGGCTCAACTATGTAATTCAAGTAAAGGCTAAAAAATTGGCGAACAGCTGAAGTCATATTTAAATAGTTAAAATCCTCTTTGGTGGATAGCACAATTTAGGTTGCAGCATTTAATTTCTTTCAGCTGCTGCTTACGGAGGGTGAAGAGAGGCCTTTGTATAAAGTTCAGTGACTGTCCTCATTCTTCTGATCCTCTGCCACTTCTGTTCAGCAGATGAGCCAGCTAGAACTGCAGCAGGCAGCAGCTTTGGAGGGGCTGGCCCTGCCACATGACCTTGCACTGCAGGCAGCAAACTTCTATCAGCCTGGTTTTGGCAAACCACAGGTGGACAGAACCAGAGATGGATTCAGAAACAGGTAAATTACTAATCCTACCCTTGTGGGGATTTGCAATTTAATTTTCCTCAGATTAGCAAATTAGTTGCCCACAGTGTAGTTGTAAACACTGATACATTGTACAACACATGGTGAGAACGCCATCTCATCCAGATATGCAGTAAAGGGAGTAATGATTGAAACCTACTGCTGGGCATAGGCTTTTCGTAAAATTTTTTTTATATTCTTGATTTAAAGGATTCATCTTTACGAATGTAGCTTCTTATTTGCAGTTATGCTATAAAATGATGGGAAGTAAAACTACCTAGCTTCCTCCCCCGTGGCTTCCTTGTTGAGTTTATCAAACCATCTCTTGATGTAGGTATGTTGATCAGAGCAGTTAAATGATTACTGACTTCACTCTCCTGCTGTCCTTTCTACTAGTTGCAACAAGTAGTAAAATGGAAGGAATCATAAGTTGGGGAGTGGGGAAGTAGCAATCTTGTTTTTATTAGAAAACAAAAAACTGCATTAAGCAAATGTATAAGGCAAACTCCTTTTAGCCACTCAGAAGCTCTCTGTGTGCCCCGTCCCTTTTATGCTCCCATAAGTGTCCAGCCTTTAAGGACGGTTTAGTCCTGCCCATACAGTGCTTGGAAATTAACAAGTATTTATGTTTTGATGTGATTCTTAAAATTTGCCATATCTGTGTCTCAGTGTCTTGCTTCAGCTAGTTTTATATGCTGACACTTTCAGAAAACATTGAGACCAATAAGTACCTTTGCCTGAATGCATTCTATCTTTAGTAGCCCTCAGCCTAAACAGAGCTCAGGACTAGTCTGCTAAGGCTCCGTCATTGGCTCTCTCTACAATATAATGTAGTTAGCTAATATTCATTGACTTAAGTTTCACACACCTTTGCTATAAAATAACTGCGTTTTAAAGATACAGAAACTTAGGTTGGTTAAGTATAACTTGCTTGAAACTAGTTAGTCAGTGGAGCCTTCATGTTTTAGATCAAATGTCCCCTCCCAGGCCTTCCCTGAACACCCTGTGTTACGTTGTGCCTCCCAACAGACACGACTTTCTCCTCTTGCTTTATTTATTGTACTTACCACCTTCTAGCATACTATTTTTTAAAATATATCTTTATTGATTTCAGAGAAGGGAGAGAGGGAAACATCAGTGATGAGAATCACTGATTGGCTGCCTCCTACACGCCCCCACATGCCCTGACATGGAATTCAACCATGACCTCCTGGTTCATAGGTCAACGCTCAACCACTGAGCCACACCAGCCGGGCTCTAGCATGCTATTTAATTTTTTTTCTGTGTCCCTGCCCAGAGTAACCCCTCTCTACTCTGCAATAAGAATGTAATGAGGCCAAAGTTTGTCTGTTTTGTTTACTACTGTATCCCTAGCACTTACAGTAGTGTGTAGCATATAGTAGGTGCTCAAGTACATTTATCAGAAGGAATCAATCAATTATACCTTATGCAGAATCACCTGATTTGGGGTTTACATCTTAATCACTCAGAATACTATTAATCTGTCTGTCCCCTCATTGTCATGATCAGAGTCTCAATATGCCAGCAGTAGGGCTTACCTGGTAGAGACTGGAAAGAGGAAAGAAGTCATGGCTTAGGATTCCCATTTGCTTAGGATTCAGAAAACTTCAGAAGCAGGCTGTACTTGGACTTGGGCCTTTGTGGTACTGGGTCTGACCAGGCTGAACTGCAGTGGAGCTTCCATTAGCCAGTGAGCTCACACATTCATTCTTCTCTCAGCCTATTTATATCTTCAACTGTTTCCATTTTTCTTCCAAATTAAGGCAGAATGAGTAGAATGTCTCCAGATAGAATGCAAGTCTGTTCTTTTAAACTTCACTTGGGAGGCCTGGGATCAGCCTTGTGTGTAGACCAGGAGTGGTGGGGAATGCTGCATGGAATTAGGTCTTAAAATAGCTGAAACGGTTGGCACTGCATCTGATTTGAGTCAGTCTCACAGAGCATCAGTTCTATGCCAAGCACTGTGCTAGTCAGTGTTGCTCCCTCCCCTCTAGAGCACAGCCTAGACCACAAAATGAAACTGCTCGCTAGCCTACCTTACTGGTATAGGCCGAAAATAAACTATACATGAGCTGTGGATAACCCTACATTCTCAAGGCCTTGCCATGTCCCTGTACCTATACCTTCTACCTAAATCCTTGTTCTCATCTTATAGCTACTCATTGGTCACACCCAAGTCAGTGCAGCTCACCAGTGATGCTTGTCTAGTCCCTGCAATAGACGTATCTTATTCCTTCTACCCTTCATTTTGCCATGACACCTTTTGGCACCTACTATCTGAATGCCTTGGTGCATCCTAGGTTAGTAAGCATCTCCCCCACTAGACGAGAGTTCTTGCAAGGCCCGGGACCATGTTTCAGTGAGCTTTTGTCTTCCTTCAGAACTTAGCATGTGGTTTTGCATATTTAGACTTAGCAAATGCTTGGGAAGTTGAATTGGATAAGGGAAATGTTGAAGTCCTAGGCTGATCTCTAGTATTTTGTGGTTTTAGGACTCAGAGTTTACGCAGCTTGGGGCTTACACTGAAACTTGGTTTGTTCACAGGCAACAGCGAGTGACCAAGTCACCAGCACCCGTGCACAGAGGGAATTCCTCTTCCCCTGCCCCTGCTGCCTCCATCACAAGCATGGTCAGTGACCTTTGCCTTTGTGAATGACTTCTAGGGTTCTAGGTTTCTCCTTGTTTGGTTGTGCCTGTGTTGTATCACTGTAACCCATATGTCCTTGAGTGCCTTCCATAGGAATCATTGGTTTAATAGTCTTTCATACCTGTCTGTCTATTGGGTTTTCCCCTTTCAGTCTGTTGGGGTTTTAGTTAAAACCCTTACATTAGGGAAAGTGTGTTTCAGCAAATAGACAAGTACGGGCTGGAGCACACAGATGATATGTAGTATGTTCAAACAAATGAACAATTGGAGTGGGGAGGACAGCGCGAAAGGCAGGGGGTGAGGTGGATGGGCTGGTGACCAGGGTCAAGTCATGGGGAGTCCAGTGGTGAGTTCACAAATTCAGATCCAGATCTCTGATACGAATTAAGACTGGAACCGAGGGGTTTGCTTATTTGTGAAGTCAAGTTTAGTTTCACAGCTGACCCATGTGCCAGCATTTTTTTTTTTTTTTAAGTTTCCTTCCCCACAAATTTTTATCACCTAAAGCTGACAGATGTGGGGAAAACTATTAATCTATGTTCAGGATCCCAAGTAGGTCTTTGTACTAAGCACCTTGAAGGCAGGGTCCAGAAGGAGTTTTTCTGTTCATAATTCATTCCCTGTCTCCTGCCATCACGGATTTGGGTTGGCTAATAAGAAAAGTTGCCTACATGATAAAGTCATCAAAGTAGAAATATGCAGTGAAGAGATAGGAACAAATGACCCCAAATGGTGAGTTCTAGTAGCTGAGAATAGGAAGATAATTTTGAATGTTCTAGTATAGCAAGTCCTTGAATTAGTTTTGTTCAAGGTCACTTGGTTATAATGTTGATGAGATGCTGTAGATATAACTCTTTTTATCAACCAGCCTATAGTAAAATTGGTTTCATATGTCATTTAGCTCAAAGTCACAGAGCCTGTCAATAATGTTAAGTGAGAAAAAACAAATAATAATGTTAAGTGAGGACTTGCTGTATAGAGAAATTTAGGCTCTGAGGTTGTCTCTGAAATGTCCTTTCCTGGCTGGAAATGTTATTGCTCCTTGGTATACTTCTGGCCATGTTCTCCCCCTCTTCCAAGCCAATGCCCTGGCAGGGGAAGTAGCTGCATAGGCAGGTCCCCATCATCAAGTTAAAGCTTTTTGCTTTAACTTCCTATATGTACAACGAAGTCTATGTTTTGATGAAAGTGAGTTGTGAGGGAAGATGCACTGGGCCACCATCTATTTGCCCCATCCTGTGTCTTTACCTCTAGTAGCTAGAGACCACAACATTGGCTTTCACATGTCGCCAATAAGGGGACTCTTCAACTTGCTTAGTTTGTCCAGTTAATCTTGGCTTGAATAGCAAAAGGTATTTAGAGAAGTGCTAATACTAATTGTTCTCTGCAGCTTTCTCCTTCCTTCACCCCTACCTCAGTGATTCGTAAGATGTACGAGAGCAAAGAGAAAAGCAAGGAGGAGCCAGCATCTGGAAAAGCAGTTCTTGGTGACAATAAAGAAGACACTCAAAAGGCCAGTGAAGGTACTGCAGAGCTGTTGAGGGTGTACTGCCCAAAACAGTATGTGAGAGAGGGAGCATGAATTTGAGTGCTCACCAGCATGGCCTGATTCCCTGCAAAGCGCTAAACAAGATCCCTGACTGCTCTAGACCACGTTTCTGTGTTTGATATTGAGAAGGTTGGACCAGCTCAGTCACTTAGCTACTTGAAAACTCTGACCAATCTAAGAATACTAGTATTAGACAGGAAGGGCCAAGCTTTAGGTTTGGATCTTATTTAGGTTCAAAGTTGAATTATTAGTACATCTATTTGGCAAATTGATATAGTTCAACCAGTTTTACTTCTGAAAGGTTCTCTCCAGTCTATAGAGACTGTGCCCAACAAACTGTGCAATGAATGAAGCATATAGGACGTGCACAAAGCCTTTGAGAGGCTGCTTTTAGGAATTGCACAGTTGAGATTGTTAAAGACATGGTGAAACATTCTGATGTTAGGTTTACACAGGCCTCAAATATTAGTATGAGCTTTCTGCCTGTGAGGAAGTTTGGGGTGGGGGGGAGGAAATCCTGTCGGTCTTACTTAAAAAGGCAGTTAAGATTCCTTCACCAGATTCTCATTGCTTTTTGAACTTTCTGTTATAATAGATTTGCATAATTTTATTTGATTTTTTCCTTAGGCTTTCAAAAAGCATGTTAATCCCAAGCAGCTGACTAGGATAGGACGAGCTCTCTCACAGATACAGACCACAGCCATATGGGCGAGCAAGGTGCCCAGCTGAGTTACATCACCCGACATGATATGCCAGGCTCACTTGCCCAATAGCTACTCCTGGGTTGAGAGGATTTTAAGCATAAAAAGAGGGGCTTAAGAGTTATGTTGTTTTTAACTTTAGAGGCTTTGGGTTTTAAAAGTGCAGCAAAGATAAACTCTGTTCCAACCAAGTGTTGAAGACTGGAAAACTTGGTGTCTACTCCCAGCTCTGTCCCTAACTACTGCTATGGCCTTGACTGGGCCTGTTCATAAGGCAAATTGATGTTCCCTAATTATGCAATCCTCTAAATTTGTTGAGGGGAGTCAAATAAGGATTGTGAGTTTTCTAAGAAATGAGATTCTCCCACCCCCCACCCCCTCCCACCCCCAAAAAAAGAGATTTACTGGATCATTGGGAGGATAAAGTGTGTGAGAGTTTGTCAACACCAAAAATACTCTGTCTGGATCCCTACAGAGAATCTCTTGTCATCCAACTCTGTGCCCAATGCTGATCGAGACTATTCTACCACAAATCCCAAACTGTCAACATTGCAGCGGTCTTCATGTTCCACCCCACTGTCCCAGACCAACCGTTACACCAAAGAACAAGATTATCGACCTAAAGCAACTGGGAGAAAAACACCCACCTTGGCACCCCCAGTTCCAGGAACACCTTTTCTCCGTCCTGTCCACCAAGTTCCCCTTGTCCCCCATGTCCCAATTGTTCGACCTGCTCACCAGCTTCACCCAGGGTTGGTCCAAAGGATGCTGGCCCAGGGCATACATCCACAACATCTTCCAAGTTTGCTACAAGCTGGTGAGTTTCTGACCTGGCATGACAACAGTTGCTAGAACTAATAAAGTGCTGTGCTGTGGGAGGTTTTCACCCCTAGAAAGATGTTACTAGATTTTTCCATCTAACTGGTGGGCAGTGGGTCCAATCCAGTCCACCTCTTACCCCATTAAACGATTAGGAACCTAGCTTAAGCATTTTTCACTCAATAAACTTTCAGATCAATAACACTGTACAGTCAAGCTTGAAAACTTCCAGGTAGATTAACTAACTTCTCACCAATTTCTTCTAACAGGTGTGCTTCCTCCTGGGATGGATCTGGCTCATTTACAGGGAATATCTAGCCCAATCCTGGGTCAACCCTTTTACCCTTTACCTGCTGCTAATCACCCTCTCCTAAACCCTCGTCCTGGGACACCTCTGCATCTTGCAATGATGCAACAGCAGCTACAGCGTTCAGGTAGGTTCAGGAATGGGCTAGGTGAGCTGGGTGTGGCTAAATAGGCTTTAAAGTTTTGGACCAGTTCCCAGTGAGGGGGATGAATTGACATAGACAATTCATTCTTTAACTTACCCTGCAAGACTGGGATAAGGGTATAACCAGAGATTAGGATGATGTAAACCAACCTCTACAGGAGTTGGAATTCCTATTCCTGTAAAACAGCCAACTGGGCTCTGGCGTTTTTTTGTCCTTTGCCTCGTAGAAGAGGAGGCTGAAAATCCTCCCAACAGAGGTTCAGCATAGGGACTGCCCAGAGTAGATGCCCTCTTACCAGCTAATGTTAGTGCTTCTGTGATGTGGCTGCTTGCTGTGGGAAATAGTAGTCATGTCATCTACTAGAGTGTCTTCTGAATAGCTCAGCTTTCCAAGGTCTATCTTCTGGCATTTTACAAAGGAATTTCCTAGAATAAATCATCAGGTAAAGAATTCTGTTTGGAGTTTTATGGATAAAGTTGAGTGAGGCAAGACCTGATACAGTCCTTTACCCCTCATGTTCTAACTCTTCCTTTTTTTTTTTTTTTTTTTTTGTATTTCTTTATTGATTTCAGAGAGGAAGGGAGGAAAGAGATAGAAACATCAATGATGAGAGAGAATCATTGATCAGCTGCCTCCTGCATGCCTCCTACTGGGGATCGAGCCCGCAACCCAGGCATGTGTCCTTGGCCAGGATCAAACCTGGGACCCTTCAGTCCACAGGCTGATGCTCTATCCACTGAGCCAAACCAGCTAGGGCATAACTCTTCCTTCTTATTCCCACAGTTCTTCATCCTCCAGGCTCTGGTTCCCAGGCAGCAGCTGTCAGTGTTCAGGCGACCCCACAGAATGTGCCCAGCCGGTCAGGCCTGCCCCACATGCACTCCCCACTGGAGCACCGCCCCAGCCAGAGGAGCAGCTCCCCAGTGGGCCTTGCCAAATGGTTTGGCTCTGATGTGCTACAGCAGCCCCTGCCCTCCATGCCCGCCAAAGTCATCAGTGTGGATGAATTAGAATATCGACAGTGAGCAAGGCAGGCAGGCTCACCTAACCCCGGACCTATGGTGGCACCCTGGTCAGGACTCTGCTTGGTTTACAGGCTTTTACTTTGGAGCACGCTGTGCAAAGCTGTTTAGGAGGCCTCGGCATCTGGTGTGGTCTGCGTGATGGAAGCCTCCGTGGTCCGGATACAGGACGCAATGTTGTCGGTGCCGGACAGTTGTCTTTGTGAGACGCGTGAAGGAGGGTTGGTGTCCGCACAAGAGGTGGCACCTAAGGGTTCCGAGGAGGTGGGCGTGTAGGCCCTCGTGCGCAGACCTGTGTGTAAATAATTCCTGTATGTACATAGACGGTAGCTTTTTGGACTCAGACAGCTGTACATAAAAGTAGCTGGCATTCGTTAAGCCTGTGTCTAGTTTGTATTTCTTTCACTTGTACATTTGGGACTTTCTCTTTTGGTTGATTAAAGATGCATATGCTGTGAATGAAGTGAATGGCATTATTGTGTTTATTTCCTCCGGAACCCCTTCCTTGTTTCCGACCAGCTGACCTATCAGGGTCAATAGGTTCCTCATGGGAAATTAATCTGGTTTTAAGTTTTCTTTAAAACCTATGGCACTGTCCTAGCTGGTTTGTCTCTGGATAGAGCGTCGGATGATTCCAGTCAAGGGCAAGTACCTTGGTTGCAGGTTCAATCCCCAAGAGGGGACGTGCAGGAGACAGCAGACCAATGATTCTTTCATCATTGATGTTTCTATCTATCTCTCCCTCTCCCTTCCTCTCTGAAATCAATAAAAATACATATTTTTTAAAAATGGACCAGTGATATCAAGGCTTATATCCTACAAAGTGACTGGAATACCAGGCCTGAGGGGCTTATCTTCTGAGTCGAAAGACAGTGCTCACACAAACTCCAGAGAGACTTGGAGGGAAACAACTGTCACCAGGAAAACAAAAGAAACAAGCACTAAAGAAGCCTGAGTACGTGTATAATCCCACGTCTCCGTCCCTCACAAACTGCTTCTCTAGCTCACTTCATCTATAACTTCTCTTCCTGCAAATCTGTTTCCCTTCCTTATTTTATCGGACTACTATCATCCTTTATAATGAAATCACCTTTGAGTTCTCTTCCTCTAAAGAGCAAGTCAGTCACCAAGTTTCAATTCTCTGTACCTAGATGCCCAACACCCTCTGTCCATATTCTCACTAGCCAGTCCACCACACAAAAATTTTTGCCCATTTCCCATTTATCCAAGCAATCCCTTCAAAATCCCTATTCCCAGCCCAAAAACCTCTGATGATACCCTTAGTAGACTCTCAAGTAGTCCTGACCACACGCACTCCTCCTAATGTAATCTCCCACCGCCATACGTAACACATGATGTATACACACAGCCTGCTCTGATCACACTGGCTGCCTCGCTTGCAATGTTCTGCCTCCATGCCTTCAACCAGGTTATGTGGTTGAGGCCCGGACTGCCATGGGGGTTCAAGCAGAAAGGCTGGGCTATAGGGAAGGGGACACTTAGTGGCCAATCTGGCAGCAGGGTTCAGCTAAACATTCAGCCCAACACTGACAGCCATGCTCTGACTAGGGCAGGCAGGGAGCCCAGGAAAAGCACAGGAACCAGGGACAAAAGCCAACATTCAGCAGACACTGTGCTAAGCATTTTACAAGCACCACATCCCTTAATACTAACAATCTCCACTTCAGTAAGTGCTATTACTATCCCCATGTTATATGAGGAAACTAAGGCTTATTGAGATTAAATAATTTGGGCAAGGTTCCACAGCTAATTAGAAGTTAACCTGCAATTCAAACTCCAATGTGCCTGATCAGAGTATTTTACTCAATGACCACACATCTCCCAAATGGGCTAGCCTTGCAAAGAATAAGCAATTAACTTACATCAAATACATCAAGTCTTTCGGCATCATCTAGGAAAGACCACTTGAAAGGACTAAAGGCCACAGCCAGTTGGAAGGGTTTCCCATGATTAAACATCAAATTAAGATGTTGCAGCCCAGCTGGTGTGGCTCAATGGTTGAGTGTCAACCTATGAACCAGGCGGTAACAGTTCAGTTCCCAGTCAGGGCACATGCCAAGGTTGCAGGCTCAGTCCCTGGTGTGGGGTATGCAGGAGGCAACCAATTAATGTGTTTCTCTCACATCAATATCTGTGTCTTTCCCTCTCTAAAAATCAATGGAAAAATATCCTTGGGTGAGGATTAAAAAAAAAGTTGCAGTCAGCTGACTGGTTGTTCAGTGGTTAGAGCATTGGCCCTGTCAACCAAAAGGCCATGATTCAATTCCCAGTCAAGGGTACATACCTCAGTTGCAGGTTCGATCCCTGGTCCCAGTCAGGGCTTGTCCCAGTCAGGGATCATGCAGGAGGCAACCAGTTCAAGGGTCTCTCTCACATCAATGTTGCTCTTGCTCCCTCTCTCTGTCCCTCCCCGCTCCTACCACTCTCTAAAGATCAATGGAGAAAATGTCCTCAGGTGAGGATTAAAAAAAAAAAAAAGTTGCAGTCACATTTTTATACAGTTCACACTCAAGACCAAGTTCCCAAGTAACCCCTTATCCAGCTTCCTCGCTGTACGTACCCATCCATATTTAGTCCATCGCGAAAACAAATTCTGACAATGACACATGACCTGGACATAGCCAGCTGGCCGTCAGGTCCTTTATGCAGTTCAACACACAAGGTGACACCAAGTTAAGACAAGTGAAGTTCCAATTTGGGTACCTCCATCTCCCTCCCCTGAATCCTGATCCAGTGGTTGCCAAAGCCAGAAGGGGCTTGAGGTGGGGTGCTTGGTCGTGGGGAAAGCTGCAGTGGTTGGCCCAGCAGATGGGGCAAGGGGAAGCTTCACTTCTTCACAATCTGAATGACATCCTCATCCTCCAATGTATGGTCTTTACCCACTTTTTGAGGATTGTGTTTCACAGAGAGACCCCAGACCAGAGCACTATATGGAAGGGAAAAAAGAACAGTATAAATAATCACTTAGTTTAACTACCTGCCAGCCACCTTTCTGCTCAGGTTGAGCATTCAGGCTCTTAAGAGCTCCAGTCCTGCAACAGTCAAGGATCCCTCTGGCCTAGCCAAGAATCACACTCAAAATTCATCCAGAGGCTTTAGCTTCCCCAGCAGTGTGACACACTGGAACCTTCACATACAAAGTAGCATAGATTTTGGAAGTTGTGTAATTCCTTATGTTCCAAAGCCAATTTAAAAAAGTCAGAGAGAAAAAACACAAACGAGAAGTGTGACAAGATGAGCTTAAAATTAAGAAAGCATGGGTTTATTACAGTTAAATACCCTGAAATAATTCAGATTGGAAATTAATTCTCAGAAATACAGTGTCAGTTACTGACTGCTAAAGAATACCAGTTTATATTGATTCTACTGAAACTATCAGTGGGTAACCGATAAAAAATGTAGGACCTCCCTTCCTCAGCCATGCTTGGAAAATTCTCCCTATCAAGAAACCATAACTGGTCCCTGACCAGGTAGCTCAGTTGGTTAGAGCATCGTCCCAATATGCCAACGCTGTGGGTTCAATCCCTGGTCAGGGCACATACAAAAATCAACCAATGAACACACAAATAAGTACAACAATAAATCAATGTTTCTCTGTCAAATCAATAAATTAAAAAGAAATATATATATTTGAAGATAATTTTTTCCACGGATCTCAAGTACTAAAAATATGTAGCACTACTGATGGAATCTGGTAAACAAGACACTGAGACCTGCCTCACAGAAGCTAAGAACTATGTACCAAAGGACAGAAAATGGTGGCCATATTGCTATTAATGCTATGCTAAGAATTTCTAGTTAGTGAAATCAGTAGCTCACTGGGAAAAGAAGGCACCACATACATGCCCATGATACTTACTATTTAAATTCTTTAATAAGATTTTTGTGAATCTTCATGCAGAAATCCTCCACTGTGGTCCTGGAGTAAGGCAGCACCACTGGGGATGTGTAATCTGGCAACTGGCCTTTGGGTTTGGTGTAACTGGAACAGAGAAGAAGCAGAGGTTGCCTACTTCTTGGAATGTTTCATGTGCTGAATGCAAAGCATCCCTCCATCACCTCTGAGAACAGATGCATAACCCCAACTTGAGAAAAAAAGTGCCCTCAATATGGCCTAGCAGATGATAGGAATTAATGTGTCTCCAAAAAGACTTAATGAGCTCCAGAAGACATCATTGAGAGACACAAATTAATTCCCACAGCAATATTACCCAATCCACTAAGACTTACATCCTCACAAGTTTCAGATAGTCCCAGATCTTTTCCAACAGGTCATCAAAATTCCAGCGGTGATGAGCAGAGATGGGTACACAGTGAGGTACCTTATAGATGATATCCAATTCCTCAATGGAGATCTGATCAATCTTATTTAACACATAGATACAGGGGATATAAACTCTATAAAAGAAAAACAGGACATTAGTCTGGAGCTGCTGACAAGACTGTCAGTTTGACTGTCAGTACCCCCTCATCCAGAATCCTAAATCAGAGACTCTCCAAAGAGATCATATGATGCAGAGCAACACCACCACCCCGCCCAGCCCCACAAAAATAAACTTCCTACCAAAATAAAGTAGAACATCCAAAAGGTGAACTATAGGTAACAAAACGCAGTTCCAGCCATGCAGCTAACCGAGAGAACATGCTACAGTGAATAGAACACAAACTTTAGAGTCACACAGACTGAATCTACTCATAGATCTTTCATTTCCACATATGTGCCCCTGGACAAGTCTCAGAGTTGATTTCCTACAAAGCTGTTTTCAGAAATGTAAGAATGTAAATGTATTTCTAATAACGTATTTCATGATAATTTTTAAAGAATAAAAAAAACTTGCCCAGCTGGCATGGCTCAATGATTGGAGCATCAACCTATGAACCAGGAGGTCACGGTTCGAGTGTCGGTCAGGGCACATGCCCAAGTGTGGGCTTGATCCCCTATGGGGGGCATGCAGGAGGCAGCCAATCCATGATTCTCTCTTATCATTGATGTTTCTATCTCTCTCCCCCTCTCCCTTCCTCTCGGAAATCAATAAAAATACATTTTTTAAAGACACTTTAAACATAATTCTGGCAATGTCACAATCCCAATGTCCAATCAATGTGGCAGCTAAGGCTAGTATTAAATAGGCAGGCCACAAATTCTAGGCTTCAATTGCCTCACTTATTAAATGCCTAAATCAAAGCACAGGCTTTATTTTCAAATGAGGATCAAATAAATTCATCCAACCAATCGTAACAAATGAACAGGAAGGCAACTAGAAAATATTATATCCAAATGCCAGGAATAGTATTAACAGTGGTTTCAATTATTATTTAATTTCAAATATTAATAATAGTAATGTTTCATGGATTAGGGTTTTAGCTAATGTACCCTTAGGTTAGATAGAACAGACACAGCCTGGCCTATTCTGAGTTCTGTAGGATAGCCTCTAGGATTTCTCACATGGATTAATTCTAGGAGTGAAGACTGAGAACTTACCCTCTTCAACCATCATATGACACAGAGCTGAGGGGACAGCCTAGCTCACAGCAAGTAACTGAAATGGGAAATCGGACCATCATAATGAAATTTCAAAGCAAAGAAGGAAGTTAGAAAGCAAGATCAACCCTTCACTTTACAGCCAAAGAAACCAAGGCCCACTAATATTTCAGATAGTAGCACAGCTAGAGTTAGCATCAAGGTCTACCATATTCATGATCCAATGTTGTTTCCATTAAGAGGCTTCAAATTCAAACTCAGGCACCAGACTGAAGTCGATCCATACCTGTTTCCTTCCACCACATCAATGAGGTCATCTGCTGTGGCATCGCTACGCAGAGTCACATCGGCATTATGAATTTTGTATTCAGCCAGAATGCTCTTCACAGTTTCAGCATCCAGCTCACTCTGAGGGCACTGAATGGACATAGAAGACAAGGACTGGTCAGAGAGAAAAAAAAACTCCCAAGAGTATCCACTGATGAATCTGGGTAACCTTAGCTAAGGTGCAGCAAACTCATTTCTAAAGACTGCTATCCTGGATGAGAATAACAGACATAGTAGGAAATACTAAAAACTAAAAATCTTTCCAAACTCTTAAGGAAGGTGTTATGGCCTGAATTGTGTCCCCACAGCCCCCACCCAAATTCATATATTGAAGTCCTAGTATCTCAGAATATAACTTTTTGGAGATAGGGTCTTAAAGAGGTAATTAAGTTAAAGTCATGTGAGTAGGCTCATATAAGAGCAAGAATTTTTGTGTATTTTGCTCCCTCTTCCATCCACTCCCCAGAGCGTAAAGCAATACTTAGCTCATGGTAAGCACTCTATTAATCTGTGTTGAATGAATAAAAACATGGCATTGGCAGCCATCTATTTCATAGTATAAGATTGGTCTAGACTCCCATACCACCTCAAACAGATAACCCAAAAGAGGAAACAAAATGGAGTTGCAAAAGTAAGTCTGAGACTGACTCTTATCCTACTCTTGATTCCTGTCAATCATTACAAGGCAACTGTGTTACTTCAATTAGTGCTAGAAGTCAGGTAATTTCCAAAAGACAATGTCCCTTAGCTCAATCCATTCCACCCCATACCACCTTATCCACTTACCGTGGCTGTGAGATTAATGCCTCCCTTATCCTTCTTTTTAAAGCCAATGTTGGGAGGTTTGCTGTTCAAGCGAAGGCCAAAGCCTTCCAATTCATTTTCAATGATCTTCTTATGTCCCAAGGGTTTGAGGACATCCAGAACAATCAGGATCAAGTTACACGTTCGAGCCACTGAAGAATTAAAAAATAAAAATTATACCCAGGCAAAGTTCATTAAAGATTTAACTAATACAAATACTCAAAAGTATGGGGGTGGGGGTGGGGGAAGAGTTCCTGCACTTAACAGACAAAGGATGTTTTTGTAAATACATGAAGTTCTTAAGATTAGCAAAGATTTATGCCACGAAGATAAAGGGGACAGAAGGGTAGTGTCAGGGATAGGGGGGGAGAAAATGAAATCAATAAGACTTCTTTTTTGTTAATGATTGGAGAGAGAGGGGGGAAGGGAAACAGAGAGGAGACAGAGAGAAACATTGATTTGTTGTTCCACTTATTTATGCATTCACTGGCTGCTCCTTTTATGTGCCCTAAGCAGGGATGGAACCTGCAACCTTGGCATACTGGGATGATGCTTTAACTAACTGAGCTACCCAGCCAGGGCTAATCAGATTATTTTGGAACTGTAAGTATCTAGAAAAATGTTGACTGATAGGCATTTGATCTATTGGACCATTTGGAAGATATTAGCAAACGCAAAAAAGTAAACAAAACCAAACAACAGCTAATTATTTACTCCATGGAAAACAGCATTGAATAAAAGTTACTTAGACATTACATAATCATGCAAACATGACTGATGACTTAACTAAAAATTGTGATAAAACTTCTTTGAAAAAATGGGAAAAGAGGTATGGAGTAAAAGAGAGTTTATCCTCTACCATAAAAAAACAATAGATATCTAAAATTAATTAACCATAAACTAGCCATTAAAGCATAATTTTTAAAAATATGAAGGTAACCTATCCATGTGGCTCAGTAGTTGAGTGTCGGCCTATGAACCAGAAGGTCACGGTTTGATTCGTGGTCAGGGCACATGCCCAGGTTGCAGGCTCGATCCCCAGTGTGTGCCGTGCAAAGAGGCAGCCAATCAGTGGTTCTCTCTCATCATTGATGTTTCTATCTCTCTCTTTCCCTCTCCCTTCCTCTCTGAAATCAATCTATATATATTTTTTTTAAATGAGGTGATTGTGTGCAGACACTTTAAAAAAAAGTATGAAGGTAAGTAGCAGAAGAAACAGTTGAAGAGTTGACAGTATAGTTGTCAAAGGGGAGTGACAGTGAAGGTGAGGAAAGGTGGGGTAGCAGATTGTTGCAATTGATGATTAGCCTTTTATAAGATTTTATGTTAAATAAAAAAAAAAAAGAGGAAAAGCATGGGTGGGAATAAGGAAACCTCAGTTCTAATTCTAAATCTTCCAAGAACACTGCAACACTGGACCAAAGCACTTCACCTCTCCTGTCCTTAGTGTTTCTCCTCAAATGGGGATTTGAGGTCTCTTCAAGTTCTGACATTCTATTCTGGTAAGAATCGGATAAAGCTATGCCCTTCACTATAGTGTCATCTCAAAGTCCACAGTCCCATCTAAAGAACAGTGTCTGATAAAGGAATCCAGGATGATGGCCCTCCTGGACCACTCACCTGCAATGACTTGACGGCCTCTACCTTTCCCGTCCTTGGCACCCTCAATGATACCCGGGAGATCCAGGAGCTGCAAGATTGGGGGGGGAGAAATTGAAAAACTGATAATAAATCTGAGCAGATCAAATAGAATGATTTATTTGTCAAGTATACAAAATTTAGGAGATACAAACCAAATGTTCCTTATGAGTATGTGAATATTATTTTAACTAAGTAAATGTCAGCTACAGGCTTTTTATATACTTTATCTAGTTTAAAATGCCTAATAACCCTGTAAGATAAGGATATTAGCTGAGTTTCATAAAAGTGGTGATTTACTCAAAGTCACAATCCTAGTAACTCAAGTAAAATTATAACCCACATTTTTGGGGCCAAATGCATTCATTCATCTCTGTTAATATCTTTCAATATCACCCCACTTTTTTTAGAGAGAGAGGAAGGGAGGGGGGGAGAGAGAGAGAGAGAGAGAGAAAACATCCACATGAGAGAGTAACATCAATTGGTTGCTTTCCGCCCATGCCCAGACTAGGGCCAGGGATCAAGCCTGCAACCAAGGTACATGCCCTTGACTGGAATTGAACAGGACCTCCAGTCCAAGGGCCGACGCTCTTTCCGCCCATATAGGGCCAGGGATCAAGCCTGCAACCAAGGTACATGCCCTTGACTGGAATTGAACAGGACCTCCAGTCCAAGGGCCGACGCTCTATCCACTGAGCCAAACCGGCTAGGGCTGATCATATTATTTACTAAAAGTTTCTAATGGCTCCTACTTAGGTACAAGATAAAATTCAACTTCCTTAGTAGGCACACAAGGTTCTTCATAATTCTGCTCCAACCTACCTTTCCAGATTCAGTTACTAACACTCCCTGTCCCACACCTAGGCTCACACCACAGTAGGCTGTTCACCATTACGGCTCCCTGAAATAGCCCTTTACCTTTACTGGCTGGTGAAATGCCTTTTGAACTTCAAGACCCACCTCCAGCCCTAGCAGGTTTGGCTCAGGGGATACGCGTCCGGCTCCGGACTGAAGGGTCATGGGTTCCATTCCAGTCGATGCCAGGGAGCATACGAGAGGCAACCAATTAATGTCTCTCTCTCACATTGATGTTTCTCTCTGTGTCTCTCCTCCTCCCTTCCACTCTCACTGAAAATCAATGAGAAAATATCCTTGGATAAGGATTAACAACAACAAAAAGGCCCACCTCCAATGTCACTTTCTACATGAGATTTTTTTTGTTTTTGGTCTTACCAGACCTCCTCCACGCCCAATCCTCAGATGAAAAAGTAGTCCCTTCTTTCTTTGTGTTTTCACAGATCTATCCCACTGTAGTACTGATTGACTTTACTGCTCTATCTCCCTGCTAGACAATGATCAGAAAGCACAGATCAGGTCTGGCACATGGAGAGCTCCCAATAAGTGCTTTTTAAATGAATGCAAGGATGGATTTCTTCCCTTCCTTGTCCTGCAGGACTGACTCACCTGGATCTTGGCACCTTTGTATCTGATGACACCAGGCACAGTGGTCAGAGTAGTGAACTCGTAGGCTGCCACCTCAGAATATACCCCGGCCAGGTTACTGAGCAGTGTTGACTTCCCCACAGATGGAAACCCCACAAACCCAATTCGAGCATCACCTGTCTTGGCCACATCAAAACCTACAACATCAACAAATATCAAAAAGAGGAAGAAAGTTATCCCTGAGTGTTGAGACTCATGTAATTCCTTTTCCATGCTGGTTACCTATCTGATTAGGACCTATTTCTGCAATTTTGTTCAGTTTACATCTAGAGTAGAACTTAAGCATACAAAATCCCCCTATAGCAATTTGCAATGTTTAATGGACTGTTTAGGTTTTCTTTCTTGCTTTTTTTTTTTTTTTTTTTTTTACAATGGCTACAAGCAGGTTCAAAGCCACGTTTGTGGCCCTTCTCTAGAAAGTGTACAGAACATTGACATTACTTTTGGTCCTAACCTTCTCTCTCTCGATTTCTCTGGCTTAAGCTTATTCTTCCTGCCTTCGTGTCCCTTGGCATCCATTTCCTTAATTTTTATCTTGACTGTCTGTGTGCACATATTTCTGTAAGCCGATGTAAATCTATCAGTACAATATACACATCAATAAAAACTCTAATTTATTTAGATAATATCCCCTTGCCTTTGAAATCAGCAGAATGAACACAAATCAAGAATTTAGGCTTAGAGCCGAAACCGGTTTGGCTCAGTGGATAGAGCGTCGGTCTGCGGACTGGAAGGTCCCAGGTTCGATTCCGGTCAAGGGCATGTACATTGGTTGCGGGCACATCCCCCGGTGGGGGGTGTGCAGGAGGCAGCTGGTCGATGTCTCTCCCTCATCGATGTTTCTAGCTCTCTATCCCTCTCCCTTCCTCTCTGTGAAAAATCAATAAAATATAAAATATAAAAAAAAAAAAGAATTTAGGCTTAGAAAGCAGAAACCTTCTTTGATAGAAATTTAAAAATTATTTTTGAGCCATATGCCTGTATCATTTTGATAAAAATTACGCCAGAGGAAAACAATGTTGAAGGAAAACACAAACCTTCTCCTGGCCCACCACCGCCGCCACCCTTCGGAGTAATGAGTTCCCTGCGAAGCTTGGCCAGGCGAGCCTTGAGCAGCCCCAGGTGGTGCGCGGTGGCCTTGTTCTTCTGAGTCCGAGCCATCTACAAGGGGAGAATCGCAGCCCTAGGTCAGAAGCAGTTCCTACAGACTCAAAGATCCAGCATAAATGCTCCCCCACCTCCGAGAGAATGACGGTGTTTTTTTTTTTCCCTAGGTCCCTCTTAGGTCAGTATACCCGTACCCATTTTAGTCAAATGTTAAAACGAGTAAAAAAAAAACACCCATTCTCTCCATCACCCAGCCCATTCCCCTCATGACAGAGCAGACAAACGACGTGTATAGAGAAGAGACGTGACATTACAAGTAGCGTCCCCAGATGAGACTAAAACTCACCTGCTGATTCCCTTTCTACTGCTTGTACCTGGCATGCACCCCCCCCCCCCCAGAACACAAGGTCACCACTTTCCCCAGTTTCAAGAGCTCTGAGCGCTTCGAGCGACAGAATCACACAACCATCAGGTGGAACCACAGCTACCACAGAGGTCGACCTACACCGCGATCCACGGAGTCATCAAAGCAGAGACTGGGGAAGGTGGGGTTTCGAGAGGTGATAAGGAAAGACACTGAAGTACGTGAGCAGTCACGGCTGGAGTAAGGAAACGGGATGCGGTGCACACGCACGTACACACACACACACACACACAATCAGAGGTGGAGAGAAACCAACAGAACAAGAAGATACCAACCAAGGCGCAGGGGTGTGGAACGCGGGCCCGTGAGGAAGGGTTCGGGGAACGCGGGCCCGGTCTGAAGGGAGAACCCGGACCTGGACACAGATTGAGGGGAGTCGGGGGACACGGGACCAGATTGAGGGGAGTCGGGGGACGCGGGGCCAGATTGAGGGGAGTCGGGGGACGCGGGGCCAGATTGAGGGGAGTCGGGGGACGCGGGACCAGATTGAGGGGAGTCGGGGGACGCGGGGCCAGATTGAGGGGAGTCGGGGGACGCGGGCCCGAGCATAGGGGCGTCGGGAGACACCGGTGCGGGCTGAGGGGAGTCGAGAAACGCTGGCCCGGTCTGAAGGGAGTCAGAGGACCTGGACCTGGGCATGAGGGAGTCGGGGACGCGGGACCAGGCTGAGGGAAGTCGGAGAACGCCGGCCCGGTTCTGACGCGGCTCAAGGGAGTTAGGCAGGAGCGACACCGCCGAAGCAAGCAAGCTCGGACGGACAGTGCAGCGCCAGTGGCGCCCATTACCTCGGCTTCGATCTCCGCAATCTTGGCTAAGGTACTGCTCATCGTGGCGAGTCGCGGGGGGGCGCAGCCACCTCCACACTTGACTATCTCCGTTCACACACCCGCCGGCGGACCTGCCACAAGCCACCAGGCACGACAGTGCGCAAGCGCGGGACTTTCCTAGTTCTCGCGAGAGAGCCCCGCGCGAGGTTTCCCCGCGAGATCTACCGCGTCTCGTAGTCTCCTCCCCCTCGGCCAACCCCGCCCCGTCCCGCCAGCCAGCGCGGTGTCATAGAGCCCGCGGGAGATGGGGCCAGAGAGGCCGCCCCAGTCCGTGCCTCCCGGAGCGCGCGGAGGGTCGCGCGCCGCTCGGCCCCGCCCCGCCCCGCCCCGCCCCGCCGGACCTGCGCTCAGGCCCAGCGCGTGGTGTGTGGGAGCTGCTGCTCGCTGCGGCCCCCAGCCCTGCAGCCCCCAGACCCTGGGCGCCGGCGAAGCGTGCACTCAAGCCTTCCACCCCTCGTCCTCGCCCGCGCTTTACCGGTCCTGGAGCCCCTTTTCATGCTGGGGCGACACCCGGCCGGACTTACCGGACCCCTAGGTTGATGTAGAGACCGGTCTTCAACCTGCCTCGCCCTCTTGGAAAAAATAAAATGCTCTTTTTTTTCATCACTCACAACTATATTTAGGTGTCTGTTTTGTTTAAACCGCCCCCCCCCCTCAACCCCGCGTAGAATGCATGGCACATGGTGAGCCCACAATACAGGCAAGATTAAATGGATAATCCCCAGAGAACCGGTACTGAAAATTTTTAAACTATGTTAACGCCCATCAATGGGAAAACCGGCAAATAAATAATTGTCCTTCTATGCTGTGAAATACTATTTCAGCCATTAAAATGTACATTCGAGTGGTCTGACATTAGATGTCTAGGGGATATATATATAGGGGATATATATATATATATATTTTTTTTTTTTTTAAAGAACACCTATGTTCTGATCCCATTTATATTTTTTTAATTAGATATTTATGTAGGTGTTCATGTAAGAAAGTGCATTGTTTAAAGGCCTGAATAAAAGGATACACTCCCAACTTCTTAAACTGGGATGGGACGCAAGGGAAGGGAAGCCTTTCACTTGTTATTCCACACAGTATGTCGTTGGAATTGTTTGAAAGCTGACTGTATCCATGTGATATTTGTGTAATAATAAAATTAAAAATTTCACAACACTCCTCTTTCCCAAGTGTCTTGTGAAGAGGAAGCCAAGACGTCCAGGAGCTGTGTGCTGGTTTTGAAATCTGCTTCCTGTGGGATCAATGAATTCTTGTTGATAGATTGATTGATCCATTGGGAGTGGCAGGCCAGGCTTAACCCACACGGCTGGCCTCCACTCCGCCCCGGGGAGGGAAGTTTATTTATTTAAATTTGTAAGTAAGAACATTTCCAACTCGCCAGAGACAGAAAAGGAGGTTTTATTGGGCATAAAGGAGGGAAGAGAGAAAGGAAAGCTTTTACACAAGGTCCCCAAAAGGGTCCAGGAGTTTCGTTCTTCTTTTCTTTAACCTCAGCCCTTTCATAAATAAATTAAGGGGTGATGAGGTAATTAGATCCCGAACCATCAGTAATGGAGGAGGGAAGAAGAGGAGAGGAAGTCCAGCTGGAATGGGATATGATCAAAGATTGGTCTTAAAAGACAGATAACATCAAATCAGCAGGCCTTCCCTAACTTGGAGTACTTAAGGAATTAATTGGCTGACAAGATCGAGGGCATCACTGCTCTGTGAGTAGGTTCTCCTTAGCCAATCTGTCGCAGGAGACCTGTAGCTGAGTTAACTACTTCATTGCTCAGAGACACCCCGGGACCCACCTTGGCAGCCCCAAGCCGTCAAGAATGTGCCCGAGGGTAATAATCATCTCCGCCAGGCTCCTGGGTGGCCATCTTATTCATCCAACCAATACTTACTGAGCTCCGACTGCTGCCTGGCACTGTACCAGGGCTGGGGACAGAGCAGAGAGTGAATCAGACACTGTCCTTGAACTGAAGAAATGTCTGGGTTAGGAGGCCCAGGCCAGACCTTCAAGCTTTAGGCTCCTAAGAGCCTTAGGTAGCCCAGGTCTGCTTGGAACCAACCACAACAGAGGGCCTGTTTTGCATGATGGCTAAACCACTAATGCCTTGGCACTGTGTTTCTAACAAAACAAAAAGTAAGTAAAAATAAAATGGAGGAAAGACAAAAGCTTCATTGCTTGCTGGGACACTCCAACCACTCGGAAGTAATTATACTTCTCCAGATGTGTGAGGGTTCTCTGGAACTTTTTTTTTTTTTTTTTTTTTTTTTCGGTATACTATTGTGCCACCCTTTCTCTCCACCACCCACATGTGGCCTAAGTCTTCCTCATCTTCATCGTTTTCTGATCTGTATAATCTGAGAAGCATTCCTTGGATGAGGAGGGGCCGTCTCTGGCTTCCCCCGCTCACAGATTCTCGGCCCAACCAGGGTGCAATCACTCTGCTTCTTGACTTGTCTGACTCACCATGAACCCTGACTGAGCCCACGAGGGAGGAGCAGGATGTATTTCCAGCAAAAGTGCAGCTACAGCAAACTCTTGAAACATATTTATTAAACAAATGGAAATAAAAACTAGAAGACAGAAAAAAAAATTTTATAGAAGCAGAAGAGGTTTTAGTATTTTTTTCCCCCTTAAATGAGCATTTATACCTTGTTTCAGACACCATAGAAATGGAGAGCTAAAATACCTGGGTCTGGTTGATAGCATGAGAAGTAAAAGGGTAATGATACATGAAAAAAATCCATGTCCCCACTTTTTTTAAGTTTAGCTTCTAAACAGGTCAAAATTCCCCGGATACTGCAGCAGTCAAGACTGGGAAGCCCTAGATGAAGGGAAGTTATTAATATCATCGGTGAGTGGTAAATGCTTTGGTTTTAGAAAGGAAATTCTCAAGAATGTGCACATGGGGTATAATGAAGGCAGTTCTTCTCTATAAAAACCTTATCTCATAGATGCAAAAAAATAAAAGTGCACAAAAGCCTTCACTAAGTCAAAGTCTGATTTTTATTTTATTTTTTTCCATTCAATTGGGCAATTCCTTGACCCATATAGTAAGTACTTCTAGTCCTTTCATCTCAGTATGCATTGTGTGTCAGGGACTGGGCTAGGCATTGGGAATACAAAGACAAGATACCTGCCCCCACCCCAAGAAAAGAGGAGAGGGGTAAAGATATGCAAATACCCAAACCTCAGTAATACAAAGCCCAATGAGGTGTCAGGAGAGAGAGAAACACGGTAGGGTTCAAAGGAAGAAGCCCTCACATCTGTTTTGGGAAGAGATGGGCCTGGGAAGACCGAGATGGGAGAGAGAAACCAGTTCAGGGACGTAAGCAAACGCAGAGCAGAGGGAAGCCCAGCACACATCTGTGGGCTCCACAAGTGACGGTGAAATGGAGTGAGAGTGTACACGTTAAGAACATCCCAAAACGGAACATTGTTCTTGATTATCACCACACATCCTGCTCACTGAGATTGTGAGTATGGTCAACATGGCCAGTCATTTTTTTGGTTAAAAGGCAAAATAGTACTTTACTAAAAGTTAATTCACTTGCCTTCATTAGCCTTCTTCTGGAAAAGTTGTAAAAATGTCCAAGAACTTGCCCTAACCGGTTTGGCTCAGTGGATAGAGTGTCGGCCTGCAGACTGAAAGGTCCCAGGTTCAATTCTGGTCAAGGGCATGTACCTTGGTTGTGGGGACATCCCCAATAGGAGGTGTGCAGGAGGCAGCTGGTCGATGTTTCTCTCTCATCGATGTTTCTAACTCTCTATCCCTCTCTCTTCCTCTCTATAAAAAATCAATAAAATATATATATATTTTTTTTAAATGTCCAAGAACTTGTATTGTTTGTTCTAAGTATGCTCAAAACAGAAGAAATAAGCCAAAAAGAAGTCTTAATGAAAACCCTGGACTAGAAATGTCAATCTAGGCCAGTAAAAGGGAGGCATTGAGAGTTGGGGAGACGAGAGAAATAATTGTGCTCTAAAGGCTTAGTCATAATTTCGCCCTGGCTGATTTGGCTCAGTGGATAGAGCATCAGCCTGCAGACTGAAGGGTCCCGGGTTCGATTCTGGTCAAGGGCACATGCCCGGGTTGTGGGCTCAATACCCAGTGGAAGGCTTGTAGGAGGCAGCCGATCAATGATTCTCTCTCATCATTGATGTTTCTATCTCTCTCTCCCTCTCCCTTCCTCTCTGGAATCAATAAAAAAAGTTTTTTTTAATAAAGGCTTAGTCATAATTTAATTGTGTTATGCTAATTAAAAAAATATACCTTTGATTATCATGTTAGCAAGGGGAAGGGAGGTAACCATGGTAGAATTGAAAAGCACAGTCGAGGTTCTGAAATAACAGGGGAATAAGGAAATGTGATTAAGGCAGCAAAAGTAGGGAAAAGGAGAAAGAGGAAACAATTAAGTAAAACAGGATGAAAGGAATAATATCCAATATATCTGTTATTATACAATAAATGCTAAATTCCACTCTAAGAAACAGAGATTGTCAAATTGGATATTTTTATAAATCTAGCTGGATCTTAAATATGAAAAAAAACACAACACACCACCCTGATAATGTGACAAAGAAAAGTTAAAAATAAAAGAATGAAAATAGATTGATAAATGGTCAAAGATATGTTAGGTAAATGAAAACAAAACAGCATTATTCATAATAAGTAAAACAAAACAAAACTGGAAATAACCCAAATATCCACCAACTAATGAATGGATAAATAAGATGTGCTATATCCATAAAATGGAATGTTACTCAGCAATAAATAAAAAGGAATGTGCTGATACATGCTGCAATAGGCATGAATCCTAAAAACATCTTGAATGAAAGAACCCATTCACAAAGGACCACATATTATGTGATTGCATTTATATGAAATGGCCAGATTAGGCCAATTTATAGAGACAAGAAAGTAGATTAGTGACTGCCTAGGACAGTGGTCGGCAAACCTCGGCTCTCGAGCCACATGCGGCTCTTTGGCCCCTTGAGTTTTTAGCAAAGGCCAGCTTAGGAGTGCCCTAATTAAGTTAATAACAATGTACCTACCTATATAGTTTAAGTTTAAAAAATTTGGCTCTCAAAAGAAATTTCAATGGTTGTACTGTTGATATTTGGCTCTGTTGACTAATGAGTTTGCCGACCACTGGCCTAGGACTTGGTGGGCAGGGGAAAGGATTGCCAAAAGGTACGGTTTCTTTTTGAGGTAAGAAAAGTGTTATAAAAGTGATTTGTGGTGGTAGCTGCACAACCTTGTGAATATACTAAAACCACTGACTGGTACTAAAACAGTTCAAGAGCCGAAACCGGTTTGGCTCAGTGGATAGAGCATCGGCCTGCGGACTCAAGGGTCCCAGGTTCCATTCCGTCAAGGGCATGTACCTTGGTTTCGGGCACATCCCCAGTAGGGGGTGTGCAGGAGGCAGCTGATCGATGTTTCTCTCTCATCGATGTTTCTAGCTCTCTATCCCTATCTCTTCCTCTCTGTAAAAAAATCAATAAAATATATTTTAAAAAAATAAAAAATAAATAAATAAATAAAACAGTTCAAGAATATGCTTTTAAATCTTCCAAATACGCCAAGTAGTAGAGATTACACAAGCTGCATTTTCTAAACATAATCCAATAAAAACATTAAATGTCAGGCCCTAACTGGTGTGGCTCAGTGGCTAGAGCATCAGCCTGCGGACTGAAGGGTCCCAGGTTCGATTCTGGTCAAGGGCATAGTTGCAGGCACATCCCCAGTAGAGGGTGTGCAGGAAGCAGCTGATTGATGTTTCTCTCTCATCGATGTTTCTAACTCTCTATCTCTCTCCCTTTCTCTCTGTAAAAAAAAAAAAAAACACACAATAAAATATATTTTTTAATTGTTTTAAAAAATTAAACATCCAAAAAATTAAACAAGCAAAGATATGAGAAAATGTAACCACTTGGAAATTAAGAAACAATCTCCTAAATAAATAAAAACAAAAAGTAAAATTTCAAATCATCTATAATCTTATGAGTAGAACACTGCATACCAAAACCATAGGACTGTTGCTAAAACTGTACTCAGAGGAAATTGTGTAGTCTTAAATATTTTTATTTTTTTAATAAAAAGGATGACTAAAAAAAAAGATGGATTAATTAAATATTCAAATTTTAAAAGTTGTGCAAGAAAACCAAAATAAATAGTACAAGTAAGTCAAAATAAAGAAGTAAAAAAATAAAATCTAAAATAAAAAAAAAATAACAATTTGTCAAAAGTAGGTGAAGGGATTGGAACGGACCAATAAAATAGAAAGGAAAAATAGCCTGGCATGCCTGAATAAGGGGTAAAGGATAGAAAAATAATAATAATAAACAGTAATTGTGAAGAAGAAATTACTGTTGGTTGGCCTGAGAGCCGAAAAGTGGTGGGTTCGATTCCTGATCAGTGCACAGGCCTTGGATTCGGGGTTATTGTTTTTTTATTTTATTGTTTGTTTGTTTTTAATATATTTTTATTGATTTCAGAGCAGAAGAGAGAGGGAGAGAGAGATAGAAACATCAGTGATGAAAGAGAATCATCGATCGGCTGCCTCCTGCATACCACCTACTTGAGATTAAGCCCGAAACCTGGGCCTATGACCTGACTGGGAATCGAACCGTGACCTCCTGGTCCACAGGTTGACACTCAACCACTGAGCCACACCGGCCTGGCAGTATCAATCAGTTTAGAAGGCTCGAGGTTCAGAGGGTTTCCAGCTGAGATGTCTTCAATTTTAAAGAATAAGCGCTTTCGTTGGGGGTGATCGATATGTTCGTCGTCTTCATTTCTTCGTTGCTGTGATGGTTCCATGGGTATGTGCACAAACCAAAACTCATCGAGTGTACACTTCAAATACCTACAATGTATTATATATCAATTACACCTCTAAAAGGATGTTTACAAAACGACAGGGAAAGTAGGACTTCCAATAATGACAAACTAACCCTTTAATTCTAAATAGCTAAAATAAACAAAACTAAACAAAATCAGAAGCCATTGTTTTCAGGCATTGGAAAAAATAGGCAACATAGGCTCTGATCCTTGAGAAAAGGGAAATAGACAAGATGAGCTCCGTGTTTGTCCTGGCTTTCTGCCTGCGTGCAACCTCCCAGCTGCAGTGGAGAGAGGTGGATCCCAAGCAAATGAGTAGTCTTCCTGCGCTGAAGAGGCAGAAATCCGTGTTTGAGGCTGCTGAAGCAGCAGGAATTTGCAGGTCAGGGTTCAGAAGCGGGGGGGTGTAGCACAATGGCAGATGGAAGGAGGCAGAAGTCCCTGCAGAGGAATTTCTCTGAGTCTTTGGCCAAAGAAGGCTGGGCTGTGGGCTGTATGTGTCCAGAGTGAAACTCTGTGAGGCTTAGCACAAAACAACGGCTCGAGGCGGAGAGCTGAACAGAAGTAGCAGAGTTTGCTCAGGGTTGGAACATGTTGGAGCTCAAGCTCAGCCATGGTGGACATGCGAAACATTTTAGGCATTCAGTTGAGACTCCCAAAGGATTAAGGACTAAGTCCTAGCATAAGGGCCATCCTCTAGAACTAAAAGACAAAACCAAAAGAGATTCTCCTAAACAAAACTTAAAACCAAACCTGATAGGAACAGGCTTTACCAGTAATTTAACCACTTTCCAGGAAGAAACACACACACACACACACACACACACACACACACACACACACACAAAAAAACAGCCACCTCAAAACCCTTGGAAAAGAATGCCATAAAAATCTAGACTCACTACTATGTATCATTCAAGTCTACATACCATAAGAAATTATTAATGTGCAAAGATGAAGGAAAATGAGATACATGGTCTAGAGAAAAAGTTTAGAGGATCAAGATGTTGGTATTAGCAGAAAAAGGATTTAACCCAACCACCACAAACTTGTTAAAGGATTTAAAGGAAAAAATGGACACAATGAGGAAACATCTCAGCAGACAAATGAAAACTATTTTAAAATGGGATTCCTAGAACAGATAAGCACAGTATCTGAAATGAAAAATTCACCATGTAAGTTAACAAAAGATTTCAAAGTGCAGCATAAAGTTTAAATAAACTTGAAGAATCAATACAAATGATCTAAATTGAAAAACAAAGAGAAAAAAATGGAGGTGTGGGGGTAGGGGGGAATGAACAGAGCCTTCATGTCCTAAGGGACAGTATCCAAACTGTAACATACCTGTAATGGGAGCCCAGAAGTAGAGAAAAGATAATGGGGCAGAAAAGCTATGAAGAAAGAAGGGCCAAATTTTCCCAAATTTCTGTCATTTTGCAGAAAACATCATCCTACAGATCCAAGAAGCTCAGCAAATCTCTAGGAGGATAAATACAAACACACATACCCAGGAACATCATATTCAAAGTGCTAAAAATCATGAATAAAGAGACCATCTAAACAGCAGCCAGAGAAAAATAAGACATTTACATAGGAGGAGGGGAGAGAGAAATACAAGGACAACTCACTTCTCATCAGACGCAGATTCCATAAGAAACTAGAGCAAGATCCTGAAATTGCTGTAGGGGGAAAAAATAAAGTGCTGAAAGAAAGTGTCCATCCAGAATTCTCTCCAGCAAAAACATCCTTAGAAAATGAGAGTGAGAGAAAGACATGTTCAGAAAAACAAAAGTTAAAGAGAATTCATTGCCAGCCATAAGAAATGCTAAGAGGAAACTTGCCAGCTGAAGGGAAATAATACCAGGTGGAACTCAGAACTGCAGTAAGGAATGAAGAGCACTGGAGGTGATAAATATGTAGATAAATATTTTTAAATCATTCATTTGTTGGTTTGTTTGTTTTTATCCTCACCGGAAGGTATTTTTTCCATTGCTTTCCGGAGAGATAAAAGGGAGGTAGGGAGAGAGAGAGAAACATCGATGTGAGAGAGACACATCCATTGGTTGCTTCCTGTATGCATGCCAACAGGGGGTGAGGAGCGAAGCCACAACACAGGTCCTTGCGTCCTTGCCCTTGACCAGGAATTGAACCCAAGACCCTTTGGTGCGCAGTCTGATGCTCTGATCACTGAGAAACACTGGCCAGGGCTTTTAAATTATCTTTTAAAATACAATGTTATATGTCAATTATATTGTCTTTTAGATTTTCTTATTTTCTTTAAAAGACGACAGTTTAAAGCAAAAACTTTAGTATTGTATTATGAGACTTACATAAACACACGAAATATAAGATCATAATAGCACAAGGGAGGATATAGGGAGTGTAAATGGAACTATGTTGTTTTGTTTTGTTTTTAAGTGTCTTACATTTACATGAAATGGTACAATAATTAATCCTTTTGAAATGACCACAATTAAAAATATTAGAAGAAAAGAAGTATTAGAAGAAATTTTAGAAAAACATTTGTAATGCCTTAGGTGAGAGAAGCATTACAAAACAAGGCAAACCCAGGCCTTAAAGGAAATGACTGGCTATTTTAACTTACAAAAACAAAACAAAAAAAAAAAAAAAAACAACACACATATTTTGGGACTGAAGTAGAGACCAAAAACAAAGTAAGAAATAAATGGGCAACTGGTAGCCCTCACCAGTTTGGCTCAGTGGATAGAGCGTCGGCCTGTGGACTGAGGGGTCCCAGGTTCGATTCTGGCCAAGGGCATGTGCCTTGGTTGCAGACACATCCCCAGTGAGGGTTGTGCAGGAGGCAGCTGACCAATGTTTCTCTCTCATCGATGTTTCTAACTATCTATCCCTCTCCCTTCCTCTCTGTAAAAAATCAATAAAGTATATATTTTTTTAAAAAATTAGCAACTGGTAAAAATATTTACAACACCTATGAAAGACAAAGGTTTACAAAAAAGCCTGTACAAATTGCCGTAACAAAAAAATAAACAATCCAACCGAGAAGGGAGCAATGGATGTGAACAGGCAGTTCCAAGAAGAGGAAACCCAACAGGTCAATAAACATCTGAAAAACCGCTTACCAAGTCCGCTGACCAGGGAAATGACACCGAGAGACACAATGAGGTAGCATTTGTCCCTGTCACATTGATTAAAATAGAGAAGTGACATCAAGTGCTAATAAGGATGGGGAAAAAGAGGCACTCTCGTTCCTTGCTCCTGGGAAGGGGAATTGTGGGGATCCTTTTGGGGAATAAGGTGGTAGTATTTACTAAAATTGAAGACATACATGCCCTTTGACCCTGCATTCCCACTTTGGGGAATCCATGCCATAACTTCTATATAAGTACAAGAATGTTTATGGCAATATTGTCTGTAGTTTAAAAAATAAAGCCTGAAACAACCCAATATTTATCAGTAGGGGAACAGAATTCATAATGTACATGAAATAATATTAATGAAACAATATGGAATATTACATAGCTATTAAAAAGCAATGCATAGCCTTAGCTGGTTTGGCTCAGTGGATAGAGCATCGGCCTACAAACTGAAGGGTCCCAGGTTCAATTCCAGGCAAGGGCATATGCCTGGGTTGTGGGCTCAATTCCCAGTGGGGGGCATGAGGGAGGCAGCCAATCAATGATTCTCTGTCATCATTGATGTTTCTATCTCTCTCTCCCTCTCCCTTCCTCTCTGAAATCAATAAAAAAATATATATATATTTAAAAATAAATAAATAAAAGGAGGAGGAGGACCTAGCCTTCTCTTCAGAAAAACAAAACAAATAATAATAATAATAAAAAATGCATAAGATCATTTTTTTTCTAGGAAGGATAAATGTAATACTTTATTTTTAGGTGAAAATAATTAATAGAATAATATGTACCATTTACCTAATTTTTGTAAACAAACAAAAAACCCTCAAATAAAATCCTATAGATACAAGCATTGGCCAAAGCTGAAACGATTTGAGCAACAAGATTGAGTAGAGAAGTAATGAATTATAACCCAAAGTATACATGATAAGTATCCATGAATCCAAACTGATAAAATGATTGAATAAATAAATAAGTGGGGGAGCCCTGGCATGGTGTCTCAGTTGTTTGGAGCATCATACCGTACCCCAAAAGATTGCGGGTACCATTCCTGGTCAGGGCACATACCTAGGTTGCAGGTTCAATCCCCAGTTGGGGCGCATACGAGAGGCAACCGATCAAGGTTTCTCTCTCTCTCTCTTCCTCTCTTTAAAAATCAATAAACATATCCTTGGGTAAGCATTAAAAACAAAACAAAACAAAACTGGCATTGCACAATATAAACACAAATAGCAAAATTCATGCTAATAATTTAAAATTTCATTTTTTCTTTCCCTTAGAACGACATTAAATAGCAAATAAAAAACACCACGACAAGTTGAGAGGAAGAGACCACATGTCATTAGTTTCAACAGCATTTCCCCCCTGCTTTTTGCACAAGGGGCCCCACATAGTCATTTCGCACGGGACCCCACAAATTGTACCACGGGCCCTGGGGGCAGCCAAGAGACAAATGCTAGGATCTCTGCTTCTGAATGAGGGGCTCGAGGCAAAAGAAGAGGGGGAAAACCCAGGTGAGGCAGCAGCACCTTTTAGCTTCGGTACAAGATGTCATTAGCAGCAACGCACGCCTGGACATGCTAAAAGCTGATACCCAACGTTTTTCTTAATTTGCCTTTGTCCATTCTACTCTGCATTTCTTTTTTTAAATATATTTTATTGATTTTAGAGAGAAAGGGAGAGGGAGAGAGAGATATACTCTGCATTTCTTATTGATTTTAGAGAGCGAGAAGAAGGGGAGAGAGACAGAGAGACAGAGAGAGAGGGAGAGAGAAACATGGATTTGTTGCTCCACTTATTCATGCATTCATTGGCTGACTCTTGTATGTGCCCTGACCGGAGGTCAATCCAACAAACTTGCCCCTTGGCCTATGGGGAAAACGCTCCAACCAACTGAGCTACCAGGTTAGGGCTGCTCTAAGTTTTTCCTACGTGTTTTAAAAATCAAGAAAAACACAAGCTCTTGTAGTTAATTCTCTAATGAATTCATAGAATATTATGTGCTCTCTGATGAAAGAAAGCGTGAAACAGTTTCCTTTGCTTCTCACTGAAGCCCCCCACTCCTCCCAGAAGAGCAGCTCGTCAGCGGGTCTGTGTCCTTCCCATGGGAGGCCATGACTGAGGCTCAGAGAGGGGAGGGGGGTGCACCCTCCGCAGGGACCTGGCTGGTAAATGGAAGAATTGGAACTTGGCTCCACGTCGAAGGTGTGCCTCCGTGTCTTCAGCAGAACTGTTAGTAACACAGCAAGCCAGGGCAGACCCTGGAGGGCATCCCAAGTGTGCCTGGCCCCGATGACACCCCGTAAGGACAGGCCTCGGAGATGGCTTGGGAAATCCCAACCGGGTATCAACGTCACCACTGTCCATGGCCTTCCATAATATTTGTGTCTTTAAAAAAAAGGATGACTCGGAGTAAGGAGCTCAAGTACACCCTGAGTTCCTGTGATCTCAACACGCAGATGAATTCCTGCAATTTAGTGCCTCCTAAAGCAGTCAGATGGACGTTCCAAGGCAGGCTGTGTCGGAAATAACAGATTCCTAAATGAACTTGACTGACAGAAATACAATATCGGGGGCAGGGGTGGCTGGGAATCTACTGAGCAGCGATGATATCTGATCATCTCCGGACGGTCAGGACCTGGCACAGCTCAAGGTAATTGCTCAATATGCTGGCCAAATCGAATTAGTCCGTGTGCACAAAGGTTTCTAAATCCTGATGTCCTTACAAGAAAAAAAGACACCCCGGTTTTTCTGGGGCTTCAGTGGAAGACAGGAAAGCTAGCCCCTTTGTTTATAAGCTGAGCAGTCATGGCATGTAATTGCATCAGGAAGAGCCCTCATCGTGTGAGGTATCAGCCCAGTTCATAACAATCCATTTTCTGAGAACTGCTCTCTCCCCACAGTGTGGCTCCTGGACATGGGGGATGGTACCAGGGTGTATAAGGGACCTGAATTGAGCCCGGCCGGTGTGGCTCAGTGGTTGAGCATCCACCTATGAACCAGGAGGTCACAGTTCAATTCCCAGTCAGGGCCCATGCCAGGTTTCGGGCTCAATTCCGTGGGAGGAAGGGGGGTGGGTGGCTGAAGGAGGCAGCTAATCGATAATTCTCTCTCATCATTGATGTTTCTATCTCTCTCTCCCTCCCCCTTCCTCTCTGAATTCAATAAAAATATTTGTGAAAGCCGAAACCGGTTTGGCTCAGTGGATAGAGCGTCGGCCTGCGGACTCAAGGGTCCCAGGTTCGATTCCGGTCAAGGGCATGTACCTTGGTTGCGGGCACATCCCCAGTAGGGGGTGTGCATGAGGCAGCTGATCGATGTTTCTCTCCCATCGATGTTTCTAACTCTCTATCCCTCTCTCTTCCTCTCTGTAAAAAGTCAATAAAATATATTTAAAAAAATATATATATATTTGTGAAAAAAATAAGGGACCTGAGTTGGGCTCATCCCGTTTCCGTCTCCGAAAGCCTCAGCCTTGAGGCTTAGCAGTCCCAATGGGTTTCTAGGGTGACTGGGATGAGGAACATGACAAAATGGAGGATCCATGGCTTAGCCAACTTCTGCCCAGGGCCTGGGCACATGGAGAAAGCCAACGCTGCTGGTGGGTTCCAGAGGACACTTTTGTGTCTTTCTTTTTTTTTTAAAAATATTTTATTGATTTTTTTTTTAAATATATTTTATTGATTTTTTTTACAGAGAGGAATAGAGAGTTAGAAACATCGATGGGAGACAAACATGGAATCAGCTGCCTCCTGCACACCTCCGACTGGGGATGTGCCCGCAACCAAGGTACATGCCCCTGACCGGAATCGAACCTGGGACCTTTCAGTCCGCAGGCCGACGCTCTATCCACTGAGCCACACCAGTTAGGGCCACTTTTATGTCTTTCAAGTAAAGTTCTCTTTTGTTGTTGTTGTGAATCCCTCACCCAAGGATATTTTTCCACCGATTTTTAGAGAAAGTGGAAGAGAGAGGGAAAGACAGAGAGAAACATCGATGTGAGAGAAACACATCCATTGGTTGCCTCCTGCACGCGCCCCAACCAAACCAGGGCCCGGGCCAGGGAGGACCCTGCAACCAAGGTACATGCCCTTGACCGGAATCGAACCCAGGACCCTTTGGTGGGCAGGCCGACACCCTCTATCCACTGAGCCAAACCGACTAGGGTTCAAATAAAGTTCTTTTGTATTTACAGAGCTTGAGTTGACTCTGTTATTTGCAACCAAAAGAGCTCTAACCCATTCTCAGGATTCCTGACTCTTTCCCAGGCCTTCTGAGGCCCCATTACTTTTGGGTTCAGTGAGATGAGACAGAGCCTTTCCGGTAAATTCCCATTCTCTCTTAAGCTGGTTTGAATAGATCTTTGCAAAGAGCTTTGACTAAGACAACATACGCCTGTATGCACGTGGAAGTTGACATTGGACGCAGCTCCCCCAGCCCTATTCAAGATGTCCCTGCATGTCTGTCGTCACTGGCTGGCTCCTCTGCGCCTTGCCCAATCTTCAGATGCCACATGTGCCCGGCCAGGAGGATGCAGGAAGTGACAAGGGGTTTCCCCTCAGGAGCCAAAGAACGAGACTTGGAAGGAGGGTTTCAGTCTTGGCTCCATGCTTTAGCTTCAGACTTTGGGGGAAGCCCTAAACCAGTGGTCGGCAAACTGCGGCTCGCGAGCCACATGCGGCTCTTTGGCCCCTTGAATTTTTAGCAAAGGCCAGCTTAGGAGGACCCTAATTAAGTTAATAACAATGTACCTACCTATATAGTTTAAGTTTAAAAAAATTGGCTCTCAAAATAAATTTCAATCATTGTACTGTTGATTTTTTGCTTTTGTTATCTAATGAGTTTGCCGACCACTGTCCTACACCCTCCTTGAACCTCAGTCTGCGCATCTCTAAAATGGGGGTAATAGTCTTCACTTTTCTGATCATCCAGACTTGTGGGGTGGTCCAAGAGTATAAGAAGTTCCACAGCGTAAAGAACGTATTTGATAATGACTACAAAGTGAACAGACGGCTATGTAGAAAATCAGGAAAATGAAGAATAACGCAAAAAGAGAAGTAGAAAAAATTCACGTAAAAATTACTAATGCCGCTGGTAAGATTTTACTATAATTCCTCAAATATTTTTTTCTATGTGTACTTTCCTTTTTCCTGATAAAATTGGGATCCTATTGTTTTGTACAGAGTAGGATCTCTACTCTTTGAATGCAACAATTTGTGAATATTTTTCAAAATTATTCCACTTCATTTGAAATGGCTGCATAGTGTTTCATCCCAAACATGAATTATTTTTATTTATTGATTTGAGAGAGAGAGGAAGGGAGAGAGAGAGAAACATCATTGGTTGATTCTTGTGCGTGCCCTAATCAGGGATCAAACCCACCACCTTGGCGGATGGGGATGATACTCTACCCGGCCAGGGCCCAGAAATGAATCTTACAACCATTCCCCGTTCATTTTTTTTTTAATATATTTTATTGATTTTTTACAGAGAGGAAGAGAGAGGGATAGAGAGTTAGAACCATCGATGAGAGAGAAACATCGATCAGCTGCCTCCTGCTCACCCCCCACTGGGGATGTGCCCGCAACCAAGGTACATGCCCTTGACCGGAATGGAACCTGGGACCCTTGAGTCCGCAGGCCGATGCTCTGTCCACTGAGCCAAACCGGTTTCGGCCATTCCCTGTTCATTTCAAGACCCCGTGCTGGACACTGAGTCAGGTTAATGGAGGGAGAGGTCAAAGATACTGGGGTAAAGACCAGCGAAAGATCAAGAAAGACTTCACTCCACTTGAACTTTGAATGTGTTTGTGCCTGTATTACCTATTCAAATGATTAGAGGGACCGGAGGGAAGTCTTCCGAGGAGGTGAAATCTGAGCTGACTATTGAAAATGAGCAGGATGTTTTTTTTTTAGGAGAGAAAAATGCAGGGAAAGGGGAATTCCTAATGAAGGAAGTGAAGCAAAGGTGTGGAGGCACGAAACAACAGTGGATTATGGAACAGGTTTCTTTATCCAGAAAAAGGGCTAACCTCAGGAGCTGGCAAGTGGGCAGGCAGGGTTTGAACTCGGGCCTGCCCGGTTCCTTAGCACTCACTAGTGACCACTACCCCTTTAGCAGGGCTCTGGGTCCCCCTGGATTTGGGGCAGATTGCTTCCAGTCTGGGTCTGTGAAATGAAGGCATTGAACTGGCTGATCCCTAAAGCCCCGTCCGGGCCTACTTCCCTCGAACCCACGTTCTGATTCACCGCAGTCTGTCTGTCCACCCCCTGGGGCCGGGTGGGTCAGGGGAGCCTGCCAAGGGTGAGGGACTCCGCAGGGGTTTCTAGGAATTTCTAGGGAAGCTCTGCGTTTCTGGGAGGCTACCAGGGACTGGTTCTGAGGCCCAGGCCCCCCATCTTGGAGCGCTTCTGTGGTTGGGGGTATAGCCTTGCAGGCTCAGTGCACTTGACCTCACTGCCCAAGGTCATCTGTTACATCCCATTGGCAAGAGAAAGGCCTACCCAGGATTCCTGGGGGCAATTTCCAAGCACATGAAAGGGCAAATGTGGGTCAGAGCACTGCCCTGAGAGGAGCCATTCCAGGGATGGTACACTGGGCCCACTGGCTTTTGCCATTGACCGGCACAACGTTTATTGAAAAGTTTGGCCTGGTTACTAAACAGTTAAATATGGGCCTAACCGGTTTGGCTCAGTGGATAGAGCATCGGCTTTCGGACTGAAGGGTCCTGGGTTCGATTCCGGTCAAGGGCATGTACCTTGGTTGCGGTCACATCCCCAGTAGGGGGTGTGCAGGAGGCAGCTGATCGATGTTTCTCTCTCATCGATGGTTCTAACTCTCTATCCCTCTCCCTTCCTCTCTGTAAAGAATCAATAAAAATATATTTTTAAAAAAAGAAAGTAATAATTAAAAAATAAAAATAAACATTTAAATATGGGAGATTTTCCAGACTCCTAGATGCTCCTGAAAAATGGGAAGACCTGACAACACGGGGCCCACATTCCCAGGGCGACGGGCAGGGCTCTGGCTACCCCTCTGCGGTGCAGACTTCCTCAGCCCCCGGATTCCCACTTGGCCCACGTACCTCACCAAGTGACCCTGGTCCTGGAGGCACTGGAGTTGGAGACCTTGATCTAGGTCAGCTCTATCATTTGACAGGTGAGGAAACGGAATCCTAAAGAGGGGAAGAGATGTAAAGATGAGAGATCCCAGCTGGTTTCCAAGGTGCCACTCCCAGTATGTGTTTCTTCTGGAGCACAAGCCCTGGACAGAAAAGCAGGGTTCCTGTGCCTGAGGCGAAGGCTGAGAGCCACCCTGTGCCAGGAGGACCCCCCTGGGCTGGTGCCTCCAGAATCTCCTGTAACCTGCCACCCCACCCACTCCCTCCCTCCTTCTTCCTTTCCTCTCCCCTTCCTCACCCCTTCCTTCCCTCCCCTTCTCCTACCCTCCCCCTCTCCATCCCACTCCCACCCCCACGGGCTTGGGAATCACCTGGCACTACAATATGCTACTCGCTTACTCAGAAAGGTCCAGCTGCCAGGAAAAAAAACCCTGAGCCTTTCTTCTTCTTTTTTTTAAAAAAATATATTTGTATTGATTTGAGAGAGGAAGGGAGAAGGGGAGAGAGAGAGAGAGAGAGAGAGAGAGAGAGAGAGAGAGAGAGAAACATCAATGATGAGAGAGAATCATGGATCAGCTGCCTCTTGCACGCCCCCCACTGGGTATCAAGCCACAACCTGGGCCTGTGCCCTGACCAGGAATCGAACAGTGACCTCCTTGGTTCATGGGTCGATGCTCACCATGGAGCCACACAGGCTGGGCCAAAAATGTATTTTTTTAAATGTATTCATTCAACAGATATTTCTGAGTGCCACGCTGGGTAATGGAGACACTGTGGGGACAGGATAGTGGTCCCCACTGTCAAGTGAGAAAGGACAATAAGAGGAAATTATTGCTTGAGGAGTAGTGATGCCGGAGCTGCTGTGAGGAGGGAGGGGAAGCTTAGGGCACACTCCTGGGAACACAGCAGAAGGACCCACCGACTCGGGGTGTCTGGCAGCCTCCTGGAGGAAAAGCCGTGTTTAAAGAGACCAATTAGTACTTTGGAGATGGAATTGAGCTCTTCGCATATCCTCTCTTATGTCCGTTACACACGTTTTCCCTTTAAAAGTATTTTTTAAACGGAGACAAAAGTCGCCTAACATAAAATTCACCATGTTAACTTAAGCATTTTTCAAGTGTAAAATCCAGTGGCATTTCGTACACTCACAATATTGTGCAGTAGGGAGTTTTCTTTCAGAAATTAATTTATTCTGACAATTTCAAATGCACAAAATGTTTTAAAAGCAGTTAAGACAAAGACCCTGATTTTTGGGGTGTTTATTTTTTAATATCTTTAAGAATTCTTTTTCTGTTAAGGATGTTGACTCTTTCACTGTCAAATGGGGCCACTTTTTTTTTGCTGTTGGCCATTTGCCTTTTGTGTGTGTGTGTGTGTGTGTGTGTGTGTGTGTGTGTGTGTGTGTGAGAGAGAGAGAGAGAGAGAGAGAGAGAGAGAGAGAGATGATTTATCATCTGCCGTGTCTCCTGCCCCCATGCCACCAGTGGCACCTTCACTCTCCTTCAGTTAACCAGGAACAAAAAAAGAACACCCTCATCGATTGGCAGGTAGAAAATATAAAACAATTGCATATGAGAATTTTTTTTTTCCTTTTTGTTGCTGATTAACTGAAAGAGTTGAGGTCCTGCTGGTGACACAGAAGCAGGAAACATGGCCCGTGATAAAGCGTGGCCCGCAGCGTCCCTGTCAGCGCTGGGAGACCGCAGCCCGGACGGGCAGCGATAACCCGGGCTGGGGCTAGCGGGATAACCCTGGGCCTCTGCTCTTGCAGGGTCCTCGATGACACTCCAAGAGCTGGGCCTCCAGAGCAGGCCGATGGTTTGCACCGTCTCCCCTGCCACAAAGGAAACGCGATTTCATGAAACAAAGGAGGCTCAGGGGTGGGTAGGAAAGAGCCTGGCGGTTGGGGTCGGGGAGGACTGTACCACCACCCTCCACGGTGCAGGCGTGGATGACCCCCCTACCTTCCCAGTGACCTGACCTATAAAAAGGGGGCAATGATCCTACCTCCGAGGAAGGTTGGGGGGGGGGTCGCTAAATAAACCTCTGAGTGCCACGCTGGGCAATGGAGACACTGTGGGGACAAGATAGTCGTCCCCACTGTCAAGTGAGAAAGGACAATAAGAGGAAATTATTTCTTCGAGTAGTGGTGCGGGAGCTGCTGTGAGGAGGAAGGCAATGATCCTACCTCCTCACCCAGAGCTCCACTGTCAGCAAGGGGCAGAGCTGGGCCCTGAACGCGTGTCTGTCTGGCTCCAAAGCCTCCGCCGTGCCTCTGCACGAGGAGCCAATGTTGCTCAGCGAGTGATCTTGTCACTCTTGTTGTCAGGAAGCCGAACACTGCCTGGCATTGAGGAGCGTCAGGAGCAAGCCTGACAGAGGCAAGTGGGGTGTTTGTTGTTGTCTGGCAGAAATGAGGGGGCCCCTCTCCCATGCTTCCCTCCATCACCACCTCCAGTTGGGGCCCTGGCTCCTGGCCAGTCACTCGACAAAGCTTGGCAGCCCGGGTCTGTGGGAAGGCCCAGGAGCAGGCCTCGATCCGGGTGCCACTCTGTCTCTCACAGGCTTTGGGCCACGCCTTCCCTTTCCTCGCCTGGCGATGCCTCGGTTTCCTCGCCTATAAAATGAGGACCCCCAGATCGGGCGTTTCTAGGGTGACAGAGGGTAAACCAAGCATGCTTTTAGGACCATGGCTGGCACAGTGTTCAAAAAAAATGTCCGCTTACTATCAGTGCTCTTGGGGAACTTCGAGTTGTGTCAGAAGGAAAAGCCATGGTTACGAGACAAGATTATAAAGCAGTATGGAAAACAGGACCCGATTCAGTTAAAAACAAAGACATTATACGAACGTAGAGAAGGGAAAGGACCAGAAGGACATGTTGGCGGTGCTTAACTATTGGCGGTGAACTTACAGGGGAATCTTTTGTGTTTTCATGTACTTCCTACTTTTTCTGCAATGCACTTGTACAATCAAGAAAAGTAAATTAATATTGAATTATGTTGTATACCTGAAACTAAAATAATGCTGTATATCAATTACAGCTCAATAAAAAAAGAGCAAAAAAAAAAAAAAGTTCTGAGAGCTGAGAGGAGCGATCACTTGGATCTGGGCTCCTGGAGAGGATGCCCCAGAAGAGGGATTTGAGTGGGGCCCTCAGTGACAGCCGAATTTGAGGAACTGGGGAGGGGAGCCAGAAGAAGCTTTTTTATTTCTTTGTTTTTCTTTTTAATTTATTTTAAAAATTGTATCTATTTTTTAAAATATGTTTATTGATTTCAGAGAGGAAGGGAGAGGGAGAGATAGAAACATCAATGATGAGAGAGAATCATTGATCAGCTGCCTCCTGCACGCACCATAATGGGGATCAAGCCTGCAACCTGGGCATATGGCCTGACCGGGAATCGAACCGAGACACTCAACCACTGAGCACACCAGCCTGGCCTCTGTTTTTTTTTTTTTTTTTTTTTTTTTTTTTGTCTGTCTCCTCCCCTAGACTGTGGACTCCTTGAGGGCATGGCCCATGGCCTAGCTTGTTCACTGCTGTATTCCTAACAACTAAAACAAAACAAAACAAAAACCTCAAAAAACCTGTTGCCTAGTATGTGCTCAATAAATATGGATCCAACGACTGAGTAACCTTGACAGCTCCTCCTAGCCTGGGAGACAAGGATGCTCTCAGTTCCTTGCCCAGCTGGTGCACTGCCAAAACGGAGGTGCATGGTTTCCATGACAACAGAAGAGGGCCAGCCAGGCCAGCAGCAGGAGACAGACACAGGGATTGTGAGCTCTGCATCTTTTCAAGGGGCAGCCTGGAAATTGAGAACGTTGTAGTGGGCTTTTCAACAGATGCTGAGGGGAAAAGGAACTTCATAAATACAGTTAACTCAGTTGATCGCTGGTCAGGTTTGTCAAACAACTCAGGCAGGTAGTTGGATCTTTGATGGAGGGTCAAAGGCTCTTAGTAGATGGAAAGCCAGAAACTCAGGAAAGTTTGGTTCCAGTCTGGACCCTGCTGTGTGACCTTAGACAAGGTACTTAATCTCTCTGGGCCTCAGCATGTTCATTCATAAAATGGGAGGTTTAACAAGCTCTAAAACTACTTACAAAAACACCTATGTGGTAGGAATGTGAAATGGTTACAGCTGCTGTTTTCAACAGTTTGACGACTTCTCAAAAAGTTAAACCAAGTATTATCATACAATCCAGCAATTCTACTTGTAGGTATATACCCAAGAGAATTGAAAACAGGTACGTAAACAAATACTTGTACTAGAATATTCATAGCAGCACTATTCACAATAGCCTACAGGCCATGAATGGATGAATAAAGAAAAGGTGGTACCCATACAATAGAATTCAGCCATATAAAGAAATGAAGCCAAAACTGGTTTGGCTCAGTGGATAGAGCATCGGCCTGCGGACTGAAGGGTCCCAGGTTCGATTCCGGTCAAGGGCATGTACCTTGGTTGCGGGCACATCCCCAGTGGGGGGTGTGCAAGAGGCAACTGATCGATGTTTCTAGCTCTCTGTCCCTCTCCCTTCCTCTCTGTAAAAAAATCAATAAAATATATATAAAAAAAAAAAAAAGAAATGAAGGCCCTCGACTGGTTTGGCTCAATGGGTAGAGCGTCCTGCGGACTGAGAGGTCCCAGGTTCGATTCCGGTCAAGGGCATGTACCTCGGTTGCAGGCATATCCCCAGTGGGAGGTGTGCAGGAGGCAGCTGGTCGATGTTTCTCTCTCATCGATGTTTCTAACTCTCTATTCCTCTCCCTTCCTCTCTGTAAAAAATCAATAAAATATATTTTTTAAAAAAGAAATGAAGTACTGATACCTCAAACAAATTTTTTTAAAATATATTTTTACAGATTTTTTACAGAGAGGAAGAGAGAGGGACAGAAAGTTAGAAACATCAATGAGAGAGAAACATCGATCAGCTGCCTCCTGCACATCCCCCACTGGGGATGTGCCCACAACCAAGGTACATGCCCTTGACCGGAATCGAACCTGGGACCCCTCAGTCCGCAGGCCGACGCTCTATCCACTGAGCCAAACCAGTTAGGGCTACCTCAAACAAATTATGCGAAGTAAGAGAAGCCAGACACAAAAGTTCTAATATTGTATGATTCCATTTATATTAAATATCTAGAGCAGATAAACCCTTAGAGACAATGCAGACTGGTGGTTGCCAGGGGCTGGAGGGAGGACTGGGGAGTGTGGCAATTTTCGTTGGGGTTAAAATGTTGTGGAACTTGATAGAGGTAGTGCTTGCACCCTATTGTGAATGTAATGTGTGCCACTGGATTACATTTTATGTGAATTTCACTTCAATTACAAAAAAAAAAAAAAATGTCCTTTAAGAATGCCTTGAAGCCTGAAGTTATAGAATGGGATTCTGGGAGCCTAAGAGATTGGCAAGACTGAAGGTCAAGTCATGGATGAAGTTGAGAGGTCATTACAGTCCTCCTGTACAGTCATGCTGCCAAGGAGACATGCAGCTGGAATAGGAATGTGCAGAGCTGGAGTACGGATTTGTCTCTGGCTGTATCGCCATGGCGGCATCCTAGGCCGTTCAAATTCCCTCAGCCTCAGGCCTCATACCTGCAAAATGGGGCTGATGCATCTCCCTTTTCCTCAGAGCACCGTGCACCTATCTTCACAGGGTGAACCCTCTGGGATGAAGCCCGTCACAGCCCCTTTTTCTACCAGGCATTGAGCCTGCAACCTGAGCATGCGCCCTGACCAGGAAGGAACCAACCTTCTGGTGCGCAGGAGGGACGCCTAACCCACTGGGCCACACTGGCCAGGGCCGGCACCCTTTTCCAAGCACAGCAGGTTGAGAGCCAGTTCTTCCTTTCGGGAGGAGCCAGTAAGTAGGTTCAGAAGCCACTGGTAAGGCAGGGGCATCCTCAGGTTAACCGGTTGGATTACTGTCTGGCCTTGGGCAAGTCACTCATTTCCGTTGGTAGAATGGACATAGCTGTGTCCACCTGGGAGGGAGGATGTGCGTATAGCAACAGGCACTCAATAATTAAATCCCTTTCATCTTTTTCTGTGGCTGCTCCCAGCAGCACTGTGGAACACAAAAAAACTGCCGGTTCCAGAACACACCCAAGAATCTCGGAGCTCTGGCTCAGGGAGGTTAAGACAGTAGCCTGAGGTGACACAGCACGTTTTGGCTCAGAACAAACACAAATAGTCTGGCTCCGGGTCCAGGAATTTTCCTCAAGTTTCTAAGCTTCATTTTTTTCTCTCCAACAGGCTTTTAGCGCCTACTACGCCCTAGGAAGGGCGGAGGTGTGTGAGGAGAGGCATCCAGCCCAGAATCAGGTGCCGCGCAAAGACCCTCGAATCCTCACTTCCTGAGACAGGTGCTGCCATCTCCGGCGTACACACCGGGAAAACTGTTTGACCGAGAGGCTCAGAGCGCCCCTGGCTGGTGCCACACCACAGAACCCGAAGGCGGAGTTCTCGAACTCGGGTCCTCCCGCGGCGCCACTCGCGGAAGCCCCCAAGGCGCGCGTGGCTTGGCGCAGGGAAGGCCGGCGGCGGCTGGAATCCCGAGTGGAGCTGGAAGCCTGGCCCGTTCATTTGCATGCTGATACCCAGAATGCTTCCCCTCCCCTCCTCCCCCCGCCCCCCTCCTCCGCTTCTCTTAATGGAAGCGCTCAGTTTGGAGTTTGGAACCGTGGAAAGTTTGGAACACATACTCGCTCCTTCTCTGCAACTGTGGGAACTCTCCGCCCGCACACGCGGTGCCTGCAGCTCAGCTCCAAGTCGGGTTGCCCAACGGCAGTCGCGTTTCCCCGGCAGCAAACCTCAGTGTCCAGCCCGCACGCGGCATCATCCTCGGGCCAAGCGGGGACAAAGCGCCCAGGCCTGCCCGCGGGGCCTATGGCCCGAGCGCTCCGGGGGCGCTGGGGATGCTCCGGCCTCAGTAGGCCGAAGGGAGCTCCCCAGACCCTCCAGTACCCTCACTTCTCTAGGGGACAGTGCTGGGGTGCGCGCGGATCCCTGCTCCTGCCCATCGCCCTTGCGTCTATGTTGTTGTCTCCCTGAGCTGCTGACTATCCGCTCCCCGGGCACAAGGCTCGGCGTGGGATTTTTGGGGAGAGGCTGGACGATGGCCTCTTCTCCCCAGTTCCCGGACGCTCAGCCCCTTCGGATCTGTCGGTGCGCGGGGTGCAGAAGCAGCTCTGGAGGTCCGGCCTGCCCCCAGCCAGGACCCCGGGCTCTTTAGGGTTGGGAGCGGGAAGGCGACTTCTGGGTATTTCGCGCATCAAAGGTGGGCTCTGAAGGGTAGCCGAAGCCCGTTTCACTTACTGGTGCACATCGAAAGCTAGGACTGGGGGCCCAGATCTGCACCCCTCAGTCCCCCTTCCCCCACCGGTCCGCACACAGCCACTTTCGGCAGGGAGGGAGGGGCAGTGGGACCTGGTTTGCTGGCTCGGCGCTTCGTTTGCATTGGTCCGGGGGGGCTGAGGCTGCAGCCCCTAGCCCGGCGGGTGGGGTGGGGAGGCGGGGGCCGGACGGGGGCTCAGCTGCGCTAGCATTGGCGGAGCTGGAGAATGGGGAGGGGGGGCAGGAAGCGGGGGGAGCGGAGCAGCGGGGGGGTTGTATAAATAGGGAAGGGGGGACGTGCATCCTCGCTGGGTGAGGGGGGGGCGCTCGGCACAAAGAAAGTGGAAAGTTTGCAGCGCGGGGTGGCCGGTGCCAGGAATCCGGGTGCGCACGTGCAGGGCCGGGGGCGCCGGGGGCCCCCCACACCAAGCTCGCCTTTTCTTTTTTTTTCCTGCAAGCGAGAAGGGGGGGTGTTGTTGGTATCGCCCCCTCCTTCTCCTCCCCCCAGGGGTGAAAGTGCAAGAGGAAGTGCAGCCGCTGCCATCTTTCCTCCGCTCCGACACACGGAGCCCGGGGCCGCAGCTCGCCGCCGCCTTCGCCCGGCCCGGGGAAGGGCCCACCCTGCCGCCGCCGCCCGCCCGCTCCAGCCTTCGCCGCCGCCTTCGCCCGCCAGGCTTCGGAACCCAGCCGGTGCTGCCGCCCCAGTGCGCGCCCTGCCGCCGCCGCCGCCTTCGCCTTTTGTTTCCTCTGCTCCGGCGCCCCCGCCCCGGCTCGCGCTTTGCAGGGGACGCAGCGCGCGCCCCCAGCGGGCCCGGGAAAAGCCGCGGCGCGCGCGCGCGCCTGCGCGGCAGACCCCTCCTCCTCCCCACGCGCGCGCCCCTGTTGGCTGCGCGCCGGCGCCGCCTGGCGGGCGGGAGGGGAGGTGGCAGGCGAGTTTGCAGGAGGGGCGCACCTCTTTGCTCTGTTACCCCCGGAGGTAGACCTAGAAGGGGAGGCGGGCGGGCGGAGAGGAGAGAGGAGCGCGCGATCCAGCAGGGGTAGGGGCCGCTATGTGGGGGGTGGTGCGCCCTGCAGTCTAGACAGTACGATTTGGGCAGGGGGCGTGTGCGCTCGGCGCACCTGCGAGACTACAGAGCCCGGGGCCGGCACGTGTGGGGAGTGTAGACACGTTCGCTGCGCCCCTCTTGTTCCTGCCTAGGGGAAGGGAAAGGGGCGGGCAAGAGCCGCGGCCGGGTGTGTGGGGAGGGGGCGGCGGACATGGAGCGGGTGAACGACGCTTCCTGCGGCCCGTCGGGCTGCTACACCTACCAGGTGAGCAGGCACAGCACCGAGATGTTGCACAACCTGAACCAGCAGCGCAAAAACGGCGGGCGCTTCTGCGACGTGCTCCTGCGGGTGGGAGACGAGAGCTTTCCAGCGCACCGCGCCGTGCTGGCCGCCTGCAGCGAGTACTTTGAGTCGGTGTTCAGCGCCCAGTTGGGCGATGGCGGAACTGCGGACGGGGGTCCCGCTGACGTGGGGGGCGCAGCGGCGGCCCCGGGCAGCGGGGCTGGGGGCAGCCGGGAGCTGGAGATGCACACCATCAGCTCCAAGGTGTTCGGGGACATCCTGGACTTCGCCTACACTTCTCGCATCGTGGTTCGCCTGGAGAGCTTCCCCGAGCTCATGACGGCTGCCAAGTTCCTGCTGATGAGGTCGGTCATTGAGATCTGCCAGGAAGTCATCAAACAGTCCAATGTGCAGATCCTGGTGCCCCCTGCCCGGGCTGACATCATGCTCTTTCGCCCCCCTGGGACCTCAGACTTGGGCTTCCCTTTGGACATGACCAACGGGGCAGCCTTGGCAGCCAACAGCAATGGCATTGCAGGCAGCATGCAGCCCGAGGAGGAGGCAGCTCGGGCAGCTGGTGCAGCCATTGCCAGCCAAGCCTCCTTGCCTGTGTTACCTGGGGTGGACCGCTTGCCCATGGTGGCTGGACCCCTGTCCCCGCAACTGCTGACTTCCCCATTCCCCAATGTGGCATCCAGTGCCCCTCCCCTGACTGGCAAACGAGGCCGGGGCCGCCCAAGGAAGGCCAACCTGCTGGACTCAATGTTCGGGTCTCCGGGGGGCCTGAGGGAGGCAGGCATCCTTCCCTGTGGCCTGTGCGGGAAGGTGTTCACCGATGCCAACCGGCTCCGGCAGCACGAGGCCCAGCATGGTGTCACCAGCCTCCAGCTGGGCTACATCGACCTCCCTCCTCCCAGGCTGGGTGAGAACGGGCTCCCCATTTCTGAGGACCCCGATGGACCCAGAAAGAGGAGCCGGACCAGGAAGCAGGTGGCTTGTGAAATCTGCGGCAAGATCTTCCGTGATGTGTACCATCTCAATCGGCACAAGCTTTCCCACTCAGGGGAGAAGCCCTATTCCTGCCCTGTGTGTGGGCTGAGGTTCAAGAGAAAAGATCGCATGTCCTACCACGTGCGGTCCCACGACGGGTCTGTGGGCAAGCCCTACATCTGCCAGAGCTGTGGGAAAGGCTTCTCCAGGTGAGCAATGGTACCCTCCCCCCATGACCTGTCCTATTTCTGACCTATGGGAATAGCTCCTTGCCAAGATCTGGGAGTGTGGGGGTCACTTGACCTTACAGAGGCATGTCTGGTTTGGGGAGTGCTTTAACGGCCCTGCTTCTGAGATGGTGCGGGCAAGAAGCTGCTTTCTCTTCCCCAGGGAAGTTCTCTGGCACTAGGCATGCCCTACTGTCTCTCTTCCTTGGGGCCTGGTGGGAAGGGCCCCGGATTCCTCAGGCCACAGCCACCGGGCCTCACCATTCTTCTCCCTGGGCTCCCTTTGTGTTTCCGGCACCAGGCGTGGGGCCCCCTCTGGGGGCGGGAGGCTGGGCTCCTCCAGCCACTTTCCCCGCTTGAATGGCTGCCGAGGGAGACGCTGAAACAGAAACAAGTGTATCTCAGACTCCTTACGCTCCTGTGCCACCACATCCCCCAGCACACAGCACAGCACCGGCAGTCAGAGATCAGTGGGCTCCAGCTCTGCCCCTCGCGGGCACACAGCTTGGCACCCAGAGTCTCTTCCTAACCAAAATCTTTGATCAGTTCTGATCAGCTCTGATCTGGTGGCTCCCGAGCCTAACTGGCCCCACAGGTCCCCTTTATGATCTCAGGACATAGAGGAAGGGGGCAGGGTGTCTTTTTAGATGCACTTTTTAGTGATCCCTGACTTGTCTGGGAGCGGAGGGTTGTTTTGTTTCTCCTCTGAAGAGATTAGCCAGAATGAGAGGCTGGTTTTAACTTGCCTGGATACTGAGGACCTTGTGTGTGGAACCCAGGGATGGAGAACTCCCTCAGAGGGGCCCCAGTCAGGAACCAGTCTTACCGGTCAGGCAACCCCTGCCCACCTGCTCTGGCGGGCATCTGGCTTACCAGCCCAGCTGGGGACTTAAGGCTCCATCCCTTGGCCTCTGGGGACTGAATTCCATCTGGGTGGCATTCATTGGCTGCCGTGGCAGGAGAGGCTGGGGGAGGGGAACACTGAGTTTCTAAGGGGCTTTAGTCTGGACAATGAAGCACACATACCCCCTCCCGGAAAGGCTGCAGCGAGGCAGCTTGTCTCATTCTAAAGCCACCTCCTCAGGGTCCTGGAAATCATTGAGTTTCTGGTGGGGGAGGGCGGTGGGCAGGCAAGGTCAGAGACAAACACTCACTTCCCTTCCCTCTAGAGAGGCCTGGGCCTGTGGAGCCAGAGCAGGGGAGTGAGGCTGTCTTTGTCATGCTGGGGTGGGGGAGAGGGAGTGCTCGCCATCAGGGTGCAGGTGGGGTCGGGGGGCCTGGCCAAGAGCGTGGCCTCATTTTTTGAGGTCTGATTTTGAAGTCTGTCTTGGTTCTCTCTCTTCCAGGCCCGATCACTTGAATGGACACATCAAGCAGGTGCACACTTCTGAGCGGCCTCACAAGTGTCAGGTAGGGGTCGGGCCAGGGCAGCGCTGGGCTGGAGGAGAATGCTGCTGTGCTCACAGCCCAGCCACGAGCCAGCTGATGCGCGTGCGGGGCCGCTGGCTGACCACCGCTTGGCACACCTCCTCCTCTGTCCCTCCACCCTCCGTCCGCTCTTCTTTGTTCTTCCCCCGGCCCCCTCCCGCCACTGCCGATGTCCTCTCCTTCCTGGTTGTTGGGTCCTGGTTCCCACCCTGTCTCCTGTGTTGCTTAGCTTTCCTTTCCTGGTGTTGGCCCGCTCTGTGGATGGTGGGCCACATGGCACACGTGTTGTCCTGGGGGCACTGGCATCCCGCTGGGCCCGGCTTCTCGTTCTCAGCAGTGCACGGAGGCCACGTGGGAGGGAGGACAACTCTTCCCCTGGTCTGTCAGGCAGCCTCACCCAAGTTGGAGTCCCCTGAGGTCGGCAAGGGGTGGAGAGGGCGAGCCGTCTTCCCTCCGAGCCCTGGCACCTGTGTCCCCCTCCTGAGGACTGGAGGGCAAGATGGTTTCCTCTCGTGAGCTCTTTGCATAGCAGTCGGTCGGGAAGGGTGGGCAAGGTCCTCACCCTTGGTTTGTCTGCTTGAATAATACCTGGGGGGCCCTGTGGCACCCAGAAACTTGAGTTTCCTCTCTTGGCCACTGAGCATTCCTGTGTAGATGGAGAACACGCCTCTCTCTTCTCCTTGGTTACCTCCCCGCTCTGGTGCCAAGTCCCCACAATCTGAGGGGCAGCCCAGTTGTGGGGTGCTTACTACAGCCTCTGGGGGGGGGGTACCTGCTTCTCTTTATCCTGTTGGTGGCAAGGAGGGAGGGAGAGGGTTCAGGGAGACCTGCAGTGAGGGGTGGATGTGTGGTAGGCAGGCCAAGGAGGGGCCCCCCCGGGGCCAGCGCGGATGGTGTTCACGTGAGCGAGGCGAGGTGGCCTCTCCAGAGGACGCTAACCCGGGGTGGGGCTGCTGGGGTCCATCTGTGCCTCGTTGCCTTCTCTCTGTCTCTGATCTTCTCGTCACAGAGCACATTCGGACTCTCCCAGGTAGTGTGCTGAGAGCCTGGCAGAGTAGGAGGAGCCCAGAGGGCAGTGGGGCCGAGCCCGGTGGCCTGGGGGGGTAACCTGCACTCTCTGCCCTTTTTCCAGGTGTGGGTTGGGAGCAGCAGCGGCCTGCCGCCCCTGGAATCTCTTCCTAGCGACCTGCCATCATGGGACTTTGCCCAGCCTGCTTTGTGGAGGTCGTCCCATTCGGTTCCTGACACCGCCTTTTCCCTTTCTCTAAAAAAATCCTTCCCCGCCCTCGAAAACCTGGGCCCAGCACACTCCAGCAACGCTCTCTTCTGCCCAGCCCCTCCGGGATATCTGAGGCAGGGCTGGGCCGCCCCCGAGGGCAGCCGGCCCTTTCCCCAGTGGCCCGTGGGCTAGCCTGGCCTCCCGGACAGGGTCTTCTGTGGAGGGACCGGGAGTGGCGGTTGCTCTGAGACCCTTGCTTTTGGGAGAGGCCAGCAGAGTGGTTCCCACCCACCATGCCTGGCTCCTCCCAGGGCGACCTGGAGTCTTTTCCCAGCTCAGGGACCCCAGATGGGATAGCAAGAAGCTCCTTGGTCCCCACCCACTCAGGCTTCAGGTACCCCTGGGTGTCTCAACTGGCCTGGGCGACTTTGGAGGTTGGTGTATTCCTAGGAGCTAAGCCACTGGCTTCTATGCTTCCCCTCCCCCTGGCATCACCTCCCCTAAGGCAGGGGTTTTCTAGAATGGGGCCTGGCCACCCCGCCCCCCACCCTGGGAGTGATGCCCCTCCAGAGGAGACGCTGGTGCAACTCCAACTGGGTCATCCCCGCTGCCCTGCCCTTCCCTCCCCCTCAGACAGGTCCGGCTTTCACTTCTGGCTAGTGAGTTAGACTTTTGTGTTTTTGAGGTTTATTAGCAGGTCTGCTCAGGAACTAGACTAACCAGTAGCTTTGTATCGGGTCACCCCAGCATACGGCTTTGGGGGCTGATAAAGCAGATGTATGTAGATCCCCCCTGTCGGATCCTGTTGGTGTGCCCTTTAGCCCCCGCGGGCTCCGTGGGGTAACAAGTGATGATAAAAGTTTTAATTCTAACATTTGAGGCTTTGTGTGTTTTGTCCTTGGTTTGTGTCATAACACTGACATCATTGTCCCTGGGGGTCCAAGCCCTCTCTGCCAGCCCCCTCACAGACCTGCCAGCCCCGCCTCCAGCCCATAGCCAGACTCCTGTAACGGGGACCCAGCAGGTAAAGACATGCTGGCTCCCATGTGCGGGGCTGGCCAGCCAGGTGTGCCTGGGCTTGGTTAACCAGCAGGGGCATCTGTTTTGCAGGGACGATACTCTAAAAGCCTCAGAGGTGACTATAGCTCTCTGGGAGTTGGTTCCTTGGGCCCCTGGCAAAGTTGGGCATGTCCCTCTCAGCCCCTCCTGATGCCACAGAGAACGGAGAAGCCAGTTACCAAGGCTGGTGCCACAGCTTGAGCGAAAAGGCTAGCCAGATGTCAGGGCATGAACCCTCAGGTCGGCAGTGACACACAAGTGGCCTCCGGGCTGGGCCCGCGTGTCCTTAACTGGTGGCATCTCTGAGTGCGGTGGGCTAGGACATTCCCCCTCAGAGCTCAGCCTGAAGTGGAGAGGCTAGAGCAGCTGAGACATCTCCCCTTGCTTCCAGTGGCCCCACTTCTCAGGGGCTAGTGGGGCGGCTTGGGCTGGAGGGATAGCTTGTTAGAGGAATGGCTAGAGGAGGGACTGAGGGAGCTGACGCCTGGAAGAAGGGGGCCAGCAAGGCCTCTGGTGCTGGGCTTCCAGGCCTTGCCCTTAAACTTCCTCCAGGGTTGTGGAGAGGCTGCTTAGGACCGTGGTCGACAAACTCATTAGTCAACAGAGCCAAATATCGACAGTACAACGATTGACATTTCTCTTGAGAGCCACATTTTTTAAACTTAAACTTCTTCTAACGCCACTTCTTCAAAATAGACTCGCCCAGGCCGTGGTATTTTGTGGAAGAGCCACACTCAAGGGGCCAAAGAGCGCCGCAGTTTGCCGACCATGGGCTTAGGACACCCCCTGCGGCTGGCCAACTTCCAAGGCCACCCAAGGTCAGGTGTGCATTCGTCCCTGGTACCACTTGGGCTCTGTTTCTGAGCTGCTGCACCCTTGGGAAGAAAAGCATCAGGAAGTCTGGGACGGGGAGAACCTGGGGGTGGGCTGGGGAAGTGAGCATGTCTGGGGCTCAGTGTGGAGTGGTGATGAGCAGAGGTGACCCAAGCTCAGGTTGGCTGGGCTGGCACCTGGCCTTTGTGCTTAGCAATAGCAGGCTGCCTAAGCACAGGGCTGTGGGCAGGGCAGCCATTCCCAGCGCCACCGGCAATCAGATCACACCCTGCGGGCTCGCTCTTGTCTCATCAGGCTCCCTCTCTCTTCTCCCTGTCTCCCGGAAGGGAAATGCCTTTCCCTGGAGTTGCCCTGCATGGAGGTTCTGGGTGACCCCTTCTTTGATATGTCTCCCCTCAGCCACTGTCCTCTGTCCCTTCTCTCCTGGGTCATGTGACCAGCCTCTTTATGTCCTGTGTTCTCTGGACTTCTGACAGGTCTAGACTCAGACTCACACACTTTCAAGATCCCCCCAGAAAACTTAGGGGACTCAGCCAGGAAGGGTCAGTTCTGGCACAGCAAAGCCAGCCATCGCTCCAGTAGGCCTTCGTCACACAGTGAAAGTTGTTGTTGTGCTTGTGTGTCTTTTTCTCAGCAGCAGATTTACATTCCTGATGCTGTTTGCCCAGGCTGAAGTGAGCTCTCATTCCTGGAGAGGTCATCCATGGGGGATGGGCGGGGGAGTCGGCCTGGTCTGAGATTTTAATTTTGCTTAGCTAATCCTCCAGATGGATAATCCACTTGTGGATAATTGAGGTTTGGCCGTCCATTATCTTTAGCCAGCAAAGTATGACAGGCCGTGCTTTAAAGGACAGATCCCAAAAGAAGGCTGGCGAGAGAAACAAGGCATCTCTTTCATATCCGTCTGGTGGCATCCTCTCCCGGGGAACGTGGGAGACAGAATCCTGAATGCGCGCTTTCAGCTGCTGTTCTCACACCTGGGCCGTGTGTGGTTCCTTTGAGTTCTGAGGCACAGGCCGCCCAGCCTCGCATCATTGCAGGGGTGTTGGGTGGGTGACGGGCTGGCCAAGCTGGTTCCTGACTGTGAATCCATCAACAGGTGCACCCTCCAGAAGGTGTTTACAGCAGCCCTTGCTCTGGTTCACAGGCTGGGGGGCTAGGTGGAGACTCAGGCTCTCTCTCCCCGCTCACTCTGGCCCATAATTGGGTCTTGCGGCCCCAGACTGAGGTGGGGCCCACCTGTGGCCATGAGACCAAGCACCCATGATGGAGGCACCTAAGTGTTCCAGTTCCCCTGCACAGTCCTGTCACCTCTTCCTGTTGGGAGGCCTGGCCACCAAATACACTGTGTTAAAAAGAATGGCACCTTTCACTGACCAGAAGCGACCTCTACTGAGTTAGAGATGGTGAGAGCACAGGCTCAGGGGGCTCACGGGCCAGCTGTCCCGGGTCCTCTCAGGGAAGACAGGGACCCCCGGGCAGCCGGCAGGATCTGTAGGGCACTGGTCTGGCATGGCAGGGTACTCAGATGGCTGCTTTCTCTAGGAGCTGAATGTGCTTTGGGCAAATCACTTTCTAAACTCAGCTTCCTCATTTGTCAAACAAATAAACTCAATATATAAAACAAATAACAGCGGTATTCTATTAGTATAAATTGTTCTGTTCAAATTTGTAACGTTTACTTAAAAGATAATGACAGAACAGCAAGGCCTGTCCTGATGCACACAGACATTTGGGATTAGAGTAGCAGCCGTGGCATCTTTGGCCTCCACAGTATCACGTGGGTTTGTTTCTTGCTTTTGATTGTACAGTAAGGAGGTAGATAATACTTGTACAGTAAGGAAATAGATAAGTGTCCGTGAGGACTGTTCACTTACCTTAAGGATCTCAGGATATGCTTCTGTTAGACACAGTAGGAGCAAGTTAACAGGGTAGCAGGTCTTCAGTGGGTTAACCTTCGATCTGGAATGCACTTAAAGGGGCAGGTTGCTTTCTCTTGCAGTTCTACAACAGTAAACATACACAGATAAATGAGTCAGACTTGACTGGAACCCCTGAAACACTTCCATAGAATCCAAATAGCCTGAGAGTCACCAGCCTGAACGCTCCTGAGGACTTTCCTGACATTCTGTGCAAGCCCCAGCGGAGGGAAGGGTGCTGGGGGGAGATCAGGGACTGAGACTGAGTCAGGTTCCAGACACAGGAAATGCCCGGGGCTTGGTCCTGCCCTCCCAGGGTGCAGGTGTGGGGTGCTGACCTTGATCACCTGAGTCACCTGGCCCTGGGACCTGGCCATGAGCTGGTGGTCACAGTACAACTCTCTGTGACTGCACTCTTGGGAGGTGGTAACACAGCCTGCCCCGGAAGGCTGCTGTAAGGATGGACCGCGTGAGATAAGTGCCTCTAAAAGGCTAAGCATGGTGCCCGCCTGGCACGGAGTGAGTGCCCAATGTAGGGTAGCATCACCTTCCTTGTTAGTACCAGCACTTCCCCAACTTAACACTTCACAAATGCTCCCGAAGCGTCTGGCCCGCTTTCTCTGCTCTTTCTCATGTTAGCAGCATTGACACTATCATTTTTATGGGCTGCTTTTTCAATACAGACTCACAAGAACATGGGAGTAATCTATGGGCTTGGTCCTGCCTTTCTCTTTCATTTCCCTGTGGCCAAGATGAACAGTCACTTTTGAATAAAGTGAATAAATTGAATTCTTTGTATAAAGCAACTAGGGAAACCCAGGATGGAGAATAGGAAGACTGGTCTGTTTATATGCCAATGACTCTTGTGTAAACTCCCGTATAGTCAATATAACTGATGTCAATGCTGAATGTTTACAAATGAACAAATGCCTCATCTTCATTCTGTAGGGGAGCATAGTATGCCGTGCTGTGGTAGTCATGGGAACCAGGAATCCCAACTCCAGTGTCCCGTGTGGGAAATCAGAGCAGCGAGCTGGCCTGTTGGGGAGAGAGCCTAGGTCGTGTTCTAAAGCTCTCTGTACAAGGACTCGGATGTGTCGGCCAGAAATGGTTCTGTTGCACAGCGCACTCGGTGAGGAGTCAGGCGCAGAATGCCAGCTTCCCCCTCATCCTGTTTTCCTTTCTGCCCTCAGACCTGCAACGCTTCCTTTGCCACCCGAGACCGTCTGCGCTCCCACCTGGCCTGTCATGAGGACAAAGTGCCCTGCCAGGTGTGCGGGAAGTACTTGCGGGCAGCGTACATGGCGGACCACCTGAAGAAGCACAGCGAGGGGCCCAGCAACTTCTGCAGCATCTGTAACCGAGGTAATCTCCCTGTGGCCCCCTCACTTCCAGAGGAGGGGCCTGAGCCCATGTGGGCGGCTGGGGGCTCCGGACCACCCTGTCTCAGGCTCCATTCTGCACACGGCCGGCCTTCCCTTTCCACTGAATGATAAACACGGTCCTCGCCCAGCTAGCTGCTTGCCACCCCTTCCGTCCCAAGAGACTTAGGGTGTTTGGAATGGGAGTTCCCAAGAGATCAGCAGGTGGGAACAGGAAGGGTATTGTTCCCAAGCTGGGCCCGGAACATCTGCTGCTCAGGTGGCAGGATGGATGCAGTTGGAGAGGCCACTGAGGCATTGATGTTGGTGAGAGAGGCATTAGACCCCACAGGGGGGAGAAAAGGGGCTGCTGCTGGAGAGCTTTGCTGGCTGTTCCCTGGCATGTGGAATTCAGCAGCCAGGGAAGGAGGCTGAGCCTGGCGATGGACAAGGGTCAGGAAAGAAACTGTATGTAGCACAAATGATCAGGAGCAAGCCCAAACCCAGGCAGATTGTGGCCTTGACGAGAAAGGAGAGTGGAAGGTGTTCTGAGCAGGGGAGCGCGCTTGCTGCTGACGTTGGCCTAGGTGGCTCTGGCTCCGGCCCGGGTGTTGTGTTGGGTGAAGTCAGGCCTGTCCTGGATCTGAGCTTCCGCCAGGGCTTGTCAGCTGTTGGCAGGGCCGAGGTTTGTGTTTTGCACGCACAGTGTCAGTGGAGGAGGCTGGCGCCGCGTCTCTGCTGAAGGAGGCTGGGCAGCTGTCGGCAGTGGGTGTGAGGATGCTTCTGCACGGTGTGCTTGCTTTGGCCAGGTGTGGACTGCTGGGAAGTCCTGTTTCCTGGGACACCCTGGTCCCAGTGCTTCTGGAAGTGTTGGGTGTGGCTTAGTGGATTGAGTACTGAACCAGGAATCAGGGGGGCCTCGGGCTTAATCCCAGCCGCTTCCACCTCACCCTACTGTGTGACCTCGAGCTTTCCCTTCCCTCCTCTAAACGTCAGTTGCTTCATCTCTTAAATGGGGTTAAGAACACCCCCCTTGCCCACCTCACAGGGTTGTTGTGAGGATCCCGGCACACAAAGTAGATGAAAGTTAACTGAACCCACAAGGTGCTGCACACGGGGGAGGCCCCCTTCTTACACTTTATAACTGACAGGAAAGACACGCTGACGCCCTGGCTGGGCAAAGAGAAACAAACATTCCTGCAGTCCTTGGCTGGAATGCGGGCGTCTGTGGGTCTCCCTGCGCCCTGAGGCCGCTGTGGGGGAGACTGCTGAGCAGCGAGGTGTTCTTGCTGCCCCTCCCTGAGACTGCACACTTGGGGTTTGCCTGAAGGCCACTGGGTGTCACTGTCTGCATCACCAAGAACCCGGCTGGGGAAGCAGGGAGGTAAAAGCCGCTTAAGCACCTGTCCTATTTTCTGACATGTCAATAGAGCTCTTCTGGCAGGAATTTCCCCCGGGTAGCAGGCCGTGGGGTTGTGCACACAGGGAATTATCGGGGTGTAGTTGACCATCTTGACTGTGGCTGCCCCCGCTCTAGAAAAAGTTTCCTGTCTTGTTTCATCCGAACCTGGCTTCTTAACAGCACCCCCAAATAACTCTAAGCCTGCCACAACATGCCATCCTCTGGCCTTTTGTCAAGTTTTCAAGGTTGCAGTTCTCAGCCTGAGAACTGGGGTCAGAGCCCAGAAGCGGGAACCAGTGAGAGTGGAGAAAGATGCTAATGAGGAAACCCAGAAAGCCTAGCCTGATTGCAGAGGGGGTGAGGACTGGTGGGAGGTCCAGGGCCACAGCCCCTGGGGGCTCAGCTCCCAAGGAAAGAAGAGCTGAGAGCAGCAGGGAACAGCAGGGCACGTTGGCCCAGTTACAAGACAGCTGATGTGGCAAAGCCAACAACTATTGTATGTCAGGAGTTGTTTTTCCTGGGGCTGGCAAAGGCCCTGGGCCGCAGCCCACAGGCTACATGACTGGGATGGAGACAACAGAAGAGTAAAAGCAGAGGCCGTCTTATCTCAGAGAAGACAAGACTACATCTGGATCATAAGCTAAACAGCTTTGGGTCTGAGTCAGAGCAGGAAGTCCCATTCTTCTAAGAAGATAAGAGAGGGCTCTGGTCCAACCTACCCTGGGTACTCAGAAGGAAGAGAAGAGAATTTCACTTTTTATTAGAAGAGAAGGAACAGGATTCTACCTCTGGGCTCGTTTCTTGGGCAGAAAGAGAGTCCAACAGGGAAAAAAAAGGAAAGAACACCGAAGAGGAAGGCAGTTTTTCCAGGAAGAAAATGACACCCAAGACTTCAAGGCACTGGAATCAGAATGCAGATAGCTCTGGGTCATCCTTCAAGGCACTGGAATCAGAATGCAGATAGCCCTGCCCCCACCTGCCACCAAGGCTATGAATTCAGGGAGGAGCCGAACCAATAAATGGATGTTCGTAACTCTACAAGGATTTGAGCAAAGGCATTAGCCAGCCAGCTGTTCAGATGGTTGAGATTGGATACAATGAATTTCCAAATGCCCTCTGACATCCTTCAATTCCAACAAGTCTTTTGATTCCAGAGAGAGGAAGGGGTGGCAGGGAGGAACATTAATTGGTTGCCTCCCACATGCATCCTGACCAGGGATCGAACCCGCAACCCTTGGTGCATGGGACAGTGCTCCCACTAACTGCACCACACCTGCCAGGGCCCAACAAGTCTTAAGCAGTCAACTTAACAACTTATGCATCTGTCAATTTCAGTCTTTGCCTGTGAAGGATGGGAAAGATTAGAGGCAGCCTGGCTGCTCTAGTCCCACACTTGAGACAGATGACCTGGTCTTTGTCCTAGAGACATATCAAGATGCGGGTCAGACTTTCTGAAGAGGAAGATAATTTGTAGTGGGAAGATGGTGAGAAAAGTTTGTTCCTTCATTTTCAAGTTGAGGATATTAGTTAAGTTGATCAGTGGGAGGGAAAAAAGGATCCAGTAGGTCACCATAGTTTTCTACCTTGTAAAATTTCTATAGCAGGGTCTTTGTGTATATGCATATGTACTTATGTGAGGAAGAGGGGTTGCCATTGAGAATGTGCCTCTGACAGAGACAACATGTGGTCTCCAACATCACTTGCTTAAAAGGTAGAGGAAGTCTTCTTTCCAGAGGTGGGCGTACAAGTTGTTACCAATGCCAGTCTTGGGCGCAGACGGCCTGTCATTCTCTGATTCTCTGAGCTGACACAAACCAACTATTGCCCCCATCTGGCACCAAGGTCTGGACAAGGAGAAAGCAGTCCCCGACCCCTGCGTGGATGTGAAATTTGCAAAGAAAGGATTTGCTTCTGGAGTGTGAAATGCAGCGCAACAGACAAGAAAATGCAATGGAGGGGCACAATAGCCCTTTGGCAATAAAATCTTCATCTCTAGAATGCGAGGGAGGGCGGCTTGTTGGTTCTGGTGGAGTCACATGTGTGCTCAGTATCTCCATCATTCTGGTGCCTGGATCAAGCCACCTTGTTGGTTCTTGGTTAATCAGTGGTGAACGGGCAGGTGAGTTCAGAATTACAACTAAATGTTTCTGACTTAAAGGATGTTTTCTTCTCAGAAACTCAGCTTCTGTTTTAGCCCAACAGTTGGCTGCTGAGTTGCTCTGTGTTTAAATTCTGGGCTTCACGTGGCAGCTGTAGATCCACTCCTCCCACCCTGCTATGTGGTTCTGCTATAGATAGTACTGTCTGCAGCTGGGTAAAGTCGAGAGGACCCAGCCATGTGTTACTCGGCCTGATTTTCAGGAAAAAGAAGCAAGTTTTCATTGAGCATCTGCTGGGTTCCCCTGGTACATAGCTCTTCCCAGAAAGAGTAACTACACTAATTCCTGGTGCCCCTTCCCTCCGTGGACCTGCCTGGGTACACCACACCACTGTAGAGGCCTCAGCAGGGATTAAAAAACAAAGAAAAAAATTCCCTTCTAAAGCGGAATCATCAGAAAGTCCCTGATGTCTGTGCTGGTTGTTAGGGCCACAGCACCGAGTAGGGGGCTGAGACCCTCTTTCCCATGACCCTCACCGCCTCATTCCTGACTACACGCTTCCTCTGAGGAATGCTTGTACGATAAGCCAGTCTGCTCTGTAACTGGCCCCGGGCAGACCCCTCGTCACAGCACTGGACAGCTCGCTCTGCCAGGCAGGGCAGGACACCGGCCTCTGGCCCAAGTGGGTCTCTGAAGGAGCTGTGTCAGGAAAGGAAGGAACATTCACTCAATCCCCCATTTCCTCCAGAACCACCAAGCACTGTTGTCAGGGGAGTGTTTGTTAAATAAGCTTCCCACAGGTCAGCCCCTGTCTATCAACGGCTTCCATTCTAGTGGAAGAGAGATACATGAGTGTAAATGGTGATCACGAAACCTATTGCAAAAGTCCAAGGGATGTTTCTAGGGCCAGGGCCAAGACACATTAAAAAGAGTCTGCCCCACCCAGCCGGTGTGGCTCAGTGGTTGAGCATTGACCTATGAACCAGGAGGTCACGGTTCGATTCCTGGGTTGCAGGCTTGATCCCCAGTGTGAGGTGTGCAGGAGGCAGCCTATCAATGATTCTCTCATCATTGATGTTTCTATCTCTCTCCCTTCCTCTCTGAAATCAATAAAAATATATTAAAAAAAAAAAAAAAGAGTCTGCCCAGTGGTTAAGGACCACGTGGCCCTGGGGTTGGAGTCCAGGCTCTGCCATTTCGTAGCTATACCTGTGACTGCAAGTTGCTTAACCTCACCAAGCCTCTTATTTTTTAATCTACAAAACAGGTATAATTCTCAGCTCATAGGGTGGTTGGGGGAATACTACAGAATAATGCATGCAATGTGCTGGGCCCTGGCACACCATCACCACTTGCTGAAGGTGAACTTTTTCTTTTTTGGCAAGAGAACATTTACTGGGTAAATTAGGTAGAAAAAGTACTTCCTAGAAGAAACAGGCTTAGGAAACAAGTTCTAGAGGTAAAGGAAGGACCCTTGGAGCTTGGGAGTGAGGAAGCTCAAGGTAACTTTTACTATCGTTCCAAAGGCCATGCCAAGTCAGACTTTTAAAAATGAGTCTTGTGCAGACATTACGCAGTACTCTCTAGCCTCTGACCTGTTAGTCATGGATCCCATTGTTACCCTGTAATTTTAAAGGGGAATGACAGTACCTGAGAATATGTCAGCCAGATCTGAGTGAATGAAAGGACATCATCAAGGCACTGGCACCCCAAGTGGGCCTCATGCTAAAAAGCTTCGCTTCCTGCTGAAGGCACTTGCTGATCCTTGGCCATGAATGGGGTTCGATGACACAGCTTCTTCCTGTGAAACCCAAGCCGAAACCCTTTGACCTGCCCACCTGGTTCCATATCTGCAGACTTGTGGGTGGTGCGGAAGTTGGCCCAAGATCTCCTCTTCCCAGCCTGAGATAGGACACAGCTCAAACTGACTGGAGCGTCTGGGTTGGGCTGGATTGGCCCCAAGATGGCTGGACTGTCCCTTCCCCCAAATAAAGGCAAAGATCATCCCTGTTTTTTCTTTAAATGAACCCGATGGATGCTCCAAAATTGAACCAAAAGACCACCATGAATAAGAGATGACTACACCCTTTAACGTGACGTCCTCTTTTTCTATTCTTCAAAAAGTCTAAACAGTTACTAAGTCCAGTTACTCGGAAGGTGAAAACTTAGCAACTAGAACATGTCCTAAGAAATAGAAGCAGGGCTGCTCCTGGAGGCATTCCTTTGGGATTTCATCTCACCTCCATCTGATCTGTGGTACCGTTTACAAGTGTTAGCAAGCGTTCTGCTGGCTGGGAGCCCGTGGCGGCCCGGGAGCCCGGATGCTTTTCTGACTCGGTTTCTAGTTGTGGTCTCTGCAGCTGACCTGGGGCTGTGGGACCACGCAAACCACTCCTTACTGAGGTGCCAAGCAAGCCTAGAGGCGTCTGGCCTTTGACCTGACATCCGTCCGTCCAGGCAGCTGGCCTGGGCCTCTACCGCAGCCTGGCAGAGTGGGCTCTGCAGAGGAACCGATTTGAGGACAGTGCCATCCTTCATCCTGAGCCAGGGGGCTCCTGTGGTTGCAGCTGTTTTTGAGCCAAGGAGGGCCCCTTCTAGGTGCAGCTGGCCTGGGAATGCTAGCCAGAGCGGCCAGAGGAGAGGCGTGGGGGAAGCAGAGAGGTGTCTCGGTGCTGGCCGCGGGATCTCATCTCCTTTTGTCTTGTTTAGGTTTCTCCTCTGCCTCCTACTTAAAGGTCCATGTTAAAACCCACCACGGTGTTCCCCTTCCCCAGGTCTCCAGGCACCAGGAGCCCATACCGAATGGGGGAGCAGCGTTCCACTGCGCCAGGACCTATGGCAACAAAGGCAAGCGACCCCTTGCTCTGCACTTTGCTTCTCTGCGCAGACTGTGTTGTGGGGGCGCTGGGCCGGGTGTGGGGAGGCGGGAAGGCTGCCAGCTTGCTGGCCGCCTCGAGGAGGCTCAGTGATCTGAGTGGCAGTGGCCTCCAGGACAGTCACAGTGGGTATCTCACTCCAGGGCAGGGAGTGAGGCTTGAGGGCCCTGCCATGATCCAGCCCCCGCCTCCTCTTCCCCAGCCCTCCTCCCGTGCTCCTGGCCAGCCTGCTGTCTGGAGCCCTGCCACATGCCCCCGGCCCAGGGCAGGAGGAGGAGCCCTGCATGATGACTTACTTTGGGCTTGTCTGTCGCCTGTGGCCCTGGAAGGGTGGTGTGGAGCTGTAGCTGAATGCTTTCTCCTTTGATCCTTCTGGGCAGGGGGAGCCCAGGGCTGGCTTCCCCCTTCATAGGTGTGACTGGTTGCTGTGAGTGCCCTTTCCAGAGGGCCTTTGGCTGTGTCTGTGAGGTGCATGGCGATAAATGAACTACCTGACGGCCTCCGACTCCGAGTTGGTTTGCTTGGTTTGCGTAGAGCTCCCTAAACCCCACCTTCACTCGTTGATTCAGGTTGTTTTGTGGTATTTTTAAGTTGTGGTTGCTTTGGGGATAATGCCAGGGGCTTGGTGGATGGCAGAGATGGCATGCTCCACGCTCCCATCACGGACCTCCCTTCCCGGCATGGCTCTCTGAACCCAGGCAGGAAGCTGCTGATTGGTGGAGGACTCCATTGTGGGCCGGGCAAGGCAGAGCAGTGAGGGTTGTCTGGCGGTCCAGCTTGTCCTGGGCTCTGTGTGGGCCCAACCTGCCAGCTGAGTTGTTCAAAGTTGCTTTTAATCTCTGTGCTTTGGCCACTCGGCCCAGGAAAGGTTTTGGCAGAAGGAAGGCGGCGAGGGCAGGCTTGTGTTTGCAGCACTGGGAAAAGGCTTCTGTCTCCACCATCTTGGTGTCTGCTGACTTGAGGATCCCCGGCTCTGGTTCCGCCTTGCTAGGGTGCAGCTAGTCTGGTGCAGAGGTGAGGCCACTGACATCCCTGCTCGGCATCATCAGAACAGCCGTGTTACCTTCAGAGGCACCCAAGACAGGGCCTAGGAGTTGGGGGTCTTCGAGTTGTTCTGGGGAGAAGCAGTGGAGGTCCCCTCTCTGAACCCCCTCCTTGGAGCAGGCTGAGATGATGATGCGCGATACGTACGCACCTGCATGAAGAGTCCTCAGCGAGGGAGGCTGGCAGCCCCAGGGCCCTGCTGTCTCCCCCCGTAGGTGGTCAGACTCCCAGGCTGACCAGCCGGACCTCGGTGGGTTCTGCCAGGACCGTGGCTGGCTGCCGACCACCCTCCACAGGCCTGTGAGCTGGTCCCTCACAGCCCCTCCAGGAGGGGCCCTCTCCGGAGCCCAGCCTCATCTCGCCTCTGTGTTCTGTTTTCTCCTAGAAGGCCAGAAATGCTCGCATCAGGATCCGATTGAGAGCTCCGACTCCTACGGTGACCTCTCAGATGCCAGCGACCTGAAGACACCGGAGAAGCAGAACACCAACGGCTCTTTCTCCTGCGACATGGCGGTCCCCAAAAACAAAATGGAGTCTGACGGGGAGAAGAAGTACCCCTGCCCTGAATGCGGGAGCTTCTTCCGTTCCAAGTCCTACTTGAACAAACACATCCAGAAGGTGCATGTCCGGGCCCTCGGGGGCCCCCTGGGGGACCTGGGCCCTGCCCTCGGCTCACCTTTCTCTCCCCAGCAGAACATGTCTCTCCTCGAGTCCTTCGGGTTTCAGATTGTGCAGTCGGCGTTCGCATCGTCTTTAGTAGATCCCGAGGTTGACCAGCAGCCCATGGGGCCAGAGGGGAAGTGAGGCAGAGGCTGCGTCCCTGTGGAGATGGCCGTCCGGGGACTGCTGAGAAATGCTGTGAATGCGGAGGGAAGTGATGTCTTTGGGTTCTGTAGCTGAGAGATTTTTATTCGTTTTTAAACCCCGCCCCCCACCTTATCATCCCATCCCTCTCCACCACCCATCCCCCGTGGTCTTTAGATAGATCCTCATCTGATACTCTGCAGACATGTCTGTGAGGCCCAGTATGGGCAAGGGCAGGAAACACTACATAGGCCTTCGAGGGCCTTCAAGGCAACACGGGTTCCAGTTTCTCTAGTGAGCAGAAGCTGGAATTCCTGGTGCTCAATTCTTAGTGACCCCCATCCCAAACCCACAGCTGACGGCATTCTGGGACCTTGGTGATTCTGGTCCCCCCGCCCCCACTTCTCTAATCCCTCACTCTCACCCATCTCCTATCCCTTAAGAGAAAACACAGTAGGGTCTCCACCCACGTATACAGCTCTGATGCCCCACTGTCTTTAAGGAAGCTGGAAGCCTACAGCATCCCATGGACCAGGGGAGAGTGTCCTCCAAGAGCCCCCTGAGCTTGACCCTTGACCTGGAGGGCCCCAGAATTTTCTGAGCCCTGCTTGGAGTCTAGCATTTTGCTTCTAAGACAAGCTTAGCTGTTGAGGACACTCCCACCCCAAATTCCAGTTCTTACGTGATTTTAACCATTCAACTTGCTGTTGGGTTTTAATTCTCTAATTATTATTATTATTGTTATTATTTTTTAGGACCAGTTGTAGTGAATTGCTACTGAAAGCTATCCCAGGTGATACAGAGCTCTTTGTAAACCGCAGTCACAGGTTAGGGTTAGTATTAAACTTTGTTTAGATGTACCATAATTAACTTGGCTAGTTGATTGTTTGGAGTCTATGGAAGAAATAGTTTTATGCAAAATTTTAAAAATGCCAGTCTGGTCAGGGAGGTAGGGGGTTTAGTGCTATTGGGGAGCCAGAAAGACAGGAGAGCTGGCAGGCGGGGACATTGTGTACCTCAGTTGTGTCACATGTGAGCAAGCCCAGGTGGACCTCGTGATGTGAATTGATCTGATCAGACTGTATTAAAAACCTTAGTACGTTACTTTCCCTGCTCCCCGAGTCTGGTTTTTCAGCTGTGAGGGTCTTTGGGACCCAGAGGGTGGGCAGTCCACACCCCTGCACCTCGGGGGTGGGGAGGGCATCCCAAGAGACCTATCTTCCTCTTCATTGCACCGGTTGCACTGGGACTGACAGGTAACGGTTCCCACTGAGGACTGAGTTGCCAACATTCACCCATTAGTTCAACAAATACTCGCCCCTGTTGTCTTCACTGCTGTGTGCCATGCCCAGCCTCAGACCCTGGGGTACGGTGGTGAAAGGATACCCTGGTGGAGCTCAGTGGGAGACAGTTAACAAGTAAGCAGGTTTAACTTAGTTCAGATAAAGAGAAGTCCAGGGGAGAAAACTGGGCAAGGTAGGAAGGTGTGAGGTAGGGGGTGGGACTCTGGGAGAGAAGATCTGGAGTTAGCCCTAGCTGGTTTGGCTCAGTGGATAGAGCGTTAGCCTGTAGACTGAAGGGTCCTGGGTTCGATTCTGGTCAAAGGCATCTACATAGGCTGCAGGCTCGATCATTGGCCCTGATTGGGGCATATGCAGGAGGCAACCAATCAATGTCTCTCTCTCACATCGATGTTTCTCTCTGTCTCTCCCCCGCCACTTTCACTGTCTCCAAAAATCAATGGGAAAATATCCTGGGATAAGGATTAACAACAACAACAAAAGATTATGAAAACAAACAAACACCTGGAGTTAGAGGGCACTGGCTAGGACCTAAGGAGGGACAAGGTGCAGCTGAAATCCTCTTGGCCAAGGGACTCTAAGAAGCTTAGCAACGTGAACTCCCCCCAACCCCATGTTGTCTCTGGGTAAGTAAAGGTTGTTGCAGCCTCAGTAGTGAATGCATGAAGAGAAGGGGGAAAGAACAGCAAACAAGAGGCAAGAAGTGAGCACAGTGGGGAGTTAATGGGAGCAAGAATCAGAGTGGGAACAGGCTGACTTCATGGCAGTCAGGTATCTTGAGAAACCTCAGGCAAGAGGGAAACCCCTAAACGAACAGAAACAGCATTTAACCTCCAAACAAGTAGAAAAAGCGTTAAGGGAGAAAAACAGACCAGGAGGAACAAACAAAGCCCACAATGACTTAGATTCACTTGAATATCAGTAATCACACTGTTCTGGTTTAAAGGCACACTCAGAACTGGATTTTTTTAAAAACCCTCTAAACCGCCTACGTGAAATCTTGGGTAAATTGCTGGGCTGTGGACTGTGTGGGATGGAGGCCTGGGCTGTTTGGGGGGAGCATCGGAGAAAAGAGCCACTCCGGAGTGCTGAGACGCTGTGGACAGGTAGCTTTGTGGCCACCACAGACGCTGCCAGCGGGTCACACTGCAGAGAACCTGGCCTTGAACCAGCGGCCTGAGACATGCATGCTAGGTCCTGCTCCCCCACCTGAGACCCCTGGTTGTGTCTGTGGACAGGTGGCAGGAGTGGAACAACAAAGCAAGCAGCTGCTGCTTCTGAGCAGCAAGTGAAGGTGCCCCCGCTTGCCCCCATTACCCCCAGCCTCCACACCTCCTCCATACGCCATGCCCTTCAGACCATGGGGGGAAAAGCTGTGCAGGACATTGGTACACAAAGGTGGAATGGCTTCTCTTGCCATGGTCAAGGCAGAGAACCTGAGCTTTGGCTGTCCAGCTCCACCATCTGGTCACTGCCAACCCTGGGCAAATTTCTGAGCCTGTCACCTCATCAGTGAAATGGGCTGTGAAGACTAAGGGAGACATCATATGAGCTGCCATTCTCTGTGCCTGATGCTCAGCATGACCTGCGAGGGTGGTTGTCTTACTGTCCCCTCCTGCAGACGGCAAACAGAAAACAGGCTCAGAGAGGTGAGAGGCACCCTCCCCACCCCAGGTCACAGAGTAAGTGACAGCCAGAATTTAAACTCAGGTTGTTCTCCGACCTTGATTCCCAAGCCCTCAGCAACAGATCGTGCCTTTAGACGCATATAAATGCCCAATTCAATACTTGGCACAGAGGAGGCTCTGGTTGCCCTGCCAGGCCCCCAGGATAAAGGCCTGACAGTGTAGCAGAAAATGACCACTGAGGAGGTCAGGCTCAGTGCCAGAGGGAGCGTCCAGAGACCAAGTGTGAGTAAGCATGCTCTTCATACTTGGACTGGCCGGGGATGATCTGCACCCCACCCCAAGCCTCACTGGACCCCACTACATGAAGGTGTGCAGGGCACCAGCAGCAGCCTGTTTTCTAGGCACCACCAGGCAGAGCTGTCACGCCAAGGAGCCAGTCCAACTGTAGTTTCTGGGCTCAGCTCCTCCCACTCTCAGTGCATACCAACCGTTCCCAGCGCCCTCCTTTTCCCCACGGAACACCCTCCGCCCGGAGGCTCCTCCTTTCTTTTTTAATCCTCACCCAAGGATATTTTTCCATTTTTAGAGGAGGGAGGGAGGGACAGGGAGAGAAACACGGATGTGAGAGAGACATATAGATTGGTGGCCTCCTGCATGCACCCCGACCAGGGCCAGGTGTCTGCAACCAAGGTACATGCCCTTGACCAGAATCAAACCCGGGACCCTTCAGTCCCCAGGTCGACACTCTATCCACTGAGCCAAACTGGCAATGGCTGGAGGCTCTTTCCTAACAGCTCTGTGCTTCTGAATCTTACTCTGTTCATGACCTTCTTTGCCTGCCTCAGCACAGCTTCTGCCCCCCACTCCCCCCAGTCATCCTCACTGTGCCCTGGGTCATGGTGGTCTTTGAAGACAGTACCGGGGGCAGATCCCAACACCACCCCCTTCTGACTGGGCTTCTCCCTTTGCTCATGTGGAAAACAAGGATACCAGTTCTCAGTCACATGGCTGCTGTGAGGATTACGTGGACTCATACCTGTAAAGCACATTAGGAAACACTCAAAAAGCTCCCTTTTCATTCACCTCCCCCAGACTACACTCATAAATGAATGGCAGCAGGGAAGAGCGAACTTCTGTAAAGAGCCAGAAGGTAGACACGTTCAGCTTTGTGAGCCGTGAGGTCTCTGTCACAGCTACTCCGCTCTGCTGCTGAGCAGCCAGGCAAAGACAATAAATCCATAAACGGACGGGCATGGCTGTGGTCCCATAAAACTTCATTGATGGGCCCTGCAACTGAATTTCATTTAATTTTTACATGTTAGGAAATTCTCTTCTTTGGATGTTTCCAACCACTGAAAAGTGTAAAAACCATTCTTCGCTCACAGGCTGTGCAAAAACAGGTGGCAGGCCGGGCCTGACCCCCGGGCCACAGTTTGCCGGCCACTGCACAAGACCCGCTTCTCCTCCTGCTTCTCCAGGCCCTCCCTGGTTTCAGATCTTGGATGTCACCCAGACTCAAATCCCAGCCAACCGTGGGCTCACAGTTCATGTGAGTTAAATTAATCTGACACCCAGAGCTTGTGATTTCTTGGTCTGCCAGTCAATCCATTGATCCACGTGGAATGCAATGCCACGTCCCCCAACCGAGATTGCTCTAAGGAACTCCAGAGTCCGCACAAAGATGGGCCTAATGTGCTCAGAATAAGAATTGCCTACCCATTCACCCTCCTTTTGAGGTTAGGGGCAGGACAGTGGGCAGGGCAGAGGGCAGAAGGTCGGCAGGGAGCTGGCAGAAGACAGTCCTGGAGGAAATGGTGAATGAGGTCAGTCATCGAATCCCGTTATTGTCCACGCGGTTCTCTCTGGCTGCTTAGCTACCTCTGCTTTCTGGCTTTCGTGAAAGGTTGTACTTGGAGGCACCAGGGATAAGGAGAGGGGGACGTTTTTGGCAGTGAATGCAGAATTTCACAGGTCTCTCGCAGGAGTAAATAGCCATGTCCTCTTACGTTGAGTGACAGTGTTCCCAAGTCTTGGAGGATCCCTCTAAGCCCTTGGAGGAGGCGGCTGGTGACTCCCCAGTTTACATAATCGAGACCTGGCAGCAGGGCCTCTAGGCCTTACACAGCACATCTCCCCCCATCTCCCATGGCCACCTGCCCCACCCTCCTCTGGACCTCCCCAAGAGTGGAGGGTGCCTCTTACACACTGTGGAGCGGTTCTCACTGGGGGAGGAAGAGACCGAGGGGGGCAGAATCATTAATGTCTGGATCTGCATCTCTTGATAAACTGCTGTGAAAGGAAATGCCAAATGTTTATCTAAGAGACGAATCCATCCTAACCAAACAAGTTTCTGTTGAGGACAAGGCCGTGTGGAGGGAGGTGCCTCTGAATGCAGCTGCTTTGTATCCTGTGGACGCGCATCTCAGGAAACAGCTCACTTCTGCTCCAGGGAAAGCCCGCTGCCTCCCTAACTGCTGCTCTAGCGGCGGCCAGTCCTCACCAGGCTGAGATCAGAGCCGGTGGCGGCACTGGGAAGAAAACTGCATGACTATTGACATCCGCTTCCCTCCTTCTAGGGCAGTGGTCGGCAAACTGCGGCTTGCGAGCCACATGCGGCTCTTTGGCCCCTTGAGTGTGGCTCTTCCACAAAATACCACGTGCGGGAGCACACGTACAGTGCGATTGAAACTTCGTGGCCCATGCGCAGAAGTCGGTTTTCGGCTCTCAAAAGAAATTTCAATCGTTGTCCTGTTGATATTTGGCTCTGTTGACTAATGAGTTTGCCGACCACTGTTCTAGGGCATTTCTTTTCTGAGTCAATATCTGTGCCCTGGGCCTGCTGAAAGCTTCGGGGTCCATGTTAAGGGCCACAAACTCCATGAGTGGGGGGGGCCTAGGTTAACTTTTTTTAACCCTTTCTGTGGATGATGATAAACCATTTGCTTATTCACATAGTTTCCTCTGCCTACAAAGTACTTGCCTTTTGTTTATCTCAAGAATTCTTCTTCAAAGCCCAGCTCAGATGGCCCCTCAACTGCACAGCTTCCCTTGCCCCACAGGAGGGAGACAACTTTCATTTATTACATCACTACTAAGTGTCATACCCGTTGTCAGGGGCCTTTTGTACCTCAGCAACCCTGTGAGATAGATACTGCTTTATCTTCCCTGGGGTTCACAGAGGTCAAGTCACTGCCAGTGCCACATAGCTGTGAAGTGGCAGAACCAAGACATGAATCCTGACCTGTCTGACCATGCGGCCCAGGGCTCCATCACTGTCTTCCTCTGTGCCAGCTCCCTGTTCCACACATATTCCTACTTTTCCATCATCTTTTTTATGGATCTCCCCATAGGAGACCAGGTTTCCTTGCAAAGGTAATTCATCTCTGTATTCCCAATACCTAGAATAGTGTTTAACACTGAGCAGCCACTAATTCATTCAACAGGTATTCTGGATGCATACTGTGTGCTGAGAGAGACTTAATTCCTCAAAGAGCTTAAAGCATACAAAGTAGTACAGGACATGGGACATAGACATACACAAATATCTGTACCACAAGAGAGAAAATGACATGACAGGTGAAGGGAAATAAAAGCTCTGATGATTTGAAGGAGGAGGAGATGCCGGCCAGGTCTGAGAAGGTAGTGGCATCAGAGAAGGACCTCAGAGCATGCTTAGGACTTGGACATAGAGGGCTGGGTGTGGGGGGAGCAGGGGGGCTCAGAGAAGGGAAGATCTGGGCAAATTTGCTCTTGAAGTCCAAATACCAGCTGATGATCAAAGTGACAAGTCCCTTCAGGTCACTGAGGAAGAAAAGGGCCATTTCAGAGTGTGTAGGAGCTGCTGGGACAAGTCAGCCACCAATCAGATTGTGAAGAGGAGCTGGTCAGGGCAAACCGTAAGGCTCAGCTGGGCGACTGACCCAGTATCAGGGCCAGTTTGGATGAACAAAGACAATTACCTAAGAGGAATTCCGCAGCCAGCTCTTAAAATAACAACTATCATTCTAATAATAACCATCACCATTTATTGATCGGCTGCCTCCTGCATCCCTACTCTGGGGATCGAACCCCCAATCCAGACATGTGCCCTGACCGGGAATCGAACTGTGACCTCCTGGTATTTAAGATTTGTTTTAAATGTTTACACAAATAAAAACGTTCATTTTACAAATGTTCATATCTGCCCTGGCCGAGTAACTCAGTTGGTTAGAGTGTTGTCCTGATACACTAAGGTTTCGGGCTCAATCCCCATTCAGGGCATGTACAAGTATCAAACCAATGAATGCATAAATAAGTGAACCAACAAAATGATGTTTCTCTCTCCCTTCCTCTATCTCTATAATCAATAATAAAAAAAGTTTAAATGTTCATCTCAAGCTTCCCTTCAAAGCTCTTGCTCTGCCCCCTGCCAGGGAAGCTGGACCCAGCTGTGGCCATGAAGGTTTGAGTGGAGAGTGGGAGAACGTGGTCTGTCCTCCACCACGTCCTCACCCCTTCCTCTCTGCGATTGGTCTGGGACGGGTGGGAGGTGCAGTTCCTCCTACCTGACAGCCTTGGAGAATCGGCCGTTTCTCTGTTGATTGGCTGCTATTCTTCAGGACTAACTGGCTGTGTCTTCCTCCGTGGGGCAGCATCTAAAAACCGACTCTCTTGTGCCATCTTTCTGAATTTCACCTTCCTTATCTGTAAAGTGGAAAGAAAGCAAATTTCCTTATGCGGGTGACGTGAAAACAGAGTAAGGGTAAGGCACTAGGTGTACCGGTTGATAATGCAGATTTTTTTCAATATATGGAGTTACACATATGTTGATATAGATGCGATTTGATATGTATGCTATTTTGTTGTATTGACAACAAGCTTCAAAACTACATGTCAAATTTTCTGAAGGTGTTAATATCATGGATATTTTTACGCTTAAATTAATTTCAAGAGAAACATCAAAAGTGCTTGAAATTATCGTGTTTTCTTTGATTTCAAAATCCGAATTTTTAACTGGTTAAGAGCTAATCCTCATTTTTTAACCAGTTAATAGCTAACGCGCATTTTTAACCGGTACAAGATTAGCTATTAATCGCCAGCCACATCCCCAACGCCCACTACAGAAATTAATTCTTTCTGAATATTTCTTTATAATGACCATTTCATAGTTACACCTGCCAAAGTCCAATGGCCATTTTCATACCCTGGGGTTGTGGAGTGGGCTCTCTTTTGTGTACTGGGGAAAGTCACATGCTTACCTCTATGTCCTGAAGGAGAACAAAAGCCTATTCTCCATGTTCAACTTTAAGTGGAAAGACACTGGCCGAAACCGGTTTGGCTCAGTGGATAGAGCGTCGGCCTGTGGACTGAAAGGTCCCAGGTTCGATTCCGGTCAAGGGCATGTACCTTGGTTGCAGGTGCATCCCCAGTAGGGGGTGTGCGGGAGACAGCTGATCGATGTTTCTAACTCTCTATCCCTCTCTCTTCCTCTCTGTAAAAAAAATCAATAAAATATATTTAAAAAAAAAAGTGGAAAGACACTGGCACTTGGAGGATGGGGTTTGAGAAGGGGAGGGGATCTGCCCTTAGTATCTTACCATCTTTAACGCCCTTTAAAAAGATGCCTGCAGCTGACTACAGCCTGGTAAGATTCATTATGCCCCAGCCCATTTCCTGGAAAGTTGTATTGTGGAAAAGACAAATATATATAAACAACCGGAAATGGATCTTGGGGGTGGGCAGGTATAGGGAACTTATTGCATTTACAGGAGGTGGAGGGAGGAGGCCCTACCAGAACATCCGCCCAGGGATCCACAGAGTTGTTACTGGTCTTAAGAGCTGGGAGGTGGGATCATGTACATCACATAGGACCATGAACCCTGGGGACACTCCCATCCACCTTCACCATCCTCCGTGCCTCAACTTCCACAGAGGCCAAAATAAAACTCTGTACACCCCCCTCTGTGTGCATGGGGACCATGTTTGACCGCAGGCTGCTTTGTCTTAAGGGAGAAGATGCCCATCTCTGTGATCAATATAAGGTCTGATCCCCACACAATGACGAGCTCATGATGGGCCCATGTGGTCACGATACTCACGGTCTTTCAGTGCTGCAGGCCCCAACCTTGCCCTCCTGACTTGAGTTGGCAGTGGACCACCTTATACCCTGCCCCTTACACAGAAAGCTGCACTTCCCAGAACTGTTCTCCACAAGCTGTTCTCTTCCTCCTCAGGCCTGCCTGAACTGGCTAGGGTGTTCCACAATAATGTTCTCATTTCCCTTGGCAGAACTTGGCTCTGGTTCCAATCTTATGTCCCCAGATGCACCTACTAGTACATGCAACTGCCCAGGAGGGACCAGCAGGGGGAGCCAGAATTTTTCAGATTGTTTAGCTAGAGTTAGACAAAAGGGTCAAGGATAAAAGCTACTACTTCTCAAAAAGCTCAGGTAATTTTCTCCTCATTTAAGATACATTGCCCTAACTGGTTTGGCTCAGGGGATAACATGTGCCTGCAGACTGAAGGGTCTCGGGTTTGATTCCAGTCAAGGGCATGGACCCAGGTTGCAGACTCAATCCCCAGCTCTGGTTGGGACCATGCAGGAGGCAACCAATCAATGTGTCTGTCTCACATTGATGTTTCTCTGTTTTTCTCCCTTCCACTCTCTCTAAAAATCAATGGAAAAATATCCTCGAGTGAGGATTAAAAAAAAAAAAAAGATACACATACTAAGTACTCATTAAGTTAGCTATGATGTTCATTACTGCCCCATGTTGAGCTGTTCCATAAACACTGGAAGCTGGACAAAGTGTACATCATTCTATGATGAGATTGCTGGATTATTCATCCCACTGTTAAGTCAGGACTAGAGTCCCTCAGGAATCCAGAGAAGGGATGTGAAAGCTCTAGAAAGTAAAAATATTAAAGTGACCTTTTTAAGGTTCTTTGAGCTGACAATGCTCACAAAATTGAGAAGACACCAAATATCAAGCTTATTTCCAGATAATTTGGGTTTGCTTAACCAGAATAACAAAGAGAAAAAGTAGAGGCTTAGTTAGGCTCTAGCTTCTGATCCTAGATGGTGGCAATAACAATAATATTAATAACTAGAGGCCCGATGCACGAAATTCGTGCAAGAGTAGGCCTTCCTTCCCCCGGCTGCTGGCACTGGCTTCCCTCTGGTACCCGGGACCCGGGCTTCCCTCACAGCCCTGGCTTCGTCTGGAAGGTCGTCCGAAAGGACGTCTGGTCTAATTAGCATATTACACTTTTATTATTATAGATTATTATAGATAATAGCAGAAGTTCTTAACATGTGTGAGGTACTCTTCCAAATGCTTTAGATACATTAACAATTTCATGTTTACTGGAGCAGGTTTTCCTACTGTGTCCAAGAGATTAGAAACTCAGAGCAAAAGCATGTTACCGGCTGATGGCAGAGCCACTCTAGGAATGGGAGGCTTTCTCCTAGGCCTGATGACTCTTGAAGGTGATAAAAGGTTAGGCCACTCAGTGTGGGAGAGGACAAGATCCTAGAAAGTAGAAATATGCCACCATTGCCTGGGCGGCAGCAGCCTGGCTGCAACAAGGCAGGGATTTCTTATTTTTAAAGTCAGGGTAATAAGGATGCTCCTGCCAATACTGCATAAAACTCAAGAACACTTAGCAGTGATGGCGGACTTCCAACTGAGCCATCAAAGTAAATGTGGAAGAAATCTCCAGGTAGAAAATAGCATCGGGAACTCAGAGAACACACTTAAGTGTTTGAAGCTGGTACTTAATCTTCTATTATTGAACTGTGGGTCTGGCCATGCTGGGGCCAATCTGAGTCCATTTATGATACCACCCGTAACACTGCTCACTTCTGTTATCTGGTAATTACAGAGGGTGAGAAGGGCAGTGATCAGCACTTAGGGCTGGGCCTCACAGTGATGCTGATTTCTCTTGTCCTTACATTTCCTTTCAGCCACAATCACTCTATGATCTTGTTTTGAATTCTTTTTTTCTTCTCTCTCCATTTGACTATAAGACTGAAGTGTACTATAAAATTCACTAGAGGCCCAATGCATGAAAATTTGTGCACTTGGGGAGAGGGTCCCTCAGCCCAGCGCGCCCTCTCACAGCCTGGGAGCCCTCGGGGGTTGTCCAACACGGGAGCGGGCCTAAGCCGCAGTCAGACATCCTGAGTGCTGCTGCAGAGGCGGGAGAGGCTCCCACCGCCGTCAGTCCGGCTTGTGGCTGAGGGGAGCTCCCCCTGTGGGAGTGCACTGACCACCAGGGGGCGGCTCTTGCATTGAGCGTCTACCCCCTGGTGGTCAGTGCATGTCATAGTGACCGGTTGTTCTGCTGCTGGGGTCAATTTGCATATTACCCTTTTATTATATAGGATTAGTACTTCCTGACATATAGATTCTTTAAGGTATCTCTCTCTCTCTTTTTGTTAATCCTCACCTGAGGATATTTTTCCATTGCTTTTTTTTAGAGAGAATGGAAGAAGAGGGGAGAGACACAGAGAGAGAAACATCAATGTGAGAGAGACACATCGCTTGGTTGCCTCCCGCATGCATCCTGACCAGGGCCAGGGATCAAACCTGCAACCAAGACACATGCCCTTGAGTGGACTTGAACCCGGGACCCTTCAGTGTGCGGACTGATGCTCTATCCCCTGAGCCAAACTAGCTAGGGCTAAAGTATATCTCTTAAGAGGAAATGGGATGAAACAAGCCATGGGAGAAGATGGGTGAACAAAGTTTTGAAGAGAGTAATCCATACAACAGTGCAGAATGGGAGAGATGGCCAGTAGGGAACTGGGATGATGGTAAAAGGAAAAGCAGTCTCTGACCCAGAAGGTAGACAGGTTCAGAAAGGCTGAGTAACTGTTGGCTGACTGACAGCGTAAACTGTAACAGTAGAATGAAATACCACAATTTCAAAGATGGGCTAGAGGGATTTTCCCAGCTACTTTGTTTTTCCCCTACCAGGATATATTTAATAGATAAACATCTGATTTATATATTGCTTACATACATACATGTTAACTACAATTGTGTATGGTAAAAGTAATTCACAGCAAACACCACAATCAGGGCTTGGCATACCTAAAATACACAGATGAGCGTGTGTTTTTTTTTTTACATTTTGGAGATAGAGCAAAGGTTAGGGCAAAAGCATTGCATTCCCTAAAGCTAACCCACAGAGCCCCTCATGCCATGTGACCGCCTAGACTAGGCCTAGCATCTGGCCAAGGTTAATCGTCCCGACTCCCAACCCAGGACTTTCCTTTCCTGTCCCCTTTTCCTGACAGCTCGGCGCTCCTGGGCTTCATCTCTGAACTCCCCCGTTTATTGCAAATGCTCTTGTTAAGCTACAAAGTCTGGATCTGAGGTCTGGTTTCTCTCCTCCACTTTCAGACCCAGTTCCCACCCTACCCGCATCAGGCTTCATGGAGTTCACACACTCATTATATTCATGAATGCTAAGGCTAGACCCAAAGCTCTTTTATGCCTTCTTGCCAGCCTGCCTTTATTCTAGGACCTTCTTAACTCCACTGCACTCACCCGAGTCTCACTTTGATTTTCTGTCCAGTTGGTCCACCATTAGTCCCATATCGACTGTTTGCTGGGCGTTTCTACATGCATATCTTGCCTTATGCCAAATTCAAAACCAGTGAGGCCAAATCCATTGCTTGTACCCTAATCAGCTCCACTGCTTAACAAGTTTCCAAAGATCATGGTATCCATGCAAGAGAAAAACAAAAGAATAAAAGGGCAGTTGAACTACTAAGGAAGAAATCACCAAGAAATTGTTTAAAAAGATATGAAGTGATATTAAAAAAATAGCAAATAAAGTTTCAAAACATATAACAGAGAACCGAAATGCATAAATATGTCACAATATGTTTATATACTATACATGAGGCCCCTAGGACCATAGGAAATGCAAAAAATTCACTGTTAATAACTCATTCTCAAATTGCCCCCCTTAAAAATCCAACTGCCCCCCTGTGCCCCACTTTGGGAACCACTGTCCTAACTCCAAAAGGCCTAAGTCATATGGATGTGGTGAGGTTTAATGATGGATATAAATCACTGCAAATGGATTGTCCACAGGGTCGGGGGAGGGGGAGAGAAAAACATTTAACTTCCTCTATATGAATTCAGGACTGGAAGGACAGACTATTAAGTATAGCTGCGCAAATGCCTCAATATTTGCACAACATGGAGATATTATGTAGCTCCATCTTTGCCGTTAAGAACAAAGGCAAAGCCCTAGCTGGTTTGGCTCAGTGGATAGAGCGTTGGCCTGTGGACTAAAGGGTCCTGGGTTCAATTCTGGTCAAGAGCACATGCCCAGGTTGAGGGCATGATCCCCAGTAAGGAGTGTGCAGGAGGCAGTCAATCAATGATTTCCTCTCATCATTGATGTTTCGCTCTCATTCTGTCCCTTCCTCTATGAAATAAATACACACACACACACACACACACACACACACACACACACACACACACACACTAGAGGCCTGGTGCATGAAATGTGTGCACAGGTAGGGTCCTGAGGCCTGGCCAGGGATCATGGCTGATTGGGGCCTTCCAGCTGCTGGCCAGGGCCTTCCTTCATTCCACGCCACCCTCTGGTGGCCAGCGCACATCACAGCAAGCAGTCGAACTCCCAAGGGGACAATTTGCATATTAGCCTTTTATTATATAGGATTTTTAAAAAAAGAACAAAGGCAAGTAACCACTTTCTCTTTCCCTTCCCTTGCCTGTGGCTCATGAGTGGATGGAACTGGGGATTCATCTCCCCTACCAAGTCTTGTTCTTTTTAGAGGCTTTGCACGGATGGTATGGCCAGAGCACAGCCCTCCTTCCCTGGCCTCTTCCTTTAGTTTCAACTAAAAAGACCCCTTCTGTATTCCTACTATATATGACACCCCAAAATCCAAATATAAGCAAAGGAATATGACTGATCCGAACCTGACAAAGATACACTTTTTTAAAAAAAGTCAGTGTTCATTAACATGTGTAACCCATAAAGGCCCTTTTTCCTTTTCAAGGAGTATAGCTCAGCTGGTGTGGCTCAGTGGACTGAGCATTGTCCCATGGACCAAGAAGTCCCGGGTTCAATTCCCAGTCAGGGCACATGCCCGGGTTGTGGGTTTGATCCCCGGTAGGGGATGTGCAGGAAGCAGCTGATCAATGATTCTCTCTCATCATTGACGTTTCTCTTTCTCCCTCACACTTCCTCTCTGAAATCAATTTATATACATATACATTTATATACACACACACACACACACACACACACACACACACACACACACATATATATATGAAGGGGTATAAAGAGTGACTTCTACCTGGATACTGTTATTTGTGCCCTCTCCGTGGTCTCTGTGGTTCTGAGACCCTTCTTGGTTGCAGCTAGCATGTCCTCCCTAAGTTGTTCTGCCTGGGAGACTGTATCATTCCAGACCTCCCTCCCTCCAATAATGCCTCCTGACAGAATTAGTCTTTCTGCACACATGGAAACAGGAGAGGTGAAAAGCCCTGCGATGCAGCCACTGCAGATCTCAAAGGGGCTCACTGCAAACCACAAGCTGACTTCCTCTGCCTCTCTCCGCCTGGCTGAGCTCCTTCCCGCTTTGGCTCAGGGTGAGTGATCTTGCGCGGCAGAGGAGCCAGGGGGCGCCTTTCAGCGGAAAAAAAAAACAACCCTCCCTGCAGCAAGCTAGCTGGGAAGCTCCCAGTTCTACCGAGAGGCTGTTTACCAGAAGAGCATAACAAGGGCAGGTCTGGCTGCAAGTCTGGGACCGACGGGGAGGCTGGAACTGCCACCAAGGGGACCCCAACTGGTCAATCACCTGCAAGATGAAGGCGGTGAGGATGCTGGTGGCCTGGCTGCAAACATTCCTCCTCAGCAACATGCTCCTAGCAGAAGCCTATGCATCTGGAGGTAAGATGACAATCTCTCCTTTCTGCAGCAACTCAGGGAAGCGGGGAGGGTAAAAGCCCCCTATTCCCCAGGCCTCACAGATGACAGGAAAGGAAGCTTTTAGCCGGTTTGTCCCAGGAAAGCTCCCCCCCCCCCCTCTTTTCCTTGCCAGGGGGCTTGCAACTCCATCTTTGCCATTAAGAACAAAGGCAAAGTAGCTACTTTCTCTTTCCCTTCCCTTGCCTGTGGCTCAGGAGTGGATGGAACCGGGGGGGTTCCTCTCCCCTACTCCCCGAGTCCTGTTCTTTTTCAGAGGCTTTGCAGGGATGGTGTTGGCCAGAGCACAGCCCTCCTTCCCGGCCTCTTCCTGGGGCTCTCGGGCTGAGGGGAGTGGGAGCTTGGAGTTCCCTCCGGGCAGCGTACGAGGCTCCCCCTGTGCCCGCCCCGACTGGGCCAAGGCCGTGGCCGCCTTCTCTCAGGAGGGAGTGTCCCTATGGAAGGAGGGCCGTGGCTGCGGAGAAGGGGACACCGGGGTTTATGTAACGGGGAATGACAACACAGGGACGAATTTCAGGCCTGGCTGCCCACCGAACCCGAACCCCCAGGCCTTCTCCTCCACGGGGGCCACAGGTTCCAGAACAGCAACCTTGGCACGTGTCTAGTAGTGCTTTCCGGCTTTACAAAACAAACAAACAAAAAAACAAAACACAAACAAAAAAACGGAAAGAAAGAAAAAAAAAAAAAAGCGAGAGCTTAGTCCAGCCCCGGCGCGGTTTTCCCCGGGTCCAGGGGCTCCCAGCCCAGGGCTCCCCTGCTCGCCAGTCCGTGTCTGAGGGGGGCTCCTCTTCCTCACAGGCTGCCTGTCGGACAACGGCCACCGGTACCGGGCGGACCAGTCCTCCCCCGCGCCGGGCCTCCGCTGCCTCAACTGGCTGGAAGCGCACAGCCGCCTGGCCTCTGCCCCCGCGTCGGGTGAGTGTCCGCCTCGGGCGGCGGGCGGCGGGCGGGCGGGCGGCGGCCTCCGTCCCGGCCCCCAGCCCCGGCCCATGGCGCCTTCTCTCCCCTCTCAGGCGCCGGCAACCACAGCTACTGCCGCAACCCGGACCGGGACCCGCGCGGGCCCTGGTGTTACGTCAGCGGCGAGACCGGCGCCCCCGAGAAGCGGCCTTGCGAGGACCCGCACTGCCCAGGTACCCACTCGGGACCCCCGTGCGCGGGACCGCGGAGGGGCGGCCGTTGCCGCCGGCCCCGCGCCCTCTGATTGGTCAGGACTGTCTCCAGGCCGCGGGGCGCGAAGCCCATTGGCTGCCGCCGCCCGGCGTGAGCTCAGCTTCCGCGAGCGCCTTGTAAACAACGGAAGGGGGCGAGGCCCAGCCCTGCGGCCGGGAGTTCCCCGCGGGAGAGCTCCCTGGGACCGGGCCCGACCCCCTTAGCGATCCGTTCAGCCTTGACTGAACGTTTGTGGATCCCCTGCTGTGTGTTATCTTCTGCTCAAACCCCCCTGGGAAGAAGGTATTTGGGGGATCTGAGCCTCAGAGAAGTGACTTAGGGAGGAAATGAATGGCAGCGTTCAGATTAAATCCCAGTTTCTTTTTCTTTATTCTTTTTTAAAATATATATATTTTATTGATTTCCCACAGAGAGGAAGGGAGAGGGACAGAGAGTCAGAAACATCGATGAGAGAGAAACATCAATCAGCTGCCTACCCCCCCTCCCACCCACCCCCCCCCCGCCCCCCCGCTGGGGATGTGCAGGCAACCAAGGTCATGGCACTTGACCGGAATCGAACCTGGGACCCTTCAGTCCGCAGGCCGTGGCTCTATCCACTGAGCCAAACCGGTCAGGGCTGAATTCCAGTTTGTTAGATTCCAGGGCGCAGGCTTGTTGCTCCTGAGGCAGCAAGACACTTCTAGGGTCCAATTGGCTACGTGTAAAGATGTAACCTGGGGATTGGCACACCCAGCGTGGGCTCCATAAATGTGAGCTGCCCAGGGGAGTTGTGGGTGACGCTTGGAGAGGATGGCAATGGAGCTGGCTGTTGGAAGATAGCGAGGATTTGGACAGATGAAGACGTGGGAGGCAGGAGAGGCCCTTCCTTAGGGCCTTCCCCTCACGTCGGCCTTGTCCCAGCGATGGTGTGGCCCTCGCAGGCCTGGTCTTGCCCAAAGGGGAGGAGTTTGATTTCAGTGTGTGGGGGTCATTCTGAGCTGGATCCCTCATCTCCCCCAACACATGCTAAGGAAGGATTGGCTGTGGCATTCACTCAGACCACTCTCTGATGAGAGTTGTTTTCCACTTCACCTCCAGAAACTATTTCCCAGGACCTGCCAACCTCCATGACAGAAACGGAGGAGGCGTTTGAAGTGCCAAGGGGAGATGAGGTGCAGCTGTTTGCTCCTGCCAATTCCCTGTCCGTCCGGAGCCAGGCAGCGACTGTGCAGCCCGTGATTGGAATCGTCCAGCGGGTTCAGGGGAACTCCAAGGACAAAAAGGACTTGGGGATCCTGGGTATGACTGCTCCACCCCTGTCCTTATATGGGATTCATGAAGAAATATTTGCTTATGGTCTGGGGCATGGCTAATGGGGCCTTGTGTCCTGTCCTTGGCAGGCAATGTGCTGGGCATGGGCATGATAGTGATCATCATTGCCATCGGAGTTGGCATCATCTTTGGATACACCTATAAGAGGTCAGTAGCTTCTCTTCTGGGCGTCCCTCAGAGGAAGGGAGAGAGGTACACAAAGTCAAATCAGATTCCTTTATGGCATTCTTACCCCCCCCAAAAAAGTGAGGCCCTAGCCTGTTTGGCTCAGTGGAAAGAGCGTGGGCCTTGGGCCTGAAGGGTTACGGGTTCGATGCTGGTCAAGGGCATGTACCTCGGTTGCAGGCTGGATCCCTGTCCCTGGTAAGGGCATGTGTGAAGGCGACCAATCGACGTGTCTCTCTCACATCAATGTTTCTCTTTCTCTGTCTCTCCCTTCCACTCTCTAAACATCAATGGAAAAATATCCTTGGGTGAGGATTAACAACAAAAAAGAAAAAGAAAGTGAGGTGTGGAAAAAGGGGAAACCAGCTCAAGATGTCTAGTAGACACTTGGTTCTAGTCTTTACCAGGTGACCTTGTACAAACCCCTTCCTTTGATGCTTTTATTCCTCACCCCAAAGCCTTGTGAGGTAGGAGTTCTTATTCCCCACTTAACAGATGAGGAAACCTTTGTCAGAGAGGTGAAGTGACTCACCCTAGGCCACTCTGCCTGGGAGTGGCAGAACATGGATGTAAGCCCAGCTTTTTTGACACCCAATTCCCCGATGTGTAATCCAGTGTGTCTGGTGTGGACGTGAGTGGCATTGCAGAAGTCAGGCCGGACACTCACTGCAGGGAAGCAGAGATTGCACTCTTTCTGGGAGTCATTACAAACTCCTGCTCCTAGAAGAGCTCCCCAGCCACCACCTTTGCCATTGGGGCCTGGATTTCCTGAGCCATAAGAGTCTCCTCTAGGACAGGAGGGAGAACGTGAGCTGGAGGACAGGGAGCCTGTTGACTTACTCCTCCTCGCAGACAGAGAACCAAAGAGGCGACCTGGGAAACTCGGGATGTGGCCTGTGGCTGGGACAGCAGGAGGAGGAATGCTTAGTTGAGAGGGCCCCTGGGCTGCCATGTGGAAAGTCTATCCATGTCAGTGACCGGTGCATGATGATAAGTCCAAGGACTGTCTGACTGGGGGGAAATTATTTGCCATTCTTGGGCAAAATCAGGCTCCGAGTATAATATTTCTCTCCAGGGTCTGAGAAGGCTTTCTGTAAGGGAAGTGACATGGTAGCCTGCATTTTCCGGTGGCCACGGCCATGTCTGAGCCTGTAGCCCCAGTGGATCACCCAGGATTAAATAAATCTCAGGTGTCCTCAGAGGTGATACACAGTCTCCTCATTTACAGATGAAAAAAGGAAATGTTTGTAATAACAACAAAAGCAACATTAGGAAACAGTTACCAGGTGCCGGACATTGCTTCAAGCAGTTTACAGGCTTTAACTCCATTCTCACCATCACCTTTATGAGGCAAATGCTGTTATTATCCCCCGTTTACATGCACCTTGCCTGAGATCACACACCTAGCATTTGGTGAGGCCAACTCTTAGCACTGCCACTAACTCGCTATCTGTGTGACTGTGGGCAAGTTGCTTCTATTTCCTGCCCCAGAGCAATGCTGTTGCTAAGGCATGTGACTAAGGCATGTGACTGCTTAGCTCTGTGGTCATAAACTGTTTTTCTTTTCTTTTCCGTAAAAGAAAAGCCCTCTTCCTTCTCTGGTTTCCTGCGATTCAGGAAGCAGAGGCACAGAGAGGGCAAGTACTGACCTGAGTGCGAGGGTCTCCTGAGTGCCAGTCTGAGGTTGTTGCCCTTGGGACGTGCTGGCGGGATGGTTGGCTGGTTCATTTCAGAGCGTTAGATGAAATGATGCGGCGGCCCTGACCTACCATTTGTAGTCAGAATCAAACCATGTTGGCCGAGCGTAGCCCTCCTTCCTCAGCCACTGGATAGCAGTGGACTCTCTCCTCCAATCTTGTGACAGTTTCCAGGCCTCCAGGTGAGCTGGCTGAACATTTTTCCGCAGTACTGGAATCGAACCCACGACCCTTGAGTCCCCCAGGCTGATGCTTTATCCACTGAGCCAAACCGGCCAGGGCTAGACCTTCATTTCGAGCTAGGTTCTCATGCCAGTGAGGGGGCCAGGCCTTTCTTGTAGGTTCACTCCTCCAGACTGTCATGCGATTGCCCTGGGGCCTAGAATTTACCATCCGGTAAACTCAGGGCAAGGCACGGTAAACTCAGGGCAAGGCACGAGTCACCAGACTCCTGGTTACTAACCACTAGACGCCCCCCCACCCCGCCCTGTTCTCTGCAGAAGTACACCGAGTACAGTACAGACTATAGAACAGGAAACCACACTTGGGCTAAAGGCAAGCTCTCCCAGAATCAGAGAAAAGACTGTTCTGGAAAGAGCTGTTGAGTATAGATTTTGCTACTCTGCACCTTGGTTTCTTGACTATGAAATGGGGATATATCCTTCCTCCACACACACCATACCTACCCACCCCAAGAGTATCACACGTTTTAAATGTAAACAGAGCACCGAACAGGTTAAACAATTACAGTAGCAGCCAACATTTATTGCAAGCTTTCTTAATAAGGAAGACTGGCCCTAGCCGGTTTGGCTCAGTGGATAGAGTGTCGGCCTGCGGACTGAAGGGTCCTGGGTTTGATTCCAGGTCAGGGCACATGCTGGGGTTGGGGGCTTGATCCCCAGTAGGGGGCGTGGAGGAGGCAGCCGATTGATGATTTTCTCTCATCATTCATTTTTCTATCTCTTTCTATCCTCTCTTTTCCTCTCTGAAGTCAATAAAAATATATATATTTAAAAAAAAAGAGAGAGAGAGAAAGCTAGTACATCAGCCACTGGGTTGCTGTGACTGCAGCGAGCACCTGCCCTGCCTGGGCTATCGAATGAGCAAAGCCATACAAAAGGCACAGCCTGAACACGTCCCTCTTTCCTTGCCAGGGCGAAGGGCCTGAAAGAGCAGTATGACCAGAAAATGTATGAGCGGGAGATGCAGCCCATCACCCTGCCCTTGTCTGCCTTCACCAACGCCACCTGTGAGATCGTGGATGAGACGACAGTTGTGGTCCACACCAGTCAGACACCAGTCGACCTTCAGGAGGGTGATGCCCCCCTTATGGACCAGGCAGGCACTCCCGGGGCCTGAGCCCCCAACAATGGGCAGGAGCCCGTGCAGACACTGGTGCAGGATGGCCTACCCTCCTACAGCCGGGAAGATCTACACTTTTTGTTGTGGTAAAAACCCTCCCCCCACTTTTTTTTTTCCCTTTTGGTTTTTGGTGAACCCTAAGAGACGCAGGTTGCCCTGTTGGCTGAGGGCGAAATTGGGGAGGGTCCTACCAATGGTCTTTCTCCAACCCCCGGAGCAGGGTTCTGTCCGTGGATGGAGACAGTGGCCGCTGCCCCGGCAGTGCTGCTGACAAGGGCCTGCCACATTGCCTGTGTCCTGGAGCTGAATCAGGGACGGACAGGGAGCTCCCCCGGGCTCCTCTGTGCTTTATGATGTAGCGTGGCCTCAGTCTCCACCTTACCGTTTGTTCTCTGTGGGCTTGAGCGGCGCACGCTGTTATTCATAGTTCAGGTCCAGCAGTTTGAGAGGAGATGTTTCAAAAATATATTGAAACAGTGTTTGGGCTGGAACTCCCCACTGACCTCTGAGAACCGGACATGAGTTTGTACAAAAGTCCGAAGAGTGGGTTGAGAATGGGACCCAGGCTGGGGGTGCTAGTTGCCCTCCAGCTTGCTGGCGGTGACACGCCTCGACAACAGTGGGCCCGGCCAGGCCCAGGGACTTCCTGTTTTGAGAGGAAGGTGCTCACCTCGGCAGCACATCTACTAAAATTGGAACGGTACAGAGAAGATGAGCACGGCCCCTGCACAAGAATGACAAGCAAATTCGTGAAGTGTTACATCTTTAAAAAAAAAGAAAGGAAGAATTGACGGACATTTCGCTTAGGAAGAGGGTAAAGGATGCCTCAGGCCGCACAGGACCTGAGGTGGGCCTGGGGTGCCCCAGACAGTCTCTCTCCAAGGTGGACAGCCACCTCTTCCTTTTGTGGGGTTAAGACAACAGCTTACCTGTGGCAATTGCACTGCGGGGCCTTGTGAGCTGCCTCTTGAGAGGTTAGCCTGGAGACCATGCTCAGAGGCCAGGTAAGAAGGTGCTCCAGGGCTTGCCCCTGCAGTGGCCTGAGTTTGCAGGTGGCTCTGTGGCCTCCAGGCCAGCCCTTCCCAGCGGGGGGGCGGGGGGGGCAGTGGAAGGTCACGCCCCTAACTTGTAAAACAGTCATAAAACCATTGGAAGAGACCTAGGGATCCTCAGGCCCAGAGCGGGGAAGGGACACCCAAAGTCATAGAGTGACCGGCATGCGTGGCCGAGAGGAGAGGACATTTCCCCACCCACTGTGCCACACTGTGCCAGCGGCACGGCAGGGCCTCCCAGTCCTGGTGTCGCATTTGGAGGCCTTAGCAATGCCACCTGTCCACAGAGCTTCCTTCCCCAAGGCCCTCCCGCTGCCCCACGTGGACAGAGAGGGGGTTCGTGGGGCCCATTCTCTCTAGCAGGTGGTTGTTCCGGGGGGTTTGCTGGGGGAAACCTAGGCCTCAGGGGTCCTTTGGGGTTCAGTGATGCTGAAGAGAACATCACTGGTTTCTACTTTTCTATGAAAGCATTTCTCTGTACATGTTTTATATACCTCATGCTGACACCTGCATATAAAGGGCAGGAAATGGCTCTGCATTTTACTTATATAAATAAAATTTTTTTTTTTTTTTTAAAAAAAAGGACTGCACATTACCAAGTCTGTGGGGTGTTGGGAATACTCCTCCCGTGAGTTGAGAAACTGTTGGTTACCTTGTCAACACCTGTGTGGCCCGGGCCCCGTCCCTGGGAAGTGGCAGCAGTAGAATGGCTGGAACCGCAGTCATCCCCAGGAACCTTCCAGAGTGAAGCTGCTGTAAAGATGGCTGTGCAGGCATCTCTGTGGGCGGTTGTCACTGCAAATCCTCTCCCCCTTGGCATTCTTTCCGAGGTGGAGGTAGTTAAACGTCCAGGTAGCCCTTGGCTGGGGCTGGAGTAGCCACAGGAGGGATAGGTGTGCAGAGGGGGATGAGTCCTTGGGCTGCCAGGACAGCTCTGAGCTGAGGAAAGTCCCTGTGGGGGTGACTCCCAGGACTCCAGAAACAGCTACCAATGGGAGTGTTTGCTGGACTTGCAGCAATAGTTTCTCAGCCTCTGGAACACCCCGGTGATCTCTGCCCATGGCCAGACACTATACAGTTCTATCAGCAAAGGGCACCAGGCCTGCGGAGAGGACTCTAGGACAGCCAGGCTTTAGGAGTGGGCGCAGAGGGCGGGAGTGTAGGGCCCCAAAGGAGCTACTCAGCTGGTAGGTGGGAGTCAGACCTGCTTTAAAGACTGGGCTGCCTCAGGTGGGATGAGCATGTTCTCTGGAGCAGGCTGGTGTCTACATTAGGGGAGGGATGAGAATTAGGGAGCGTGAGAACTCCCCGCTGTGGGGAGTCACGTGACCTGGACCTGGAAAGGCCAGTAGCATTTCTTCTGGAAGGGAAGAGGGGAGGCCGTGCACTTCCTGGCAGACAGGCCAGCAGACCCCCGATGTGCGTCTCCCAGAGCCAGACCCCAAGTCGCATTTTACTCTCAGTGTCGTCAGTTATGTTAACGGCTTAATTTATTTGGTCTGCTCAACGGCTCAACTTGGGCCCACCACTGCCACGCTTGCAGGGGACAGCTGAGGCACAGCCAGCCACACAGCGCTGACCCTGCTGCTGCTGGGGGCCCAGGGCTCAGCCCCACAACCTTGCACACGCCACACAGAAGTACGGCCTGTATAACGCAGCCAGAGGGGACATCTAATCCCACAACTCATCAGGTCCATGAGCAGTATTTCACATGTCACCCAACACATAGAACAGGATAGTATTAACAGCAACCACTCTCCTGAATCGCTCCCACCCACCTCCTCCCTCCCACCCCAACACAACCACCACACATCGCAGTAATACCCCGACCCATTCCCAATGTGTTAAATATGGCGCAAGCTCGCTCACGGACACTTAGGAGGAGACAGTCTATTTGTGTTGAGTCCCTGGAGTTCTGGGAGCCAAGGGTAGAGGATTCCCCCAGGGCCTGACAGCACCCATGGCTGTGGCTCAGGAGGCTGCAGCCAGGAGCTAGTGAGGTGGGCTAGCCAGCAGGGGAGGTCCGGGACAGATGGCCCGGCTCTGGGAGCAGTCTCCTGCAGCATCTAAGCTCTGGGACTCTGCCACCTCCTTTTCCTGCCCAAGTTGATGCCTGGACCTAGGCATAGTGAAGGGTGGGCAGTAGCTGCCGTAAGGCGAAGAGGCTGCTGAGATTCCCACTCCCCCAGCCTCATGCACCGGGCTTGTGACAAGCCATACTATCCTCCAGAATCCATCTGGCTCTAGGCAACATGTCTCAGGCTCCGAGGGACAGCAGCCAGGATATGGGGTTCCAGAGGGCAGAGCCTCTTTCTTTCCTGCCCCTAGCCTCTTCCTGCAAGGTGGGCGACTTCCTGTTACAGGCAGAGAGATGCTCATGCACAACGCAGTGTGAGAACATGAGGCGAAAGCGTTGACGTGGCCTGGCAGGTGAACAGAAACCAGCCCTTCCCGACTCCTGGCCAGTTCCACCACAAACTAAGGGCCTCTTCGAAACCTGTTTCCTCGACCCCACCCAGGGGAGGGCGGGGCATGGAGTGAAAGGAGGGTAGCACCACTGTCAGTTCACATCCTTGGGTTGCAGCCTGGCTCCCAGTCTTGCTCTCGTCCACACGACCGACCGATGGACCGACCGGCCGCTTGAAGTGCTCCAGTCCTCAGCTGGACCCCAGACCTCGGACCCCAGCGGCTGGTTCACCCTGGAATCCTGCCTGGCAGGTCCAGAGCATGCTGATTAGTGTAAGCAAGAGCCTGGAATCCTAGGGAATTCCCGAGAGGTCACGAGTAACAGATTCCTCCTGGCCCAGGGACCAGCCTGTATTTTTCTTCTTCACAGCTTTCAGGCGAGTGTTAGATGTACAGACAGTAACCAGGCCCCAAAACGTGAGGAGATGCATTTCCCTGGTTCTGCGCCTGGCTCGCCTCCTGGGGAGGTAGTAGGGATGGCTTGTTCTGCTTCTAAACAAGCTGCCGATCCACAGGAAGCTGGGATGGCCCTGCCCACAGCAGGGGGCTGGGCCAGGGCTAGGGGCGAGTCCCGGGTCAGGCCGTACTGCATGCTCACAGTGTGGTCCAGCTCCTCGAGCTCGGCGGGCAGTGGGATGCCCAGCTCTCCCAGGTACAGGGAGAGGGCCTCGAAGGAGTCCTCCAGTTTTGAGAATGCCGGTCTAGAAAGACAAGGGGGTTGGAGGCAGGTGAAACATGGGTAGGGCCACGGGCTGGTGTGGAAGGCACCCAGGCCTGTGGCTTAACCACTTTCTAATTGTATGGGCAAGCCCGTTAACCTTGTGCCTCCACGGGAAACAGGATTGCTGTAAAGGTTAGAGATAACACTGTGAGAAGGCTGGTCTGGCTCTAAGGGACAGCGTAGAAACAGAAAGTCCAGGAGAAAAAAAGCTCCTCCCATGTCTTGGAGAAAATGCAATCAGTAAAGGTGGGATTGGACAAAGTGTCTTTAAAATTTTTCTTTTAATTTTCAAAAATATATTTTTATTGGTTTCAGAGAAGAAGGGAGAGGGAGTGAGAGATAGAAACATCAATGATGAGAGAGAATTATTGATCAGCTGTCTCCTGCACACCCCACACTGGGGATTGAGCCCACAACCCAGGCATGTACCCTGACAGGTCAATGCTCTAACTTATTGGAGATTATAGAAGATAGATAATTCCCATACTAGGTATTTTGGTAGTGTGTGAATCTGCTTTTAAAAGAAACATGATTTTTGATAGCAGAAAAAAAGCAAAGATTCTAGGTTTCTAATGCACAAACTTTAAAAGTCCCAGGGTAACTTTGGTAATAATGAAAGTTGTAACTAGGAAATGAAGGTAATTTTAAAAAGATTTCTTTCTGCCCTAACCGGTTTGGCTCAGTGGATGGAGCGTCGGCCTGCGGACTGAAGGGTCCCAGGTTCGATTCCGGTCAAGGGCATGTACCTTGGTTGCAGGCACATCCCCAGTAGGGGATGTGCAAGAGGCAGCTGATCAATGTTTCTCTCTCACTGATGTTTCTAACTCTCTATCCCTCTCTCTTCCACTCTGTAAAAAACACAATAAAAATTAAAAAAATAAATATACACAAATAAACATTGCTTTATCTGTGAAGATATGCTTTTAAAAAAAAGATTTCTTTCAAGGAGGAAATTAGGTAAATGCATGAAGATGCTCACTGTAGTAGTAATACCTACTGTAAAGAGAAACTGGAAAAACCTGAACATCTACATTATGTATATCATAATATGTTCAGAGAGTTTCCTAGAATAGAATTTCAGGTAGTTAACAAAAATGCTAAACAGGAAGCCTGGGTAGCAACAAGGAAAATACAGGATAAAATAAAATTTTTCTCTCTATTTGAGATCATAAATCTATAAAAAATGTGTGTGTGGTGTGTGTGAACATGGACAGGGGAGTATGGAGACATGAAGACACTTATTCTGTTAGAAAGGTATAGGTTTGGGTGAGTCCTGTTAAAATTTCTTTTAACGGCTGGTCTCTGTGTTACACCCAGGTCACTTGCAACTATGCCCTCATCCCCTCCACCCCACACCTGGTATGTCAGTTGTCTGGTGCCTGCAGTGGTTGACAGTCACATCCTTGAGCTCAAGGCTTCGGCCACCCCTGTGCCTGGGAAGGGTGTGGGGACAGCCAAAGGCGGGGCAAGCCTCCCAGGACCTTGTGGGCTGGGGCAAAGGGGCAGATACCAACCTGCTCTCGGGCTCCAGTTTGCAGCAGATGGTGGCCAGGGGGAAGAAGGCTGGGGGGCAGTCTGTGGGGACAAACTTCTCCCAGAAAAGCTTCACGTTGAGGCCATAGTCCAGTGTGCGGGGCAGGCAATCAGGATCTGCATACACCTGCCCGATGATCTGCAGGCGAGAAGGTGGTTGGTCAGACAGGGACTATGGAGGGTGCGGCCCACAGTAGGGGAGAGGAATGCTGGCTCGTGCACAGGCAGCATGGGCAGAAGAGGAAGATGAAAACCGAGGTTGAAGAGCCAACCTCCCCAAACCTTCCTCTCGAAGTCTTGTTAATCCTGACTTGTCTTTTGACTGAGAGTCTGAATACTGAGGAGGGTTTAGAAGGTCTTACTGCAGTGGAAGCACAGTGCTCCGAATCTGGAGGGGCAGTTCCCACACATCCCTCCCTGCCCTGCAGTGTCCCCTGCCAGAGTCCAGGCTCTGTGAAATGAGGGGCTGGGTCTGATGCATGTCTGAAATCCTGTGGCACCAACCTACAGCTTTATACACAGTAGATACTCAATCGATCTCTATTTAAGAAAATGATTTCTGCCCTAGCCAGTTTGGCTCAGTGGATAGAGTGTCGGCCTGCGGACTGAAGAGTCCTGGGTTTGATTCCGTTCAAGGGCACATGCCCGGGTTTCAGGCTCTATCCCCAGTAGGGGGCATGCAGGAGGCAGCTGATCAATGGTTCTCTCTCATCATTGATGTTTCTATCTCTCTCTCCCTTCCTCTCTAAAATTAATTTAAAAATATAATAATTTTTAAAAGAACCTTTCTTCATTATTCCAATCGTCTGTTGTCTCTCTACCACTCACCACTTTGTAGGAATTACAGAAACCCTTAATGTATGTATTGGGCCGACTGCTTCAAGATCGACTGAACTAAGCTCCCAAGGTCAGGACTGTTCCCAGGACTCACACTCTGTCCCCCCCCCCCCCCCCCCCGCACCCCAGTGCCTAGCACTGTACTGGACGGGCTGGCACTTCCTGGAGTGGCTGCTTCCACTTCCAGGCGGAGGGCAGGGGGAAAGGTTGCCTCGAGCTAGACAGACGGCCACAGGAACAATCTGCCTTTCCTAATGGGAGTTCCAAGCCTCGCCTGCCCCTTACTGACCGTGTGACAAAGAGCAAGCCACTCTCCCTTTCTGAGACTATTTTCTCACCTGAAATAAAATCCTGCTCCAGCCTTATGGGACCAATGCAATCGGACTGTGGCAAGAGATGTGTGGTGACCTGGACAACCCTATACTCATGCTGACTTTATGGCGAGTTACTCATCCTTAGGAGGAGTCTCCGTTCGGGGCAGGGCAGAGCTGCCAGGCCTGCTGCCTCAGGCCTTGCCTACGTGCGGGAGCTCACCTCGCAGAGAACGATCCCGAAAGAGAAGACATCCACCGTCTCGTCGTAGCTCTTTCCTTGGGGTACACAGGAGAGCGGGCTGTTAGGTTTGGTCCCTTACCTGCTCTGCACCGAGTCTCTGGCCAAGCTAGGCCACAGCCTTTCCTCGGCCCTGGGTGAGCTGCCTTGGAAAGATGTTATAAACCTACACTGCCCAAGATGAAACTGCACGGGACAGGGAGAGAGCACAGGATCTGGGTTCAAATGGACTCTGCCGTTAGCCAGCTGTGTGCTCCTGGGCAAACCACTGAGCTTCTCTGGGCCGCGGATTCCAAAAAGGGTTGTATCGGACCATTCATTTCTGAGGCCTCACAACCCTGTGGGTTTCAAGAACCCCAGCCAGCACCTCTGGCTGGTGTGAGCATTATCCACAAGAGGGCACCACACTTCAGCTCTCAGCACAGAGAGAGAAGGAAAGGCTAAATCAGGCAGTAGGTGCCTGAGCCCTCACCTACTCTTGGGGCACAAAAGTCTCAGCCAGACCTCACCCTAAACCTCGATGGGACACTGACTAGCTCGTGGGCCTGCGCTCAGGGAGGAAGGAGTTTATGAGGCCCAGTGTGTCTGGCGAGGGAGAGAAATGCAGCCTTCAGCTCCGGGAAACTTGGTCTTACCCTTCACAGGCCTCCCCGGGAGCTCCCAGGGCTCTGCTGTGAGAAGAGGCCCCCAATGCCCCTCTGGAGGCATGTCCCCTCAGGGCACCAGGTACTCACCATTCAGCATCTCAGGGGCCATCCAGTAGGGGTTCCCCACCACCGTGTAGCGCTTCTTGCGGTCATTTTTGCGCAGGGTACGCTTCTTGCTGGTGGCCTTCTCCACTGGGGGCTTTTTCCTCTCCTCTACGATGAGCCGTGACAGCCCAAAGTCTGCCACCACCACGGTCTTGTCCTGGTGGGACAAGGGCCAGGTCAGGACTCGGTGGGGACATTTCTAAGAGGAGTCATTGAGAAGGAGAGAAAAGATGGGCAGCAAAGGAGAGTGAGTCCCAGCTGAAGTCCTCAGACAGACAAGGCTCAGCATTCTGTTTGCTAGCAGTTTGGTATCTCCTCACAGCAGATTCCTGAGACATGGGGGTGCTCACAGCAGAGCCCCTAGAGCCTGGAGGGGGAAGGCTCCGAGAACTACAGAGTGGGACTCAGAGGAAGAACAGGGGATTTCTTTTGTTTTGTTTGTCCCCCAAAACACTTTTTTAAACATGTTTTTATTGAGTTTAGGGAAAGAGGAAGGGAGAAGGAGAGAAAGGGAGAGAGGGAGGGAAGGAGGGAGGGAGGGAGGGAGGGAGGGAGGGGGAGGGAGGGAGAGAGAGAGAGAGAGAGAGAGAGAGAGAGAGAGAGAGAGAGAGAGAGAGAGAGAGAAACATCGATTGGTTGCCTCCTGCATGCCCCCTACTGGGGATCAAGCTGCAACCCAGGCATGTTACTGACTGGGAATCTAACAGGTGACACACTCAACCAACTGAATCACACCCGCCAGGGCTTCCCCAAAAGATTTAAGGCCATGGCTAGAATCAGGATAAGACAGAAAAAAGACAAGGTGGGGACTTGGGGGAGAAAAGCTCTTCAATTAGCTCTGGGGGCCCCGGCTGGTGTGGCTCAGTTGGTTAAAGCATTGTCCCATGCACTGAAGGGTCTCGTCTCGGGTTTGATTCTCGATCAGGGCACATATCCGTGTTTCGCGTTGGATCCCTGATCGGGCCACATATGGGAGGCTGCCAATCGATGTTTCTCTCTCTCCTTCTTCCTCTCTTTGTAGAATCAATGAAAAACATGTCCTTGGGTGAGGATTAAAAAATAAATAAATAGCTATGGAGCAGTCATGTGGAAAGGGATTAAGATTGTTTGGGTCCAGAAGGTCAAGCCAGGGCAAGTTAGTGGACACCCAGGAAGCCAGACTGCAAGTCCACAGGAGGAATAACATTATAACAACCAGAGCTGACCCACCCGTGGGAGGCCCTCAACCCGGTCACTACAAATGCACTAGTCCTGTGGCCTCAGGCGCCAGAGCTGTAAAACGGGGTCCACCGTGAGCTGCTTTACAGGACCATCAGGGGGCAAAACCAGGAACGTGATGGGGCTGTATGCACAGAAACCCTTCTAACCAAAGGATTTCAAAGGCTGCGACTGGGAGGAGGTGGAACTGTATCTGCGAGTGTCTGAGAGCTCAGAAGACAGAGAAGGGCACTGCAGGCACCAGGAAGGGCAAACAGGAGCCCCAGGCGACATCTCTCGTCTAAAGCAAGAAGGACAGTCAATTCTTTTGTGACCAGGAAGCCTGGAGGGCTGGCCCCAGGGAGACCCAGAACAGCGAGACATACCAGCTTGATGAGGCAGTTGTGCGAGTTCAGATCCCGGTGGATGATGCACATGGAGTGCAGATAGGCCTGAAACAGAAGTCCGAGCTGAGGCCGATGGCCAGGAAACCAACCACTCGAGGACTCCGGATTTGGGCCATCGAACTGGCTCTTCGTCCAGGCCAACCCCACCCGCCTTCAGAACCCAACCCGGACTCCAGAGCCCAGGCCCCCCAGCTGTCACTCCCTCGTCCCAACACCAACAGAAAGCCAAAGGCCGCCTGGGCTTCCTCTCTCCCTGCTGCTGCCTCCTGCCCATCCTCTGTTGGGCGGCCCCAAGCCAGTGGCTGCTCTAAGCTCTCACTGCTGTCTCCTGAAATCGCCAACTGTCCTGGGCCCTGGCTCTTGCATGTCCCCAACCCCTTTACCCATTTACGTAGATCTGGGACATCTGAGGTAAGCACCCCAGGCTCCCTCATCCCAGCGACTGGTTTCAGCTACCCTGGATCCTTCCTGCCTGTGAGCGGGGCATCAGCGACCTCCCCCTGAACCAGCGGGCCCTGTATTCCTGACATTCCCCTTCCCTGAGACTCAGCATACTCCTTGCTCTCTGTCTGCACTTCAACCTCTCTTTCTTCCTAACAAATGTTTCCAAGCAGGTTTGTTTGCTATTTCCCCCTCCAGGCCTCCACCTCTGGCTCTTGTTACTCTCTGAAGCCACGTTCCCCCTCCCAGCCCCCTGCAACACTGCTTCCATCCCCTCGGCTCCTGGAGCTGCTCCCACGCAGGGAGTTCTTCCTGAACTGCTCTAGCTTGTGCCCATTCCCTCCCAAAGGTTACCCACACCTGCCTGAGAGAGACTCCTGTATACCTGCGTCTTCCTGCCAGCCTCCCCAATGTCAGCCCTTCTCAAAGCTATCTTCTCTTCACGTGCTGAACCCCACATCAGCCTCAGCAGGCACCTATCCTAGCTCTTCCCAAACCTGTCTCCCAACCAAACGTCTGCTAAATGACACTGACATACTTCTAAATACCTCAAACCCCCCGAACTCTTCTTTCTCCCTTCACCTATTCCCTCACTGCCAACCCCTCTCTCCATTCAGACTCCACTCTGCCTCCCAATCTCCTGTCCGCCCCCAGCCATCCCCTAAAATTCAGAAACCCGAAATGTTTCATTAGCCCCTGACCCAGGTCTCCCTGCGCCGAGTTCTCCCAATCCTACCCCAACCTACTGACCACACCAGACTCCTCTGCAAAAAAAGAAGAGCTCTGGCCACAAAGCTTGCTTGCTTAAAAATCTTCTAGCCCAGCCGAGTGGCTCAATGGTTGAGCTTTGACCCATGAACCAGGAGGTCACGGTTCGATTCCCGGTCAGGGCACATGCCCTGATTGTGGGCTCAATCCCCAGTAGAGGGCATGCAGGATGCAGCCGATCAATGATTCTCTTTCATCATTGATGTTTTTCTCTCTCTCTCTCCCTCTCCCTTCCTCTCTCTGAAATAAATAAAAACATACTAAAAAAAAATATTTTACATCTGTCTTTTTGTCTTCCTACATAAAGCCTGACTCTTTAGTTTAAGATACAGGGGCCTTAATGTACCCCCAGACTAACATGGTCTTCATGGACCCCACATGAAGAGCAGTGGTTAAAACCTCAGGACGGACTCGCCAAGGCTCCCACTTGTGTCCCTTTCTGGCCTCAGTGTCTCATCTAGAAACCAGGGCTGCCATGAGGAACAGACACACACATGCATGCTAGTCCCTCAGCTCGTGCCTGGTGGACAGAAAGCACTCAGCAACTGTCAGTTACTGCTATCGTTGGTATCATTCTTTCCCAGGTAGCACAGGCTGCTTCCTCCTCCTCAGCCTTGGGGCTACGCTGCCCAAAGAGGAATTTTCATCCGGTTCTGACCCATCCTTCAGGGCTCAACTCGAACGCATTCCCCCTCCTCAGATTTCCTAGGCAGCGAGGTTCTCTGCAGGCTCCAGAGGCCCTCAGAACCTGGACGCCTCAGTGCCTGCAAGGCCAGGCCATTTCGTGCTAGTTTGCGTCTCCAGTTCGCCTTGCCCATGTCCTGTTTGCCCTTGAAGATTTGGATCCTTTGAGAGTAGGGTCGTGAGCTGAGAACAGTCATCTGGGGTCAATTTCACTGGCTCAGAGAGAAGCTCAGCACTAGCTGCCCAGCCCACACGAGCTGCCTTCCAATGCCTGCCCGCAATCCTTGCATTTCTCCCAACTGCCGCCCCCTGCTTCCCCTGCCAACTCGCTGGCAAGGTTAGTGCCAAGACTCACCATTCCAGAGGCGATGCCTTTGGCAAACCTGACCTTCTGCTGCCAGGGCAACGGGTCCTGCAGGATGGGGGAAATATTGATCAGAGGCTGTTGGGCCCTGTCCGCACTTGTGGTCCAGGTCCCAACATAGTCTCTGCCTGTGCCCAGTCCCACCCATCATGGCCCTTTGTAGGTAAAGCAGTGAGACTCTCTGGCTAGCATGGCTTCAGGGTAGTAGTGACACAGGTGTCCCACTGACAACCCACCAAGCTCCTGGGGACAATGGAGGTGGCATACTCACCACACTGCGCACAAAGTCCTTCAACGTGCCCCCCTCAATGTACTCTGTCAGCAGGTTCAGCTTCTTGTCCTTGTACAGCACCCCGATGAACTTGAGCACGTTGGGGTGGTCCAGGCTGCGCATCACCTTCACCTGGGGGTGGGGAGGCCAAGAAAGGCGGGCAGTTACTTCCCACTGTGTCTTCCTCACCCCTTGCCTCCAGGGGGCCAGCATGACCAGTGGTACCTGCGTCTCCTACCTCCTAGGTTGTGTGATGGGGAAGAATACGCCCACAGGGATGGGGAAGGCCCCACGGGATCCTGCCTTTTTAGGAATTGCATGGGGGATGGGGTGGGTGTTGGAGTGGGCGGGTCCAAGAATGAGACAAAGGCCTGGAGGGCAGCACCTGGACCACAGGTGCACCCCGCTGCGTTAGGGGAGCAACCTGGGAGAGGCGGTGGAATGCTCCGGGAGCGTGTCAGTTCTCTGGAATGCCCACTCTGGGCGCCCTGAGCAGGGTGTTCAGGTGGTAATTAGAGCATCTGGTTGTACGAAATCGGTTTGTTTTCATGTCTATCACCCCATTATCTGTGAGCACCTCTGAACCACACCTCATTGCTGACTGCATCCCTTGTACCCCGCTGTGCTGTTTTTAGGATGTGTTCACTGAACAAATAATGCTCTAATTCAGAGGGGTGGGGATGTTCCTCTAGTGCTCTTTCCTGCTCAGCCTTTAAGAGACTGATTTCCAAATAAGTTTCCTCTCGAAACCATTATTCAATAAGATCTTCCCTCTTCCAGCAGGGACACCAAACTCCTAACTCCACGCCCTCTTCTTACCTCAGTCAGAAAGGTTTTCTGGGTCTCCTCGTCACACCGAATCAGCTCCTTCATGACCATCACTTTGCCCGTGGCTTTGTGTGTCACCTACAAGGAGGGCGACTGTCATGGGTGCAGAGACCAGAGGCAGTTCTGGAGAACTGTGTGAAAATCAGCGCAGTTGGCCATCCCCGGGAGGAGGCGCTGAGCCAGGTCAAGTGGACAGAGTCCATGTGCAGAAGACACAGCACGGGGCACCAGGGGACTCAGAGAGGAGCACACCCCCGTCCCTGGAGAGCTGGGCATGCACAGAGGAGAAGCGAGAACCCGGAAAAGGGAAGTGTGGGATGAGGCAGGAGGGGCTGACAAGCCAGGCAGGGGCTTTGGTCATCTGAGAAGGGAGTGAGTCCCTCAGGTGAACAGAAATCTAGGGGCAGGGAGGCCAATGCCACAGACATGCGCTAGGGGGGCTGAAGGGGTTGGGGGTGAGCTCTCCAGCCCCAATGCTCCAAAAGCTGAGACACAAGGCTTACCTGACCCCCCCTCCCAGCTCTCAGTAGAGGAGGAGGAGGAGGAAAGAAAGAGAGAGAGGTTAGTCCCCGAGACTGCTCATCAGGGAGGCAGGAGCCACTCGCCCGTGGGCTCCCTGCAGCATGCCCAGCACTGGGGCTTCTGGGCGCCTAAAAACACCCACTGCCTGGATATGGGCGGGCCACAGGCACAGCTCCTCCCAACCCGGGTGTCCGGGTTCACCAAGCTCCCTGCAACAGCAACGCTGACCTCAGGTAGCCTGGGAGGACTGGGGTGGCAGGGGCAGCCCTTACACCACCACCTGCAGCCAGGAAGGAGGCCTGGTGTCCTGCAGGGCGTACGGTGAGACCACGTGATAAGAACTCCCCAAAAGAAGGCGAGGGAGGGATGAGGGACGGGGGAACAGAGCAGCTGCTGCCTGTGCTTACCTTGATGGCCTGCCCAAAGAAGCCCTTCCCCAGGACCTCCCCGTGGATCAGGTCACATGGCCGGAAGATCTGCTGCGAGTAGCTGCTAGAACAGCGAAGGGATTCGGAACGGCTGATGTCACGGCTAAACAGCAGGGGTTCCTTTGGGGAGCTGGGGCCGGGGGACTTGGAGATGCTGTTACTGCGCCTGAGGATGAGGAAAGGTGGTGCTAGGGATAGGCCAGCCCCCAGAGACTTGCCAGGAAACCCTGGGGGCAGGCACCTCAGGGCTACCCCGACCATTCCAACGTATGTAGCTCAGGAGCTATGACTGGGGAAGGGGACTCTTATGTCAGACAGATGTACCATTTGGGGGCTGCAAACATCAGTAGTATATTTAAGTACATTCAAAGCGGGAACCCTGAGTACTCCTCACCTGGAATGAATGATTACATGCTACTGGCGCATAGCGCTCAGTACAGGACAGCACGGTAGATGGTGATCCGCCGTCCGTGTCTGCTCCATTCGAGGCACTAACTAACGGGGTCACAGTGCTAGCCTACTGCCATCCCCAAAATGGCCAAACGGAATTTGGGATGTTCTGCACATCTTTGTATCTGGTTACCTTTCCTACATTTAAGAATAATCAGCACGTATCATTTCTACAGCAACAAAGCCAATATGTTTACATTTTTAAGAGCAGCCGGTCATAGTAATGGCTGGTGACTGTTTCTTTGACTTCCTGAAGAAAGGACGAGACGTTGCGTCCGGAGCACTGAAGGTGGACTGCAAGCCCGCAACCTCCTCTCCGGGGACACACCTGCTTCACTTGGGCTACCCAGCAAGGACGGCCCGCAGCTTCCTAGCCCCTGCTCTTCTGCCCGGCCTCCTGCCGAGTGTGCCCGCGGGGCACACCAGGTGAGCTGGCCTCTCTCTTGCATGATGGCCCTCTAGGTATCTGAGCAGCTCTCTGGCCACCCCCACCCACATCTTCCCTCTTCCCAGGCCTTCTCAGCCCTATGGCGCCGTGCCGCCACCAGCTCACTCATGCTGACTGAGGCCAAGAGGGCAGACAGGAGTGACAGGAGACACCTGTCGGGAGGGCCCTATTTCCAACAGACGCCAGCCAAGAGGGCCCTGAGCGATTCAGTCTGTTTGGTCAAGAGGGCGGATAAAGAACCTGACTCCTAGTAACACCAACAGCACCTCGCCTCTGCTGAATGCTGACACTGGGCTGCTCTGCATCCTTTCTGAAACAGAGTCCTTACATAACTGGGAAGACAGCCACCTTTATCTTGCAACTCCACCTCACAGATGCAGACAGAGGCCAGGTGAGGTGGAGCAATGGGCGAAGGGAGGGACTCAGCTAGAAGGTGTCATTGGGGTGTGCCTACGTGGAGAGCCAGCGCTCTAGCTCCTGCCCTCTCAGCCTCCCCACACACTTGGTTTTTGGTCCCTCAGATCCAAAACAACTTGCATTCCTCTCTTGCTTTATAGTTTTCAACATCCTTATTTATATTTATTAATCCTACCTGTGCCCTGACTCCAACCCCTAAGCCCTGTGTTTTCCCCATGAGCCACGATGTCCTTCGCGGCCCAGCATCACTGCCTCCTGTCCAGCTCAGGAGGGCAGTGGACAGTCTGACCCCCTGGTTTCTAAGGGAACCTGGCAGACAGCTGGGTCAGATCACGCACAGGTCCCGGTTATGAAATTGTGACCTCCCTGCGGGGTGCTGGGTCAGCACAATCCTCGCAGCCCGTCTCTGGCCAGCTGGTTCCCTTCCTGACTCTGCTGCTCTCCGAAAGCCAGCTCTGCCTCATCTGAGGGACAGGCCTGGGGCGACACAGAACCAGGGTGATGGGCGTAGGCACCTCAGGGAACGTCTCCTCAGGGTCCCTTCCAGGTTCTCCTTGGTGTCCAGGGTGCTGAGGGTGTGCGAGTGCCCAGCATTCTGCAGGTGGGGAGAGAGCCGTGCATCCAGCCGCAGCTGGTCCAGGCGCTGGGAGACGGGGTCGTGTTCAATCAGGAGCTGAAGCGTCTGGCTCGTCTGGCTAATTGCATCCTCTACCTGTGGCCAAGGAGCAGCGTAAGGCTGGGTCCCACAGGCTGGCTCCCCCCAGGCCACCCACCGTCAGCCCGGAGGATCCAAGCACAGTGTGGCCCGTAGTCAACTTGGCTAACAGTGGCCTCCAGATGCCAGTACTCCACAGTGCCCTCTGCCTGGCATCCTGTCAGCTTCCCCATCTGTCAGGCCATCCCTGCAGCCCTGGGGACATGCCAGGCTGACACAGGAGGTCACCAGTGGTCACAGGCTCAGTGGCAAGACAAAGAGATAGACGAGGGGTAGAGAAGGGCGAAGGTCACAGTGTGATCTCCCAGAGGGTCTGCTCCACGCCCCGCACCCACAGAGAGACTGGACACCCACTCTACCTCCTCTACGCGCAGTGTGCGGACGGGGGTCCCATTGATCTCTAGGATGCGGTCCCCAGGGTGGATGGCATTGCGGTTGTTGGGACTGATATGCATCCGGTTGACCCTAGGACCAGACGAGAGTTGAGGAGGGTGAAGCAATCCTAAAAACAAGCCTGGCCAATTTCCCTTGTACAGGGAAGGGTCACCCGGCCCCAAGGCCCAGGCCACTCACAGAGAACGGGCACTCACTCAAGCCAGAAACTTGGGTACCATCCTCCCCATCGGGGTTCCCTCTCTGCCCCCAACCCTCACCGTCTTGGGAGAACCCTGCCTTCTCTCCATCACCATAGTTACCAACATCTCTCACCTGGATCATGCAACAGCCTCCTAGCTGGTCTCTACATCTCTAGGCTTGCTCCCCTCCCACCCAACTTCCACACCCTCCATCTTTCTAAAATGCTCACCTGATTGCATCACTTTGTTGTTTTAATCCCTTAATAGACCTGCTGAGTCTTCATAATCCAGGCCCTCCATGACTTAACAACTCCCTCTCTGGCTACTCCCAACCACCCAACCTATACCAGACACAACCACATGCTCGTACCTCTGCACCGAATGCAATTCCCTCCCCTCTTCATCTGGTGAGGCTTTAGAGCAGACCTCAGCTCTTCCCGACTTCCTACTAACTCTCACCTATACTGCAAGCATCCTGTGCGCAGCACGCTGTTAAGTGCACAATCACGGTTTTACAGAGTTAGCAGCCACAGGTGCCTCATTACTGGTATTGAGGTGGAAACAGACTCCTTCCCCATCTGATCTCTGGCCTGGACCTAGGGTGGAGTCTTAATCTCTTTCTCCTCCCTCCGTTCATTCGCTCAACCAACAAAACAATAATCAATGAATGCCTCCCATATGCCAGGCACTGTTCCAGGCCCTAGGCATGCAGTACTGGACAAGACTAAGACAAGTTCCAGAAGGAACTCGTGGAGAGGACAAATGATAAACAAACTAATACACATAATCAAGCCAGATAATTTCAAAGAGCTAACATGATCTGACACTTGACACGTGAAAGCTGAGTGGTTCCGGCATTAAGTATCTGGTGGGAAGCAGCCTGGGCAGACAGCACGGTAAGTGCCAAGGCCCAGGTGTGGTTACAGCACAGTGAGCGCCAGGGGAAAGATGTAAGATGAGGATGGAGGGAGCTCAGCATATGACTCTGGAGTTCTGAGCCACTTTGAGGCCCCTCTATGGACTCGGCTCAAGACCCCCTGCTCCGGGCTTCTCAAAATACTCACTCTTTTACTTGCACGGAGGTGGCGTAGTTGGAGCAGGTGCTCTCCACGGACACGGAGAAGCCCCGCCGGCTCTCGGTGGTGGCTGGCATGGAGATGTGCGTGACGGAGTAGGGCAGCTGGTCCTGAACAGACTCCGTGGAGAGCCTCTCAAACATGGGTGCCAGCACCACCTCATTATGGCACTTCCCACTGGGGAGAGGAGCAGGAAGGGGGTAAGGTCCCGGAGCCCCCTCTGGAAGACCCCAGCAACCACTGCACCACGCAGCTTCAAGCAACGGCACCCGCAGCCCCACGATTACTGTCCCTCCACGATCCCGCTGGCCGCTCGGAATGAGAAGCCTGGTTCTCTTTGCTTTGCCTCCGACCCCGTGAGAATCCAGCCCCTTCCCCTCTCTGGGCCTCAGCCCAACTTCTTTTATCAAAGGAGACAGTTGGCCCTAGCAGTTTGGATCAGTAGATACAGAGTGTCGGCCTGTGGACTGAAGGGTCCCAGGTTCAACTCCTGTCAAGGGCACATGCCCAGGTTGTAGGCTAGATCCCCAGTCAGGAGCGTGCAGGAGGCAGCCGATCAATGATTCTCTCTCATCATTCATGTTTCTCTCTCTCTCTCCCTTCCTCTCTGAAGTCAATAAAAACATATTAAACAAACAAACAAAAACAAAGGAGACAGTTGGACGGAGCGAGCTCTCGGGGGCCTTTGCCTTTAATGCTCTGGAGACCTCCGAGAGCGCCTTCCCAGCCATTCTCTCCCGCTGGGAGGGCTGCAGGGCAGAATGCCGTTACTCTCGCACAGGTGTCAGAGGTCAGGGGGATGCTAACGGTCTTGCTCACAGCCTACAGAACAGGCTGAGCACACTGCTGTGAGAGGAAGCCAGTGCTCTGATACGCAGTAGTCTTTCCGCGCAGCTCATGCTGCCCCTGTCGCTCTCTCGGCCATTCTTACCGGCGAAGGCAGACACGGGCCAATGCCTTACCAGTAGAGGGTGGCGTGCTGCACCAGAGCATACGCGTCCCCATCCTCGATGATCACCTTGCAGCGCATACAGGCAAAGCACTCTGGGTGGTACTTGAACTCCCCGGCCACCTGGGAGCGGGAGGGAGAGAGACGGACAGATGAAGAAAGTGAGTCCTCGCTGTTGCTAGAGTGAGGGTTAGAGGTGGGCGAGTGATCTCCGATCAAGGATTTGAGTGAGGGTTAGAGGTGGGCGTGATCTCCGATCAAGGATTTGCGGATCCCGGCAAGAAGGTACCTTGGCACTTCCTGCCCTAGAGCTTCCCGAGGAAGTGCCAGACTGGTGCCCCCCCATCATTTTTGAGATTGCAAAAAACTGTTCTGGTCTCAGCCATGAGACCGAGGCCCCAGGAGTCATCATCCCTGTTAGAAAGGCTCACAGTTTCTCCAACACAGAGCTGGCAAATCCGTGACTAGGCTCACAGCCCTTTGTCTTAGAGTAGGTAGGGGAGGTGGAACTCTGTCTGCTAGTTCATTCCAGAGTCTCCCTTTCTGATCTCCTGGCCTCCTCTCAGCCTGTAAAACTCTCCTCTAAGGCTTTCACCCCACTGTGTTGTGTCTCCTCCCTGCCTGCCTCTCCACCCACACCCAACGCTGGCTTGTGAAGTCTTTGAGGATAGGATCCCACCTGGCACTTAGTAGGTGCTCAACAAAACATCTGTTAAATGATTAAATGGAGAGAGAAGCCTTGGCTGATGGGAAGACCAGAAGATGAATGACCACAGGGAACGGGAGGCACGGTCAGTGGACTCTGATGGCCACGAGGAGCAGGGATGGAGGGACTCACTCACCATGACAGGCCCTGTCATCAGCAGAGAGCACCCGTGGCAGAATTCCCCGAATTTCCTCCAGTAGTCCTTGTGGCAGTAGAGCTTCCCGTCCTTCTCGTAGTACCAGTTGGTGAGGGACTCCTGGCATTCCGAACACCTGAGATGCAAGATAAGAAGAGAAACTCCTGGATTCTTGGAATCCAGATGTTTCTTGGATCCAGTGTTTCTTAACTTGTCTGGGTCTTGAAATGCTTTGAGAATCTGACTGGAGCCAAGAAGCCTCTCCCAGAAAAAATGCATATCCAAGGAAAATGTGCATTTAATTTATGTATGGGGTGCGTGTGTATTAAGGATTGACGCCTAATCATGGCCCCAGTTGAGAACCTCTGGGCTAGACAGGTATCTCGAGTAACCAAAGAAGTTCAGTCACCTCCATTTTTCAAAACGTGCCCGTCACCAACAGCATTACTGATATGGCATTCTTTCCCCCAAATATTAAGCATAAAGAAACAATTAGCCCGTCCAGTGTGGCTCAGTTGGTTGAGCGTCGACCCATGAACCAAGAGTGGTATTTTTATCTCTCTTTCTCTCTCTCTCTCTAAAATAAAATAAATTTTAGCCCTGGCCGGCTTGGCTCAGTGGATAGAGCATCAGCCTGCGGACTGAAGAGTCCCAGGTTCGATTCCAGCCAAGGGCACATGCCTGGGTTGCGGGCTTGATCCCCAGTAGGGGGCGTGCAGGAGGCAGCCAATCAATGATTCTCTCTCATCATTGATGTTTCTATCTCTCTCTCCTCCCTTCCTCTCTGAAATCAATGAAGAAATATTAAAAAATAAAATAAAATAAAATAAATTTTAAAAGCCATATATATTTCTTTAAAAATAGAAACAATCAGACAAACCCAAAATGTGAATCACTTGATCAGACAACTGAGCTTGACTCTTCCAAAAAGTTAATGCCGTCGGGGTAGGGGCCATATCGATGAACAATGCCCAGACACATAGCAACTAACTGCAATGCCTAAATAAAGCTTGGATTAAAAAACAAACACAGCTTTGAGTGACATTTTTGAAACAACTGAGGAAATTTGAATTTGGACTATACATTAGGTTACATTGTGAATTTACTGTCAGTTTTCTTAGATGTAATAACAATATTTTGGTTACACAGAAGAATTCTTAGAAGGAGCACATTAAATTAACTAAGGGTGAAAGTCAAGATAACTACAATTTACTTTTAAACACTTCAGCAAAAATAAATAAATACTGTGTGTGTATAGACAGATAAAGTGGCTTAAAGTTAACAAATGATGAATCTAGGTGAAGGGTACATGGGTATCCTTGAACTACTCTTTCAATTTTTCTTTTCTTCTTCTTCTTTTTACTAATTCTCAACCAAGGATATTTTTCCATTCTTTTTTTTCTTTTCTTTTAAGAGCGAGTGGAAGAGAGAGGGAAAGTTAGAGAGAAATATCGATATGAGAGAAGCACATCAATCGGTTGCCTCCTGCACATGCCCCAACCAGGGCGGGGGCCAGGGAGGAACCTACAACCAAGTTACGTGCACTTGACCGTTATCGAACCTTGGGCCCTTTGGTCTGCAGGCTGACACTCTACCCACTGAGTTAAACCGGTTAGGGCTCTTTCAACCTTTCTATATATTTGAAAACTTTCAAAATAACATATTGGGGGGCAGGGCAACAAAACTCCATTAGCACTGTGCACGCTGTATTAGACCCATAGTAGCTCCTTTCTCCTCCAGCCCCCTGAAGCTCCCCTCAGTCAGGTCAGGTATGTGCTCTCAGGCCGCGTCTGCACAGACGAGGTCCTCCTCATGTCTGTCTGCGCCTCCTCGCTAAGAGCTGCCTGGCCTGCTGAGACCAGCTCTTTCTTTCTAGTTAACAGACTCTCTATTCCTGTTAAGGCCTCACACCACCCACAGTGGCCACACCCTTGCTTCCCAGAGGCGCTGCCTCTCTGTTTGAATCCTGACCCTGGATTAGTTTTAGTTATGTCATCTTGGGCAGGTTATTTCACTTCTCTGACCCGGTTTCTTCATCCGTAAAATGAACTGCTGTGAAAGTGAAATCATATGTATTCAAGTGCATACTGTGTTCTGCAGCGAAACAGCCTGGGGACCCACAGTCCTCCTGTCGTTCATATAAAAGTCCTAGCACAGCAGGGACTCAGTAAGGGTTAGCTGTGAAAAAGGACGATAATGGTAGCTCTCATTACTGGCCACTAGCTAGATAGCTTTGGACAACTCTCAGTAATTTTTCCTTATTGACGACATGGGACCAGCAGCATCCAACGACAAAGAACCACTGTGAAAACTACATCAATGTTGAAGGAAAGCCTTTTGCAAACTGTGAAGGGTAAGACAGGTGTATTACTAGAGCAATTTGCTAGGCACCACAGGTCTAAAAGATACATAGACAAGGTCCCATGCCACCTTCCAAGAACGTATAATGAGCTGGAAAAAGAGAATGTCTAAACAAAACTTAGTTTTAACAATGCCAGGCGAGAGTCCACAAAGAGTGCTACCACTTTTAAGCACTGCGGGAGGTCGAGGAGGGGGACAGGAACGTCATGAAGCAGCGGTAGAAAGGAAGGAAGGGGAGACGTCTGTGGAGCTAGGGAGGCTTACAGAAGCAGGATTCTGAGAATCCCTCCCTGTGGAGGATCCAGTTCCCCTAGGTACTCGGCCAACACTGGTGGCTTCTGCCATCAGCCACCCCATCCTGTAGCATTTCTTGCTCGTCCTAGCATGCTGAATTTCGGGGTGTTGGGAGCTTAGTTTGGCATTAAGAGTGCGGGTATGAAGTGCCTAGAACGGTGCACTGAAAACCAGGCATTACAGGAGGGCGAGGGGAAGACCCTTTTCTGGGCACGCAGCTCAAACTCCTCTCCGTAGAAGGCACCCTGGATGAACTCTGATTGGGAGACCCAGGTTCAAGTTCTTCAGTGCTACACACTCTTGGACAAGCCCCTTTCCCTCTCTAGGTTAAGTTTCCCCACCTGTAAAATGTAGCCTATACCACAGATTCTCTCAATTCTGTGCATGTATGTTTTCCCCTGGATGACCCAAGGTTTAAATCTCAGTACCACCGCTCACCACCTAACTGATCTTGGGCCAGCGGCTTCACTTCTTGTTTGTGACATGGTAACGTCACCACCTGCTTTCAGGGTAGAATTAAGTGAGGTTCTGAATGACCATGAGGTGACCAGCAGAGGGCCTGCATTAGAAGGGGGGCTTCCTTCTTGCCTCCCACCTTCTGGGTACCCTGTCTTTCTTTTAATATACTTTATTGATTTTTTATAGAGAGGAAGGGAGAGGGATAGAGAGCTAGAAACATCGATGAGAGAGAAACATCGATCAGCTGCCTCCTGCACACCTCCCACTGGGGATGTGCCCGCAACCAATGTACATGCCCTTGACCGGAATCGAACCTGAGACCTTTCAGTCCGCAGGCTGACGCTCAATCCACTGAGCCAAACCGGTTTCGGCACCCTGTCTTTCTTTACTAGATTGTGAGCTCCCTGAAGATGGGAACAGTGTCCCATTTTATGTTGGTCGACTCAGCACCCAGCAAAGGGCTTGAGGCAGTCAGGAAGCCCTTAGCAAATGTTTTTATGCTGGAAATGGTGGGGGTGGCGGTCCAGGTGGGGGCACAATGGTTCTGTGGCTCATGGTCACCAGGTCCTGCCCGTCTCTTGGCTTCCGCGGAGAAAAGCCAGCGCAGACGTATTTGCACCCAACTGCACGCCTAGGCCGTTACGTCCCTGTAATGGCATGTGCACTGCAGGGCACGGGAACACCAGAACACGTCCTCCTTGCCATTGCCAATATCCTGCTTTTGTTTGCTGCGAGTGCCCTGGCCAGGCCCAGGAGAGGGAGCAGTGAGAGGAACGAGTGCGGGCATGCCAGGGAGAGACATGCCAGCCTGCTGGAGGAACACCTGGCTGGAGAGTGACACCACCGAGGCACACACCTGGGTCAAGGAATGCCTCTGGAAGGCACCGCCCGCGGCGTGGCCGACGTGGGTCGCCACAGGTGTCTCTGAAGAACAGGGAGGTGAAGAGCTGACAGGAGGGCTGTGGGTCCCCAGGCTGTTTCGCTGCCGAACACAATGGCTTCTTGGGCCCCTGGAGGAGTTGCCATTGTAGACTGGCAGTCCTAGCTTAGATGATTAACAACAGCTCCTGTTACCTGTGAGTGCCAGCCATATTTCAGGCCCTCTAGGAGGTGCCTTACTCATGTACTCAGATTATCTCTAATCCTGACCACGCCCTGCGAGGAGATAGGATTATCCCTGTTTCACAGACTGGAAGACTGGAAAACAGCCAGGTCACTTCTGCAGCCCCCTAACCCTGGATGGCGCTGGAGTCTGAACCTCTGTGCTGGCTCTGAGGCCGTGTCCACTGGACTAGTCACCCCTGTGAGGCTGCACGGCTACCAGGCAGGGCCTCAGGCTTCGTGCCTGTGAAAGTAAGAGGCCGGAGCCCTGAGAGCTCAAGTCCCTTCGGTGTTAACACTTCATGAGGCTTTTCCTTGAGACCAAGTACTCACGCCTTAGGGCACGACGCTCCTCCTTCCCTTAGTCTACAGCATTATGCTCCCCAGCAGTCTCTGCCCTTTTAAGAAAAGAACCCAAAACACACTCTGGAAATGTAAGGTGCTACTCAAAGGAAGAAAATAAAAAATCCCACCTCATATTCTTATTTTTTTTTTTCCACCTCAGATTCTTAGAAACCGTGACCACAATGCGTTCTTCCCAAAGCCAAGGTTTTGTTTCCCCCCCTCCCAAGCTTTCAATTTTCGAAAGTTTCAAGAGAAAGTTAAAATCTGCCCTAGCTGCAGGCCCCAGGGCATCCAGCTTGGAGGTGGGGTACCCTGCAGCCAGGGCCAAGCCTCGGTCACCGCACGCTTCTGAGCAGCCAGAGTGAATGGGCGGAAACCCTCCGGCCGGGGAGAGCACCGAGAGGCCCCCACGCACGGAGGAGACCTCGGAGCGCCCCCTCCAAAGCACCACAGAGGCCGGGGCAGCCACCCAGCGAACCAAACCTGGCAGCCAGTTCAGTGGGCAGCTCAGATCCAACTGAGGTATTTTGCATCAGCGGGAACTGATGCAAATCTCACAGATTTCAAAAAAAGATAATTAGTTCAGCTTCTCACAAATAACTCTTATGTTCCGCGGGTCCACGTTCCTTCTTTGCCATATACTAGGTGTCACCTCAAGCCGGTTACTTCATGACTGAGCCTCCGTTTCCTCCTCTGTACACTGGTGACAATAAAATCTCATGGGGTTATGAGAATTAAATTACGTACAAATGCCTAACATGATGCCTGGCCCACAGTAAGTGTTCATTTCCCTCCCACTCTCCTTTTTTTGGGGGTTAATCCTCGCCGGAGGATATTTTTTTCCATTGGTTTTTAGAGAGAGTAGAAGGGAGGGAGGGAAGAGGGGAGAGAAACACGGATGTGAGAGAGACAGCCATTGGGTGCCTCCCGCACATGCCCCAACCAGGGCCGGGGATCAAACCTGCAACCCAGGTAGGTGCCCTTGACTTGGGAATTGAACCCATGACCCTTCGGTGCACAGGGTGAAGCTCTAACCACTTAGTCACATGGCCAGGCCCTTCCTTCTTCCTTCCTTCCTTCCTTCCTTCCTTCCTTCCTTCCTTCCTTCCTTCTTTCCTTCCTTCCTTCCCTCCCTCCCTCCCTCCCTCCCTCCCTCCCTCCCTCCCTCCCTCCCTCCTTCCTTCCTTCCTTCCTCCCTTCCTTCCTTCCTTCCTTCCTTCCTTCCTTCTTCTTTCTTTCTTTTTCTTTTTAATATATTTTTCTTGATTTTAGAGAGAGAGAGAGAGAGAAAAAACACCAATCAGCTGCCTCCTGCACACCCTCCACTGGGGATCAAGCCCCGACCAGGAAGGAAAACTTTGCTCAGCCAACTGAGCTGCACCGGCCAGGCTGGACCCCTCTTTAATGCCCAAGCAATGTGGACCTGCTTCTTGGCCCAGAACCAGATTTTTGTGAGTTGAGAAGATCCTAAAATGAATTATTTATCCAGTCAATTAGAAAATCGATAGATTCTAATCAGTTCCTATCAATTAGAAAATAGTTACTGCGCATCTTGGATGTGCAAGACCAAACAGGCAAGTGACTGCGCTGGAAGACGCCAAGGGAAATACGATAGGCCCAGTCCTCACTCACAAGCAACTTATTCAGGCCAAATGTCTGCAGGTAAATTTTCACCCTCATGTGGTAATGGAACCAAACAGTCATCATTACACTGGCTGTACACAGGCTAGAGAACAAGCCCTCCCATGCCTCACATCAATGTATGTCTCCCTCCCCCCCTCCCTCTCTCTCTGAAATCAAGGGGGAAAAATATCCTTGGGCCTGGTCAGTGTTGCTCAGTGGTTGAGCATTGACCAGGAGGTTATGGTTCAATTCAGGTCAGGGTAATGCCTGGGTTGTGGGCTCAACCCCCATTAGGGGGCATGCAGGAACAGCCAATCAATGATTCTCTCACATCATTGATGTTTCTCTCTCTCTCCCCCCACCTCTCTTCCTCTCTGAAATATATATATCCTCTAAATATGTTAGACAAAAGTCACTCCTTAATTTACCTCTTTTGTAAATTCCAATTGAGGTGTTTTCTTATTGGGAGCCCATGTGTCCCTGCTCCTCAACCCTGACACGAGTGGCATTGGCAGAGGAAGACGGTGCACTCGGCTGAGCACCACCTGCCCGGGTACAGAAATTACATTCTTCATTCCCTGCTCCCTCTCCCGCTCCTTGAGGCTGTCACGCCTCATCATGTCTCCGTGGAATCTGGTTTCATCATTTTCCTTGCAACCACAGCCTCAGAAGTCCTGTAGACTCTGTACTCCCCCAGGCAGGGTCAAGGACATTTATTTGTTTCACGAAATCTGGCAAGGGTCATGATGGGAAGCCTAGGAAGTGGAGGGAGCCCCCCTATGCTCTGCAAAGGAGAAAACTGAGGCCCAGGGAAGGGACAGGGACCTGGTCAGGGATCAGCTCTTGCGGACAACCTGTAATGAAAGGGGAGGGGGGTGGGCCTGATGGTGGAAGCGGCTTTCCAGGACAGGCAGTGACGTGGTGACTGATAAGATTGATACCTGGGAGAGCGGAGGGTCTGGGTGGTCCCTCCAGAGCCCAAAGTGCCAGCTGTCACTTTGGAAGTGGCTTCAGGAATGTGGCCTCTCATTTGGGGGAGGGGAGAGGGTCTACAGTGAGCCAGTAAGCCAGTCAGCACCCCCCACCCCCAGCTAGGCAAACAGAGCTGGGAGAGGTGGGGGTTGTCAGGTTCTCTAGAGGGGCTGGTGCAGAACAGGACAAAGGACAGGAAGACCAGGGCAGCATGGGCAGCCTGGCCCTCAAAGGTCCAGGTTGGGAGTTCATTATCTGCTCTAGCTCCTGAGAAATGTGGTCCTACCCCCCAGAGATTAAAAAGGGCCCAGCAGCCTGGCTCATAAGGGGACAACCCCTCCCTCAAAGTGCCTCTCCAGGATTAAGAGTAAAAGGGATTAATGAGGTCCCAGCTTAAACTAGTGGCTGCTTCAAACACTTGGCATCTGGTAAAACCTGCCTCTAAACTCAAGATCAATTCCCATCTGCTTTTGTTTTGATCCTCACCCGAGGATATTTTTCCATTGGTTTTTAGAGAGAGTGGGAGCGAGAGGGAGAGACAGAGAGAATCATTGATGTGAGAGAGGCACCTCGATTGGTTGCTTCTTGCCCGAGCCCTGACCAGGGCCAGGTCGGGGAGAAGCCTGCAACTTAGGTATGTGCCCTTGACTGGAATCAAACCCAGGACCCTTCGGTCTGCAGGCCAACACTCTATCCAGTGAGCCAAACCGGCTAGGGTCCCATCTGCTCTTAAGAATCTCTGCATCCCTTTGATATGCCAGGCAAGCTCTGTGGCCTCTTTTTCTGTCCTCTCTGCTTGGAGAGGAAAGCAAACCTAGAGCACCCCTGGGGGAGGTACCAGCCTTCAGATGATGTGAAAAACGCAGCAAGACAAGACGGAAAGGCTGGCCAGAGAGACTCCACGTGTTCACAGTGGAAGCTGATTGCCTCATCTGAGAAATGGGGCTGCATAATGTCTTGCTTTTAGGCCATTGAGAGATCAAACAATAAAGTGCCTAGCAGGATGCCTGGCAGAGTCAGCACTGAGGACCAGTTCCCTCCCCGCCGCTCCCCAAATCCAGAGGTTTCCCACCACTTTACCAGGGTCCAGTAGTTCCGTGAAACCACATGGTGTTCTGCTTTTCTGCCCAGAGCCTGGCCACCTGACTAGTATCCTAGCACCGAGGTCTGGGCATGAGGCTGGGTTGGGGAAGCCAGAAGGGAGAAGTGGACCAGGACCACTGGTGAGGGGGAGGCAGCCGGTGGAACAGCAGGCTGCTCCCAAAACAAATGGAAACAAGCCCCACCCCAGCCAGGAATGACTCCATTCAAGGAGGGACCCCGAGGGCCACAAACCCTCTGGGGAGTTTCTGTTGGAGGTGGGGCGGGGCGGAGAGCAAAGAAAGGCAGCTCTGAGGTAGAGAGAAAGTTTCTACACCTCCCTCCCAGGAGCTCCACGGACAGAGGGCCCCAGAGGCGCGCGGCCCGGGGCGTGCGGTGCGTGCGCGGGGGCTGCCTTTGCAGCTTGGGAGCATTCCAAAGCCAATTGTCCCCGTCTGGGAAGACCTTTCCCAGGCCTTTCCCTAGCAACTGTATTCACCTGGGAGCTCAGGAGCCCTTAAAGGCCAGAGGCAAATGTGCTTGCCATTAAGAATGCCTACTGTATACCAGGCTGCCCACACCCAGATCCTGTCAGCTTCCATGGTTTTGGCAAAACCTGTCCATCCTGCTTGTTGGGACAAATTCCTGGGCAGGCAGCACAGCCTGCAGGTAACATATGCGCTGGGAGAACAGCACCCTGCTGGAGCTCTTCCCCGGAAGCAGTAGCACCCAGCGCAGGCAGGTCAGCAGCATCTTCTGGTGGCCCTTCCAGGTGTGTCTGGGAAGGAAGGAGAGCCCACCTTTCCCGGGAGCTTCTTTCTGGGCAGATCCCTCAACCTCGCCGTGGCCAGAACAGATTCGACTGGCTTTTCTGCCTGACAGAACTGATGGTCGGAGGAGGAGCGAAATCTGAGCAGCAGATTCAGGGAGGACTCTGCCCTCCCTTCAAGACCAGGGGAGCGGGAGGCAGAAAAGGAGATGGGGAGGGGGACTCAGAGCCCAACTCACCGAAAGGGGTCTCTGGAGGTGAAGTAAGCCGAGATGGACAAGTAACTCCCCATCTTCTTCCCACACCAGGCAGACAAGCTCAGCTGCAAACCCGGCTGGGAGCGCCTCAGGCCGGCTGCAGTCGGCCACCATGACAGGCCCGGGGCTCCCGGCACCTCTGGCTGTGGGCCGGCTGCCCAGCGCTCACCTCTCCCTCCGGAGCAGCTGAAGAGGTGTGAGGACTCCTGCCTCCTGCAGATTCCCGAAGGGGCTCATGGCAGGGACGGTCCTCCCTCCCCCAGTTCTCAGCAGCTCCGGCAGCCCCTCGGGACTCGGGGAGGACCACCGCTCTGCGGAGGCTACACACACACAGGCATTCCGGGGCCGGGCCGGTGACTAGCTAAGAAAGAAGCGCTGCTGTCAAGTTAGCCTTCCCCCGCGGCCCCACCCCTGATGAGGGAGGGAGGGAGGAAGAGGAGGGGCTCCTCGCGGAACCGAGGTGTGTGGTTGGAGCAGCTATTAGGAAACAGACCTTGCAGGCAAGGGGTGGAGCTGGGCTGAAGGGAGGCTGTAGGCAGGCGCCGCTGCAGACAATAACCAGGGCCGGCTGAGCGTCCATCCCCGAGCTCGGGGGCAGGGCAGGGCAGGAGAGAGGGTACGCACATCAGCCCCCTCGTTTCCCCAGCCGGAGAAGCTGCCCAAAGGCTGGTACCAAGGCTGGAAGGTGCAGAAAAAGCCCAGGATACCAGTTCCAGGCCAAGCCACGCCCCCCAAAAGGGGGGGGGCTGGGCTCTCTGGCCAGAGAGACAGGTCCAGAGAGATGCCCTCTGGGTTCTGGCATCGCCTTGGTCCTGGCACTAGGCTCCCCATTCATCCCGTCCCTCTGCCGGGCCTGGGGACAACTCCCAGGACGGGCCAGCGGGGCTGCCACTCCTGTTCGGGGAAGGTCTGCACGGGGGATGAGGAAACAAGGCCCAGTGGTAACTGACACTTGACATTGCTCCATGTGGCAAGCCCCGCAGAAGCACTCTCCCATTTCCCTGGGGTGGCAATGACCTCCACTTCAGAAAGAGGGAAAGTTTCCCTAAGGCCAGGAAAACCAGTCAGCGGCAGGGCTGGGATTTAAATGTAGGCCCACGTGACTCCAGAGCCAGAGCCCTCAGCCCCAGAAAACGGCTCCCTCCATGTCCTTCTGCAAGTAGGAGAGAGCACAGGGACACAGCCTGTCACCTGTCCCCCCCCTTCCCCCCCCCCATTCATTTGCTCGTCCCCAGAATGCCATCCGTCGGCCGTCGTGGGCAGTGGTGCTTCTTTGACTGTGTCCGCGGTAACCAGGCCTCTCAAACTGGGGGTGCTGGGCCTCGGTATCTGGAGTGGGGGCTTGTCTGAAGCCCCAGGGATGCCCCAACCAGAGCCACCACTGGAAAAGCCCTTATCCCCCTGCCTATGGGACTACTGAGAGAAAAGGCCGGGCTGCGGAGGAGACTAGGGCACGTCCAGACCTCACGGTGGAACCTGAGGGAGTGACACCAGCTCTCTCCCACCGGGCGCGGACTCCTCTCCCCTGAAGTCACCCTGTCACCGTGACGGGAAAGTCTGTGGCAAAGGTGGTGACTGGATTACAAAGGAGCCTTTTCTCATTCCTCTACTGATTATTGGGCACAGGGATAACAATTAATGTGATAAGGTAGTATTTGCACCCTGTTATAAGCTACCACTTATTGAGCACTTACTATGTTTCAGGTCCTGTGTTATAGTCTCTGAATCTATTTTTTAAAATATTTTATGGTGGTAAATACACACACACACACACACACACACACACACACACACACACACGATGTCACATTTGGCATTATAACCATTTTTAATGTACAACCTAGTGGCATCAGTTACATTCATAATATTGTGCAACCATCACCACTATTTCCAAATCATTTCCACCACAATAATCTATTATATTTTAAAATGCACCTGTCCTTTGACCCTCCTGGGAAACTCCTCTACCCTACCCCAGCCCAACCCCTTGCCTGTCGGTTCTCTTGTCCATCACAGTTCTCTTTGTCTGAACTCTAGCTGATGTAGCCAATTCCCAGAGGGTTTGCAGGACTCGGGGCCAGTGGCTTCAAGGTCCACAGTCTTCCCTGAGTCTGGCCCATGTTGGTCCTGCAGCGCCCTCGGGGTCACCCTGGTTGCAGTCATAGGGCTATGTGTGAGGTATGGGAAGGTGGGTGGCAGGCACAGCCAGAGGGGAACAGGCTTGAATAGGGCATAGTCCCAAGAGGTGGAAGTTTTAAGCAGAGGGAGGAAAAAAACAAACAAACACACACACACCTAGGAGCAACTATGAAGGGACTTGAACCCTCAAATCTTCTGATTCAGAATCAGATACCTTATCTATTAGGCCCGAGGACCCTTCCCCGCCAAAGACCATTGCATAAGCTTGTCCAGGACTGCATCTGTTACCTATCATACTTAAGTTGTCAATATATGGGGTAGATGTTATTATCCCCATTTAAGAGATGAGGAAACTGAGGTTCTGAAGGTTATGTCACTAGCCTGAAGACAAACTACTGGTCAGGGGTGAAGCTGGGCTTCAAACCTAGTAAGTGTGATTCTAGAACAGGGGTCAGGACACTTATTTTTCTCTAACAGGCCAGAGAGCAAATATTTTAGGCTTTGCAGGCCTACACAAATACAGACCCTGTCACAGCTACTCAACTGTCACTGCAGCACAAAAGTGGCCATACAGAAAACATAAACAAGTGGATGTGTTCCAATAAAACTTTATTTGTGGACACTGACATCTGAATTTCCTGTGCTATGACGTATTCTTTTGCACCGCCTCCCCCGGCCCCCAACCATTTAAAAACGTGAAAATCACAGGACGTACACCAACAGGCAGCGGGGCTACAATGTGTCGATCTCTGCTCCAGAGCCAATGCGCTCAGCCACTCTGTTCACTGTCTCTAATAGGAAAGACCAGCTTGGGCATTTGTGCCGAACTCAGCCCCCGCTACCTACGTCACACAGACATCACCCTTCAGCTGCAGAGGCAGCGGGAAGCGAGCACTGGCAGGCGCTCCCCCTCCACCACACACTGCTCGCAGCACTCACACACATGGATGGCAACCTGCACTCGTCAGCAGGGCGGAGACTCCCCTTTTCAGAGGAAGGCGTGAAGCACGGAGAGTTTAAGCTGCTTGCCTGAGATCACCCAGCTGTGTGAGTGAGAGGGGAAGCCGGGATTCGAACCCGGGCTATCTGTATTGAACTCTACCGTTGCTATGCTGGAACCCAGCCTGGGCCCAGAGCCAGACTGTCTGGGTTTGAATACGACAATGCACCGCACGTAAGCCCTTGGCACACAGTCTGGAACGCATTAAGGGTTGATAAATGTTCGCTGCTAATATCATTAAGACTATTGTTACCACCACTATGGGCTAGCTATGTGGCCTTCAGCAAGTCGCTGTCGCTGCCTCTGTCTGGGCCTTGGCTAGGTCTCTAAATAGCTTCCAGCTTCAACGTTTTTCAGCCCTCTGAGGTTACAGAGGGCTTCCGTTTTCCTTGTGTCTGAAGTTGAGTTCAAACTCCTTGAGTTGGCCCTGAGGGGTTCAAGATCCTGGCCTGGGGGCCACGCGTGAGAAGAGGTGGGGCAGCGTGCAAGGGGGGAACAGCGCACAGGACACTGAAAGGGCCGCACAGCTGGAGAGCTGGGAGCTCTCTTTCTCCCAGCCACAGAGCTAACTATTTCTCACCAAAAAACTTATTACGTTCCCCTGTAATTCTATCAGGCAAGAAGGGGGCCCCAAATTAAGTCTGGAACTAGCAAATTGTCTTCTAATTGCACCCTCTGATTTCCCATCTGATGAACAGAATGCAGATGGAAGAAAATGCAAGCCAGAGAGAGGCAGGGGCCAGGGAGCCCATGAGCATAACTCCTCCTGACATTTCACACAGCTCTGCTGTTCCAGCGGTGGCGGGGCGCAGTGAGTCGGTGTCTAGGAATGTGAGCAGGAGGCTGCAGGCGTTCTCGGCTCCCCCCACGCCCCTCACAAAGGACTCAGTGGGTGGGTGGGTGGGTAACTAGTGAGAGGTCGTCTCAAGGCCACAGAAACTGCCTCCCCCTAAAGAGGGGCAGCCACATCTCTTATGTTTTGAGCTGAAGCAGAAGCCCCTCCTAAGTGGGACCCATTTGCCTCCCGTAAATCCAGGCTTCAGGAGGAACCCCGGAAGGACGGATCACCAGATGTGACAAGAGGCTGGCCATTCAGACCCAAGTGTGTTGTGGTTCCTCGGGGCCAACTTCACAGGGCCCCGGCCACGCTGAACTGGAAGGTGGAAGGTTGCACTGGAGGATACACTTCCCCCTGTTGCCCTTGGATACGGGTCCTGCATGGAAAGCTGCTCTTCTAGGTCCCCCGAACAGCTGGCAGAGGATTCAGCAGTTACAGCCGCCAGAGGCACCTGCGGGGATGCTTGGCCAGGCAGTTAAGGCCAGGATAAGATGGCAGGAAAGGTGTCAATCTCCTGCACATTTCACAAGTTGGGGACCTGGCTGGAAGCCAAGCAAACTGACTCCTCGGAACGAGCTAAGACGCAGGGCTGAACCAGCTAAGACGCAGGGCTTGAAGGCATCTATGAGAGGCCGGAGACAGCAGTCTTCAAGGCCAGCAGCCCAGAATGAGCACTCTGGGGAGGAGTGGTCAGTGAAGAACCCCAACCTCTCCTCCGAAGAAGGCTCTGGTCAGGTAAGGTGAGACCCAAGGAATGATGTCCGCATGGGGCCTGCTATTGGCCGGGAGGACTCCGACCAGGGAAGGGAGCTCCCAGAGACACTGTAGCTTCTGAATCTTGAAAGGTGAGCATTGCCACCTCCATTTACTGACCATTTTTCTTTTCTTTTCTTTTCCTTTTTTTAAAATGTATTTTTATTGATTTCAGAGAGGGAGAGGGAGAGAGAGATAGAAACATCAATGGTGAGAGAGAATCATGCGCCCTATTGGGGATCGAGCCCGCAACCCAGGCATGTGCCCTTGACCGGAATTGAACCCGGGACCCTTCAGTCCACAGGCTGACGCTGCATCCACTGAGCCAAACCGGCTAGGGCAAGGCTTTAGACTTGGGCGATTTTAGACTTCAGAATGACATTTACAGACAGAAGTCTTATTCCATGCCCCCACTTCAAACGAAAAGCTCTTGCCTGGGAGAATACTACAGAGCAAAGAGATGGTGATGATGCACACTGGAAGGGCTTGACCCAAGTGTCCAAAGAGAAAGGTGGTCATTCCACAAAAACGTCATTCGCCCAGCAAACACTGAGTACCCACTGGGTTCTAGGTACTCCGCTAAGCTCTGGGATACAAAGACGAACTAGATATGGGGCTCCAGACTTAAAAGAATGTCATACTCTAAGAGTGACAGGGCTATCACTGAGGTCTGAGGAAAATAACAAAGATGAGGAAAAAGTCTCCTCTGATTGGTTGGGGAGAGGTGAGGGTAGATTTGGGGAGGCTCCTCCACAGAGGAGGGGATGTACCACTCTAAGACGATTTTCGCCAGGCAGACAAAAGCATTTCAACTTGAAGGCAACACATGTACAAACGCAACGAGGCATAACCGAGTATGGCCTGTAAGCTTCAGTGCAGGAATAACCAGAGAGGAGTCTGGGATGGTGGAGGAGAGCAGGGGCCGAGCACCCAGGTTAAGGTCTGACAGGCCAAAGAGTTGCCCACGGGCAGTGAAAAGTTATCAGAGGTGTTTACATGAGCAGAGGTTCCCAATGAGCGGGAGGTTAAGCCTGAAACACCAGAGAGAGAGCTGGTCTTTAGTTGCTAGTTTGATTCTCTCAAGTCTACCTTCGGCCGTGTAGATGTCCACATGACTGGTCTGCTGGCCAACGAGTGTCCCTACCAGCAGACGATGGCTTCATCCTCAGGCCACATCTCTACTGAGCTGGTCATTTTAATAGCTGAGATTTTTCTGTATGGGCTGTAAGCTCATAAGAATGAGATCGCAATCTCTTGTAGATAACCATCCACTGTTGCTCTGTGATACTAACATTAGAAAATGGAACAGCCACATTCGGTGTCAAATGCAGTGTTTACATCGATGGTCTCCTGGTTGGATCAGGGGTAAAATGCCTTGGACACCTTAACAAATCTCCACGCAAGGCCCAGAGAAGAGCCCGGGCATGGCAGAGAAGACCGGAGAATGTGACCCGTCTAAAAACAAACTGGCTATGGGAGCTGGGGCAAGCCATTAAACCTTGTCTGGGCTTCCATTGATTCCTCTGTAAAGGGAAGGAGTTAAGTGAGCAAAAATATTCCACGCCGGTATGTCAATGCTGAAGGTAGCCATGAGGAAGGGGTTGTGGTCAGAGAAAGGCTGACTGGCTGACCACCCAGAGGTCAGCGTCATCTTGGAGAACGACCCTAATCCAGGCCTCATTTTTGGCCTGATCGGTCCAGAAACAGGCCTTTGCAGTACCCAGAGAGGTGCAGACATTCTAGGATGCTTCTATGTAACCATCCGTCAACCCCACTGTCCACTTACGAATTGCCACTTGAAATCAGAATACCCACATACCTTACACAGGTACTACCTCCGGACCTTTCCTGTTATCAAGAGTCCCAGGAAGCTGAGTTAAGCATGAGAAGGTCCCTCTGTGAGCATGGACTTAAAGGGAAACGAGAAGCTATGGAGAGAAATTTCATGCTGGCAGGAGTGAGCCAGCCAAACCAGCCCTGCCTGTACCAAGAACCCCTTTCTGGTAACCAAATCCAGATTCAGTCTCTGGACACACTACTAGTTTTGCCTCACTGACTTTTCACTTTCTGTTTCACTGCTGGCCACTCAGTATTCTACTGTTTTTTTTAAAAAAAAAACTAATTTTTAATGTGAAAAAATCATTACTTCTTTAGATGCATAACAATCACCAATTCGCATGTTGTTCAGCCCGGGGAGCCATTTGGCTACGCTAATCAAAGATGGCTAACACTCATGAGTGCTCACTCTGTACATTTACCCCTCGCAATAACACTAGGAACTAGGCAGTAGGTCAGTATCTCCATTGCATAGATGAGAAAATGAAGCACAGAAAGGGTGAGTAACTTGCCCAAGGTGCACAGCTAGTAAGTGGCAGAGCCAGGATTTGAACCAAAGTAGAGTCTGTGCTCTTAACTACCACACATTACACATGCTCTAACATGGATATCTAACTCGTTTAGTCCCAGAGGACAAATTTCCATTCCCAAGTTCTTGTGGAATCACCAACCTATCCACCCCTCCCCACCATAAAGCACACACAGGTAAAAGGCACTTTGTAAGTGTTCCGTTTCTCCCACTCTATATCTAATGGGCATCTTTAGCTAATGCCATCCTTCAAAGATTTCTAAAATTTAAAAAAACAAACAAATAAAAACACTTACTATTAGCAATGAGATTTGTCACGTTTCAGAGCAATTCACAATTAGATTGAGCTAGAGTAGCTGACCTCATTCTTCCTTCTACTGTCTCTCTCTGTCCAGGGTTGGTTCTTGTCTGGGTTGTACCTGTAGGGAAGTGCTACTGGCCAGGACTCCTGGGTCAGACTTTCTGACTCCTTTGGGGACAGGAGACAAATCTTTATAACTTCTCACCTCAACGCTTACAGGCAATTTTCCAAAACAGCCCAATGTCGGGAACCAATTCCTCCCTGCCATTTACAGTAACTGACCCGTGGTGACTGCGAAAGAAAGGACTGTTGGGGAGGGGAAGGGCAGGGAAAGGCCTCTCTTACATCATAGCTCTTGGCCACCCTGGCAATTCATCCAACCATGTGCTCAGTGGTGGCACAATGAGGGGCAGAAATCCCCCTGGTCCCTGACCAAGGTACGCTTGCAGAATATTCTAAGTCTCAGGATGTCGTTTAAAGGAGATGATCAAATAAACGTGAAACTGAAACCGCAAAAAGCAGCTTCAAAGGGAAGCTTCTTATGAAAGCGTAGGACAGGGACCATGACTTACTCTACAACTATTTCCCCGAGATATCCAGGTAAAGATCTGAAGAATGGGCAGGAGTTCATTAGGCCAGAGAGAGGAGGGAGCATTCCAACCAGAGGGAATAGCAGGAACAAAGGAAGAAGGGTGCGTGCTGGACCTTGTGAAGAGGTCAGACCATGGCGGGGGGTGCTGGGGGCACTGTAGGCCACATTAAGGACTTTGGTCTTTACCCAAGAACGCTGAAAGGTTGTGGAAGTGTACAAGGACAGAGAGAGCACAGAGTGTGGTGTGCTCAGATATTTCCTTTAAAGATCACTCACTCTGGCTGCCTCTCTGTGGGGAATGGATTGGGGGTGCAGAGTGACTGTGGACAGTTACAAGGCAATTGTGGTCCTATACGTAAGAGGATGGTAGCCTGGAACAGGGGGTGGAAGGAGAAACGGAAAGAAGTGGACACACTCGAAAGTATAATCTGGAGATAAAACTGACAGGGTTGGATGTGGAGAATGAGAGAAGGGGTATCAGAAAGACTCCCAGGTCCTGGCTCGGGTGGTGAGTGGATGGTGGTACATCAATTCAACGGGACAGGTTGCAATGGGAGAGGAGCCACTGTGCGGGGGAGACAGAAAGTCTAGCTGGGTCTGAGATGCCTGCAAGACATTCACCTGGGCATGTGAAGATGACAGGAAAAATAGGCCTAGAGATCAGTGGAAAGGTCTGGACTGAAGATACTAATTTGGGGGTTTATCAGTGTGCGGAGGACAACAGAAGCCTGGAGAAATGGCAGCATTTCACAGCTAGACAGAGGAGGATAAGCAAACTGGAATGACCAGAGAAGTCGGGGGAAGCCAGGAGAGTGTGGAATGACATGGAAGCCAAGAAAAGAGACTGGGTCAAGAATGACAAAGAGCCCTGGCCGGTAGCTCAGTGGTTAGAGCCTCGGCCTGAGCACCGAGGGACCGTGGGTTTGATTACCATTCAAGGGCATGTACCTGGGTTGTAGATTCAATCCCCAGTCCCTGGCCTGGTCGGGGACACAGGGGGAAGTCAACCAATCAATGTGTCTCTCTCACATCAATGTTTCTCTCCCCGCCCCCCCCCCCCCCCCCCACTCTCCCTCCCTCCCTTCCCGTCTCTCTAAAAATCAATGGTAAAGCCTGGCCAGTGTGGATCAGTAGTTGAGCGTCAACCCATGAACCAGGAGTTCACCCATTCGATTCCCAGTCAGGGCACATGCCTGGGTTGCGGGCTCGATCCCCAGCAGGGGGCGTGCAGGAGGCAGCCGATTGGTTTCTATCTCTCTATCAATGGAAAAAATAGCCTCCGATGAGGATTAACAAAACAAGCAAAAAAGGGCGACAAAAACACTAATAACAACTGCTAGCATCTATTCAATCCTAACTATGGCCAGGCACTGATCAAATTCAATCCGCATAACAACCTTTTAAGGTGAGAATTATTTCCCCTTTTATAGATGAGGAAACTGGCAAAGAAAGATTAACAGCTGACTCAAGGTCAGGTGGCTAAAAGAAGCTGGATGGAAACTCAAGCACCCTGACGCCAAAGGCAGATTCACTTCACTACCTCCAGTGCGGCGTGGGAGGTCTTAGAAGATGAACCCTGAAAGTGGCCAGTGGATGGACCCAGGAGCCTGTCTCTGGAACATGACTGAGAGGACATTGCTTCAGGGAGAGAGAGAATGGAAGCCGGACTAGAGCCCACTATCAGGAACGCTTCACATTATTACGGGGTTTCTGTTTCTTTAATTGATTTGAGAGAGAGAGAGGAAGGGAGAGGGAGAACACCTGTGGGCTGCTTCCTGCGTGCCCCTGCTAGGGATAAAGCCCACAACCTGGGCATGTGCTCTGCCCGGGAGTCGGACCGGTGACCTCTTGGTACATGGGATGGCGCCCAAACAACTGAGCCGCACTGGCCAGGGCTGTTACCTACTTTTCAGCAGTCTGAGGGTGCCAGTTAGGAGACCAGGCCAGTATGTCAACTCTGCATCCCCAGCAGCACTTAGTTTGGAGCCTTTGATATAGCAGACGGTGCTCAACATTGTATGTGAACGGCTGGTTGGTTTAAGGAGCACAATGTTGCCATGTGTGCTGCTAACCCTTCACATCGTGCTATTCTACTGTCTTCAGAGTGCTTTCCTCGCTGTTACCTCCTTAAGCCTCACACCTACTCCCCGAGGAGGGATTTACCGACACCGCAGTGGCACCGGAGCAGGCTCACGGTTACACAACTAGCCTGGTTCAGCTAAGACTAAAATCCGGGTCTTGTGATTCCAAGTCCACTATTCTTTCCTGGGAGCCTCAGTATAAAGAGGACCCTCTTGGGAGTTAGGGGGGCCCGAGTTCAAATGTCAGCTGTGTGTGACCTGGGCAAGTTATTCCACCTTTCTGGGTCTTCCTGTTTCACTGTAAAATGGGGTTGCAGGGTTATTGTGAGGGCTGAATCAGATGATATAAGTGAAACTCTCAATATAATGCTTAATAAATAGCCATCATCCATCCCTGGCCCCACCCCTCCTCCCCCTCCATCTCTGCCCTGAATAGCAGCTGTGGGGCTGCGATAAGGTCTTAATTCTTCCTTCCCAAAGAACAGAGCGGGATTAAGGCACACTGAAGGTTACATGCTGCTACTACACACTCGGTGTCCCACTGTGTGTTAATGCTGGAGTCCCTTGTGGGGGCAGAGAGAGGCCCAGGTGTCTGTCCTTCCCTTCCTCTGTCAGGAAGGCTCCAGCCCGCTGTCGGACAGCTAGCCTTAATGACCTGCTGGCTGGCTGTTTCCTTAGAGATAAACTAGACAAATGAGCAAATCAGAATCAAGGGCTGCGCACCAATAAACGCAGCGGCAACATCAACAGTACAACAGCAGATGGCAGGGTTGTTCCACTGACTCCCAACCCAGGAGTCAGACAGGAGAAATTTAAGAGCACTTTTATGGACACTTGAAAATTCATGAACCCTTCAATGTTATCTGGTACCCAGTGTGTGGCAGGCAGGGTGAGTGTTCTTACCCCGAAGTTACAGAAGAGGAAGCCTTGGAGAGGTTAAATGACATATAAATGACATACCCATCCTCAAGAATGCAAAGAGACTCTGACAAGCAAGGACTCAGCATGCCTGGGTACAAATCTCAGCTATGCTACTTACTAGCTCTGTGACTGTGAGCAAGTAACCTCCATTTCCCTATTTGTAAAAGAGGTTAAGGCCAGATCTACAGGCATTAGGTTGTTGTAGGAATTAAATAAGATAATGCATGTGAAATGCTTAGGACAGTGTCTATAGCAAACATTTAATCAATGTGACCTATTACTGTAATTTTAATGGTTTTGATGGGGGTGTGGGTGAGAAAACAAGCATGATTTTCAGCATCACAAAAAACACTGTCATCAACCTATTACAACACTGTCACCAGCCTATTACACCACAGCTTCTGGTCGCTACGCAGCTCTGCGTTCCGTTTCTTCACTGGACTTTCCTGGAGTCACTAATTTAGCGGAAATGGTTTGTCGTCTGATGAAGTGATAACGGCTTTCTATCTGCATTGCCTCTTTTCTAGAGTACGGGCATGAGAAATCACTTCTCAAAAGAGAAAGCTCCAATAGCCCGTGTTCATAATCCTGAGAGAGGAGGCCCTGAGCAGTTCCCAGGAGCCTTAAGAATGGTGGCTTTTCCCCTCTGATAATGCTGCTAGGAACCAGGTCAAGGAACAGAGTCGCAGGTAGCGGCCACAAAGACTAAGATAGGCAGCTTTTCCTTCCTCCCGTCACCCCTCCTCCGGGGCCAAACACCTCTGATGAGGGTGAAAGAACAATAGTCAGAAAACTTCTCAAGGTTCTTTGGTTTGCAAACATGCCAAGAGGCCAGGTCACCGTTCACAGCTCTACCCTTTAACTTCAGCTACAGAACAACATGCAGTCCGGCTGCTTTCCGGGCCTCCCCCCAATGAGAGGGAGCCAGTTCCAGAGAGCTTCAGAGAGAATGGCCCCAGCTCTGGAACCAATGGCACTGTTCAAGGAAAGGGAAGGCCAGAGAAGTATTAGAATCCAAACAGGCCTGTGGTAAAGGTTGAGGAGAGGAAGCAAGGGGCCTGGTCAGCCAGGTGTCCAGAGATCAGAGGGGTCCTGGCCAGGCGCCCAACTGCACCGGCACAATTATAGACTGGGCTGCTTCCAGGAGATCTGTCAGCTGGCCTCCACCCGACAGTTCTGGGTTCGAGCCGGAAGTGGCTTCCTATTGTCCCAGGGACCTGACAAACTGGCGGAAGGCTGAGAGGCGGGATTAAGGATGTGGCTGCAGATGGAGGATAGGGTAGTGTAAGAAGAAGGGGAGGGGAGGAGGAGTTGGGAGCCAAACCCCAGCAGTTTCTCCATTCAATATCCAGCCCCACCCTGTGATTAGGAAAACAAAGGTGTGGAGGGCGGGGAGAAGAAAAGTCATTTCCTTTATTGTAACTATAGCCCAGCTGGGTAAGAGCAAGGCTGAAAGGGAGTGGTGGAGAATGAATATCTTTGGGAGAATGAAGGGAGAGGGTCCTGCTTCTAACAGAGAATCATAGGTGAGCTGGGGTGGAAGACGTGTTAAAAGTCCATTCAGGCTGATGCTTCATGCTCCTCGTAACTCAGGTTACTTCTGGAGTCAGACAATACAGTCCTTCCTCCCATTTGGGCAAAAGTCAAGTGGGCTCCAAAGCAGCCTTTCTCCCTGGTGCAAATGACCAGGCTCTGAAGTCATTCAGTTTGTGTGGGAAGGCAGGCTCAGAAGTGGGGAGATATGCTCCTTCAATAGTGCTGGATTGGGGGGAATCTGTCCTTGAGGCAACGTTGTAAACAGCAGACAATCTGGATGCTCTACTTCCAGACTGGGGCATGATCTCTGCTTTAATTATGCAAGGGTAGCTCAAAGTTAACCTTAATCCCGGAGGTTCCACATCAGATGACAAATGAGTGTGTATGTATTAAGAAAAATAAATACATGGATGTTAAGTAGACACACTCACAATATAAAGTAACAGCTTCTGATTAACAGTTTTCTATGTATCAGGTGCTATGCTAAGCACTTTATATAGGGTTACCACATCTAACCTTCCCCAACAATTTTGTGGGATGAGTACTATTCTCTCTCTCTCTCTTTTTAAAAAAAATATATTTTTATTGATTTCAGAGAGTGACAGGGAGAGAGATAAAAACATCGATGAGAGAGAATTGCTGATTGGCTGCTCCCTGCACTCCCCCTACTGGGGATCAAGCCCACAACTTGGGCAAGTGCCCTGACCAGGAATCAAACCATGACCTCCTGGTTCATAGGTCGACATTCAACCACTGAGCCAGCCACACCAGCTGGGCATGAGTATTAGTCTTAGTCCCATTTTATAGATGAGGTGCCTGAAGCTCAGGGAAGTCACCTAAGGCCAGTTAATAAATTGCAAAGCCAGGATTTGAAATCAGACCGTCTCATCCATAGCCTGCACTCTTATCTACCATGGTAATGTGCCTTACATGTTTATGCACATGTATTTGTGTGTGTGTCTCTCCTCACACATGGTTCTATCTAATAAGCTAGCATCTGATCAGACCTACAAATAACCCAAGACTTCAGTTCTAAGGCCAGCTCCTGTCATCCATGGCCTGTTTGTAAAACTCTTCTTTTATCTTTTTAGTTCGAGGCCTCTCACCTCTTGATATGAAAGAGTTAATAGAGCATCATACAGTAGGTGGTCCCTTCTAGTTTTTAAGTTCTTTAGCTATAGGAGAATCCAGAACTCCAAAGAGTAGCTTCCCTAATTTTTGGAGTTTTTGGTCTTGCTTATTTTGGATAGGAAATATTCATACACATAGGAAAACAGCAAGGACAAATACGACCTTATGGGTTAGATGCCAAGGCAAGTCCTGGCCTGGGAACTCAGGTTCTGATGTTGCTCTTTAGCCTCAGGTCTAAAACTAAAGGGCCGGCCCAAGGCTTTATCTATAAGGTCCTTGATAGCTCTGACATTCTGCTCCTGTCTCACTGAAAGGCAGAGTAAAGGTACAATCCACTTCCCTGAGAGCAAGCGGAGGAGGAACCCAGGCAATTAGATCCGGAGAAGACTGGAGAGCTCTGAGTTAGAGCTGAAAGGGCAGAAAAATGCTGGTTCCCGTCCAACTCTTCCAGAGGCCGGAGCTCCCGGGGCTAACCCCCCACGTAGTTCCCGGTGGAGGCAAGCGCTTAAAGGTCAATTAGATTACTTGATATCAGCACGTCTGTGGGTGCTGGAATTCAGAGCGCGTGGTGCCTGTCTAGTCTGTCTCATTCTGAGGATGTGAGCACCGCCCCACGGCTTCAGACCACGGGGGCCACACATGCCCACCCAGCTTCCAAGGAGAAATGACTGCAGGCCAGGCACTGTTTTGTGTTCTGGAGGATGCAAAGACAAGCTCCCACTCTTGCGGATTCTAACCTCACAGGGGAAAGAAACGACCGTTCAGTGGGTGCCCTTGCCATATATTATTTCAAGTCTGAGATACATTCTTAACATCTGTGTTTTCCTGAGGAGAAAACGGAGCCTTGGACAGCAGGAACAAATCTGACGTTAAAGTTTCTGTTATTTTCAAGAAACCGAGCTGTCTTTGAACAATAAGAGCTACAGTGACGTTAATAACAAAAAGCAGGAGAGGATAATCAGCAACCCCCAAGGAGCAGAAGACAGTAACCCAGCAGTCAGGACCTGACTAATAGTCACAAGGTCTGGCAGGCTAAAGATAACATCTTTTTTAAAAAAATATATACATATGTATATATTTTATTGTTTTCAGAGAGGAAGAGAGACAGAGACATCAATGATGAATCATTGATCGGATGCCTCCTGCACGCCCTCCACTGGGGTTGAGTCCGAAACCGTTCATGTGCCCCAGCCAGGAGTTGAACCTTGACCTCCTGGTTCATAGGTCTACGTTCAACTACTGAGCCATGCCGGCTGGGCTATAGATAGCATCTTGACCTAAGTTATATTTCAGCTCCTGAACTCTAAGGTAGAACAACCCCTGCTACTTTTCCATGAGACCAGACAGGGGGACCTAGAAAAGTCCTCAGAACTGTCCTTGACTTGAAGAAATGACTTATTACCCTTACTTCGCTTTTGACCAGTCAGCTCCGAGCATGACCCCAATCCCTAACCCACAGGTGTCTTGTGATTTTGCCCCTATATAATCTGTAACCTACATCCTAGCGGGGAGTCGGGTCTTTAGAGCATCAGCTCCTCATCTCCATATTGCCCCATTCAATCTTAAAGCTATCTTTTTCTTTCTATATTGCAAGCTCCTTTTCATTTCTTTGGGACAGTGTTCACGGACAGGCACACTAAAAAGAAAATGCACATGCAACAAAAAACAAAAAGCAGGAAACGAGGCGGGCAGCCTGCTGTGAAGAAGAGCTGGCTTTGCCAACTGCCCTCAAAACAACCCTGAGGCACCTGCATAATCAGAAGTGTAGGCATGGGCCTCAGTTTCCTCACCTAAACGGTGAGGGTGGCCCTGGCCAGGTAGCTCAGTTGATTAGAGCATCATCCTGATATACCAAGGTTGCGGGTTCAATCTCTGGTCAGGGCACATACAAGAATCAACCAATAAATGCACAAATAAGTAAAACAAATGGATGTGTGTGTGTGTGTGTATCAAATCAATCAATAAAAACGTTTTTATTCAAGTGAGAATGCTGGGACTCCCTGGAAAGACTTCCTCTCATCCCCCCACCACCTCTAGCTGCACCTGGCACATTTGTGGCTCTTCCACCTTCACCTTGGCACAGCCCTCCCCACCCCACATCCACTGAAAAGGAAACTTCCAAACCAAAAGCTTGTTTCTGTATATTCCAGAAAATGAAATAGTTCCTAGCCTGTAATGCACTGGCAAGACAGGAGGATAGATCCACTTACCTGAAGCAAGAACTGTGCCAGGCTTCGTTGACAGTCCTGTACAACCTCTGGCTTGGAGCAACATGGTCCCCACAGCCCTGACACCTCCAGGCATCCTCACCTGCACACAAAACCAAGGGGGAGGGAGGTTCAGAGGCTGGAAGTACCACGGATGAAGGGACATTGACTCCTACTGTGTGGAATAAGACTCAGTGAACAGATTCTCATATTGAAAGGGTTAACCCAATGTTCGGCCAGATGCACAATTCCCTTTTCTACACCATCTCTGGAAGTACTGCCTGCTCATCTCCCCAGGGAGAGGGAATTCATTTTTTAAAAATGGTTCTGATTGTTCCTTTTTCTACTGAAACAAAACCTGCCTTTTTTGGAAGTGTCAGTCCTAGTTTATAGTTCTGAGCAGATGAAATGAACAAGGTCTTTTTCTTTTTGGTTCAGCTTTTCCTACAACTATTCTCACCCAGCACCCAGAAACGTCTCCTTTCTAGGTTAATCATGGTATTGCCTTTGTCTGTTCCTCCAAAGCCCTGGTTGTGCAGATTTCCCATCACCTAGTCCAGGAGCTCCCGCATTCAACCAACCGCATGGGTCCTCTCGTTGGACCCACGGGTCCTCGCCAAGCTCTACGCTGGAGACGGTTGGATAACGTCACCCCTGCTCCACTGGGATGCACATCCACTGGGAAAAGGAACATCCTTCCACATAGTCATTTTCCACTTAGATGCTCTTTCAGAAGTAGAAGAAAGTGTTATTTTAGTTCGGAAAAAGATGTTATAGGTATAGAAGGGCAAGAATGAACATTTAATGAATGCCTCCTATATGCCAAGAATTATGGCAGGCACTTTCTCATTTAATTCTCAAAAGAATCCCGCAAGGCAGCGGTCATTACACTCATTTAATGGATGGGAGAATTGAAACTTGGGGCCACGGGTGATAGGCCACGGGACAGATCTAGTATCCCAACCCAGGACTGGCTCAACGGAAAGCCCACGCTCTTTCCGCCCCACCATGTTAATTCCTACTCGTTCCACTTAGGGGAGCCAGAAAAGGCTTTGTAGGGGGAGCGGATACTTGAGCTGAGCCTTGAAAGATGGGGAAGATTTACCAAAGGCTGAGAGAGGGTGGGGAAGGGCTGTGTAGGCTGAGGTATTAGTGTGGACAATAGCAGAACTGGTCCATGTCCCTCCAAAAAGGACAAAACACAATACGCCTGGTGTGGCTCAGCTGCCAACTTCTTGAAATAAAGAGGGCAGCTGAGATCAAGCCGTGGTACCTTACTGAGCCCTAGAAAGCGGGACAAGGTTGTTACAAGACTCCCTTGTGCTCTCTGTGTGTGCAGCTTTGTTCTCTCTGGGTAACTCCAGACTGCCACAGGCACAGGGGCCATAAATAGACAATGCCCGGCTCCGGGCATTTCAAGATTGGTCAGCAGCATTGGGGGCAGCCAGGGCCTAGACAGCTGTCCTCATAGCCCAGAAGAGAACTAAACTCGCTAGCAGAAGGCTTTAGAACCCTTCCCCACCTGCTCCTTTCCTCCAGTTCCCCGGTGATGGGATATACATGCCCATCGCCTCCAGGATCTCAACTTCTCAGACTCTCCTGAGGGGCCTTTTCGGTCTTTGGGTGGTAGAGGCCAGAGAGCGCACCGTCACCCTCACAGACCCCAAAGCAGAAAGTCTGAGAGACTCATTCAAATGAGTTACGGACGGGGGATGGCCGGGGGTGAGAAAGGGAACTGGTGAAGGAGGGTTTTGGATGAACACAGACATCCAAAGGAACCTCCCACGTTCTGGAGGTACGAGCTGGAAACATTTCTGGAACAATTACATGGAAGGGCTTTGAGAACTGCCGCCCCACCCCAGCAAATCTCATTATGTTAAGCCACACCTTGCTTCTTGTTTTTAATTTTTAACCCAAAAGTAATAGTCTCTAACCTGACCACCCACTGACTCAACAATTCAGTATCTTGGCTCGGAATGACTTCTGGCTGTTCCCAAAATGCATAAAGGACCAGGACTTTGTATGATGAGGATCTTCAAGAGAGAATTTGTTATTGCTACACCCTCCAGAGCCCGCCCTGCTTTCTCCAGTCTGGAGGAATTCAAAGCCATTTAACACTTAAGCAGCACCTGCTCTGTGCTAGGCACTACGGGCACAAAAGTCAAGATTTCTCTAACAACAACAAAGACCTCTGCTCCCTCCTCTCATGTTTACCTGGTTTCACCTCCCAAATGTCTCTCCGATCCTTCCCTGACCTTCGCCGCAGCAGCCGAGTGCAGGTCTTTGGCTGGCTTCTCTTCCCCTGTGTGCAGCCGGTTTATCCCGACTACCCAATGTCTACAGAGCAAAGGCTCAACTTAGCGGGGCATTGCTGTTCTGCATTCCATCCTATTCCCCCTCTCGGGAGATGTGCACTTTCAGTGATCTCCACCATCACTCCTTTCTCCATTAGCTCCTTCCAATGATCACTTACACAAGTTCAAGTCTTCACCATTAAAAAAAAAAAGTAGATCCCGCCTTAACGGGTTTGGCTCAGTGGATAGAGCATCGGCCTGCAGACTGAAGAGTCCTAGGTTCAATTCTGGTCAAGGGCACATGCCTGGGTTGCGGCTTGATCCTCAGTAGGAGGCGAGCAGGTGGCAGCCATCAACGATTCTCTCTCATCATTGATGTTTCTCTCTCTCTCTCCCTCTGAAATCAATAAAAATATATTTTTTTAAAGTGGATCCCATTTTCTCCTCTATCTACCATATTCGCTTTCCTTTTCACAGCCACACACATTAAAAAGCTGTCTACACAAAACTGCCCTCATTTCCTCACTTCCTAATTACCGCACAAACCGCCACAACATGACTTCCACCTCCACCATTTCTCAGAAACTGTCTCACCAAAGTCAACAGTGACCGCTTATTGCTAAATCCAGTGGACACGCTTCAGTCATTCTTTAAGCAAATATTTACTGCATGTCACCTATGTGTCCAACACTGTGCTGCAAACAAAAGTGAGATTAAGCAGCAGATATCGAACAATAACATAATTATTTTAATTATGATTGGGGCAAGTGGTGTGAAGACCATATCAAGTTCTTAACTAGGAAAACTGGGTTAGGGTATAGCAAACAAATATTCCTCCAGGGAGCAATTTCCAAGCTGAGCTCTAAAGAATGAATATAAATTATGGAGGCAATGCAAAAAAGGAGGAGGGAAGGATTACATTGGAGACTGGGACGTGCAAAGGTCCTGAGGCAGGAACACAGACTCCTCACACATCATTACAGTTGGCTCTTGTTAGCTCTGAAGGACTGAGGGAACCAAGACCTGCCCCTGGCCGACCACAGTCCCTCGTTAACATTTTCTTTTCTCATTCACATTTATGGAGGGAACGAATGGCCCTCCACAAAGTGGCCCCAAAGAAGCTTTATTTCTCATCATCCCTTACAAAGGGATGCTCTAGTCACATCTTGACCTATTTTCTACTCCTGCCACTCACATTCATGTTCCTGCATCCTAACATTCACACCTCAAGGCTTTCTGTGTTTGGAATACTTTACCAACCTTTCCCCCTTAATCAAACTTCTATCCTTCCTTGGTGGTCCCCCAAAGGCAGGCAGAGTTTGTTTCATGTTGCCTATACCTATTCTATATAATTGGTTCTGTAATTACAGTGCATTTTGTTTTTCTGTCTCCCTCAGCTCCTCCCTCTCTGTCCCCTTCCCTCCAGCTCAAAGGGACAAAGATCACATTTTGAAGATCTTTAGATCTCCAGGGCCCAGCATAAAGCCTGGGACAGTACAGACAACCCTTTGTGTGGTGAATCCAACTGAAAAGTTGTACCCACTTGTCAACTATAAAGGTACGTTCCAAAGATAAGCTCCAACGGTCAACAGGGATGATTTCACTGGAATAAGTGCTCTGAGCCCTAGCCGGTTTGGCTCAGTGGATAGCGCGTTGGCCTGAGGACTGAAGGGTCCCAGGTTCGATTCCAGTCAAGGGCACATGCCGGGGTTGTGGGCTCGATCCCCAGTGCAGGAGGCAGCCGATCAATGATTCTCTCATCCTTGATGTTTCTATCTCTCTTTCCCTCTCCCTCCTCTCTGAAAATCAATAAAAATATATTTAAAAAAATAGAAATAAGTAAGTGCTCTGACTCCCAGGGTGACTACCTACAGGTGAAGTCTTATCAGATTGTACTCGACAAAGATATTTACCCAGAGCCTTTGACCTCCCGAGCCCAAACACTCATCAAGAGAATACTCTTGGAATTTTCAGCTCCCTTGCAGCCCTGAAAGTCGACGATCCTAACTCTTTTACAACCTTCATTCTAGGAAATGTAAGATAAATATAATAACACAACGTTTATGGAGAGTCCCGTGAGGCCTAATGGAAGACCAATCCAGATTCCAGTCCAGTCGGTCTGGGACATTCTTCCATGGTCGGCAAACTGCGGCTCGCAAGCCACATGTGGCTCTTTGGCCCCTTGGGGGTGGCTCTTCCACAAAATACCACGGCCTGGGCGAGTCTATTTTGAAGAAGTGGCGTTAGAAGGAGTTTAAGTTTAAAAAATTTGGCTCTCAAAAGAAATTTCAGTCGTTGTACTATTGATATTTGGCTCTGTTGACGAATGAGTTTGCCGACCACTGCTAGGAAAATACCTCATTGTACCAGGCTGTTCACCCGCTCCTTTTATTGTGTTTGCCTCTCATATTTGCAGACTTATCAACAGTGGCTACTGATTGTCAGAGTCCAGAAAGGAAGCTTAAGTAAATGTCCCCAGCAGCCTCAAACAATAAGGGGGGGGGGGCTTATTAGGTGCTTAATAATCAGAAAACTGTGCCTTGATTATGGGAACTTGTTGCTTTTAGGAAGTGGTAAATGTATCATGCAAACAAGGTTAAAAATGGCAACAAATGGCTCATTACAGAGGGTCTTACCTTCCGGACCTTTTGGATACTGGTATAAAATATATTCAGTTTATATACACCTCTCTCTCCCAACTTAATAAATAATTGGTGATGTGCCCCTCTAACAATCTGTGAATCCATGGGCAGGCACTAGGATGGCAGGATGGTTAAGGTTGGAATGGTCTTTAAAAATCCTCTAACCCAACCCTTTCATTTTTTCTGAAAGAAAAATGGGCTTAGAGAAGGAGAATCACGTTTCCTAACCCTCAGAAAACGGGTCTGGGAGGGGCTCAAAGGGTTCTGAGGCTACCAGATCAGTTGCAGTTTTATTCCCCTTGCAGCCTCAGACAAGGTAAGACTTGCTCAAGACTACACAGTCATTCAGCGGCAGGGCTCGGCCGGGTACCCCAGCTCAGGGGCAGTGCCAGTTCCCACAAGACACTCACATTCACCTTAATCTTGGTCTAAGAGCTGGGCTTCTGCAAACTAGTCCTTTTCAGACTTCCAAGTGGTGAGAAATCCCCGAGGCCGGAGAGCTCACGAGACCAGAAAGCCTGGCCTGAACCAACATGCACAGATCCGATCCTTTCATTTGAGAAAAATCTTTGGTGCTTCTCATATTCCACTAAACAATGAGAACCAGGAACAACACCCAGCCACTTCAGGGCAGCACAAAACAACAAGCAGGGTAACCGCTGTGCCCCCTGGGAACTGGCAGGTCAGGTGCATAAACCCCACTCGTTCCGGGATACAGCAGGAAAGCAGAGGGGCAGGGGCAGCCACCGGTGGGGAACAGCCGAGAGAGAAAAGACCCCATTTTCATGCTACCAACGAGAAAGACTTAACAGTAATGATTAACGTTTCTCTAGATACTCTCCCGTCAGGGTTTTCCTCCTCCCTACATTACCAAATATTGCCCAAGGGTGTGTTTAAGGGGAAAAAAGATTAGATGATTTTTTTTTTTTTTTTTTTTTAAGGAGCTCCTGCACTTCTCTGGACCGTAGAGTCTTTCCTCATGAAAGGAGGGATCGAATGATTCCTCTGGCTCTGAGAGCCTGCGGCACTAAACCCGGGGCCTCTCCTTGTTCAGGTGAAGAAGGCACAGACAGAGGCATCTCGGAAGGTTTCATTCTTGCTGCTGTTCTCGTCGGCCCTTTCGCTTATTAGGGAACATGTGTAAGAAGGGGTCAAGCAGAAGAACTGGACTTAGACCCAGGTTTGAAACTTGGCTGTGTCCCTAGGCAAACCATTTAATCTCTCTGAGCCTGTCTCTTAATCCCTAAAAAGAGGGTAACAAGAGGAGTATGAGAAAGGATGTCATAAAGTATGTGAAAATACCTCCCACACTTGCCGGGCACTTAGTTGGCAACTGAACTGTGAGCAGCTTTTCTTCCGTCTTCCGTGTATATTTAGGGGCTTGGCCGGGGAAAAGGTTGAGCTGACAACACTAACGGCCAAACTCTGAAGGGAATGTTTTCAGAACAAATTCAGAAAATGTTTTCTATGTGCCCATGTGCAAGACACCGACTAGGGCACACACTGCGGGGGCCCTTGGTGAGTACTCCTGGGGTGTGAGGGACAAAGGTATGCAGAAATAACCCATGTCAGAGAGGGACGAACCAGGTGCTGGGGGGCAGGGCAAGCTTGGTAGAGGAATAAGATACTGGGTAGAGAAACAAACAAGACAGATGTTTCTGTGGCTTTTGGGCCACTCAGGTTCTCCTTCCCAACCACACGTTTACTGAGCTGTGAGTGAGTTGGCAATTTCTTATCTGGAGGAAGGCCTACAAAGAATCTCTATCAGAGAACCGATTAACCAATGCATCTATTCCCAGACAGCAGTTCTCTGCCCATTATCAATGATGGGGGTGGGGTCGGGGGGAGAATCCCAACTACTTTGAGTCCTTATTATGTGGCAGGCAGTGTCCTAAGCCCTGTGCAAGCATGAATTAATCGAATATAAAGGTCCCATGAGGTAAGGACTAGTATTGAAGAACTATTATTGTTCCCATTTTACTAAAGAGGAAACGAAAATGCTCAATTAACAAGTGTTAGAGCTGGGATGAGACCACAGGTCTGCTAACTCCCAAGTCTATGTACTTGACTACATTTTAGACTTTCTTTCCCGAAAAATAAATTATAAGTAGGAGCTGCCGAAACAGAATCCCAGGATGGACGCTCAAGGTACACTCGAATAGAACCAAGCAATAGGTTTCATGTGCTAGGTACCGTTGGATATAAATTAATAGGTAAAAAAAAAAAATTGAATTCTTGCTACTGTATAAAGAAAGGTCAAGAGTAAGAAAAAGATTAGACTTGTAAGAGACTGCTACAGCTGCAGGTCTTCTCACTGAAATGCTAAAGCGATGCCCCACCGCTGGCTAATTTGTTCCTGAAACTTAGCCCCCTACAGGCTGTCCTGATCAGAAGCTAGCCCTGCGCTGGGAGTCAACCCAGCCTCCAAAAGATGCATCCATGTGGAGAGTTTAACGCAGCCCCTTGAACATGATGGGTTTCCATGCAGCTTTAAAACCTTGTATTCTTCTGGAAGCCTACCTGGACCCCTCCATCACATAGCCAGAGCTATTCAAGTCACCCTGCCCTGCCCCTGACACAGGCATTTCCTGCTGGTCAGTGCCTTCTTCTCCATTCCTATCACTAGCACCCCCGCTCAGGGCCCACTGGATCCACCTCCAGATTAGTGCCCGTCCTTATTCTTGTCCAATTCATTCTGCCTATCCTTGCCAGATTGGTAGTTTAAAAACCAATGCCCTAATCATGACTCTTCCTACCTCTAAACCTATGGTCTCTACTGCAGACTGGAAAATGCCACAAGCCTAGCATTAAAACACTCCAGTCTGGCTTCAGCCACCCTCCCAGCCTTACCTGCCACTCCTATGACTCCCCCACCTCCCCATCCTTGCCTCTGCCACATGGATCAATTCACCATCCTTTGTGAAGACCTTGAAACTTGCCCTGCTTTGACTCCTACTCCAGTTTCTTCCCCACCAGGATACTAACTCCCCCCACCCTTTTTTTAAAAATATGTTTTTACTGATTTCAGAGAGGAAGGAAGAGGGAGAGAGAGATGGAAACATCAATGATGAGAATCACTGATTGGCTGCCTCCTGCATGCCCCCTACTCGGGATCGAGCCCTCAACCCAGGCATGTGCCCTTGACTGGAATCGAACCTGGGACCCTTCAGTCCACAGGCTGACGCTCTATCCACTGAGCCAAACCAGTTAGGACGTCCCCCCCGCCCCAACCCCTTTTTTTAAGACTTCTCAATCTTACCTCCTTAAAGAAGCATTCCCTAACCAGATCTGGTAGCCATTCTGGAGACCTTGCTGGTCTTCAAATATGCCAAGCACACTCCTGGCTTAGGGCCTTTACTCATTCTTTTATTCTGTCTAAAATGTTCTTCCCCCAGATGTTCAAATGGCTCAAGTCCTTGCTTCCTTTCTCTGCTCAGATGTCACTGACCAGAGAGTCTTCCCTGACCTCCCACTGCTCCTATGTCCTTATCTTACTTGATTTCTCTTCGGAGCATTTATCCCTGACCCCCGATATTCATATAGTTCATTATTGTCCATCTCTCCCCACCAGAACATGGGGGAAGGGATTTGGTCTATTTCGTCCACAGGGCCTAGAAGTGCTTGGCAGACAGTAAAAATTCAATATATATTTATAGAATAACGAATAGAGTTCTCCCTCACCTCTGAAATGCCATAATGTGATCACATGCAGGCTTTATGTAGCTTGTCTTTTCTTTTTCCCCAGAGAAAAGGGGGCCTGGGGACAAGTTCAGGGGTTTGCCAGGGATGAACCGCCCATTGCCGCCCTGGTTGCAAGCCTCCTGGGGTCCCTTAGAGTTGGGGAGATGATGCCTGTGGGGAGGGGAAAGGCATGCTCCTGGGAGGGAGCGTGCGCTATACAGCTTGTCATGATTTATCTGTGTGTTTTTTTCCCCCCTTCATTACGCTAAGCAGACAGGGAATTTCTCAAAGGCACAAATCACATATTTATTTCTACAAATATTTGTTAAGGGCTCACGGCGTGCCAGACTCTGCGTGTCTCCAGCAGCCTGGAATATTACAAAGGGAACAGGTAAGTCCTAGGTCAGTCTTGGCTCTACCGCTAGTGGAGTGACCCTGGACAGATGCATTTTCATCCCTGAGCCTCAGTTTCCTCCTCTGTAAAACGAGGAGAGTTACACGATCTCTAGCTCTCCCTGGCTCTAGCATCTGTTAAAGTGTAGGCGGGGTAACACTTGTCCCGGCCCAGTGCCTGGGACATCACAGGCACTCCGTAAATATTGGATTTCGTTGTTGCTGCTTCTCCTCTTACACAGCAATCGGAGTTGTCTTGAGACAGCTTGGCCAGAACCAGGGAAAGGTGAAGTCCCACTTCCTTCTCTGACTCCCCGAGCAAGCTCGTTCTGGTGTTTGTGAGAGAGAGAGGATGAAGCACTCCATTTCCAGTTGGGAAATATGAACTCCGGCCACCGCCTCTTAGCTGGCGATGGAACCTGGAGGTGGTTTCTGCGCCGTAGTCTCCTCACCCATAAAAAAGCCAGACTGGCTTTCTCTCAGCTCTTCAAAGGTACTCCATGCCTTCCTGCCTCGGGGCCTTTTTACGCTGTCCCTTCTGCCTGGAATGTCCTTTGCCCTTCCTTTGCTGGACGAATTTCTACGGAGTCTCAGGGGGGAGCATCAACTTGCTTTTTATTTATTTATTTATTTTTTTAAAAATATATTTTATTGATTTTTTTTACAGGGGGGGGAGCTATCATCGATGAAAGAGAAACATTGCTTTTTAAACTGATGTGCCCGCCAAGCATTCGAACCTGGGACCCCTGAGTCCACTCTCTATCAGAGCCAGCCGTTTCGCAACTGCTTTTCATTCCCCGTCTGCATGCTAACTTCAGTTGTGTAACTTCAGTTATTGTAGCACGTATCTCCATTGCTACCTCGATTACTTGCTGTCCATCTCTAGGACTGTCAGCACCACGAAGGCCAGGCGTGTGTCTGTGTACTTCATCACTACGCTCCTCCGTGCTTGGCTAAGCGCGTGCATGGCACAGAAACAGCCAGCAAGTATTCTGACGGCAGAACGTATAAACGAATGCACCGGAGGCTTTTCGTTCACTCAGAGGAAACCTAACCGACTCGTGCACGCCAAGATCTTTCACATGTTTCTGAGAATCGAGGTGCAAGACAGGGAACCTAGGTTACACAGAGTTAGAAAAAGTCATAGAAACCCATCTGAGCCCTAGCCGGCTTAGCTCAGAGGACAGAGCACTGGCCTGCAGACGCAAGGGTCCCAGGTTCCATTCCGGTCCAGGGCAAGTAGCTCAGTTGCAGGCTTGATCCCCAGCCCTGGTCAGGGGTGCATGTGGGAGGCAACATATCGATGTGTCTCTCTCATATCGATGTTACTCTATCTGTCCCTCCCCCTCCCTTCCACTCTCTCTAAAAATCAACGGAAAAGTATCCTCCAGGGAGGATTAACAATAAAATAAAATATCTTTTAAAAAAAAAAAAATAAAATCATTTGAGTTGAAGAACTCTGAAATCTAAAAAAAAAAAGAAATGAAACGGACAGGGTGCATTTCCCCTCCCCTCTCTCTCTAGAAGCCAATTATCAAGAAGGAGGAGAAACCCCAGGCTCCCACGGTGAGGAAGTGACCCACCGGCGGCCTGGTCCTTGCATTCAGGATGGAGGAAGTGACTGTCCACGGGCTGAAAGCCAGGAAGTGGGGGGCAGACATGCAGGACAAGCTCCCGCCTCCACTGTTCCCTCCTGCCGCCTCTAGAAAGCTTCTGGACGCTGACCCTGGGCGACCTGGAGGCCGGGCCACCCACTCAGGTGGCTGGGAAACCCGGGCAACGCAAGTCCCTGGTGCAGGGGGTCAGGGAGGGGGGCAGGAAGCTGCAGCGTGGTGTGTGAGGGGACTGGGGGGGGGGGGTGCTGCAGGCCCAGTACCCCTTCACCCTTCACCCTTGACGACTCTTCCCTCCAGGAGGCGTTTGGCCACATGCCTTGTCTTAGGCTAAGGGGGAACCCCGAGCCCCGGGGGCCCCCTTCCCCAGGGAGGATGCTCCAGTCCCCTTACCGCCAATCCGTGCCTTAAACCCCAAGGGAAGCCCGGCTCCCCTATTTCCTGCAAGGAGCCCCAGGCACCGGCGGCGAGAAGCTTGGAGCTCCTCCATTTCCCACGGAAAACCCAGACCCCGGGGTAACTTTCCATCCCCTCTTAACTGCCCCGAACCCCCAGATTCCCGTACTCCCCACACCCCACAAACCCCCCACTCCACGGGAACCCAGGCCCCTCGGCTTCCTCTGAAAGGTGTGAACTTGGGGATCTGCGGGCGCGAAGTGCAGCTACAAGCTGGCCCCCTGCGGAGCCAGCACCCCTTCCTCCGGGGTCCTCCACCCGCGGCAGCCGCCCCACCCACCCGCCTGCCCCGGGGAGCCCTCCGTCTCCAGCGCCCCAAGTGCCCCAGCCCCACCACCTCCGGGTCTTCGGGGAGCGCTGTGCTCACCCCCCCCCCCCATTCTCCTTCTAAGGAGCCCGAACGAACACATGGGGGTCCCCTCAGCCCGAACCCCCGAGAGGCCGCCGGCTCCCCTCAGGCGCCCGGGCCCGGCTGCCGAGAGAGAGGCGGACAGGATGGCGCGGCCCTTCTTACCCGCCGGCGCGGCCATGGTCCCGGGGCGCGGAAGTGCGGAGGAAGGGGCGGGGGCCGCAGCCGCTCTTCTCAGCGCCCGCTGTCGCCTCAGGCGCGGGAGGACCTTGGCCCCGGGCGCGAGCAGGATGCACCGCCTACGGCGCCCCGGGAGGACCAAACCGCACCTGGCACCCGGGCCCGCCCGCCGATGCCCCGCCCCACACTGGCCCCGCCCCACACTGGCCCCGCCCCACACTGGCCCCGCCCCACACTGGCCCCGCCCCACACTGGCCCCGCCCCCTGGCTCGGAGGCGGCCCTAGCGCCCCCTAGTGCGAGCGGCTCCCTCCGTGGGTGCCGGAGCCGGTAAAGACGACGCAGCGCGCGCGGGCGGGAGGCCTCAACAGAGGACTCAGCCCATTTTACAGATGGGGACTGCTGAGGACCAGGGGATACTATCCTTCGACTACCTCGAAATGGCACAGCTCACGAAGAGCTGAGCTGGGTTGGGAACCCAGGTCTCCTGACTCTCAAACACTCCTGGAATCAAGAATAGGAATATGGAGAAAATAGGTCTACCCCATAAACGAGCTTTGGGGGAGGGGGGCTAAGCGTGGACTTTCTTTAGAAGCTTCCAGCTCAGAGAAGCCACTTCTCTGCGCCACTATGGATAAACAGACACCCAGTAGATAATGGGGGTGGGTGCAACTCCAGGGTCAGGTCCTTAGCCAGACCAAAGAGGGATATAAATGAACTCAGCACATCCGAGCTTCCCATTTTTTTCAAGGCAAACCAAAAATCCAGATGTTTAGGTGAAACTTTCCACTTTTTTAAAATGTTGGGAACATGAAGAAGTTCTAAAAATGCCATGTAGGCCAAAGGAAACACACCTGTCTACTGGATCTGTCCTGCGGGTTCCTCTTTTTGGAGAAGAGAGCACTGGACCAGGAGTTAGGACAGCAGACTGGCTTCTGGCAGCTGCTAGCTGGCTGAGGGGCCTTGAGAGCCACTGAGCCACGCTACTAATCAACTTGATCACTATGAGGTCAAAGTGTAAGCGGGAGAAAAGAACTCCATTCTGAGGGATGACCTGTAGCTCTGGCGCAGTGGTCGGCAAACTCATTAGTCAACAGAGCCAAATATCAACGGTACGACGATTGAAATTTCTTTGGAGAGCCAGATTTTTTAAACTTAAACTTCTTCTAACGCCACTTCTTCAAAATAGACTCACCCAGGCCGTGGTATTTTGTGGAAGAGCCACACTCAAGGGGCCAAAGAACCGCATGTGGCTTGCGAGCCGCAGTTTGCTGACCACAGTGGCTCTAGTGTGCTGGGAAGCCTGAGGCTGGGCCAGGTTTGTGACCTCACCATCTTCCATCTCCCGTTCTGCTACCGAGGAGCTTCCGCGAGCGGCACACCTGTGCTGGGGCAGGCCACCTGCCCTGCCACAGAGCATGCAGAAAGCTGCTGACAGTGAGTCATGTCTGTCCCCCGGCTCTGATGGGCCACAAGCTGAGCTCCGTGTGGCAGCCTGCGAGCTTAGGAATTCCACATACTTGTCAGGACCAGTGCTGCCTGTCAGACAGGCCACCCCTTGGGCAGGGCTACGGATGAGGCCAGGCCTCCAGCCTACTTCTCGATGGCTGTTGGAAGACTTTTGTCTTCAGTGCGACACTCCCAAAGCCACACAGGTGCTTTCCAGGGGCCAGACCAGTGTGACTACTCCCTAACCCATCCCCCTAACCGCAAGACCCAGATAAGAAGTCCACAGCTCACAGTAATGTAAAACCATTTAATTCTAAATCAAATCACTTTCACAACAGTGAAAATTAGCAACTGGTCAAGGTGTGCCATTGTACATGGTATCATTTTCTGTCTGTGGTTGGGACCTGGTCCTGATCCGCAAAGGCGGCAGGAGTAATGGGGACTAAGAACATAGGAAACACACACAAAAGAAAGGAAAACGGCCTTGGCAAGGGTGGGGGGAGGTGGTGAGCCTGCAGAGGGCTTGTGGGAAGGGGGCTCCCTATCAGGGCTGGGCCAGCAGTCCCAAATCAGCTCTCCTGCCCCAGCTCCTGGCAGAGGATGAGTGGGGACCTATAAGATTAAAAATCAAAGGGCAGGTAGCCAACCTGGCTTTGCCAACAGGTTCCTGGGTTACCTTTGCTGGTAGAGCTCATCTGGGCTCACTTCCTTTAAGAGTCCAAGTGATTATACTTTTGCTTGGAGAGCTTTCCTGACTCACTCCATTTCATTCAAGAGTCCAAGTGATTCATCTTCCTACCCACATCCCTTCTCTAACCTTTCTTCTGGAAACCCATTTCTGTTGGGCCCAATAGATTGACGTCCTCTCCCCCACCACTAGGTGGAGGCACTGCACTGAGGGATCCCACCAGCCCTCTCCAGCTGAGAAACTCTAGGGGCATCTTCCACTTTGGGGATTTCTAGGTGATAAAAAGAGCACTATTGAGCGGGTGCCCCCAAGATATTTAAAATCCATGAGGCACACTGTAAAGCTGGTGGCTTATTCTTATCAAATGGATTCAGCAAATGAACCACTTATTCAATACTTATATTTTGTCTTTTAACACTGAACTCTGGCATTGACAGGTTACAAGGAGAAAGGGATGGGGGGCTATGGAGTGGGAAAAAGGGCTTCCCCATCTTGGATAAGGTCCTGGTTTCCATATGCTATGCAGAGCCATATCTGGGGAAAAACATTAGGTGGGGCTTTCTACCCCTTGTTGGCTATTGCTGGAGGGAAGCCAGGGGCACGGTGGCCCGGTGATGAGACAGAGGCCCCTGAGGAAGGCCATCTCCTCCCAGCCTTGGGGGTCTCTGGAATAGACTGGATTTCTAGGAAGAGGCCTGACAGACTATTCCATCAAGTGAACTGTCTTCTTGCCTGGCACCACACTCCCTCCATCAGATGCGGAGAAAGAAGCTTGTGAAGTTGAAGGACAACTCAAGGGCTTTCATGATTTCCACAGAAAGGCCACACCATGGACCACTGTGCGAACTCTCCAGGCCCCCTGCCTGACTTTAACAAATCACCGGGCTGCCTGCTCTGGAATCACAGGCTTCCCTGGTTTTAGCACATATTCAAGGAGGTGTCCACCAATCCGTATCAAAATTAGGGTCTTCCCCCTTCCTGCCTCTTCATTAAGGACAATTTGGCGGGTGGTCTTCAACATGCAGCTGGGCTGACTTGACAAACCCCCATTGCCTTCGGGCAGGTATGGGAGGAGATGCACGGGGAGCTTCTGCGGCCTTGGGGACAGGGCTGCTGTGCGGCTGTTCCTGCATCAGAGCTCTGAATCCCGCTGCAGTCCCAACTGCAGGTCTGTCCTCAGCACAGCAGCAGTGGAGGCTGTGTGCCCTCTGGCAGAGAGGAGCATGTGTGTGGTTTTGGGGGGAAAGGTGATGAGAAATCTGTGAGTGAAGACACGTCTCCCAGGATGATCTATGCCAAAAAACAAGGAGGTCATTCAAGCCACTCTGGGGCCAAAGACGCCGAGTACGGCCAGAGCCAATAAAAGGTCTCTGGGTCTCTGGTGAATTCATGATGCGCCTCCAGCTTCAGCTGCTGCAATTAGGATCTTTATAGGACAGCAATTTCTTGCATCTCTGCTGAGGAGGGAGAGGAAGGAGGAAATAGGGCAGAGCAGCATTGAGATCTGGAAGGGGAGCCTCTCTGTATGAGGACCGCCACTGACCTCAGAGGCCATTTACTAGTAACAAGGGGTATTTAATGAGACGAAAGGAAGTTTCCACAATTAACATTGGGTTCATCCCTTTGTTCTTATAAGATTAAACTCAGGTGAAGTTGTACCCCCGGTTTCTCTCTTCTGCCTCTTCCCTGTGCAGAGTCAGGAGCTACTGAGCTGGCTGGAATAGGATTTCATGTTGTAACCCAGGAGAGACGACTCAGTGCCAAGGCCTGAGTTACAGCAGAGTGTTTATGGCAGTGGCCACACTCCAGGGTTCTTGACAACCGTCTTGAGTCCTAAAGCTCTGATGGAGAAGCAAGATTCCTTGATGTGTTACTGACCCATTGATTCCAGGGCTCAGGATTATCCAGGAAGCCAAACATCAAGAGTGGGGGTGGTGTGGCACCAGTCCAGAGGCCCTGCCATGGATGTAGGCCGGGAGCCCAGCATTAGGCAATTAGGAGCCAGAACATGATCACCAGGGCCACAAACAGGAAGAGGCGTGACAGGAACTGCTCATCCACGTACTGGGGTGTTCCGGGGACAGCTGGAGACAGGAGGGAGAAGAGGCTGTTAGCACGCTGCAGCTGTGCACACTGCCCATTTGGGACAGAAGTCGAGAAGCATCAACCTTCATCTCTTTACAAAAAAATCCTGCACACTAAAAAGACTTCCAAACCCCAAATAACATCAGGCAAAACAAAACTGGAATTATGAAAATATGTGGAATAATATAACAACAGGGACAAGATCTCCAATGTACCCTAAGAGGGTTTGGCCTATAGGCACAAATAAGTGGGGAAACTCTTAGAGGGAATAATAAAAGGAAAGCTACGTTTGTTAAGCACCTTCTGTGTGCTCAATGTCTGCACACACATTATTGCTTGGTGAGTACTATTCCCATTTTCTGTAGGAAGAAATCAAAGTTGGTGGTGAACACACAATACAATATACAGACGATGTATTATAGAATTGTATACCTGAAACCTATATAATTTTATTAACCAATGTCACCCCAATAAATTCAATTAAAAAAAGAAGAAACCAAAGCACTGCTTCCTGAGTCATGGAGTCTCTAGATCCTGGCACTGTTGAACCGGGAGGGTCTCAGAGAGCCCCGCATGGAGGGTCTTCCTTTTCCAGAGGAGAGCTAGGGCCCAGACAGGCAAATGACCCGTTTCCCTCACCACCTAGCAAACTAGGGGTAGCAGTGGGCTGAGGACTTGGGCTTCCCTCCTCGCTGCTTTGAGAAAAGCTGCTATGTACAGCTCCCTGTCCTGACTATCAGAGAAAGAGTCAGGAGCGCCTCCACCCCAATGGGCAAGCGGTATCGCGATAAGAGAAAACTGTCTGCTTGTGGCAGGAGGATATAGAGACCCAGAGTCCAGCCTGTCTTCCTGGGGAACCCAAGGTGAACCTTGGACCAGGTTGGAAGGAAGCAAGCTACCAGGCAGGCTCCTGCTGCCTTCACGGGGCCCTGCCCTTCCGGGTCTCCTTCCTCATGGTCTCTTGGTGCTGTACTCTTCTCCAATGAGGTGCTCTGATGGATTCATGCAGGCAGGCAGTCAACAAAGACTCAGTAGTTGCCTGCTAGGCACCAGGGTGAGGGCAGGGGACAAGTGGGATGGCCCAGGAGTGGGTTACTGTCCCTAGAGCATAAGCTCCTGGCCAGGAAGTATGCCCTCGTCCCTACTGTGCCTAGCACACACGAGTCCCCTAGGCTTGAAGCAGAGCTCCGCTGACCTTGGCAGCTCTGCAGGTTCCATGGTAAGGATCCTGGCCTGGGTGTCATGTTGTGACAGAGTACACAGCACCCACCTCGTCGCCCTGCTCTACGCCGACTCTAGCTGGCCATTCTCAAGCTGACTGGAGGCAGAAAAGTAGCAGCAGGTGGCAGACATAGGCATAGTTCCCAAAGGGCTGGGGTTTGGGACCAGCCCATGTGTGTCCCGGGGGAAACTGGACAGAGATGCCAGAGAACAGAGAGGCCCTGACTCCTTGTGGGTCACACACTGCCCTTTCCAGCCCCCAAAGGTCAAAGTGAGGATGGGGTACATGTGCAGAACTAGGCTTTTCTTCAGCTGGGTATGGTTTATACCTTTTCCTTTTATGGGCACAGGGTACATCTTGGGAAACATTACTAAGTATTTTCTGATTTGTAAAATGGAACTAATTGCACATCTGTCCCAAGGGTTCTCATGAGGATTCTGAATTTGTAACAGAAAGCACTTTGAACATGCCTGATACTTGCTAAGTATGCATTATCATTAGCATCTACCAGTAATCTGGAAAGAGTTTAGCACTTTTTTTTTCATTTTTTTATTAAGGAATTATATGTGTACATATCTTACCACTGAAGTTTAGCACATTTTGAGGGCTGATTATAGTAACAATTATCTATCACCTATACACTGCTGGATTCTAGAGAGCCTTCAAGCAGGATTACCAAAGGAATAGGGTCTTACCTGGAGGAGGCCGCCCATCATTTATGTTAAACGCTGTGGCAAATATCCCAAAGGGAAAGGCCCCAATTCCAAAAGACATCTGGAAGCCACCATCTCCAAATCCAAATCCTTGAAATCCCTGAGTAGAAGAAATGCAATTAAGAAGCAGAACAAGCAGGTCGCTCTTGCACCTGTTAAACACGTCACCTTACATGTGGCATCCACCTCTCCTCCCTACCCTCTGCCGCCTGTTTCCGGGGGGGGGGGGGGGTGCGGGCATCTTCTCCTATCTAGATCCCAAGGCAGAGGAATCTGGTGGCCCATCTAGCCTACAAGGAATCCCAGCTAAGGAGATCTGAATGCCAGAAAGATCTGGCTCTATCCAAAGTAAAACTCTCTGCTGAAGCAAGTCAGGGTTCTTAGAGCTCCAGGTTCTTTCCCAGAGTCCCACGCTAGCCTGTAAAATTTTCTACATGCTTTATAACAGCAAAATTGGCAATAACCCTTATGCCCAATAACAAGGGAACATCAGTACAAGCTACACATGCATATAATAACCATTCAACAAGTGTTCGTTGCTGTTACTGTTGAGGGTAATCTGGAGAAGAGACCCTCAATTTCTATCAAGATCCCTGACTCAATAGTCACACTCCTGGGAATCCTAAGGAAATGCCATAGTTCAAATGCGGGGGGGGGGGGGGATGTGTCAAGTTCATCACTATAGCATTATTTATAACAGTAAAACCTGGAAGAAAGTAAAAGGTCCTTCAATGTGAAAACCTAAATTACAATGCATCAATATTCAATGAAATAAATAGAATAAAGAGGACACGACAGAACATCACGGAATATATTGCCAAAATTAAAATTTAAGCAACAGAATGGTGACGACTACATAAAAAACACACACACACACAGAGCATACAGATAAAAAAGGACGTGGAAATGCCCTAGATGGTTTGGTTCCGTGGACAGAGTGTCGGCCTGCAGACTGAACGGTCCCGGGTTAGATCCCGTCAAGGGCACATGCCCGGATTGCGGGTTCAATCCCCAATAGGGGGCGTGCAGGAAGCAGCCGATCAATGGTTCTCTCTCATCATTGATGTTTCTATCTCTCTCTCCATCTCACTTCATCTCTGAAATCAATAAAAATATATATTTTTTAAAAAGATGTGGAAATAAAAATATACTTGTGTGATTCTAGAAGTATGAATAAATATTTTGCTAATGCCTAGTTTAAATGCACAAAATTTTTGAGCCAGTATTATCCCAGTAAAATAATCATGAACCTGCTCAAAAATCTATCTCTAAGTTCATCAGAATATTTTCAGGTTAGGGGAAAAAAAAGAAAAAGGAAACAGTTAAATGTCCAAAAGTGAATTAAATGAATTACGTGAAGTCCATACATTGGAGCATTAAACAGCTACATAAAATATTACTGACATGTAAAATCTCAAGATATATCAATGAATATCTACCCCCCTTTGAGAATGTAAACTCCGTAAGGGCAAGATCTTTGCTATGTTCACTGATATATCACCCATGCCTAGAATGATGCCCAGCACACGGAAGGCACTTAGCATAAAATGAATGAAATTTTAAAAGAGGGTTACAAAACAGGAGCCAAATAGTAAATATATATATATATACACACACACACACACATATATATATGTGTGTGTGTGTGTGTGTGTGTGTGTGTGTATATATATATATATACATACATATATATATATATATATATGATATACACAAATCTATAAAACAAAACACATAGACATAAAAAGATCTATAAAATGTGTGTGTGTATATATGTAATTATAGAAAAAAAAAATAGACCAAAATGTTTCCAGTGGTTATCTCTGGAAGGTGGGATTATAAGCGATTTTTTCTCCCTTTTCCTTTCTGTATTCTACAAAATTTCCTTCACTTTTAATCAAGGAGGAAAAAGTATAGGGCTAACAGAGAAACTTCTAGAGCCATGCACTCATTTCTAGAAGCTTCCCCTAGACTTTTTTCCTCACCCCTCTGTTCTCCGGCTCTGGCCTCTGGCCTTGAGGACGGGGCGGGGTCTTCTCTCTGAAACAGAAACGGTGTAGATAGGTTTATTACATAACGCTTTGAGCTGCTCCCAGGTGAAGTGGGAGTTCTTCACCAGGGCCCCACCCCCTTCCTGCCTGGCACTCGTACCTATGCCAAGATAAACCAAACACTAAATAACTCTTTGTTCTACCTGCAATTGTTCTCTACCTATGGAAAACCAAGGAGAAAATCAGCTTGTTTATAAGATGCTCAGCAGACTGCACTGAGCCTACTCCTCTCACAGACAGCATGACCCAGAATGCCGGCCAGACACCTAGCCCTGGCCGGTGTGATAGAGGGGTCATGGAAATAAGAAAATCCCGCCGAAACCGGTTTGGCTCAGTGGATAGAGCGTCAGCCTGCGGACTCAAGGGTCCCAGGTTCGATTCCGGTCAAGGGCATGTACCTTGGTTGCGGGCACATCCCCAGTAGGGGTTGTGCAAGAGGCAGCTGATCAATGTTTCTCTCTCATCGATGTTTCTAACTCTCTATCCCTCTCTCTTCCTCTCTGTAAAAAATCAATAAAATATAAAAAAAAGAAAAAAGAAAAAAAGAAAATCCCAAATCCACACGGAAACAGGGAGTGGCCTGTCAGCAGAGAGGGCTGAACTTCATGGTCTCTCTGATCTGCCTGTTAACTTCAGCTTCACCACCCACTCCTCTGGGGCATGTCCTCTGCTCTATTTTGCCTCTGGGTCCCAGCCTCTTCCATCACGCGTCCCACAAATACCGGACTGAGGACTTGTTCCCCATTAAGCACAAGGTAGGTTGTTACCAGTATTACCGATACTAAGACTGAAGACAGACCCTACTCTTGAGGACAGACCCATACTCTTAAAGGGGGCTACCACCAATCACCACACAGTGTGGGAAGGGACTTCTTTATAGAGGTCTGAACAAAATGGGGTGGGAGCATGGGTGAGAGCAACTAATGTGGGGAATAAGTGCCATTTCAAGGAGGTAACTTTAGGGCTGCTCATTCCAGATGGGCAGAAGTTTACGTGAGGAGGAGGAGGGGTTGAACTGGGGCGGGCAGAAGAGGCAAAGCGACAACAAATACAAAGGCTCATGAATGTGAAAGGATAAGACCCTTTAAGAGAAGCCCAATGTGTCTGGCCACTGGGTGTGCTGGGGAATTTGTGTGTGTGTGTGTGTGTGTGTGTGTGTGTGTGCGCGCGCGCACACATGCGCGCCACATCACAAAGGGCTCTTAGTACGTGTGTCTGGAGAATGCCAGACCCACCCACACCTTCATTTCCAGAAATTTCAACTCCACAAGCCTCCCAGGCCCCGTCCCTCCCTCCCCCCATATTTTATGCATCATGGCTACAGCAAGCCACCTCCTTGCAGACTCCTGCTGGGACCTTGCACTTTGCACACTTGCAATTGTGATGTCTTGTGCACTGAGTACACTGCCTGCCCCTGGCAGACGCTCAGTGGATATCTGCACGTAGCTCAGCAAGCGGCAACCTGGCTCCCTTCCCCTCCTGGCTAACTTCCATCTGCACTCCAGCTGCCTCAGTACTGAGGGTCTGCAAGCACTAAGAGAGGGGTGAGTCGGTGCTGAATGGAAGTGAATTCATGTCCAAAGGGGAAGAGTGGGTGTAAGAGGTGCTCCAAGGCCTCACCTGGGGTCCTGCTGCCCAGTGCTGCCCCGGCCATAGAGGGGGATGACCTTGTCTCGGCTGATCCCAGCTTTGCAAACTGGACACACCTGTCTGTTAGGTCTGGTCTCCAACCACTGCAAGCAGGAGAGAACAGTGCGTTATATAAATGTGAATCTAGGACTTCAGGGCCAAGGAAAAGGCTGTGTTTAATGGTTGTATATCTTATTTCCTTTATCTTACTGTCAAAAGCCCCAAAACTTATGAATACTGTGCTCTTTATAAATTTATAGCAGACATGTTTCACCAGGTTCCACTGGGATCAGAATGCACAACCTGAGCTTAGCAGGTAAGTTTCCCCTACCTTCTCCCATCCAGGTTCTGAGGCTCTAAGAGTCCGGAACTTCTGTTCTCCCCCCACATTCTTAAGCCCCCTACCAGTGTGGGGCTCCACTGACAACAACCGTGGAGGCAGCCAGCTTGCAGTGCTTACTCATAGTCCATTGTGAATGCCAGGCCTGGGTCTTGGTGAATATTTACTACCTGGTTTTTATAATAATCTAAAGCTGGGAAAACAGACTTTCTTCCTGTCACAACAGCTCTCTATTGAGACCAAAGTGTTTTCCCCTTCCTAACATTTTCAAGACCTTAAAGGGCAGGGGGAAGGTTGATATGATAGGAGATACTTTCTAGAGGCAAAAGCTCAAAAATAAAAAATTAACATACTATCAAATCCAACCCAGTTTTCAGCTGAGGAATTGAGACCCCGAGAGGTAGTGGCCTGCGAAGGCCACAAAGGCCACTGGCAGCAGTCAGGACCCCCCCAGGTACCACACTGATCCCTGTTTCATCATGTGCCTGTCAGCGGGCAGGTGTCTAATGGGGGCTGAGGGAAAGCAAGCAAATGAGCCCACAAGCAGGGGAGATTGCAGTTTCTGACAGCAGTCTCCTGAGACTAGGGGTGTCTTGTGCAACCACAGCTGATGAAAGACAAAGTAAAATGAAATGCACCTTACCTGATGTAAACACGGCCAACTGTCAGAGTCCCCAGGGCAACAGCCATCAAAGAGAAAAGAGAGGGGGAAGGAAGAGAAAATGTTTTCATTAGCAGAAAATCGAGGCAGGAGCAGAAAAATGGGGAAACTGGGTAGAAGTGTGGGGCACTGCCAGCCCGAGCAGGGGACTCACTGGTGCCAGAGATGAGAAAAGCCTGGGCTACAAACACGGGAAAATGAAGCGATGGAGTTAAGACGCCCATCTCCACCCCTGGGATCCTACTACTTGTGAAGACGCCCACTGTGAGACCATCCCAGACCTAGCTTCTCTTCAAGTCAAACTCTGAGGGGTTTCGGCCTCTAAAAGAATCCAATAAAAGCTAAGGAACCCAGCCCTGGGCAGTGTTGGAGCATCATCCCATATACCAAATGACTGTGGGTTTGATTCCTGGTTAGGGCACACACCCAGGTTGCAAGTTCAAAACCTGGTCAGGGCATACAGAAAGCAACTGCTCCGTTTCTCTCTCACATTGATGTTTCTTTCCCTTTCCCTCTCTCTAAAATTAATTAAAATATATACCTTTGGGTGAAGATTAAAAAAAAAAAATTAGGTCCCTCTGTGTAGAAAAACTCATAGGAACATTCTCATGCTCTCATTCACACGCATGTACACACGTAATATTTTGGATTCAATTTCAATGGATTCATAGCCTCCTCAGACTCAAAAGGAACGTGTGGATCTAGATCCAGTTTAACAGTATTTTCAGGCTGTCCTCAGCCTTGAGAGCTCAGCCGGCAGTAAGTAGCTTCAAGTTCAGGTCTACTGTTAAAAACATCTTTAAGTAACGAGAAGGGTGGGGATACCTTCAGCTTAGTGAGCTACATTACCGAGGTTCTTGCCCAACCTCTCATTTTCCAAATGAGGAAACCAAGCTCAGAAATATTAAATAATATTAAATGACTTGCCTAAAGCAAAGGGCTAAAAAATAAGTTCCTGACTTCCAGTTTACTGGCCCTCTATCACCCAACCTGGGTGCAAAAAAAAAAAATGACATTTACAGAATTGAAGGAAAAGTCCATCCAACTCCATATTTTTAATTTTTCTTTCTCTCGATTCACTCATTCAAGTAACAAATGTCAATTGCACACCTACTACATGTCAGGACAGTGGAAAATATGGATATGATTTCTGCGTCTCAAATATCACGTTTCTTCTACCTGAGTAAAATTTAGACTCAGAGGATAATTCCTTTCCCAATTCCTGAAACACAGGTTAGCCTCACAATCCAGATACACAATCTCCCTGGATATAATGGACACTGACATCTGTCTCCAGCATTAATCTTGTATTGTCACTCCAAACTGGGCCTGGGGCACCCTAAATCATGGCAGATCTCCACTGGCAACTTCCCACAAAGGCTGTGGGGGAGAAGTGGAGGTAACTTTTCCTCAGGGGAAAATGAGAGTATGACAATGATGATGATTACTCCCATTTATAAAGCAACTAGTGTGTGCCAGCCTGTGGCTGGATAGCTTTGCATTTGTTAATATCACTAGATGGTCACACTAACCTTTGAGGAAGTGCAATTATCTCCATTTTACAGATAAGGAAACTGAGGCACAGAGAGGGTAGCAGATCTGTCCAGAGACAAACCACTCCGATAAGAAGCACCATTTTCATTTTAGAGTCTGTGCTCTTGCCAATGATACCCTGACTTAATTCTTAAGATGTAAACATTTACCCAGATTCTCAGAGCCACGAGGGGCTCCTGGAACCATCGAGGCTGGAATGGACACTGACTCTGCCACTTCATTTTGATGGCTCCACAGTCCTTGCTCAAAACCATTGTACTATCCTGCCTCTTGGCTAACAAGCAAGTAGCAAGCAGGAAGTACTCACTAAATGGGAGTGTTGTTACTTCAGAGATGGGGATACGGAGCCCGGGGGTGGGGTGGGGGGAAAGCGGGGGGCGGGACTGGATTGGCCTCAGAGCTGGGATGAGAACCCAGGTTGTCTGTCTTTGGACCTGAGTACGTCAGGACCCAAAGTGTGTGGGAAACCTTCTCCAACTCTGTCCAGGGCTATGAGTGTTCCAAAACCAGCAGTGTGCGCTCTGGGGGGGGTGGCACTGACCAGAAGAGGTGGCCGCACAGGCTGATGACGGCATCCTTGGCTGTGTCCAGGCAGATGTTGCACTCGAAGGTGCTGTCCTGCCCTCCGCTTTCGCCAGCACCATTGCTGCTGCCGCTGGGTCCCCCTGCACTGGAGTTCTCAGGGGACGCAGAGGCTGAGGGCCCCTTGCTTGCCATCCTTGGCTGTCAGCAAACTCTGGAGTGAAGACGCTCCCCAGGAAAATCCTGAAAGGCAGAGAGCCCTTGATTGCCCATTTCTGCAGCTCACCCCCTCACCTCTTCTCTCAGTTCCAGATGTTCAGATTAGGACTGAACCCCAAGTAGACTTCCCAGGAGCTGCAGAGGATGACAGTCGTGGGGCACTACCCAGGCAGCAATGACTCAGAAACTTTCAATGAACACGGCCCAGAATTTACCACACAAATAACACAGCCGCACCAACAGAGCAGCTTCCGATGACTCTCCACAGGAACTGGTCTCCCTGTCCCTACGTTCTCCCAGGATAACCACCCAGCCGATAAATACACACTCAGTCACACTCAACATTCGCAGGCTGTCCCCTAACTTTGGACAGCCTCTGTATTGGCAGGGGCGTCTGCTCAGGCCAGAAGGATTGTGACTGGCATGTGCCAGAATATAAAGAAAACGCTGTAACTCTGAAAGATGAGGAAGCTAGGAAGGACCACAAAGGTCACCTGGTCCAATGCCTTCCACACTGCCATCTTTGCAGTCCGCCTTCTGCCAGGTTAGAATATCACCTACCTTATTTCATCTAAATCTACCAACTCAATGCCTTCAAAGAGGAGGCTTATGACACGGCTGAAAATAGAAAACCAGTGTTGCTTACCATAAGTGATAAATAAATGTAAGTAAAATGAAGGGAAATCTTTTGTCCTCATACCACCAGAAACCATTTGGCACACTCACACCATGCTTTGGGCAAACCTGGTCCAACCTTTTTTAGGAAACTGTGGCTTGAGAACTCTCCGCAAACTGAATAATGTGGAGCTGAGACTGGGACTCATGACACCCAGTTTGTACTCAAACCACTGGGCCACCACAGACCACGCTGGCCACCGAATGCTGGGAGAGAGAGCCCGTGCTCATCACCTCTTCCAAATCAACGACCCCGCCAGGAAGTGAACAAGAAGGACGATAAGACCGACCCCAAAGGATACTCAGACATTCTGGGTGCAGGCTGTGAAGAACCTGACCTGGCCACCCTCACCACCTCAGACATTCCAAGGAGGACACGCTAGCTGGCGAGCGCAGTCAGAGAACCGGAGGCTGGACGCTGGTTCCAGGGGTGGGTGGTTTGGGGAACCTCCCTTCTCCTCTCTGGGCCACAGTTCTCTCATCTGTAAATGGAGGCACCCTTTCCAGCCCCGAAAATGTGCTGCTGAGGGTCCTCTTACCCACTGTCTCCAAGGAGACAGCCACCACAACCTGAGACTCACCACTGGAGCGCCAGAAGGCCACCCTGATTTCAGCTTCCAAAGTATGAGACAGCAAACACCAAAAAGCCAGAGCCCTCTCAGACCACGCAGCCTCCTGCACACCACCAGCCAGGACTCCGGACTCACGAGTATCCCGCCCGACAGCAGCTCAGTGACTTGAGCGCGGAGAGGAAACCAGCTCACCGCCACTTTTTCACTCAGTTTCATCATTTTACGTGAGGTCCCAGAAGGGCAGCTAGCTGGCTGCCAGCAGCACCAGTGCCTTCTGCCTCCAAGACCTTCCCCAGGACCCGGTGCTTCCTCCTCTCCTCACACAGCATGAAGCCTGCTTGGGAGGGCCACATTATGGCCTTGCTTTGTCATTCTAGCTCAACTACCCAACACATGTATTTCTTTAAAACACACACACTTTTAAAATGAAAGATTTTTTTTGCCCTAGCTGGTTTGGCTCAGTGGATAGAGCCTCGGCCTGCGGACTGAAGGGTCCCGGGTTCGATTTTGGTTAAGGGCACATGCCTGGGTTGCGGGCTCAACCCCCAGTAGGGGGCGTGCAGGAGGCAGCCAATCCATAATTCTCTCTCATCATTGATGTTTCTATCTCTCTCTTCCTCTTCCTTCCTTTCTGAAATCAATAAAAATATATTTAAACAAAAAATACGAAGAAGGATTTTGTGTGTACATATGCAGAAAGACAACCATAAAGTCAGGCTCATGGATCAATCTTAAATGACAGTCTTCTTAAATGATGCAATAAGAAGTACACAGCTCCAACAATGACGCATTCTTGTCTTCAAAAAGGAAACAGACTTTAATAGAATCTTTAAATGAATTACCCATTTACAGAAAACGTGGGGCATAGATGCATGTGTTAAACAAATCCAAGAGGATGCAATCAGCAAATCCAGATTGTGGAACTTTTTACAGGGCAAATAACCTAAGTTCTCCAGAAAATAAATAGCATGGGAGGGTGTAGATATATATAGACACTTGAGACATACCAACCACTAGCAGTGTGAGGGACTCACTGGGATCAAATCAAACAAACCACTGTAAAAAAGACATTTGTGCCCTAACCAGTTTGGCTCAGTGGATAGAGCGTCGGCCTTCGTACTGAAGGGTCCCAGGTTCGATTCCGGTCAAGGGTATGTACCTTGGTTGTGGGCACATCCCCAGTAGCGAGTGTGCAAGTGGCAGCTGATCAATGATTCTCTCTCATTGATGTTTCTAACTCTCTATCCCTCTTCCTTCCTCTCCGTAAAAATCAATAAAATATATATATTTTTAAAAAAGACATTTGTTATATGACTGACAAAAAATAGATTTAACCTGGTTATTAGTTGATATTAGGAACTGTTAAATTTTGTTTAGTATGATAATGGTATTGTGTAATGTTTTTGAAAAATTCTCATCTCTGGAAACATACTTAAGTATTAATGAAGAAATGATAAAATGTTTGAGATTTGCTTTAATCCAGGGGGAAAAGTGAAAGTGGAGAGAAAAGATTAAATAAGAACAGGAAAATTGATGGTTGTTGGAGCTTGATGATGAATGAGGATTCACTTTTTAAATTTATTTCATTTTTTTAAAATATACTTGTATTGCCCTAACCGGTTTGGCTCAGTGGATAGAGCGTCTGCCTGCGGACTCAAGGGTCCCAGGTTCGATTCTGGTCAAAGGCATGTACCTTGGTTGCGGGCACATACCCAGTAGGGGGTGTGCAGGAAGCAGCTGATCGATGTTTCTCTCTCATCGATGTTTCTAACTCTCTGTCCCTCTCCTTTCCTCTCTGTAAAAAATCAATAAAATATATTTAAAAAAAATAAAAATAAAATAAAATATACTTGTATTTATTTCAAAATATATACAAATTGTAGCCCTGGCTGGGTGGCTCAGTTGGCTGGAGCACTGTCCCGTAAACCAAAAGGTTGCAAGTTCAATTCCTGGTCAGGGCACATACCTAGGTTGTGGGTGTGATCCCCGGTCAGACGTGTATGGGAGGCAACTGATCAAAGCTTCTCTCTCACACTGATATTTCTCCCTCTCTCCCTTCCTCTCTCTCTCTCAAACCAATAAACATATCCTCCAGTGAGGATAAACAAATAAAAAATTGTAAAGTATGTGTATAATATTACACTTGCTACAACAAGAATGAATATAAATATTAGTAAATGTCTTGTCTTTATCTTTTATTTTTATTTTTTTTAAATATATTTTATTGATTTTTTACAGAGAGGAAGAGAGAGGGATAGAGAGTTAGACATTGATGATAGAGAAACATCGATCAGCTGCCTCTTGCACAACCCCTACTGGGGATGTGCCCGCAACCAAGGTACATGCCCTTGACCAGAATCGAACCTGGGACCTTTCAGTCCGCAGGCCGACGCTCTATCCACTGAGCCAAACTGGTTTCGGCTTGTCTTTATTTTTTATTATGAATTCTTTCTCTTTAATCCCTCCACACACACACACACACCCCACAGCTGGCAGCCTGCTCTCTATCTATGAGTCTGTCTCTATCTTGCTTGTTAATTCAGTTTGTTCATTAGATTCCAAATATGCGTGAAATAATAGTGAATGTCTTTAAATAACAAACTGTTAACAGGGATTATCTCATACCAGTGGGGGTTTAGAGGTAGCAACTTATACTTTATAAGTCCTCCCATTTATAAAACTGACATTTTTACATGTATTCATTTTGAAATCAGACAAAGAGAACATGTTTTAAATTTTCCCCAATATTCCAGTTTTCCCCAATCTGAAAAGCTCTGACTTCAAGTCCTGGCTCCACCACTGACTAGCCATGTGGCTCAGGGTAAGATACCTTGATGGCTTCAATTGTTTTTCTCACCAGAAAAGTGAGGTGTCATGCCTCCTACGAGACTGCTAAGGGGGCCCTAGATAGCACAGGGACTTGAAGAGCTCACGAAGGTGGGAGGGGGCTGTTGCTGCTAGGGAGATGCACATACACGCCCCTTACTCTGTTCCACTGCCCTCTCCATTCCCTGGACCCAACAAAGCTCTGCATGGTGTGTGCTCCTACACATAAGGAGACAATCAGGGTTAAGGCAGATACCAGGTGGGCATGGTCAGGGGACAGGAACAGGTCAGCCCGGAGTCTGCAGGGAGGCCAGGCACTGGGACAGGCCTGCACGTCCCAACTCTAGGCAGCTCGCATCACTCTCATTCTAATTCTTAGGAGACTGATCACATGGACGAGGTTCTAGAGTCTCATCCTGGTAGGCACTCAAATATTTGCTGAGTGGGTACAGGCATGCATGACTAGTCTTGGTCAATTCCCAGGCCAGCTGCTCACCCATCCCTGGAGCTTCCTCTCCTCACCTCCCTCCTACCCTAAAGCACAGGAACCTCACCACGCCAGAGCAGGGGAGAAATGAGCAGCCTTCCCTGGGGACTGTCCGTGGAGCACCTGTGAAACCACAAAACGTGGCCACAGCCTCTTGGGCCCAGCAGGACTAGGACAGTGGCTCAGAGGATGGAGGGCCCTGGTTGGCTCAGGAACTGGACAGAATAAAAGGGAAGCAGGCCTTGAGCACGCCTGAGCTGCCATCCTACTCAAATTCCTTCCTGGTCCCTGTAGAGCCTAAGGATTTGGACCTGACCACATAGCAATCTTGTTGTGGCTGGTTCTGTGCCCCTGTCCCACACATGACTAGTCTTCACTCCTGATTTGAATCCACTTTCTAGTTTTAAAAACACAGTCACATCTATTACCATTTCTGACCTTCACTCCATTTTACAGAGGAGGACATCAGCCGGGAGGTTCGAGGACTTGCCCAAGGCCAGGCCATCATACAGTGCCAAATCCAGACTTGCCCACACAATATCAGCACCCTTTTCACTCTTACACGTTCCCCCTGTAATAGCAGCTTTACAAAATTAAACACCTGGTTTTTGTTTTCCCTCGAATTCACTGTGCAATGCACATCACTCATTCACTTATGTATTCTACCAACAGAACTCTAGTACCAACTACATTCAAGGCCAAAGGTGGAGTGGGGTGGGAGTGGGGGCGGGGGTGGGGTGGGAGGGGGTCACAAAGAAGAACAAAGCCAAGTTGAAGCTCTGAAATCCAGAACAGGAGTAAAGGAAGACACACGGATAATTACAAGAATCCTTAACAGGGGGCTCCATCAAACTTGCCTCTTTTTCCTAAATAAGGCACCTTCGCAGAGCTCTGGTTCCGGGATCCCCTCGGGGGTTTAAATAGAATCCGGATTGGATAGGGCCAATAACCTGTGTCCCCCGCTTCCATTGGAAACCCAGCTCTCAAACAGGGGATAACACTAGCATAAGCAAAAGCAATCCAGCACAGCACAGAGTATGGGAGGGGCAGTAACCTCAGGGCCTGTCCTTCAGAATACATGACCCCTAACCTCAGACCTTGGGGACTATGAAGAGGTCAGATAAACTTGGGAGGTGAGGTACAGGTCTGCTGAGACCTCACACCACCCAGCACCTACCTAGTCCATCCAGGACAGAGCAGACCAACAATTTCACACCTCGCTTTGAAAAGCATTCCTAACTTTGAGCTGCCCAGGGTGGCACATGTGGTACAGGACTAAGGCAGGTCTGCAATGCTTCATGGTCCCTCGGGAATGCAGAGCCTGACGCTAAAGCGGACCGGCGGACTGTCCCAGCATCCTCACTCCTACTACCTTCCCAGAGCTGGCCTGGCCCACTTCACAGGAACTGGGCGAGGGAGAGAAGGGAAGCCATGCACATCGCTGCCGGAGCCACTGGGGAACTCAACCTGGTGAAGCAATCTTCAGGTTCTAAGTGTACTGCAGACATTTACCATCTGCCTTCTCTGTCTCTTTAAGAATTCCTGGGTCAGGGTGTACAGAGGCATCTAGAACTGATAATCCCAGTTAGGAAGCTTACAAATTTGGGTGATAAACAACTGGCATGATCTGAGTGGGGACCCAGCAGAGGTCTCATCCTGTTGGGCATGTGCTTGTTCACACATGCCAAGAACCGTGGTGCGCCTGAGCCTGCCTGCGCTGTTCATTAGGTGGCTGCTGGCCCACATGCAGCAGAGACGGGACCTGCATTCTGAGAATGTCTGCATCACACTCACAGGAGGCTGTGGTGGGAAGAGATCTCAGTAAGCCGATCGGAACTTGGAAGACCCAGAAATGCAGCTCTAAAATGTTAGAGTCTAAATGGAGTTCAGGTCAAAGCTGGCTCAGAGAGGCCTGGCCCGCAAATTTAGGCCCAAGGGCATGAATGGCCTTTCAGGCCCAGGAGGACAAAGCAGGCTCAGAAGACTAGCACCTTTTCCTTGGGGCTGTACGGGTCCTTTTCCCTGGTACTATCGAATCCCCCTATCTGTTCAACCAACCCCTCTACTACCTTCCAAGATTTACTAAAGACCCTCTTGGCCCTGGCTGGTTTGGCTCAGTGGATAGAGCGTTGACCTGCAGACTGAAGGGTCCCAGATTCGATTCCGGCCAAGGGCACATGCCTGGGCTGTGGGCTTGATCCCCAGTAGGGGATGTGCTGGAGGCAGCCGATCAATGATTCTCATCATTGATGTTTCGCTCTCTCTCTCTCTCTTCCTCTCCCTTCCTCTCTGAAATCAATAAAGAAATATATATTAAAAAAAAAAAAAAAAGAGAGAGACCCACTTGGCCAGGCATTCAGGATACAGAGATAACGGATTCAGTCTAAACGGGGACACAGACACGTAAACCAACAAAGCAGCCCCGTGTGCTGGCCACCGACAGAGATGTGTACAGAGTATGTGAAGGCCCGGCATGCTGGGGAGGATGCAGACAGAGCACACAGAACAAGTGGCTAATTCACTGTGTCAAGTTCAGTGTGGCTGGGGCCCAGGGCACATATGGAGGTGGGAGGACAGCAAGGGCCAGGACTCAGGAGGAAGAAAGGCCTCGTGCCCTTCACTTGGAGTGGGGTTTGGGGTCAGCTGTGCCTTCTTTTTCACATTTTCTTCCACTCCCTCTGAAACAAAAGGGCTTTTTGTTTGTTTGTTTGTTTTCTTTTAAGCTTCAATGCTTTCTCTTAAAGCCTATCAGGTTTGATAAGAAAGGGTGAAGTAGGATTTGAACTGCCCTGGCACAAGCATTTAAGGGTCATCTAAAGAGGCTGTCTTTTGTCATCTCTTATATCACTGTCTTATAATATTACTTAACTTTTTACTTGGGGCTTTTGTCCTTGAAAACTAGCATGCCACAGAAGAATTTGGTGGCTTTGGTTTCAGATCTCAGCTCTGTCACTTTGTGACTTCAGACAGTATTCTCTCCCTGAGCCTATATCTAACTCACATCTCCCTCCATAGCAAGGTCTCTCCCGGGGTACACTGGAGTATAGTGTTTCTTTTCTTTTTTCTTTTTTTTTAAAAATATTTTTTATTGATATTTTTTACAGAGAGGGAGGGAGAAGGATAGAGAGTTAGAAACATCGATCAGCTGCCTCCTGCACACTCCCCACTGGGGATGTGCCCGCAACCAAGGTACGTGCCCTTGACCGGAATTGAACCTGGGACCCTTCAGTCCGCAGGCCAACGCTCTATCCACTGAGCCAAACCGGTCAGGGCATATAGTGTTTCTTTATATTCCCCACAGAGCTATGCAATCAGCAGGTACTTGGTTAATTTGCTGAGTGGATGATTCACAACTTCCCTTTTTGACTGCGTATCGTTCCTTGAAGGCATAGTAGGTGAGACATCAGACTTGTGAATGAGGAAATCCAGAATGGGACATACTTAGTTTGAGCTAGGCAAAGTCAGATTTCCCCCCAAAGTGTTAAGGTCAGGAGGCGCCTGTTATATTTATTACACTATGAATAACATAAACTAACACTGCTCAGTTCATTACATGAATTGTTTCATTTCATCTCTACAGCCCGCCTTTGAGGGAAACACCACCACACTATCGTCAGCATCCCTGGCTCAGAGTAGTTAGGTCATTGGCCCATGGTCACAGAGCCAGTCAGAGGCAAAGCTTCCCAACTCCCAAGCCAGTGTGCTGAACAGACAGTGCCTGAGTGATCTGTTCACGTGGCTCTCTTCACACCTGGACCCACCTTCCAGGTGCTTTACCCAACACAGGGCCACGCACCTCCAGAGCACCTTATAAATGTGTGTGGGTGGATGGATCTGATGCCCAGAAGTACTTAGAACCACACAACTCAATAGGAATCGATTTAGCCAACTAAGTTGTGGAAAATCAGTATCCTAAAAGAACAAGACATTCGTCAGTGATATTTTTTCAGAACTGGAAATGTTACATAACTACTTTAAAAAACACACACACAAAAAATCTTCTTAAAGTATTTTTCCCCAAACTCTTAAACAAAGGAAAAGATCAGGGAAATCTGACAACCAGAAAAAGGTTTGAGTTTTCCCAAACTGGTACCTACCTCTATTAGAAATAACATTAATACAGAGTATTAATTATTCACTAAATTCACTTCCTCTAGTTAGATATTTCCTAGAGCCACAAACACAATGCCTGACAAAGTAAATGTTTGACATATGTATGCCAATGAATGATGGTGAATTGCCAATTTCAATTCAAACCAATATAATTGGTAAAATACTGTGTCAAAGAAAAGCTCTTCGGACTGAGGAGATCCCGGTTAAGGGCTGTGAATTTTAGTATCATACACTGAAAGGAACAATCTGAACTAGAGGACCTAGTTCAGCTCTGCTACTGGCTAAGCCAGGATCTTCACCTGCAAATGGAGTAACTGTGTCTGCCCTTGTTATGAGAACAGTTTCAAAATGAGAGGTTTGCTTTTGTTTCCCATTGTCAGTAAATCCTTATTAATTCAGATTCTGTAAAATCTCTTTAATTCAGATTTTATCTGAAATTGAGCTAAAGACCGCGGACATACTTCGACAGTAAAGTATAAAAAGAAAATGAGCCGAAACCGGTTTGGCTCAGTGGATAGAGCGTCGGCCTGCGGACTCAAGGGTCCCAGGTTCGATTCCTGTCAAGGGCATGTACCTTGGTTGCGGGAGCATCCCCAGTGGGGGGTGTGCAGGAGGCAGCTGATCGATGTTTCTCTCTCATCGATGTTTCTAGCTCTCTATCCCTCTCTCTTCCTCTCTGTAAAAAATCAATAAAATATATTTTTTAAAAAAAAGAAAATGAATAAGGTCAACAAGATTTAACCAAGTAAGGAGAAAACTTCCTAAGAGTTTAATAATCCAGCATATCCTTGACAAAACAATGACCTCACTTCTCCTTCAATAGGGGATCCTGAGGAGAAGCATCAGGGAGCATATACCATAAGGCAGACCAATCATGGTTAAAAATAATAAAACCAAAATGACATCATTTTGAATTATCTTCAATATTGAATTTTACAAATGAAAATCAGGCTTGTGTCCAGAGCCACCTGATATTAATTGTTAGTGCAGTCTGGAAAATATTTAAAGAATGCCAATGATGAAAACAAATCAGACAAGCTTCCCTGCCCTCAAGGATTCTAGTCAGAATTTAACTGCTATTTTTAAAAAAAGCACCTCACACTGAGAAATGGCTCTGCAGGGATATTAAGAAAAAACAAGCACTTTTCCTGGGCTTTTGCCCAGGATCCACTCCCATATTCAGAGAGCTGTCCATCTTTAAAACCTCCCGCCATGTCTGCACCACAAGATGCTTTTGACAAACAACTGGGAGTGTGGCTATTGAAGAGTCAGAGACTACACAGGAGTCAACGCGGTGACTGGTTCCAGGGTGGAATGGCCAGCTGGTCCCCTAGACCATTTCCAAAGAAACAGGCATGGCTGCTGCTTCTGATCTCTGCGGGTCCTTAGGCCAGCTGGGGTCCAAGGGCATTGCCACTCAATGGTGCTTTGCTCCCTCTGCTCAATGAAATGAAGAGAAGACCCATGTCACCCTCCGCTGAGGTGAAGAGTACAAAAGCAGGGTCCATGATAGCCATAGAGCGGTTAGGGCCACCTGAGAATTTTAAGTCAGAGCCACTTGGTCGCTTTTCCCCTACTTTAAAAACTACACTTCTGGCAATGATTTCTTGGACATGACACCAAAGGCACAGGCAACAAAAGAAAAAATGAGACTACGAAAATTAAACATTTTGTGCATCAAAAGACACTATCAGCAAAGTAAAATGGCAACTCACAGAATGGAAGAAAAGATTTGCAAATCATATATCTGGTGGATCAATATCCACACTATACGGAGAATTTCTAAAATTCAACAACAAAAAATCCAATTCAAAAATGGGCGAAGGACTTAGATATTTCTCCAAAAACATATGAATGGCCAAAAACAACACGAAAAGATGCTGCTCAACATCACTATTAATCAGGGAAACACTAATCAAAACTACAAGATACCACTTCACATCCATGAGGATGGCTACTGGTAGGGTTCCTGGACCTAATTTCAAGGTTGGGGAAGGGTACCCCCACACCACAAACAATTTTTGGACACCACTAGGGGGTTCCACAAATTCAACTCATTTCTGACACTTCCTGGAGACAATATCAGATCCCACAGGTTAAAGGTTCAGTCCTACAAGACTGCCCTCTCACCCTCACACTTCAGACACCTGCCACAGCCTAGCGCAGTGGTTCTCAACCTTTCTAATGTCGTGACCCTTTAATACAGTCCCTCATGTTGTGGTGACCCCCAACCATAAAATTATTTTCGTTGCTACTTCATAACTGTAATTTTGCTACTGTTATGAATCGTAATGGAAATATCTGTGTTTTCCGATGGTCTTAGGCTCTACAGCAGCAGTTCTCAACCTGTGGGTCACCTAAGACCATCGGAAAACACAGATATTTCCATTACGATTCCTAACAGTAGCAAAATTACAGTTATGAAGTAGCAACGAAAATAATTTTATAGTTGGGGGTCACCACAACATGAGGAACTGTATTAAAGGGTCGCAGCATTAGAAAGGTTGAGAACCACTGGCCTAGAGTATTACATGTGTTTCTGACTAATAAGCTATAGACTGGAGGTTCCAATGACTGCCTCCAACTCCGAATACCAACTGCAAGTCCAGGTTGTTACCTGTATTTCTAACCAATTAGCTATAAGCCAGAGGTTCCAAATACCACTTTCTTGGCTTCAATTAACTTGCTAGACACACTCAAAAGAACTCAGAAAAACCATTTACTCACTAGATTACCACTTACTACAAAGACTGTTAAAGGATACAAGTCAGATGAAGACATACATAGGGCGAGGTCTCAAACAAAGGAGCTTCTGTCCTCCAGACTTGGGGCCTGGCTCAGGGCCCAGCATGGTGGCACCTGGAGGCATTCTGGTTCCAAAATGTGCAAGCTCTCCAAAAGAAGGACCAATAAGTTGTCCTCCTGGGTTCTAGTGGAGACTTCATTAGTCATTGGCCATTAGCAAATGAACTCAATCTTCTGCCCTTCTCCCTTTCCTGGAGGTGGTAGGATAGGTGGGACTGGAAGTTCCAACCCAGTAATCACATGGTTGGCTCCATGGGCAATCAGCTCACAGGAACCTTCCAAAAGTCACCTCATTAATATAACAAAAGACACTCCTTGCACCCCACCCAACCTCCTAAGGGTTTGGGGGAGTTGTGAGCCAGAAATTGTGGTAAAGACTAAATGTCTTATAAATCACAGTATCAAAGCTACTATTAAAACAAAACAAAACAGAAAATAACAAGTGTTGGTAAGGAGGTGGAGAAATTGGTGCCCTTCTGTACTTTTGGTGGGAATGTGAAATGGTACTGCTACCGTGAAAAACAGTATGGTGGTTCCTCAAAAAGATAAATACTGAATGATCATAGGATCCAGCAATTCCACTTTGGACATATATAAACCAAAACGAATTGAAAGTGGGGCCTCAAAGGGATACTTGTGCACCCATGTTAACAGCTAAAATGTGGAAGCAACCCAAATGTCCATCAATGAAAGAATGGGTAAGCAAAATGGGTATAAACATATATTTAAAAATATATTTAAAAAGTATTAACAACATAAAAATAAAAATGCAAAAAACTATTCCCAGCTCCCAGGCCATACAAAAATAGACAGTTGGGGCCAAATTTGGACCATAGTCCATAGACTGCAAACTCCTGCTCTAGGTCAGAATTTGCCAATGTATACTTCAATGAAAAACAAAACAAAAGTGCTTCACATCAATTAAGTTTGGCAACACTAGATTAAACAAGGTTAAGCACGTTTCTTTTTTTAATATTTTTTGTATTGATTTCAGAGAAGAAGAGATAGGGAGAGAGAGAGAAACATCAATGATGAGAATCATTGATCAGTTGCCCCCTGCACACCTCATACTGCAGATCAAGCCCACAACCTGGGCATGTGCCCCAAACAGGAATCGAACTGTGATCTCCTGATTCATAGATCAATGCTCAACCACTGAGCTACCCATCCTTCATTGCAGGATGTTGCAGTGCCTTTAATGTGGTACTATAGAATGAGAAACTACCAAAAAGGGTGTGATATGAAACTTTTCCCAAACTTATTATTACCATAAAACATTTTTTTCAGAGGCATCTCTTCAGACTAGTGGCTTGAAAAAACACACTATATTAAATGCCAATTTGACACTTATTTAAAAAAGAAATTTTCAGACTGAGAAGTTTTAAAAACACCACCACCAAGTTAAAATCATTTTACCCAGCATCTGGATAATATCTGAATAAGCATTTCACAATTTTTTTTTTTTTAATTCTAGGAAACATACACAAGGCAGGAAGATAAACACAGGGAGTCTTGGCTGAAACCCAACCTTTTGGGGGTGGGAAGCATGTCAGCAGAATTGGGTCATAATATGGAATCTTTGTTCCATAGGACAATGTAAGCATTCTATCGGCTTTTGACAAAGCAATATGCTTAGCTTTTTATAAATCCCAAAACAAGGCACTTTGATGTTTAGCTGGAAAACTAAAGTTACTCTAGAAGAACTATCTGCAGATTACCCATACCTGAAGATGAACTGGCAAGTCAAGTCCATAAAAGGACTGCTTTACATGTTACATGGAATGTTAGCTAACAGACTGCAAAAATCCTCTTGGTAGACACACCATCTATACAACACAGTGCTGGAGAGAGAGGCTTAAAGAGGGATTTATGTCCCAGGAAGAAAGACTGGCCTGAGCAACCCCAAGGGACCCTTCTGGCTGAGACTCCTCAATTCTGTGATTCAAAGAGTTGACTGGCTTCTCCTGATCAAATAAAAATTCTTCAGAGGCATTTCCAAGGTGTTCTGAGAAAAGAAGCTACAAACCCATGGGGTGGGGACCCTGCTCGGTAATTCATTCAACAAACATTTTGAAGGAGCCCTTATCCGATGAGCCATTCCAAAGTCCTTGAAATGCATGGTTCCCAGGAAAAGATTACATAAGATGCATTACATTCAGACTCCCTGCCTCAGTTGCACAAGATGTAGGCTGGAAGTGTCAAGAAGAGGGCAGAAAAAAAGTCAGCCAGCACCAGAAAGATTCAAAATAACTACTCAGAGTCAGACACTTTAGAGTTGGAAAGGAGCTACAGTGGATAGAGCTCAGTGGATAGAGCATCCGCCTATGGACTGAAGGGTCCCAGGTTCGGTTCCCGGAAAGGACACATGCTTGAGTTTCTGGCTTGAGGCAGCTGGTCAATGATTCTATCTCATCATTGATGTTTCTCTCTCTCTCTCCCTCTCCCTTCCTCTCTGAAATCAATATATATATATATATTAAAAATAATAAAATAAATAAATAAAGTTGGAAAGGGCTGCCATTTGACATTTGCATACCTCCTTCAACAGGGAGTTCACTACCTTTGGAGGCAATTCCATTCCTGGTCACCTTTGACCAGCATTAAGTTCTTCTATTACATCGAAATCTTGGCTTCCTGTAGAATCCGCCTATTGGTCCCAGTTCTGCCCCTTTCAAATCCGAACATGATGTGGAAACCCTCTTTACCGTAACAACTTTGTCAGTTATTAAAGACAGTTCCCTTCCATTGCTCTCTTGTCGGGGACAAACACCCCAATTCTTTCCTGTTCAGGCTCTAACTGCCTCAAAGCAAACCCAGTACCCACAGCAGGAAAGCACTTAGGGTCAGCGAGCTTCAAACATCAGTAGGCACAGGACCCCCTAGGCACGCGTTCAAAGCGCAGTTTCCCAGGTTCCCACCCAGATTGTAAATATGAGGTCTTATTTCCAGTCCCCCTGGTTAAAGCCTGCATCCCCAGGGCATTTCAAAGTAGACGGTGTGAGAACGGTACTGGGAGAAACACTGCCCAGTTTTGCAAACGAGGAAACTGAGGCCCGGCACAGGGAAGGGATCTGGTCCAGAGCACACAGGTGGCTGTAGGCGGCGAAGTCTCGAACCCGGGTCCCTCACTCCCAAGCCCAAACTCTGGTCACCAAGCTTCCCGGCCCCGGCTTTTGCACTCGGGGCAAACTCATGAAAAGCACTAGGAGCGGCCTCGAGCGAGGGGGGGCGGGGGGGGGGGGCGGGACAGAAAGAGTTGGAGTGAGTCCTTGCCAGAAAAGGGGAGCTCATGGGGAGCCTTTTCCCTTTCGGGGCCTCAGTTTCCCCAGGTTGTAATTACGGGCCGGGAGACCACAACGCCAGCCCGACCTCTCTTCGAAAGCAAAAGGCCCCGGGCAGACCCAGGCGTGATGTCTCCGTGAGCCTGGACTCAGGTGTCGCAGCCGGTGGGCCCCGTGAAGGAGGAACCCGGTCCCCCGCCTCTCAACCTCGACCGCCCCTACCTGCCCCCTGCTCCCCACCAGCCCCTCCGGTACGTACCGGCCGCTGCCCAGCTAAAGCCGCCGAGGCCGACCCAGCCTCTCCGTCCGTCCACCGCTCCGCCCAGTCAATCTCTACGAGGAGACCTCGGAACCCTCCTACGCGGACTCGGGTCACCTGACCTAGACCCGCCCCTTTCCGAGATACTTCCGGCCACAACCGGAAAGGGTTGGTCCCCTGCGCTGTCGTCCGGGCCCAGTCCCGGCCTCGAAGGTTCCGCCTGCGGGCAGGAAGCGGAGGAACAACCTAGGGGGCTCTCGAAAACTTGGCGAAGACCTTCGATCAGGGCAGGGGAACAACTTGTAGCACCAGAATGTAAGGATGATGGGAATCCGAAAGGCGGGAATATGTCAGAAGACACAGGAGCTAACTTGAAGGAGATCCCACTGGCCAAATCCGAGCAATTTGAGCATCAAAATCGGTAATGATAGTAATAGAGTTTAATGGAGCAGAATGGTAACCCATGAGTCTTTACTGATATAAATAAAGAAGTGGAACCCTAGCGAGGGCCGATGCTCTAACCACTGAGAACACCGGCCAGGGCTGTTCTCTAGAATTCTTGACACCCATCTTCATTGTTTCATTAACTCAACCTTATTAAGTGCCTACAATTGTCTCATGGATTGTATTAAGGGTTGGTTGTGAGTGAAGGTAGTAGATGACATAAACTCCTAGATGAAATTCCTCATCTGCCAGCCCTCTTCTCAGGCTCCTATGGACAGGGAGTAGTAACACAAGGTGTTCCCAGTCATACAAACTCGGATTTGAGTCCAGGCTCTGATAAAAAGGAAAGGAGTCCCTGATATCCAGGAGCTGGTCTGGCACTAACAAGTAGGCATTGGCATTCTGGTGAATATAAAAATGAGCAGAATAAAAAACAAAAAAACAAACAAAAACCCCCAAAATGTCACAGAACATCAGACAAGGCCACTCTGTGATGGTGATGAATCAAAACAATAATAAGACCTTTCCCATAATCTTCCATAATCGCATCTGAACCAGACAAAACATGAAAATTGTCCAAACCACAAAAATGACCAAACAATTCCCTAGCCTGGCTCATATAGAGGTTGCTACTTATTCACCAATACAGCTTTAGACTCAGTCTAATCTTCCCTCATTCTAAGTAGGATTTATCAAGATACCCAATCACAGACAATATCCCATCTAGATCAAAACCTGCTTCCTTGGGAGGTTAGAGAGCAACCAAAGGACTTGTATGCATGCATATTAGCATGACCGATGGACACAGACACTGGGGCGGTGGGGGCTTGCTGGGATGGGAATGGCTGGGAGGGGGGTCAATCAGGGAAAAAGGAGACATAGGTAAAACTTTAGACAATTACATATATATATATTTAAAACCCTGCTTCCTCAACCCTCCTCCAAATTAAATCATCAATGTTCTTTCTAACACTGCTACTGAGATGCCTCATCATTTCTCATGGTTCGCATTACCAACCCCCACCCCCTTGCTGTAACGAGTAATAAGCCCAACTTGTTCAACCAAGGGTGTGTCCTAGAGGTCTTTAATTGGAGAACATTGAAAACTCCCATGCTCATTAGCTATGTGACTTGAGACAGAAGTTTCACTTAGAAGTCTCTGTTTCCTCATTTGGTAAGATGAAGAGATTTATTCCAACCTCAGAAGGTTGTTGTAAGGGTACAGAACAGGCTTAGCATTGAGTTAGCTCAGTATATTTTGAAAACTTCTGCTTGAGCTGTTACCTTCTTCAAAAAAGTCAAAGAGTACCATCATTATGAACAGACATTGCAGCCATCAGCTTCAATTAAAACAAACTTGCTGCTCAGCCAGCGTGGCTCAGTGGTTGAGTGTCGACCTATGAACCAGGAGGTCACAGTTTGATTCCCGGCTTGTGGGCTTGATCCCCAGTGTGGGGCCTGCAGGAGGCATCGATCAGTGATTCTCTCTCATCATTGATGTTTCTATCTCTCTCCCCGTCTCCTTTCCTCTCTGAAATCAATTTAAAAAAAATTTTTTTAAAGATAAACTTGCTGATTATATTCCCTTTTGCTCCTTGGGTTTATAAGACAGACTAAAGGCGAGAGTTGAACTTTTCCTTTGTCAGAAACAAGGGCATTCTCATGTTTTCTTCTGGAAAGTGATAACCACATTCCCAAAACATTAATATTGGGGAGTCAGCACTGCTTATTTCTGCATGTTCTTGTTATTAGAAACGTTCCCAAGAAATAACAGAATTGGAACTAACACATTTGGGAAAACTTCAGCTTCAAAAATATATTAAATATCTTCTCTGCTTTAGCACACTAAGGTAATTTCAGACCCCAGCAGCCCTGTTGGTGAGGTTTGCATCTAGCCCACTAGAACCCAGCATGGATTTCATTATTTGATGCCTACAACAAATTGTGCCGAATAAAAAAATATTCATTCCAGTGGGAAAAAAATCAAGTAAGTAGCAATGTTCTGATTCCTTTCCCTGCTTGCTCTGTGCATCTGAAAGTTCTCATTGGGATAGCCCTAAACTCCCTGCTGCCTTCACCCCTACTTACTCCTCTAATACTAATACTAATACTAATACTAATACTAATACTAATACTAATACTAATACCAGTACTGGCAGCTGATATTTGTTGAATGTCCATTAATGTGCCACAGGGATTTATGCAATTTAACCCTCACCCCAAATTGTGAAGCAAGTATTATTACTTATGAGGAGCAAGAGGCCCAGTGAAATTAAGCAACATACCCAACATCCACATAGCTGGTAACAGTCTCAAGATTGGAATCTGCCTACAAAATCTGCACCTGTTGAAATGCTGCCGCCCCACCTTGGGCCAGGGATCTGTGAAGAGATGGAGGAAGCGATGGGGCTGGAAAGGAAGGAAAGGCTCTAGCTGGTTTGGCTCAGTGGGTAAGAGTGTCGGCCTGTGGACTGAAGGATCCCGGATTCGATTCCAGTCAAGGGCACATGCCCAGCTTGCAGGCTGGATCCCCATAGGGGGTGGGGGTGTGCAGGAGGCAGCCAATCAATGATTCTCTCTCATCATTGATGTTTCTATCTCTCTCTCCCTCTCCCTTCCTCTCTGAAATCAATAAAAATATATTAAAAAAAAAAAAAAGAAAGGAAGGGTCTGGGGTAAGGGGATGTGGAAGTCCATGCTGAGGCATTCAAATCTCCAAATCTGGCCTACCCCCACCCCCATTCCACTCCACTCTGGGGATAGTCTGTCCTTTTCCATACAAGAAGCTCAAAGAGAGAAAGACCATGTGTGCAGACAGAAGGGAGAATAAATGGGAGGAAGCACCATCTAATCCTCCTCAGCCCCAACCCTTCCATGGAAGAGCTGAGCTGGTTAGGATCATGGCCTCATTGGTTTCCCAACCTGGGGCAAATGTGCAAATCCTTGCTGTGTGCCTTCAAGCACATTACCTAACCCTTGAGCCTCAGGTTCCTCTCATTCTTTGTGCATGGGTCCTAAGGTTAGGCCACAGGCCACTGTCGTCAAGCTTTCTGACCCAGGACAGCTCAGGGTCCATTAATTCTGCCCCCCCCATGGGGGACCTACCCCAGGGCACTGTCCACAGGGTGGCCCTGCTGACCAAGGGCAGGGTCTCACTTGGGTCAGGAGCAGAGTGAACCAGCCTGACTTCCAGGTTCGGGTCTGGAGAGTATTATTTGTTTAGAGACGTGGCCATTAGGTGGTATCAGGGCCATATTCTGGAATCTTCTGAGAGCTGGGTCAAGAAGACCCTATTCCTGATAGTTAGACTCTTCCCAAAGGATTTTGGGATATTCCCAACACATATGAGGCATGGACAAAAATCTAGGAAACTAGGTAAGGGAAAAACTAGTGAAGGAGAGAAAATCTGGAGGTCAGTAAGAATTCATGGGTTCCAACCCTTGGGCTGTGTGGAGGGAGGGAGGCAGGGTACTCCTTGAACAGGCCTTCTCTTCCCTGCACCTACACGAGCCCAGGAAGGAAGGAAGGAATGTTTGCTTAGGGCCTACCACATGCCAGGAATTATGGGGAGATCTTTTCCTTATATTTTTCTCAGTAAAACTTTTTAGTAGGTCATTGAGGAAAGAATTATTGGCCGTTTTACAGAGGAGGAAAGTGAAGCTCAGAGAGGTGAAGAAACGTGGTCAGTGTCACACAGCAAGGAAGTAGAGCTGGATTTCGTGCTTCTGAGTCCTGGAGGATGATCCAGAAGTCGGGTGGCCAAATAAAATAGAGGATGTCCGCCCTAGCTGGTTTGGCTTAGTTTGATAGAGCGTCGGCCTGCAGACTGAAGGGTCACAGGTTCAGTTCCAGCCAGGGACACATGCCCAGGTTGCAGGCTGGATCCCTAGTTCAGGGGAGTGCAGGAGGCGGCCGATCGATGATTCTCTATCATTGATGTTTCTATCTCTCTTTCCCTCTCCCTTCCTCTCTGAAATCAATAAAGAAATACATTAAAAAATAAAATAAAATAAAATACAGGATGCCCAGTGAAACCTGAATTTCATACAAACAACAAATGGGACATGCTTATACTAAAAAATAATTTGTTGTTTATCTGAAATTCAAACTTAAGTCTGCTCATCTATAAATTCTTGATAGAGGGGATGTCCATGGCCCCTAAGAGCGAGAACAGGCAGAACTTCGGACTGCGGGGTCTAGAGAAGAAGTTTGAATGACACTTCAATGCCCTCTACCCTCTCAGGGAGTAGGCCTAGGTACCAAGGCCAACTGGTGCCTGCCATCTGCTGCGTGGCCACCAGGGGGGGGCAGCCGAGGTATGCACAGCTTCCGATCTGTTGACTGGAAACTTTCCCAAGGCCTGCGGGCAACCAAGGGACAAAGATCCTCAGATTCTCAGATTTTCCCCACTCTGCACCCCACCTGTTCACCTTCAGCCTCCTCCATACCAGCAAATTTCCCCGCCCTTTGTTCATCCATGTTCAGGCCAGAAACCTGGGAATTACTCTTTTTTTCCCCACTCAAGACAGTGTAATTTGCATACAAAAAAGGTCAGTCTTAGGTGTCCATGAATTTTTACATACACACCCTTGTAAACACCTCGCAGAGCTGTACTGTCCAGTACAGTGGACTTTAGCCTCAGGTGGATGCTGAGTGTTTGAAATGTGAAATCCAAATGGAGAAGCACAGTAAGTATAAAATGCCCTCCAGATGTCAGAGACTTGGAATGAAAAAAGGATGTAACACAGCTCATTAATAATTTACAAATACTGATTACATGTTGAAATAACACTTTACACATGGATATCATCTACAATATATTATAAAATTTGTTGCACTTATGGCTCACATTGGAGTTCTTTTGTTTAGTGCTAGAGCAGACAGGATCTGATTTATTCGCATGTAAAATAGGTCCTCAGAGAAGTGGAGTCATTGGCTGAGTTGAGCGGGAAATCAGGTGTTTGAGCCCTGAGGCCAGGGCTCCCCAGTGTCCCCCCTCTTCCAGTCCCCTGACCTGAATGGGCTGCTATTTGACTTCTTCCAGGGTCATATCCCATTTGAGACTTCAATCAGTCCTCAGGGGGGGACCTAAAGTACACTTGCCCACCCTGAGTTGGGGGTGTCAGGGAAGAGGGCTTCCTGTAAGGGGTGATTAAACCGACGTTTGAAGGAGGAGTAGGAACAAGCCGGGTGAAAGAGAGGGAAGAGTGTTTTAGGGAAAGGGCACAGCATGTACAAAGGGCCTAGGAGGGCCTGGTGATGGAGGAAAGAAGAGTAAGTAGCTCTGTGTGGCTGCAGCAGAGACGTGGGGAGCTGGTGAGGTCAGCCAGGCTCAGATCCTGCAGGGCATGACCGGCTTCAACCTGGTGGCCAGGAGAAGGGCAGGGGACAGACCTGGCCGGGCTTGTGTTTTTGGAAAGATCAGGACAGCTGCTCTTTGGAGAACCCTTATTCTAAGACAGAAAACTGAGAGCCAGAGAGGCAAAGGGCTTGTCTGGATCAGACAGTGAGTCAGAGGGTAGACAAGAAAGACCAGGCAGGTGCAAGACGGGACCAGGAAAGGAGCAAAAAGCATTCCTCGCTCAGGAGTTTCTAGATGGTGCCGGCTTTGGGTGTCCACTAGGTGGTAGCAGAGACTGGACCAAATTCTGAGAGCTCAGGCAGGGCCCACCCTGCTGACCCACAGGTCCTCCTGCTTTCATCGCCTGGTGGGGGCATAAGGGGCTGCTCCCTGGAGCCTCTAGTCTAAATCCCAGAACAGCAAGGAGAACCCTGGGTGTCAAGAGGCTCAAGGCCTGGTCCTAACTCCAGTTCCCCTCTGCCATTGACCTTGGGCAAATTCACAGATAAAACTGTGCGTCAGAAACTTGAGTCCTTGACTATACTAGCAGATATGGGGGAGTTATTATGTAGTCTAGCAGCGGCCACATTCTGCAGTCAGACCTCCCTATGAGCCTCTTGACCCTCCTTGTTATGCTCCCTGCCCACCCTTTTCATCCTGTTGAGTGGATTAGACTCCCAGGGGCCTCTCCAGGACACCAAGGGCCAGGTCAGTCCCAAGAGGGGAGAGGATGTGAGCTGAGGTCCCTAAGTTAAAGCCAACAAACAGCTCAGGCTTCAGCCTCTGCCAAAGAGCCCTGCGTGGAAGGACAGGGTGGATAAGCAGCAGAACTTTGGGCGCCTGGCCCTGCGGAGGCGAATTCCACTTCGGGTGGTCAGCACCTGCACAGCAGCTCGTACACTGTAGTCAGGGTCGATCCTCACAGTCAGCCAGCCTGTGGGACCCCCGCCCACAAACAGGCCAGTAACAATCAAGACTCAATGACAAGAGGAGGACCCGTATAACCCACACAAGGGACATTCCTGGAGCACCCAACCCCGGTGATAATGGAGACTGTGCCACTGGGTCCCACAGGACATCAAGTGCATAAGGCCATCCTACCAAGACTGGGAATCATAGCAGATCTACCTAATACCTAGGAACAAACACAAAGAGGCAGCCAAAATGGGGAGACAAAAGAAACATGCCGCCCTGACCGGTTTGGCTCAGTGGATAGAGCGTCGGCCTGCGGACTGAAAGGGCCCAGGTTCGATTCCAGTCAAGGGCATGTACCTGGGTTGCGGGCACATCCCCAGTGGGAGGTGTGCAGGAGGCAGCCGATCGATGTTTCTCTCTCATCGATGTTTCTAACTCTCTATCCCTCTCCCTTCCTCTCTGTAAAAAAATCAATAAAATATATTAAAAAAAAAAAAGAAACATGCCCCCCAATGAAAGAACAGGAGAAAGCTCCAGAAAAAAGAGCTAAATGAAACAAAGGCAAGTAATTTATCAGATATAGAGATTTTTAAAAAATGGTTATAATGATGCTCGAAGAACTTAGTGAGAATTACCACTGCATGAAAACGGACATAGAGCCGAAACCGGTTTGGCTCAGTGGATAGAGCGTCGGCCTGCGGACTGAAAGGTCCCAGGTTCGATTCCGGTCAAGGGCATGTACATTGGTTGCGGGCACATCCCCGGTAGGGGGTGTGCAGGAGGCAGCTGGTCGATGTTTCTCTCTCATCGATGTTCCTAGCTCTCTATCCCTCTCCCTTCCTCTCTGTAGAAAATCAATAAAATATATTAAAAAAAAAAAAGAAAAAGAAAACGGACATAGAAACCATATAAAAGAACCAGTCAGAAATGAAGAATACAATATCTGAAATGAAGAATACACTGGAAGGAATAATAGTAGGTTGGATAAAGCAGAGGATCAAATCAGTGATTTGGAAGGCAAGGTAGAAGAAAACACCCAATCAGAGAAGCAAAAAGAGAAAATTTGTTTTAAAATGAGGAAAGTTTAAAGGGGCTTTGAGACAACATGAAGTGTAACAACATCTGCATCGTAGGGCTCCCAGAAGGAGAAGAGGGAGGGCAAAGGATCAAGAATCTATTTGAAAAAATAATGACTGAAAACTTCCCTAACTTGGTGAAGGAAAATGACATACAAGTCTAGGAGGTGCTGAGTCCCAAACAAGATGAATCCAACGAGGCCCACACCAAGACACATCATAATTAAAATGGCAAAGGTGAAAGACAAAGAGAGAATCTTAAAAGCAGCAAGAGAAAGACAGTTACCTGCAAGGGAGCTCCCATAAGACTGACTAAGTGAAAGAAGCTAGTCACAAAAGATTACATACGGCATGGTTCCATTTCTATGAAATGTACAGAACAGGCAACTCTGTAGAGACATGGAATATACCAGTATTAGTGGCTACTCGGGGACAAAGGTGGAATGACTGTTACTGGTTACAGGATTTCTTTTTGGAATGATGGCAACGTTCTGGAATTAGGTAATGACGATAGTTGCACAACTATGAACATACTAAAACCATTAAATTGGGGCCCGGCCAGTGTTGCTCAGTGGTTGAGTGTTGACCTATGAACTAGGAGATTGCTGTTCAATTCCCTGTCAGGGCACATACCTGGGTACCAGCTCTCCTTCCTTTTTCCTCTCTCCCCATAGATGTCAGACCTGCAACAGTTTGAAGGCTTTTCCTATCCACTCCTGCTTTCTCCCTCTTTAAAAAAAAAAAAAAAAAAAAATTATTGATTTCAGAGAGGAAGAGAGAGAGAGACAGAGACAGAGAGAGAAACATCAATGATGAGAGAATCATTGATTAGCTGCTTCCTGCAAGGCCCCTACTGGGGATGGAGCCCACAACCCAGGCCGGGACCCTGACCAGGAATTGAACCGTGACCTCCTGGTTCATAGGTTGACGCTCAACCCCTGAGCCTCGCTGACTGGTCCACACCAGCTTTTCTAGATGGTGGGATGCTGAATGATACATTGGCTTTGGGACATAGAAACACATGCAGGATATAGCCCTTTCCTGATGGATGAACCACCCCCGTCTCTTGGGGGACATGATGCCTGCTATGTCCCCAAGGTGGCCATAGTCCAGGGACAGAGGTGGCTGCAGCTTCAGCCTCCTGGGCCACCCTCTGCTCCTCGGGGGACCCCAGTCCCTTCAAGTTCAGAGCATCAGCCCTGCCCCATGTTGCTCTCACGTCCTGCTCTGGCTGTGTCTCTACCTACCGCTTATCAGACCAGGAGAGTGACTTCTGAACGAGGCCTATGCCTGGACTTCCAGGAACCCCGGGGACGCTGACCCCTGGCTATGCCAAGCGCCTTTCTAAGAGCCAGGATTTGGAGGGAGCGCCCTAGGTGGCCAGGCCAGGGCACACCTACCTCTTTCCCAGAATTTGGGGAGTGGAGGGGAGGGAGAGTTTGTGACCACAGAGCCTCAGGCCTGCCCTCACCTCTTTCACCCAATCCAGCTTCATGGAGGTGGGGTGTGTGGCAGCCTCCGCTGGGGCAGAGAGATGAGGATGAGTTCCAGGAGCCCCTGAGCCCGCTCCCTCCCCAGGGAGGAGGTGCAGACCTCTCCTGGCCCTGCCCCCTGGGGCCCAGGGCTCTGGCTCCCACCGTCCCTGACCAGGCCCAGCTGCCAGCAGGTGACTGGATGGCAGTGAGAGAGCCGGGGTGAGTGGGGGGCGTGGGCCTCGGCGGGTGCACTCTCAGCCAATCAGCGTCCTGTCCAGCGGGTGGATTCAGTTACAAGCTTGAGATCACCCCATACGCCAACCTCCTTCCTCCCCCTCGCAAAGCTCCATTCATTGGCCCCCGCTGCACCGGGTCTGCCGGGCACCGTTTCCGTTCTGCTCCGGCGGTGCTGCTTGCTGCCTCGTGGGCCGGCGGGGACCGCCAGGGAGAGGCATCCCACCCCGGGGGCTTTGTCTGACGGGGCTGGGCCGGGGCGGGATGAGGCTTCTGGGAAGACTGTTGGGGGTGCTGAGCTTGCTGGGGGCTGCCCTGGAGGGCTCTTCCGCCCTCCGCTGGAACAGCACCTCCTGCCACCTGGCCAGGTCCCTCCCCGGCAGCCCCTCGGGGTCCCTCAGCTTCCTGGGCAAGGATGCGCGGGGACTGGCTCTGGTCCATGCCCGCTGGGATGGGCGCGGGAGGCTGCGGGCTTGTCGCCGGCAGGAGGAGCCGGAGCTCACCGCAGCCTTCGGCGCCCTCTGCGCCGGCGAGATCTCCCGGGACTTCTTCGTCCACAGCCCCGGCCCCGAGCTGCGGAGAGCCCTGGCCGCCCTCCAGAGGCAGCGGGGGGCCTGCCCGCCGTCTCCATCTCCCGGGGGGCCAGCGGGAGTGAGGGAGAGGCGAGCGGCAGGGCAGCGTGGACCCCCCGGCGCGGGGCAGCCGCGGGAGAAGAGAGGCTGGACCATGCCTGGCACCCTGTGGTGTGGAGTCGGGGACTCTGCCGGGAACTCCACGGAGCTGGGTGAGCCCCCCCCCGGGGGTGTGGGCTGGGGGGCGGGGGTGGGGGAAGTTCAGGCTTGCACCCTGGCCTCCACTCTCCCAGGCTGTGTGTCCCTGAGGGAGTGACTTAACCACTCTGAACCCCAGTGTCCTTATCTGTAAAATGAGGGTGACCACACGTCTCATCATGGGAGGCTTCAGTGAGGTCATAGATGGGAAAGGTCCTGCTCACACCTGGAGGGGCCAGGCTGGACTGGATCCGGGAGTCAGCTGGACCAAATCGCCGTCTCCTAAGAGGAGGCCTTATGAGCGCAGAGTGGCCAGTGGGGTGGACGCCGAGACCCATGGGCCTGGGTTCACATGCCAGCTTAGCACGTCCACGCTCTGCGAGCCTGTTCCCTCCCCAGGATCATGAAGGGACACCTGGCCGGCAGGGCTGCGGCCAGCTTGGGTGTGGGAAGCCGGGCTCTTGCGAAACGCTCAGTGAAAGGCATTATCGCTCAGATGGCTTTTCTGCACTCTCAGCACAGCTGCCTGTGGTGTGTGCGGAGGACGGGGGGAGGACTTGGCGCCCAAGCTGGGGCAGACCGGCCTTCTGGCATTGCTTCATCATGCCAGCACCCAAGGTTGCACCCTGCCTGTTTGTCATTCCATTCCACACACGTTCATGGCCTCACGGTGGTATCTGGGTGTGAGCGTGGGTCTGCCTCCACAGTTCCTCCCAGGCGGACCTTTCCGTGGGCCTGGGCTCCTGGGTAGGCTGCCCTGCATTTGAAGCTGCACAGCCCAGGCTGTGCCTGGGTGCTCTCTTTAAGCTTTGACATCGTGAGTCCTGCCCTAGCCGGTGTGGCTCAGTGGATAGAGCATTGGCCTGTGGACTGAAGGGTCCTGGGTTCCATTCCAAGTCAAGGGCACATGCCTGGGTTGTGGGCTTGATCTCCAGTAGGGGGCATGCAGGAGGCAGCTGATCAGTGATTTTCTCTCATCATTGATGTTTCTAGCTCCCTCTCCCTTACTCTCTGAAATCAATAAAAATCCTATATAATAAAAGGCTAATACGCAAATCAACCAAACGGCAGAACGACCGGTCGCTATGATGCACACTGACCACCAGGGGGCAGATGCTCAATGCAAGAGCTGCCCGTGGTGGTCAGTGAGCTCCCACAAGGGGAGCACCACTCAGCCAGAAGCTGGGCTCACGGCTGGCGAGTGCAGCGGTGGTGGCCGGAGCCTCTCCTGCCTCCACAGCAGCACTAAGGATGTCCAACTGCCATCAGTCGGACATCCCCGAAGGGCTCCCTTTTAAAATATATATATTTTATTGCTTTTTTACAGAGAGGAAGGGGGAGGGATAGAGAGTTAGAAACATCAATGAGAGAGAAACATCGATCAGCTGCCTCCTGCACACCCCCCACTGGGGATGTGCCCACAACCAAGGTACATGCCCTTGACCGGAATCGAACCTGGGACCCTTCAGTCCTCAGGCCGATGCTCTATCCACTGAGCCAAACCGGTCAGGGCCCAAGGGCTCCCTTTTATTATATAGGGTTCCCAAGGCCTGGCTGAGTGACCCCCCTGAGCACACGAATTTCCTGTACCGCGCCTCTAGTATATTAAATAATTAAAAAAAGAAACTGTGAATCCCATGGAGGGAAACTGACTCGCCTGAGGCCACCGGGTCTCTGGTCCCAACATCACACGGGCATAGCCAGTGTGTGGTTCCTGAGACCCTGCTGAGCTGGTGCCCCCTCCACTCCCCACAGGTGTCTTCCGGGGCCCCGACCTCTGCTGCCGGGAGCATGACCACTGCCCACAGACCATCTCGCCTTTCCAGTACAACTACGGCATCCAAAACTACCGCTTCCACACCATCTCTCACTGCGACTGCGATGCCAGGTGGGCAGTGGGCAGGGGGCTGGGGCGGAGTTACTCAGCTCCTGGGTGCAGAGACTGGGATTCCAGGGCATCTTAACGGGTTCAGACAGCCTGGGACCACCATGCAAGTGGGAAAGCTGAGGGCTGAGTGGAGAAGGAACTCTTCATTTAAAAAAAAAATATTTTTTTAATTGATTTCAGAGAGAAGGGGAGAAGGAGAGAGAAACATCAGTGTTGAGAATCATTGATCGGCTGTCTCCTGCACACCCCACACTGGGGATGGAGCCCCCAACCCGGGCATGTGCCCTGACCAGGAATCGAACCCTGACCTCCTGGCTCCTAGGTCCATGCTCAAACGCTGAGCCACACCTCTTGGACCCACGCCACCTGCCGGTAGAGGCTGGTGGGCTTGGGGAGGAGCCAGGGGCCTCTGTGGCCCGGGGACCTGAGTGCCCGCTCTGTGGCAGGTTCCGGCAGTGCCTGCAGAGCCAGCAGGACTCCGTCTCAGACCTTGTGGGCGTGGCTTTCTTCAATGTGCTGGAGACCCCCTGCTTTGTGCTGGAGGAGCAGGAGGCGTGCGTGGCCTGGTACTGGTGGGGCGGGTACGTATCAGCCTCCTCTGAGCCCTTTCCCAGGGAGGGAGGCTGTTTGTCTGTCCTCCAGGGAATCATGCCTGGTTCTCTCTGTCCTCTCCTCAGGGCGGGGCCCAGAAGGCAAACATCCCCACTCCCCCCCCCTCCCCCCCGCCCCTGCTCCTGTGCCCCACACAACCCAGTAACCCAGTGGGATGAGGGGTGGGGCTGACCGAGCCTTGGTCTCCATGGAGATGAAGGGAGGAGAGCTTCTAGAAGCGGGGATTCTGGGTTACCAATTGCCATCAATCGCCACCTCCTAGGTGTAGGACCTATGGCTCCATGCCCCTCGCCCGCCTCCAGCCCAAGACCCTCTACAATGCCTCGTGGAGCTCCCCAGCCATGGCCCTGACTCCCAGCGCCCCGAGCCCAGCCCCCAGCAAGCCGCCACAGAAGCAGCGCCCTTGGAAGTGGCCACTGCAGCGGGAAGGATCCCAGCACCCCAGCAAAGGCAATGCCGCCGCCCTCCAGGCCCCCGAGGCCTCCCCCAGGCCCAATCTGGCCCCCGCAGCCGGGCTGGAGGTCACCCATTCGGGCCATCAGGGGCCTCCGGGTGCCCTGAAACCTCAGGGTGAGCCCAGAACCTAACCTGGGGGGCAGGTTCCTGAGGGGAGGAGGTGTCCCGGCCTCTGTGCCTGTGTGGGGGGCCTGTGTTACTTCCTTTCCTGTTCCACACTCTTCCCGGGGCCTCTCTCCTTCCCACAAGTCACACCGCAGCCAGAAGGGATTTCCATAAGCTTCCAACTGGACAATGTCACTGCCCTCTGAGCCCCCACCCTGCCTCCTCTTACCGGAACTGACAATGTCCCAACACCCTCGGGCCCTCGGGCACTCGTTCTGTGAAACCTACTCCTCAGTCGAAACTTGAGTTTCACAAACTTCATTTGGTCCCTCAAAAGCAACTTGCTCTCTCCGACCTCTGCGCCTTTGCACATGCTGTTCCTTCTGCCTGGCGCACTCTCCCTTCCTCCTCCTCTCTCCCAGCCAAGCTTAGCAGCCTCTGCCTGCAGGGAGCCTTTTCTGACCACCCTCAGCACTCTGGACCCCCACACGTGTGTGTGTGTGTGTGTGTGTGTGTGATATGTGTGGTGCTATGAGGGCACAAAGGTATGAGAGGGAAGGAGTCTGTGTGTGTTTGTGTGTGTGACTGAGCCCATGTGCTGGTGTTTCTTCTGGATGGCAGTGGGCATCGGGGGGCCCTCCCCTGGGGGACTGGGCTCCCCTCACCACCACACCGCCCCCAGTCGCCCGCCAGGCCTGCCGCAGCTTCCGCCACCTGGACAAGTGTGAGCACCAGATCGGGCCCCGGGAGACCAAGTTCCAGCTGCTCAACGGTGCCCGAGGGCCCCTCTTCCACTGCAACTGCACGCGCCGGTGAGGCCTGCTCCATCCGACCCTGGGGGTGGGCTGCCCGCTGCCAGGCACTGGGAAGGGGCACCTGGCTGGCGAGGCCTTTCCCCAGCCTGAGCCTGCCTCTGCCCTCAGACTAGCACGATCCTTGAGGCGCCACAGCCCACCCACAGGTGCCAACCTGCTCTGGGAGCTGCTGGGCACGACCTGCTTCAAGCTGGCCCCGCCCCTGGACTGTGCTGAGAGGAAAGAGTAAGTGAGAGCAGAGCCAGGGGGGAGGGGCACTTTTCCCGAGGGGGTGGGTAGCCTATGCCCGCCTTGTGCACCTGGGGCAGAGGTCAGGGACCTCTGAGCTCCATTGTCCTCTGCCTACCCCCTGGTGCCTGGGTTCAGCTCAGTAGTTGGCCCATATGGGTTGCATCTTTCTTTTTTTTTCTTTTTTATTGATTTCAGAGAGGAAGGGAGAGGGAGAGATAGAAACATCAAGGATGAGAGAGGGTCATTGATCAGCTGCCTCCTGCACACCCCCTGCTGAGGATCAAGCCCACATCCCAGGCATGTGCCCTGGCTGGGAATCGAACTGTGACCTCCTGGTTCATGGGCCGATGCTTAACCACTGAGCCACGCCAGCCGGGCTGGGTTGCATCTTGACTCTGTCATTTACTTTCTATGTGACCTGACAAGTTGAAGCAACCCTCCACACCTCGATGTTCTTATCTGTAAAATGGTTATAGACGCCAAGGAAATGGGGTGTGGGGGGTGCACACAGCCTAAGGCCCGTGGACAGGTCGTTAAAACGCTTGCTTCACTCACAATCTCATTTCCAGTCTGATTCTCAAGGCCAGCCCCATGCTACTTTTCCTTTTTACCCTTGAGGAAACAGGCCCAGACCGGCCCAGGTTCCTGCAGCTGCCAGGCCAGCGGCAGAACCCAGGCCTCCGGGTGCCCGGCTGGTTTATTCTGCCCCCTTCTAGGATCACCACCCCCTCCCCAGCTCCAGCCCTGCTCCCCGGGGCCTCCGCTCCTGTGTCCGCAGAGCAGGGGGGAGTCCTTGGCTGCCGTGACCGCCTGCCCCACTTTTCTCTTCCCGCAGCTGTTCCAGGGGCCCCAGGGCCATCAAGGTGTCGGCTCGGCACTTAAAGCGACTTCAGTGGAGGAGACTCGGGGGCACAGGCACAGAGGGGGGGCAGGCCCGGCCTTCGGAGCCCCCAAAGGCCCCCCTGTCATTCTATGACCGGTGCCTGCAGCAGACCCAGGCAGCCTGAGGACCCAAGAGCCGCAGACATCCTGGAACCAGGAACGTTGGTTCCAGCTTTCACGGCCCGGACTGGACCTTGCCCGTGGCTTTGCTAGGCCCCGGGGGTCTCGGCCTCTTTTCCATGCGTTACCCTGAAGCGTGGCCCAGGCTCTTAGGAAGGGGCTGAGGCCCAAACACTGGACTATGTCTCCTGCTGTGCTGGGTGACCTTGGGCTGGTGACCCAACCCCTCTGTGCTTGGACTGTGGTATTCAGGAGGCTCATTCTGATGCCCTTGGCTTGGACCTTGCCAGGGCACTTCACTCCAGATGGGAATGGGGCAGGGGTAATGAGTGGCAGCAGCCTCGGAGGTACTGGGAGGAGGCAGCGGGCAGGGAATGAGGGATGCCACAGAAGTGCCTGTGTCTGAATCCAAGATCGAGGGCACTAGAGAGGGACTTCCCAGCTCCCCTCCTCCCGGGAGACCCCTTCTCTGAACAGCTGCTGGCACACTCACTCTGCCCTGAACCTGAATTCCAATTTCCCCTGTGCCTTTGAGCAAGGGGCCTCCTCCCCGAACCTGAGCCTTGGTTTCCTCCTTAAAAAAGAGCAGGATAAACAGGACCTACCTACCTCAGAGGGTTGTTGAGGGTTATGTGAGCCGATGCATGGCCAGCGCTCAGAACCTAGTAAATATCCCCTCCTCCAACGCACTGCCAAACCGTGCCCGGGTGCCTGATTTTGAGAGGCCTCACGCCACCTCTTGGAGGCCTCAGTTTGCTCACCTGTGAAATGGGACTAAGAGCTGCTCTGGACTCAACACCACAACTCAGGGCTGTGGTGTCGATTAAAGGAGATGGCATGTGTAATGTATGCAGCTGGTGCCTGGTGCTTGTCAGATCCGTACATCCTCTCCTTGAGTCCCTTTCTCTGGACTCCCCCCATGTCCCCAGACTGCTAACAAGTTAAGAAGGAGTCGGGAGCGAGGCTAGAGAATTTAATTCCTAATCAATGACCTCTAGGATTGCCCTTCTCCCATCCCAGATGGGGGCCTAGGTCGGGCTTTGCTGATTGTCACAGTTGAGGTGTCAGGACTGAGTTTGAGGGACCCCAGTTGGCCATTCCTGGCCAGGACAGAGTGTCAGGTGTGGAGAAAGCTGGAGCAGCAGCAGGAGGGAGGCAGGTGGGTTTACAGACTGGGTCAAAGTGGGAGCCACCTGGACCCGCCTGCCCACCCCAGCTTCAGGGCCCCAGGCCCCCTTCCTCCAACTTCTGCCGACCCTGAGGGCTGGGAGACAGGCTGTCGGGGGTCGGGGCCTCCTGGTCAGGCTCCCAGGGGCCACCACCTCCAGGGTCTACAGTCTCTAGGCGCAAGGCAGGCAGCAAGCCTAGGCTTCGAGGCACAGATGGGGGGAGGGTCCAGGGACCAGGCAGCCCAGAGAGCCCCTCCTCACTACAGCCCTGGGTGCCTCCATCACTGCTGCCCCTGTTGGGGGCCACACAGGGCAGGCGACGGCTCTGGGGTGAGGGGCTGCGGCTGGTGCCCCGGCGTTCACAGGAGGAGGGCCGGAGGGCCAGGCCTGGGAAGCGGGCCAAGCCCGGGCTGCGGCTCCGGTGCCGCTTGGACTTGCCAGGGCTGGGGCTCCGGGACTTGGGTGCGAGCAGCTCCAGGGTGCTGTCATCCTCCTCCTCCGAGCTGGTCCCTGAGCTGTGTGAGCTGCTACTGGCCGACTCCGAGGTAGGCAGCGAGATCTGGCGGGGAGGTGAGTCGCTGGAGGGCCCCGATCCCCAACCGGCCACCCACTCCTCCTCACCAACCCCCAACTTCTCCTCATTAGACCTGAGGAGGTCAGGCTACATGCAGGGGCCACAGAGCAGAATGTAGAGACCATGCTCTAGCCGGTTTTGCTCAATGGATAGAGCGTCGGCCTGTGGACTGAAGGGTCCCAGGTTCGATTCCGGTCAAGGGCACAGGCCCTGGTTGTGGGCTCGATCCCCAGTGTGGAGCATGCAGGAGGCAGCCGATCCCTGATTCTCTCTCATCATGGATGTCTCTCTCTCTCTCTCCCTCTCCCTTCCTCTCTGAAATCAATAAAAATATATTTTAAAAAAGCAGAGGCCGTGGCATTTGAACAGGATCTTTGGCACCCTTGGCCCTGCAGCCTGGTTACTCACCTGGAAGGGTTCAGTGACGCCAATGAGGCTGCTGTGGGTGTGGCTATAATAGCCCAGGATGAAGTCTCCGTGGCCCTTGGGCAGTGACTCCTCACTGAATGTCACCTGGTGGGCCCAGGGCATAAGCCCAGGTTGGGGTCAGAGAGGTAGCCACAGCACCCCCACTCCCCCAAAAGGCCATGGGGACTTCCTCCCCTCCCCCCGCTTCCCTTGAGTACCTGGTAGTTGTTCCTGTCCACATCCTCGTGTTTGGCCCAGACATAAGCCACATAGTCCTTGCAGTGGCGGAAACCCACCTGGGGGGACAGGAATCAGGGCTCTGACCCCTCGGGCCTGACCCCAGCAGCCTCCCTGGGTGGCATCAAACTCTGGAGAAGCCATGATCCCACCTGGGTACCCAGTTGCTCTCCTGCAGGCCCTTCCTTCCCCCACGTCGCTGACCACCTCGCCCTTCTCACCCGGTACAAGCCGATCCAGTCCCAGGAGCTTCGGGCGAACACCGTTTCCACGCGGTACCTCACCACAGCCTGCTCCGGCCGCACCCACTCTTCCGCCACCTCCAGCCGCACCAGGGGCATGTCATCCCTGAAGGCAAACTGCCCAGGGGCGGGGGCAACATCAGCAATTCCAGGCACCCTTGGGCCTGAGCCAGCACACATAGGCTGAGATAAGGGCCTTTGAAGCTACTGCAGAGATGGGGAAACTGAGGCAGAGCAGGTCTTAGGATAAAAGCTAGGCTTCCTGCCTCCCAGCCCAGGGCTCTTTCTGCTCAGAGCCTCCTTAAGGAGTGACTGAGACCACAGCTTTGATGTTTGTAGACCATGGGTTTGGCCCTGGCTGTCATTGACAGTCCGCAGGGCCCTTGGTGAGTTTTTTTCCTTTTTAATATATTTTTACTGATTTCAAAGAAGAAGGGAGAGGGAGAGAGAGATAGAAACATCAATGACGAGAGAGAATCATCGATCGGCTGCCTCCTGCACGCCCCCTACTTGGGATTGAGCCCGAAACCCGGGCATGTGCCCTTGACCGGAATCAAACCTCGGACCCTTCAGTCCTCAGGCCGACGCTCTATCCACTGAGCCACCCTGGCCAAGGCTTGGTGAGTTTTTCAACCTCTCTGAATGCCAGGGCTTCTGTCTATAAACCTGGATGATCTTATTGAACTCTCGGAGCTGTTCGGCAGATTCAATGAGACACTGTTTGCAAAGCGTCCTGTATACTTCCCAGAACACAGCGTCCCCTACACTTGTATGCTAGTAAGGGAGACACGGTGTGCTGGATATTCTGGGGGAAGCTGAGCACCCCTGAGTGGGCCAGAGAAGCCCTGGGTAAAAGGTTGGAGACCTCAGGCCACTTCTAGGCTCTGCTACTCACTTGCTCTGTGACCTCACGGAAGCCCCCAGCCGACCCAACTCAGCTTCCCCTTCCGTACAGCAAAGAGGTGACTATGACTCTGTCATCGGTCCATAAAGACAATGTATAGCCACGAGCACCCTCCTCCCAGGGTCACCCGCATGGGTGGGGCTGCCGGGGTGGCAGGTGGCCAGGGGAGCGGCCCCTCCTCTATCCCTCAGAGAAGGACTCAAGTGGTGCCAGCCTCAGTCTTTTGTCTGCTTCCTGTTGATCTGGTTTCAGGTTTCCCTCCCGCAGTTTCTGAGCCAAACTGTTCCAGAAAAAAACGCACAAAAAAACCCTAGTACATCCTCTCACTGCCCCTGGGCTCCAAATCACCAGTCGGGCCAGGTTGGGCTCTTGGGAATGGCCTCCAAGGGTCCAAACTTCCGCTAACACCCCCCACCCCTCACCCCCACCCCACATTCTGATTGTGTTGCTTTTTGGGTAAGAGACTTGAATCTTCTGAGCCTCAGTTTTCCTGGTAAGGAAACTGGGAGGAGAATTTGGACATCTCGGGGCCTACTAAGGCATTTAAAGGTAGGACATATGTCAGGTGCCCCACACAGGGCCTGGCATGTAGCCGTTGCTCAACAGGCAATGTTTTACAGGGGACAGAGTCCCGGATGAGGAGGGAGGGTCAGGAAAGGACATCCAACAGGAGTGGTTCTCGAGGTGAGGGTTAAAGCTCACACCTCAGCCTTTTACCAGAGGTCACAGGAGGTCAGACACAGGCAGATTGTCTTTCCCAGCTGCGAACACTGGCCCACGTCCCGCTGACCGGCCATGTGACCAAGTTATCAAGGAAAACATTCTCTGGCCTGTGGCTCCCCCTGATCAGATCGAGAGATCGGAGAGCCTCGAGTTGGGTTTCAGGGCTGGAAAGATGGAATCTACCCCGCTCTGCCACTGGGCCTGTGTGGGACTCGGGGCACATGTCTACCCCACTCGGGGCTTCGGTTTCCCCATCCGGTTGGGTTACAGAGTCTCCGGGTCCACTTCTGACATTCTTGCATTTCCTCTTTTTACACTGGCAACTAGGGCCTCACCCCTAAACACAATGCTCCATTATAGTAACTAGTTAGAGTTTAGCTTTGCATTTTTTATATCTCTACTCCCTCTCCCCATAACTACCTTACTGTTATTATGCCTGGCATGTTATAATGCCAAATGTCATGATGGTTCATTAAAAAAAAAAAAAATAGCCCTCGCTGATTTGGCTCAGTGGATAGAGCGTTGGCCTGTGGACCGAAAGGTCTCAGGTTCGATTCTGGTCAAGGGCACGTACCTCGGTTGCAGGCTCCTCCCCGGCCCGGGCCTGGTCAGGGTGGTGCAGGAGGCAACCAATCGATGTGTTTCTCTCACATCAATATTTCTCTCTGTCTTTCCCTCTCTCTTCCTCTCTCTCTAAAAATCAACGGAAAGATATCCTTGGGTGAGGATTAAAAAATAAAATAAATATAAACAAAGCTGCATGGGGTTAAAGTAAACATTTTGAGTCTGCTGGCCTTATTATATATTTGAATTTTACCATAAGTTGCCCTCGGCAAACTCATTAGTCAACAGAGCCAAATATCAACAGTACGACGATTGAAATTTCTTTTGAGAACCAAATTTTTTAAACTTAAACTTCTTCTAATGCCACTTCTTCAAAATAGACTCGCCCAGGCCGTGGTATTTTGTGGAAGAGCCATACTCAAGGGGCCAAAGAGCTGGATGTGGCTCGCGAGCCGCAGTTTGCCGACCAAGGCCCTAAATCTTTCAATGGGTCAAGGAAGAAGGGAGTTAGAGATGAGTGGAAAAGGCATGGGCTCTGAAACCAGGCTTACCTGGGTTCAATTCCTAACTTTCCCCTTTACCAGCTGTGTGACCCTGGGCACGTGATGCTGTGTCTCTGAGCCTCAGTTTCCTCATATGAAAACGGAGATCATAACCCACTCCCTCTCCGCTTCAACAAATGGGGACTGCCAAGGGCAGGTATGAGGGGTGGGCTGTCAAATGCTGAGCTGGACTTGGGGACGTCACGCGAAGAGGGTGAGGCCAGGACTCACATGCAGGACGAACTGGGCAGCCACAGGCTTGTGGTCACTGACGGTGTATTCCATGTGGCTTCGGTAGCTGTGCTGGGTCACCTGGAGCCAGTGGCTCTGCTGTCCGGAGGGGCTTCGACCTCCACCTGGAACCTTGACCTTCCACAGGATACGGTCTGTCCAGGCTGGCTTCCGCTTTTTGGCACTGCGGTGGGCAGTGGGTCAAGGCACAGCCCTCAGCCTTGCCTCCCGTCCCTCGTCCCTGTCTTCCTTATCTTGAAGACCTCAGCCCACAGCCCCCCCGCCTCACCCCAGAGCTGAGCTCACCTGGTATCGTATTTGTTAGTCCCCACGTCAAACTTGAAGGTGGGTGCAAAGTTGAGGGGCCCCTCCTGGAAGCCCTTGAGGGTGGGCCAGGTGTCCTTAGCCATGTTGAGCTGTGAGGGGCCAGAAAGGAAGAACAGCTTGGGCAGGGCAGGGGAGGGCCAAGACCACAGCCTGGGGTCCAGGCGTGCTAGGGGTTTTGGGGTGCAGGCTGGGATTCCGCACCTGGTCCTTCTCCCAGAGCTGGTGGAGCTGGTTGTTGTCAATGGCGAACTTGACAAAGTGCAGGTCGTAGCTCTCTATGCGGAAGTTTAGGTCCCCGAACCAGAACACAAGGCTGTTTGGGGGTGGGAAGTCAGTGGGGTCCATGGGGTGGAAGAGCCCAAGCCAGATCCTTCTCCACCCCCATCCAACCCGACAACGCTGGATGCCCCTAGCGACGACGAAGTGGCCGGGTGGCCGCAGAGCCCCCAGCCCGCCCCGGAGCAGAAGTGAGCTGTGGATCTGGAAAGCCGGGTTCAGACCCTCACTCAGGCTCTGCCCCTCAGCAAAGCGCCACCCTGCAGGCTCGGGTCCCATCAAACTCACCCAGCATTCCGGTTCCTAGACGGGTGGTGGCCCACCTGCATCAGCCCCGCCTTTTCCCTCAAGGCCCACCCAGAAAGCATCAAGTTCCTCCTGGCCAATTGCCCCCCCCCGCTCCCCCCCCCCCCCCCCCCCCCCCGCCGCACCTCCACCAGCCCCGCCCAAGCCCCACTCAGCCCCGCCCCGGCGGCCCGTACTCGTGGTCCAGGATGCCTTGCGCCCCGGGCCCCTGGAACTGCTGGAGGCTGAGGATGGTCTGGAAGTTGTCCTTGCGCTGCTCCGCCTTGTCCATGTGCGCGGGCAGGTGGCAGTTGAGGAAGCAGAGCATGTGCCCGAAGGCCGCCAGGCGCACGCTCACGCCACCCTTGTTGCCCTTGGGAGGCAACGTTGGGCAGGTCACGGGTGGGGTCCCGGCAGGAGGCGAGGCGCCGGGCGGGGCGCACAGGGGAGCGGGGACAGCCAGCCCCGCGGAGGAGGCTTGGAGAGGGGCGGGTTCTAGCAAAAGGGGCGGGGCCCTGGGACCCCCCACCTGCCAGGACAACAAGGGGGCGGGGCCTAGAGAATAGGCTGAGGTGGTGGGCGGGGCTGGGGAGCGCCGGGCCTCAGGGTGCGGGGTGCAGCGTGGGGAGGAGCCCTTGACCGTGCAGGGGGCCTGGGGGGGGACTCCTCCGCGGCCCCTCGCGCGCGCTCACCCAGTAGCCGCCCAGGCCGGTGCGCGTGCAGTCGGTCTGCACGTCCCGCAGGAAGGGCAGGTGGTAGTACTTGGCGAACAGCAGCAGGATGACGCCCTGCATCCGCACCGTGCTCACCTGCGGGGGAGGCGGCTTGGCCCAGGGATGGGGCCGGACCCCCGCGTCCCCGCCCGGGCCCTGGCCCGTCCTTAAGGTCTGCTCCTCCTCCATCCTCCCTTTCCACAGACCCATCGGGCCCGGCACCCAGGGGCCTCTGCCCACCCGGAGGGCGAGGGAGGCGTTACCAGCACGAAGTTGAAAGGCGCGAGCGCGTCCATGAAAAGCTCGCTCCACTGATCTGTGAAGAGCGCGTCCTTGAGCCTCTTGTTGATCATGGAGTTCACTTCCTGCAACCTGGGGTGCGGGGTGAGGTGAGCCGGAGGGTGGAAGGGCGCCCATGGGTGAGGGTTTGGGGGGAGGGGGCACAAGAGGCTGGGGAGAGGGTCCACCCACCCTGTCCCCCTCACCCTATGGCGATCATGTCTGTCCTGTCGCTGTCATCGCTGCCACCGCCCAGGTGGAGGAGAGATGTGACGTCGTCAGGGGGCATGGCGGTGCCCACATTCCACGTGACCACAGTGATCCTGGGGAGGGGGTGCCAGAGTAGGAGGGGTTACTGCTGGGCGCCACTCTCTCATCCTCAATCTCCCTCCCACTGGGCTCTTTCTGGAGAAGGAAACTGAGGCAGGTGTGGGTGGAAGCCCACAGGAGGACCCTCAGTGGGCCCGTACTCCCCCCTCCAGACTCTCCCAGGGGAAAAGGATTGAGATAAGGGCGGGCGAGTCCCTTAGGAGGGCATGCTGTCTTCCGAGTGTCCCCGAGTGGGCCCGGCACCCGGAGGACTCTCCCCACGGGCGGTAAACCAGGACAGGAAGGATGGCTAGTCTCAGGGCTCAGGCCCCCACCATCTTCCTTGGAAGAGGCCCCCTCACCAGAAGCCGGGGTCGCTCTTGCAGGTGGGCTGAGCTGACCAAGAGGAGGAGGACGATGAGGGTGTAGACGATGAGGTGGGTGTAGACGAGGAGGTGGTGACTGGGGCTGGAATTTCTCGGGGCTGAAAGCTGGGGCTCAGGCGCCCGCCAGGCCCGGCACCTTGGGTGCCAGGCCTGGGGAGGGCCGTCTCAGAGGCTGGGGGCACACAGGGGGAGCGGTTGGGAGAGCGGCTGGGGGAGCGGCTGGGAGACCGGGGTGGCTTGGGCAGAGGCGGGGGCACCGTCTGAGCTGAGGGGGCCCCTGGCCGGAATGTGGGGGACAGCAGTCCTGGGGAGCGGGTGCCAGGCTCTGGGGGGCCCTGGCTCACATCCAGGGGCAGCGTCTGGGTTGGCCGGGGCAGGACTGGATCCTCAGGGCTGCTGCGGGGGGCCTCGGGCCTGGCTCTGAAGGAGGGGGAGAGCCGGGGGTCTGGGGGAGATTGGATCAAAGACGGGGAGACCGCAGGACTGGGTGCCTGAGCTGGAGGCTGGAGATGCCCTTCAGCGGGGGGGAGAGACCTAGGGGAGGGGGCATCCCTCTGTTTAGCTGGTGTCGGTCCCACAGAGGCCGGGGCTGATGTCATGGATGCTGGAGCCAGGGCCTGTTCCTGAGAGGGTGACAGAATTGGACTGGGCACTGGGGAAGACGTGGATGGGGGCTGCTCCTCAGATGCCAGGGCCAGGCTCAGGCCAGAGGTGGCCAGTGCTGGCTTGGGTTTCACGGAGGCAGGTACTGTCTGCTTCTGGTCCCTAGACATGGGAGCCAGCCTGGGCCCCAGGGCGGCTGGTGGCAGTCTTGGCGCATCTGGGACAGACATCACCAGCTGCCCCGGGGATGTCGGAGCCAGGATGGAGCCTGATGTTGCTGGGAGAGGCTTCGGCGCCACAGCGGCAGACACCACCAACTGGCCCACTGACGCTGGAGCCAGGCTGGCGCTGTGGCAGGTGAGAGCTGTTTTCTGCCCTCCCGGGGTAGACAGCGGAGCCAGGAGGGGTCGAGGAGATGCCAGAGCCAGCCTTGGCCCCTCCGAGGAAGGTGGCATAGCCGCACGGGGCCCCAGAGGTGCCAGAGCCAGTCTTGGTTGCAAGGGCACCGGGGCTGCGTTCTCCTTGGCTGGGAGCTGAAAACTTGAGTCCACCTTGTAGAGGACAAGTTAAAGACACAGGGTAACCCTAACCAGTGGCTTGGGCCCCGACTTCCCTATTAGACCCCAGAAGACTCCATCTAGCTAAGAAAGGTACATCTTTCCAAGGAAGTTCTTCCTCATGTCTTACCTCAATCCATCCAGCTGCAAATCAGCTTCTCTTTGCGGGGGGGGGGGAGGGGGAGGCGGGAAACAGGACACTGAACTGTATCCCCTCCCTCAAGTTCGACACCTCTTTTAGAGTCGGGGAAACTAAAACTCCTGACTCCAATGAGGCAGAGGGTAGTCCAAACCCTCCTGGCTGGCACCCACTCCCTGGAGTGTTGGGGGGCTGGAGCCGTCTTTCCTGGGCAAATTCCCTGCCATCTCTGCTGCTCCCGTGGTCAAGGGCTTCTGACCCGACACCCCGGATCTGCTCGCTCTGGACACCCTAGGTCCAGCCTGCTCAATACCTTCCTTCTCCCACAGCTCCCAGGAGCCCTCAGGTCCCCCCAGCACACCTTCCACACCGTGGTCACGACCCTCCCTGTCCTCCTCACCCACCCCCAGAGCTCCGTGCAGGAGCAAGAGCCTGGCTGACAATGGCCATGTCTGTCCCAAGCCCATGTCTGTCCCAAGCCCAGCTCTGTGCGACCTTAGGCAAGTACCTCCTCACCCAGGGCCTCAGTTTCCCTGTCTGTAAAACAAAGGAGCTTGGGGAAGGGTCCCTGGCCACACCTGGTTCCTGGAATACTTTAGTCTCATTTTTTTTCCTTTTTTTTTCATTTATGAGCCCAAATTTACTAGGATTCTACTTGAGCACTACAGAGTAGTCTCTCTTCGCCAAGTGTGATTCTAACATTCAGAGCAAGTCCAGCATTCTGTTGGTTCTGGTGTCACCCCTCTCTGTGCCCAGCTTATGCCCTCTTCCCCTCTTCACCTTCTCCCCGACTCGTGAGGACCGGTCAGCAGCCTCCTTCTGTCCAGCAGGTAGAATGGGGGTCACCCGGCCCCTGGAGGGACCTCTCTTTTTCCTCCCCATCTGTCTCCTGTTTCTTGTCCTCTGCCAGGGAGGGCAGAGGATTTACATTCGCCCTGGGGTGGCCCCATGCCTGCCTCCAGAGATGCAGTCTGCCTGCATCCCGTGCCCTTCTCGGTCCAGAGAACCTGAAACTCTGCCTACACCTCCCTCCCCAAACTCAGCCCTTGAAGGCTGCATTTTGGGCATCCTCCTTGGCTCCAGGTATCCCACTGTGCACCCCCCCCACCACCACCACCAGCAACCACCACACCGCCTCCATCACTAACTACTTAGACATCCCAGATGTCACAGTTTTCGTCTTCAGGACAGGCCTCCTTATTTTGCATTGGCTCAGAGAGAACAAGCAACTTGCCCAAGGTCACACAGCAGAGCTGGAGCCCAGCTGGGTCCCCTAACACCGCCAGTCCAGCGTTCTCCTGGGGGCTCCTGGAGATAGCTAACTCCGTTTCTCTCTGGATGTCCCATCACGGCCCCCTCAGGCCCCAGGGGGCCCTGTTCACCCATCCCTGCTCAGTGGACAGAGGAGAGTGCCAGCCCCTCAGCCAGGGGCACCGGGGTGCCTGCAGTGTGTGCAGTGTGTGTGTGGGGGGTGTGGGACCAAGGATCAGGAATGGAGAGGCTAGGCTTTAAGGGTCTTACCTTGGAGGGTGCTCCAGTTTGGAAAACCCCATGGGGCATGGGCAGGGGGCCCAGGCCAGCCAGGGTTCCTGGCCTCCTGCTGCCACTGCTGCTGTGGCCCTCCATGTCTGCAGCCCCTGGCAGCCCGGGCTCCCACAGGCTCCGGCTCCAGCTCCTCTGCTCCCGGGAACCAGTGATGTCATCAGCCGCTTCAACCTGCTGAGAATTTAAAGGCACAGGCATCCCAACCTAGAGGTGGTCAGGGCCAGGTGGCCTACCCTCTGGGAACCCTTACAGCTGAATGCTGAGGTTGGAAGTCATGGGGGTGTGGGGAAGAGTGCCCCATTGGCTTGGCCTGGGTCCCACCTGGCAGCATGGAGTAAGCTGTCTGTCTGTCCCCCTCCCACTCCCCCCACCAGTAGGCCTGGCTGGCCCTTGCTCAAGGGAGGGGCATGGACACACCTGAGGGTAAAGTAGAGACAAGTCACTCGAAGTCAGTACCCTCTTCATGGCCTCAGGGACACCTGAGTCCCTACCCTGATCCTGTGACCTTCCTGGTGTCCTGCCAGCTCAGGACTTGCCTTGGCCCCCACCCTTGCTCCATTTTCAGGCCTCGGTGCCCGCCCCCTGCCTGGCCCTATCCTTCTCATCAGAGCCAGACACTCAGGATCTAGCTGCTGGAGTCCTTCCCCACCTCAGCCTCAGCTCAGCCCCTCCTCTTCGGCAGACACTTCCGCTGCTGCTGGCCCTGGGACGTCCCCACCCACAGCCAGGCCCGTCCCAGCCCCGGACCTCTCAGCTTTCCTTTCTCCTGGACTCGGTGGGTGTGGTTTGGGAGGGAGACACGTTCAAGGTCACCTAGTAAGCTGAGGAGGTCTCCTGAGTTTCAATGTGGAAAGGGAGCGCCCTCAGTGGCCCAAGACCAGTACGAGCCAGTTGGGGTACCGGAGGAAGGGAATCGGGGCATAGAAGAGGCAGCAGTGGGGGACTGGACTGGCAGGAGGGTCCTGGGAGCTCCTTGGGCCAGAACCTAGCACAGGACTTGATGTTCAACAGGCCCAGGGAAATGTCTGTTGAATGAATGAACACATGAAAGAAAGAGAAGAGGAAATGAGTGACAAAGTTCCGGGATGTCCATGGGCCCTCTCCTTCTTCCTCCTTCCTATTCTCATTCTTATCTGCTAAGCCAGTGGTTCTCAACCTTTCTAATGCCGTGACCCTTTAATACAGTTCCTCATGTTGTGGTGACCCCCAACCATAAAATGATTTCCCTTGCTACTTCATAACTGTGATTTTGCTACTGTTAATGAATCGTGATGTAAATATCTGTGTTTTCCGATGGCCTTAGGCGACTCACAGGTTGAGAACCGCTGCTGTAGAGCCTAAGACCATCGGAAAACACATATTTCCATTACGATTCATTAACAGTAGCAAAATTACAGTTATGAAGTAGCAAGGGAAATTTATGGTTGGGGTCACCACAACATGAGGGACTGTATTAAAGGGTCACGGCATTAGAAAGGTTGAGAACCACTGTGCTAAGCAGTCCCTGAAATCCCAACCCCCCCCTCCCCCACCTGGATTGCTTAGCGTGATCCTGCTCAGTTTAGGAGGAAAATGTTCAGCTTTGAGCTTCTGCATTCTCATAGGCCCGTGTGGTTCCCCACATGAAAGTCATGTGAACAGATGCCTTTCTGTCCCTGGATGGGCTTGTCACCTCTGCTTGACCGTCTCTGGGTCTAGTCTGTGTTTCTGGGCCAGCGGCTCTGCGAGGCTGGAGTTCGCAGAGGGGGAGACCCAGGTCCTCTATGGGCCCTGGGGCAGGTAGAAAGGTGTTTCGATGGTGATGGTGGAGGCGGTGATGGTGGTAATGGGGTAGGTGATGGTCGTGGTGGAGATGATGATGGACGTAATTATGATGATGGGCGTGCAGGGCGGACGGTGATGGAGGCGGCAGTGGAGCACATGGTGATGGCAATAGAGATGATAACAAAGGCACAGATGGTGGTGGCAGTGGAGGTGGTAGAATGAAGGGGTGGTGGTAATAGTGAGGAGGGCGATGGTGCAAGTGGAGGAGAGATGGGCCAGAAGAGGTCGTGGGATGTTATGTGGGTGGAAGAAGAAAGAGGTGGTGATGGAGTTGGAGGTGAAGGTGCGGGTGAGGAAGGAGGTGAGAGTAGACATGGGAGTGGTGTGCAGGCCACCAGGGAGGGAAGGAAAATGTGAACTTACCTCGTCCAGCCCTCTGACTTCTATTTTATCGATGAGAAAACTGAGGCTTCCCCGCTCCCCTTCCCACCGCAACTCCCCTGCCCCCCCCCCGCAGGAGTACTCGGCTTCTGATGTAATTCAGGTCCCCTGGAACCAGTCCTCAGGCTCAGCTCTGGGGGTGGGGACATCAATGCCATTTGGAATCCAGGCAAATGTCATGCAAATGAGTGTGCAGAGGGCTCCTGTGCCCTCGCTGGGCAGCCCAGGGTGGCCCCTCCCTGAGCTTCTGGTCTTGACTTACTTGGGGAAGTCCACTTAGAGTCCTGATTGGTGTAAGGGAGGTGAAACAGCTGACACCTCCCGAGGTTGCTGTGCAAATTCAACGAGATAGCACACACAGAGTGTCAGTACAGAGCCTGGCGCGAGTGAGTTCTGGAGTTCTCATCGTCAGTATCATCTCCAACCTGCCCATTTGGTGGATGTGGAAACTGAGGCCCAGTGTAGTTGTATCCCTGGGGGGAAGGGGAAGGGGACTCTGAGACCCAGACATGGCTTTAGCAGAGGAAGAAGGTGGGGGGCGGATCCCAGCTGAGAAGGGATTGGGGTAAGAGCTATATTTGAGTTGCTGGTGTGATGACTAAGGAGGTTGATAACAGGCTCTGGGGCTCAGGGCGGCAGGATGGGGGCAGCTGCCAGGGAGAACCGCCCCCCTGCTGCACAGAGCTGGCTCCCTCCCTCCCCTCACTCCAGGGGATGGGGCGTGCACTGAGGCTCAGGGTACAGCGTGTCCGGCCCCGGCCCCCTTCCGGAAACTCTTAGTGCTGACCTGCAGGCTGCTTGGGGGTCGGGAATAGGAAAGGAGAGCGCTGGTGGTTGGTGATGATCTTGGTTCCTCTCCATAGGAACCCTGGAAGGTTGGAAAGAAGATCCCATTGGACAGAGGAAGAAACTGAGGCCTAGGGATCACACAGCCAGTAGGGGACAGAGCAGGGGGTTCCCAGGGAGATAGTGGATAACCCCCCCTCCCCCAGAGATGAGCACTGAACCCCTCCTTTGCAGGTGAGTCCATGTTGCCAAATTGAAAGGAGGAGCAGTCCCCTGGCGAACAGAGGGTGCAGCAGGTGCAAAGGGACGGCTTTGTGGAAGGTTCTGTCCCTGAAAGGATGCAAAATTTGGACATATGCCATCGTGGCCCTTCGGCTCAGAGTAAACACACCGTAAGCAGGTGCATACACCTTCCTCTTTCCTCCTCCTCTTCCCCTAGCTGCCTCCCAGGGCTCCTGGGAGGGGTAATGTCCTTCCTTTTATGTCCTGGTCACCCTGAACCAGGCCACACAGTGAGGGAGGCCACCCTGTGGCCACTGAGAGGCAGAGGATTCTACAGACGTTGGGGGAAGGTGGAGAAGAGGAGCCTTCCTCAGGGGAGCCTCCCGGAGGAGGAAGCACGCTGGGCATCAATAAGGAACTCAAGCCTTCACGCCTGGGTTCCTTAGGGATGCCAAATGCCACATGTTATGTCACTGTCCCTTTGCCCTGGGGTAGGTGACATCTCTGCCTCCCCGTCGTGCCTCTCAGGAAACGGACTCAAGGAGGAGGAGTGACTTTCCCAAGGTCACACAGCAGGGGCCCGAGCTCAGGCGTCCCTCCTCCTCTCTGCCTCTCCCCCTCCTCCTAGGCAGCCTGGCACCCGCTGTCAGCTGCTCTGAAGTGAGCGGCTATTTTTATTCTGGTGCGAGGGGATCGCAGGCAGCAGAGCCATGTAGGTTAGAAGGCTCTAGGACGCCCGGCTTTCGCAGGCAAGGAGAGGCTCCTCGCAGGGACAGAAGCTTGCCTGCAAGCTGGGGGGCTCTTCTCTCTTGCAGGCCCACCTGCCCTGGGCTCCCATGTTTTCAGAAACTTTTTTTTTTTTTTGAGCTCAGAACAGAGCATAAAGCAAGATTAAACCCTCACCCTGACCCCAGATCCAACGTGAGCCCCAATCTTGGTGTTCACTGAGCCCTGATCCCGGGCCAAGACGGAGCCTCTCTATCCCAGCTCTAGATGGAGTTCTGACCCCGTGGTCTTCGGTTGAGCCCTGTCTCGAGTCACGTACGGAGCCTGATCCAGTCCTTACTAAGTCTGATCCCGACTTGAGACCTCGATTCTGGATGCAGATTGAGCCCTGATCCTGGCCTAAGACTGAGTCACAGTCGCAGACTGAATTCTAACCCTAGTCTAGACGAACCCTTGACATGACACTGAGCCCTAACCCCAAGTTTAGACTGAACTTCCAAGTCTAGTCATGAGTTTAACCCTGGAACTGGTGGAAGACTGAGTCCTGATCTTGTTTTACAGACTGAGCCCTGAGCCTCATCAATGGACTGAATCCTCACCATAAACTGGGCTCTGACCCAGGGTCACACAGCTCTGGCCACACACTGACCCGTAACGTCAGACTGTGCATGGAACCTGGTCAACAGCTGAGCCCTGAATGTCGTCACAGACTGAGCCTTGACCCTGGAGAGTGAGGCCCACGCCTAACCATCCCTGGCTGAGCCCTGACTCCTGCTCCAGATTCAGTTCTAATGCTGACCCTAGGCTAAGGGCTGAGCCTGATCCGGTCTGGGCCTGACCTCATCACAGACTAAACTCTTAAGCCCAGCTCCCTCTGAGGAAGGCTGCTGGCCTAGATTACACACTGCCTGCCACATAAGGGAATGGATTACCAGCAGAGATTGTTCTGGGAGATTGTGGGCCTCCCATGGTGGCTGGTGCCAGAATGTTCCCGGTACTGTTGTGCCCAGTGTCTCTATGACTGGTTCCACTGGCTGGCTAGTCAGCCCTCAGCAGCCCAGGCGGTGGCCCCTGCAGGCCACGGCATCCAGGTTAATGCAATGAGAGTGGTTTGATGGCATCTAGCCAGTGACCGACGTGGCCCAAAGGGCATTGAGGCTTGGTTCTGTCAGCAGAAAAACCGCAGGCTCCATGAGGCCTCGGCTTCAGCCACTCTGAGGTTCTTGCTGGGGGGGTGGCGGGGGGGTGGCGGGGAGATAGAGGGAGCCCATTGTTTTTTCTTTTTTTTTTAATGATCATTGAAGTCTTTATTTCTTTAAATATTTTTATTGCTTTCAGAGAGGAAGGGAGAGGGGGAGTGAGAGAGAGAAACATCAATGATGAGAGAGAATCATGGATGGGCTGCCTCCTGCATGCCCCCTACTGAGGATGGAGACTGCAACCTGGGCATATGCCCTGACGGGGAATCGAAACCGTGACCTCCTGGTTCATAGGTCGAAGCTCAACCACTAAGCCACGCCAGTTGGGCACATTGTTGTTGTTTTTTTAATATATATTTTTATTGATTTCAGAGAGGAAGAGAGAGAGAGAGAGAGAGAGAGAGAGAGAGATCAGTGTGAGAGAAAAACATCGATCAGTTGCTTCCTGTATGTGCCCCAACTGGGGATCGAACCAGCAACTTAGGTTATGTGCCCTGACCAGGAATCCAACCCACAACCTTTTGGTGTACAAGAGGATGCTCTGAACTGCCCAGCCAGGGCAAAAATGTTATAGTTTTAATTTATTTTAAAATCAGGAGGGGAAAAAATGAATATATAATCATGAATCCAGCCTGGATTATATTCTTTTTTTTATCAAAGCAGTTGTAAAAATCCAGTTTTTAATATGATTTCTTCATGGAGAAAGGGGCCCAGAAAGGCGAAAAATGCCCAGGGTCCATGAAACCGTGAGGCAGCGGTGGTTTGACGCTGAGAAGGATTGTGAGCCCCAGTCTAGATCCAGTGGGAAAGCACCGGGATCAATTTGCTGTGTCTGCCTTAGGCGTGAGGAGGGGAGGTGGTATTTGGATCGAGTTACCTTTGGCTTGGTGCGATGAGCCCAGAGGCATTTCGGGTTCAAGTCCCGGACCCCCAAATTAATCATGCTTTGCCTTTTCGGAGACTTGTTTCCTAACCTGCAAAAGGAAGTCGTTCGTGGGCCTTTTATGAGGGAAGGAATGGAATGATGAAAACTAGCACTGTGCCAGGGACTGTTCCAAAACCTTCCTACCCTCCCAGCTCCTGTAGAGTACGTCATGTTCCTATCGCCACAACGTGTGCTTTAGGAATTGAAGCCCTAATTGAAATCTCATCCAGAGAGATTAAAAAAACAACATAAGCCAGGATTCCCCAGCCTCCAATTTCCTCCTCGTTGAAATCCCTGTCTGCCTAGAAATTCCCCTTGTCGGTCCGCATCGCGCCCGCGCCCCCTGCAGGCGCGAGGCGGTGGTGCTGGCTGGCCGCATCCTGCCCGAGCGTCCAAGCCCTCGGTCGGGAGAGGGAGCGTGGCCACTCTCAGGATAAGGAAAGTAAAAAGGCCCGAGGGCCGTTCAGGAACCGAGACCCCACCGGGAGCAAGGCAGAGGACCCCACTCCGTGCGGGCCCTGGGGCGGGGACCCGGAGCTGGGGGCGTGGTCCCTGGCGGGGCGGGGCCACGAGCAGGGGCGGGGCTAGTCTGCAGGGGCGGGGCTAGTCTGCAGGGGCGGGGCTAGTCTGCAGGCCCAGACGTGGCGCCGCGGCCGGGCGTTGCACCTCCATCCAGCTTTCGGATTACCTTCGTGCGGTTCCGATGCGCCTCCCGCTGCCTCCGCCGCCCGTGCTGCTGCTTCTGGCGGCACTCACGGCCGCTACCACCACCTTCCGGCCCGACTGGAACCGTCTGCACGGCCTGGCCCGAGCCCGGGTGGAGGTGAGTGCGTCGGCCCCCAGCCCGGGAACCACCGCTCTGAGTCCTGCGGCCCCTTAGCCTGGGTCCCAGGACTCTCCCGACTCCCAAGTCCCCATTGGGTGGGGTTCATCCCTCTCACTCCCCAGCCTCCGGACGCCCTAGCACCTACCGTGGAGGCCCGAGACACTCGATCTTGCGGCCTAGAAATCCGAACTCCTCCCCAACTCTCCACCATCTGGTGGGCCCCCAGACACACTGACCCTGTCCCCTAACTCTTCTCTTGGCCTATAACTCTCCCAAACCTGCCTTCTGGAGCCCAACTTCCCCCCCAAACCCCATCGATACACTTTTTCCTGGAATTCCCCCCCCACTCCAGTTCCTGATGGTCTCTCCCTTTGCCTGGGGGAGGGAAGGCTTTCTGGGTGTCCCCCCCCCCCCCCATGCAGGAGCCAGAGAAGCGGCCTAGGAACTTCATTACCAATACTTACTCTGCAGCAGCCCTCCCCACCCCTATAGCCCTCCCTCCAGAGTCCCAGTCTTGCTGTGTGACTTGAATCATCACAGCCCCACTCTGGGCCTTAGTTGGCTTTCTGACAAATGGAGGGGTGAGAGGAAGAGAGAGGACTACAGTGGGTGGTCCTGGGGTCTGGAATCCTCCTGGGAGGTGCCCCTATTCCTTTAGGGAGTGCAGGGAGGGGACCTCCCATCCTCCCACTTTGGGGAAGCTACCATATGGTCTGTAGGGCTGGGCCCCAGCTGGTAGGGAGGGCCAGCTCTGCTTGCAGCAGGGTAGGGACCAGATGGCACGTGAGTGCCCAGGGCAGTTCTGAGCTCTTTCCTTCTGGTCTGTTCCACCCTGAGGCCCAGGTCTCTACTGCCTGAGGGGAGTAGGTGATCGTTTATTTCTCTTGGGCACTGGGAAAGAGTCCACAGTCAGCCAGATGGTCAGGCAAGAGTCCCAAGACCTGTGAATGCCCTTGGGGTTGGTCTCTGGCTTGCCCTCTTTTCCCTTGGTATTCCTAGGCCTCCGTTTCCCCATCTATACAGAGTCCCCCCTTCTGCCTACAAGAGGCCTTCATCTCCATACTTTGGGGACTGCTGCTCTAGGGGTAACCCACAGGCTGTCCCAGCTGGGCGATGACCTTGGGGACACGGTTGGGGCAGGTGTGAGTTTGCTCCTGACCTATCCCCATGTTGTCCCCCTCCAGACCTGTGGTGGATGACAGCTGAATCGCCTGAAGGAGGTGAGTTGGAAGGAAGGGATCCCCAGTTTTGCCTCCCCTGAGCCTTTTGGGGGGCGGGCAACGTGGTCCCAGTGATCGGGTCGGGGAGGAACTCTAAGGCTGGGGTCACTAGGCTTCGGTGGTTTCCCTTTGGGACCTGGCGTGGGTTGAGGTCTGATGCTCCGGTTCCTTCCCAGGTGAAGGCCTTCGTCACCCAGGACATCCCACTCTAGTATCCTTCTTCCGTGCTGGGGGAGGGACGAGGGGGAGGGGCTCTGGGAGACTCTCCTTCCCCTTCATTTCACGGACAGGATGACAAGTCCACTTGGTTGGCAGTGGCTGCCCAGAGGACTCCGAGGTGGCCTCCATGTTAGGTCGGCAAATGAAATTGACCAATGATGCCCTAGCCCCGCAGTGGGCAAACCGTGGCTCGCAAGCCACATGCGGCTCTTCGGCCCCTTGAGTGTGGCTCTTCCACAAAATACCACGGCCTGGGCGAGTCTGTTTTGAAGAAGTGGCGTTAGAAGAAGTTTAAGTTTAAAAAATGTGGCTCTCCAAAGAAATTTCAATTGTTGTACTGTTGATATTTGGCTCTGTTGACTAGTGAGTTTGCCGACCACTGCCCTAGCCAGTTCAGTCCCTGGTTCCATTATGGTTAAGGGCATGAACCTGGCTTGCAGGTTCCCTGGCCTTGGTTGGGGTGCGTGCAGGAGGCAACCGATCGTTGGGTCCCTCTCACATCGATGTTTCTTGCTGACTCTCCCTCTCCCTTCCAACAAAACAAAACAAACCCACAAAACAACAACAGCAGCAAAAGAAATTGACTAATGAGGATTGCCACAGACACAGGAATGGAGAGGAGGGCCCTTGACTTTTTGGGACCCTCATTTCCTCACGTGTACACGGGGGTCGCTGCCTCACATCAGCAAGGCCCCGGGGGAGCCCCCCCCCGCCTTGGCCCGCCAGCACCCACCCACCTTAACTCTCCAGCCACAACCTGGTGATGAAACACCTGCCTGGGGCCGACCCAGAGCTCGTGCTGCTGGGCCACCGCCACGAAGAGCTGGAGGTGAGGCCTGGGGAGGCGGGCGGGCGTGGAGGCGGGGCGGAAGCCGGGCGGGGCGGGCGCGCTGACCCAGCCCCTCCGCCGCAGCGCATCCCGCTGAGCGACATGACCCGCGAGGAGATCAACGCGCTGGTGCAGGAGCTCGGCTTCTACCGCAAGGCGTCGCCGGACGAGCCTGTGCCCCCTGAGCACCTGCGGGCGCCGGCGAGGCCCGCCGAAGGCGCTCCGGAGGACCGTGGGGACCTGTAGGTCGGGGAATGCGCTCCCCCACCCCCGCCTGAGCTCTGGGGACCCAATGAAGCGCTCAGCGTCCCGGGAGCCCCCTCCCTCGCTGAGGGCCGAAGCCCCGCCCCGGAGCCGGCAGGGATGGAGTTGAGGGTTCCTCTCCATTCCCGTTATTCCCTCCCACGGATCCCCCTTTAGCTCCACTAAATCCCCTTCCGTCAAAAAAGAGACTCGACTCCTTCCTTGCTGCGGGTGGGGGTGGGATGGGTCCAGGAGAGGGGGGTGGGGAATAGGAGTCTCCCCCATCCCAAATACCGCAGGATCCCCAATTTCTTAGCTCCCAACGGGGGGCAAATCGGCACACCTTGGCGAGCTGCCCTCCATTCATTCAAGCCCTCCACCCCCACCCCCACCCCCACCCCCACCCCCGCAAAGAGGCAGAGACGGAGTCAGGGTCCTTGAAAACCAATAATTTATCAAAACGCTGCTTGTGTATGCCGGGGAGGGGGTGGCGACAGACCAGGCAGCGGTGGGCAGGCGGCAGGCGCACGGGGAGGGGAGGGAGGGTGCCTGGACGGTGGGGGCAGCTGGCCGCGGGCAGGGCGGGCCCAGGCCGTGCGGGCGGCAGGCTAGACATTCTTGCCGCGCAGGCGCAGCTCGTGGCGCCGCAGGTGGTTGTAGAGCGACTGGACGTAGGTGAAGACGCACTTGGAGTCGGGCTTCTTGCCCATGATCATCATGTCTTCCACCTCTACCAGGGGCACGCAGTCTACCAGCATCCTGCGGGAGGGGCACGGGGTGGTGGTCAGCGCTGGCGGGGGCTCTGGAGATGCAACCCCTCCTGTGAGGTCTTTTCACTGCCCAAGCCTGCTGGTCTCCCGCACTCTCCGTGGTGGGTTGAAGAGAGAAGGGGGTGGGGGGGGGGCTTCCAAGAGGGCAGGAAGCCCTAAGCTCCACTCACCCAAGCCTGGAGGCACTTTTGCGGGAAACGAGGCCCAGCTGGTGGAGGTG